>CM034305.1:93027220-93634965 GCA_019925795.1 Dendrobium chrysotoxum | reverse complement strand
AATAGGGATCAAGTAAAGATCGAAGCAAGAAAAGGACAAGATCGGTAGTTAATAAATTCTCTAAGACGAGGATCCATGGAGTTGCACATGGAGGCGAGGTCAATGTTGATATATTTACTGAGTTTTCGTTCTTATGGAAGAATTTCTCCTCTTCATCTCCTTCAATAATTTATCTCCACTTCACAAGTCATTGGATTCATTAATGCATTCTTTAGTGAGAGTGTGTGCGGTTTCCTCACCTCGTTCATGCGCAACCGATCCTACTGAAGCCTTATATGACGAACTCCTCATCGCAACTTCCTCCTTTGCCGTCAAGAGTATCGAAAATCTGGGTTAAAAACAAAGAGGAGAAGAGAATGAAAGAGGTAGCATGAGATTGTGTAGGAAAGGAGATGATGTCTATTTGAGTGAACAAGGTTGACATGCTCGCGTACGGGGCGGGCATGGGTTCGATGGAATGGAAGGAGGGGGTTGAGGTATGGGAACTTTTCCCTTTTTATTTTATATACAATAGGTCAACATCAACTCCCCCCAAACTCGGCATTGAAGGGAAGCCTCATCAACTCACCCTAGACTTCTCATTAATAGGAAGCCTCATACACTAGGTATAGTTTTTTTATTAGCCAGGGTAAAACAATCTAGCAAGATAGAATATAGTTAGATTTAAGCAAATATTGAAGTTCACAGATGAATGAGGAGAATTTAGGCAACCAAAAGTTGTGATTTCATTACTGCATGTTTTATTGTATGTTACCACTTACCTAGTCCCCAGACATAACACAACATCAGCCATTTTACAGTGCTGCTCCGCTGGATTCATCTCTTTTACTGGCAAAGCATCCTGCAAGATATGTTTTAATACCTGTTACAAACTCAAGAAAGAAAGACTCGAGAAACAAATAACATATTTAACTTCGAAGTAATCCTCTAAAAAGAAAAAGGCTGGAAAAAAACAATCGTGATTATTGAGCATATTTATAGAACTCAATCAAGAAATGTCTTAGCTTCTGGATCATAGAGCTTAATGTAAATTATTAAATGTTCCCATTTCTACCACATTAATTTAAATATAATCTAATGTTTGCCACCTCAATAATAACCACTCCTTTCATGGTGCTTAAAATTCCACAAGATTAGGCCACTTATAAATTCATTCCTTGAAGGACATATATCTGTGGGTTTCATTTAGTGCTTGCAAATGCCAATGTTCCTATTTTATCTTCGGAAATTGGGTGCAAATGTCCTTTAAGTTCAAATTAATTAAAAAAGGAAAAAATATATATTCGGTCTATATTGATACAAATATCAGAACCTATAAAGTTGTCCTAGTACTGCTAAAATCGAGTTTGCTCCAAATATTGAACCTATAAAGTAGTCCCAGTACTGCTAAAACTTGAGTTTGCTCCAAATATTTAAAAAGCTTTTCAATAGGTCATCCAGTATTCACATCACAAAGGCATCAGAAAATCATACCAATTCCTTAACATAGAATCAACATGGAAGTAACTAGGCAGGAAAATTGAATTCGATTGCAATCAAGACTTCAGAGTGCTTGTTTGAAAAAGGAAGAATTAAGTATATCTTAGAAAACCATTATGATAATGAGAGTTTACCAAAAATAAAAAATAACAATCCACCCATAACCCTAAATGCCAATCTCACATCAGCCTGCTTCTTGAGATGGCCTAATTGCAACAGCACCCATGTTCTCCACATTCAAAAACCACACGTCCCACTCACCCATTTTCTCTTTCTCCATCTTCAATCTTCTAATCACATACACAATACGCACGAATCAATGTCTTAATCTTGCAATCGCAAATCCATCAAAAAGCCCAGCACCTACTTCTCCAGTGTTCTCCTTCCAAGACAACACCAATCTTCACCCTTGCTCTGCCTTCTGCACCTCGTAGGCATGACTCACTCTGTCCTATGAAATCACCTAGTAACTCCAAAAACATAAGCCCATACATGTCTCCTGTTTTTCTTGTGCAAAGCAACCGTTTGACCTCACCTAGCTCCCACTGTTCCAGCTACCCTCCACATTGAGGCAATCAACTTGAGCCCCCATCAGTGTTTGCATCCCGCACCCGTACTAGCACTCGATCAAGCACAAGTCCATCTCAAGCTCCATCTCTCTCAAGCTTCCCTTTCCCTTCTATCTCCAACGTAGACCACTGCTTGCACTCCCCATGATTGGCATCCCTCCTTCGCACATGCAAACCCTCTCCAAAACCTCTCTTTCAATATATCCCCAAAACCACAAGCCTAGCACAACCATTTTTCATGCACAATGCACACTAGCTATGTTGACGATAAGAGGTATGATCAACAATGAAAATCGTATCGGACCCCACCATGACAATCATTGGGGTGCATTTTATAGACCTTTCTACAACATAAATGGCATTATCCTCCATTATGGCATCTATTAAAACATAAATCGAGTTTTGCATTTTATAGCAAAATGTATACTGAGAATGCACACTAACTATGGTGACAACAAGAGTTATCAAGTCACTTTATGATTCATTGCTAAGGTGTCTTTAGCAGTAGGGGAGCTTGCAGGCTCTGA
Source organism: Dendrobium chrysotoxum (assembly GCA_019925795.1). Lineage (NCBI taxonomy): Eukaryota > Viridiplantae > Streptophyta > Magnoliopsida > Asparagales > Orchidaceae > Dendrobium > Dendrobium chrysotoxum. Next base: position 93,632,390 of record CM034305.1, on the reverse strand, counting down.
CCGTGATTATAATTTGATGAAACTATTTTAAAGTAAAATCACCCAATCAGGGAGCCCCAATCATAACCGTTGACTTATCGTGTCATTTATCAACAAACCAACGATTAGATGGCACTTATCACATCCTTACTAGCAAAAGATCATTTGAGAATGAATCACAACGATATGCTCGACAATACATTTTCTCTTTGTAAGCTAAGATCATTCTCAAATTTATCGCCCTCAACAAACAGTTGCAGTGAGTGACTAAATTTTACTTTAAGCTTATGACTAGTAGAGTTCACTTGAAATATTTTGAATCTTGTAAATATTTTTAATTTTTATATTTTTTTCTAGATGTAGGCCTAAAATTATTTGCATTGTGAATTGAGGGCATTTGAAAGTAAGGACCTCTATGGTTGATATTTTCCGTCAACATGACCATCATCGAGATATTTGATTATTTTCATTTTGTTATTTGATTATTGTTAGCTTAGCCCACTTGCTAACAGATTATCAATTCGAATATTAACTTTCTAAGCTACCATATGAGTGGTGAACAAAACATTTATATTTTTCTATGAATTTTCTTTGCAAAAAGAATTGAAGGCCTAATGCAAACTTATAACCAAATATTTCATGGATTTTCCAATCATATGTTCATTTATAATAATAGGATTCATAGATCATTGTTTGAAACTTATATTATTTACCTAAATAAGGTTTAAATTTATTTTTTATTTTTAATCAACACAACATTCACAAATCTCAAATTTAAGAGTTTTATATGTTTGATCAGAGTACATGCATATATTTAACTTTTCTTTAAATTGACATACACATTTTCTGAGAGTTTGCATAATGCACTTTCACACTTTTTGTTGCATTTGCACGTTGCACTACTTTCACGCTTTTCGATGCACCTGTAAGATGCACTTGCATGATTTTCTATGCATTTGCACATTTGCACAATGTATTTGCACACTTTTCAACGTGCTTGCATGCTTTCTAATGCTCCTACACAATTTACTTATACTTTTTCAGTGTGTACCTCAGAGCAGCTACACACTTTTTGAGATATGAGTATAATGTACTTGAAAAACGATCTTTGATGTATCCCCACGGCATTAAAAAAATTTGCAATGTTTATATTTGAATATTGTTAGCTACACAAGTTGTAGCTGCTCTAAGAAACTTACAATGTTTCCCCACGGCATTAAAAAATTTGCATTTTTCTGTGTATAATGTACTTACACTTTTTCAGTGTGTTTCTCAAAAAGCATGCTGCCGCCAAATTAATCACTTTCATATACATGGTACATTCTGAAGCCAAAAAGATGAGGTGTATAAGATATATGTACTCAGCAAAAAAAGTTAATGGATAATTTGTTAATAATTTACAAAATATGATTAATGCCTAACACTTGAATGCTTCTCTAAAGTTGTTTTAATTAGATAAATTGCTTATGAAGTCATCAGATGTTAGTTAAGATATCTCTTGTGCAAGTACTGTAGGTAACATATGTAATGAGATATGAGTATAAGTAAAATTTATAACATTAATTACTTCTTGTCTTTAAATTTGGATGTCTTATTGAGTTTTACTCACATCCCTTTATATTTGATATTATTTTTGGTAAAATAGTTGACAAAGTAGAACCCCATTTAGGACAGATTTTAATATTTTGGGTGTACAATTTTGGTATACAGTTTTGTTGTATGATAGAGTTTTAGCAGATATGAACATTCATAATTCATATTAATTTTGATGATATGCATAGTATCTTGAATTGTTTTAGTGGTTCTGTAGTTGCATGGATAATTAGGGGCTGTTTGGTAGCAGGATTTCGGCCGGATTTGAGGCGGATTTGAGCGAAATCCAGCCAAACGGCCTAAAATGCAAAACCAAATCTCACGGCAAATGAAATCCTCCGTAGACGGAAAATTCCGCCGATTCGCGCTAAATCCCGGATTTCCGAAATTCTCTATTTTGCCGGATTTACGAAATCCAGGCGCTAGAGAAAGAGTTTGCTGGATAAATCTTGCTTTATAGCAAAACAGTTACAGAAGATTTAACAGGATTTATCATGAATGTTACCAAACAGTTTTCAGGATTTAAGCCCCTCAGGATTTCCGAAATCCGGATTTAGAGAATTTACGAAATCTTACTTAAATTAAATCCGCGGTGCTACCAAACAGCCTCTTAGTGATTGAAATCTGCTTCCATGTTAGAAAATGTTATAATGTGCTCCGTAGAGTACTTAATGTTTTGATTTTTGCAGAAGTTAGAGATCATAATTATAATATTAAGAGTATGGTAGCATTTTCCCTGTTCACCCCGTGTCAACCTGGGGCATGACATGGCCACTGGTAAAAGTATAATATGAAGGCATCCCTTCTTATTATTATTTTTTTATTTTTTTGTCACAACTTCTCATGATGCTTTAAGATACACCCATAACTGCAGAAATCTTCTACTAATTGTAATAGTAGGTAGAATTTAATTAATAAAAATCAACAATTTAACATTATGGTGGTAGTTCTAACTATTTCTGAATCCTTATCTAATTTAAACACATCTTTTAATTATCTTTAGACCATGTATTGGATTCATGCCTTCTTCAGATGTTAGCTTGACATAAGTGATTAACTCCACACCTACTCACAATATTATTGATCCAAATCCACTGGAGATTTTTTCTCCTAATGATCATTCTGTTGTTGAGTATATTAGTGATCCAAACACTTAGTTAGCTGTATTTGATGCTAGGCATTCTAGCATAAGAAAACTGGAAGATAAAAAATTTCGAATTCCTCACACCAAAAGCAGCAAAAAGGGTAAAAAAAAATACAGTCGCTCTCCAAAATATCTTAAAGTTAACGTTAGATGTTTTTAATAAGGACCTTAAGATTCTTATCATCTAACAGATGACCATGCATCATTACAACTTTTGTAAGCCTTGATGATTTGTTTTATTTTTAGCTCTTTTATTTAGCAATTTATGCAATTACTTCATCTTGTACTCTTTTCATTGATTGATAATAATTTTTTTGCTTTAAAAAGAACTAGGAAAGGACTTAAGAGATTTATCATAATATTTTAAGAATCATTCTTAATGCGAGTGAGTTGATATAGATTTAACTAATGTTGGACTTGATGAACTTAAGCACATTGATTGACCCATGCTGAGATGGAATTTCTAAAAGTTACGCTAAAGTTTAAGCTCAAAATCCACGTAATTATAATGCGGGTGATCTAATTTTAAAGTGAAGTAATATTTCATTTCTCCTCAATCTAATGCATTTAATTAAGATATTTATGCTTCCAGCTCTTTTGTATGCATAAGATAATGTTATTGCTACAATATTATTATCACAAATATGTTACATTGATTTATTTCTCTCAAAGCAAATGATCCTTCATATTGTCATTGAATGGTATACGTATATTCACATATTATGTTCGACTGCATATGTAGATTCTATATTTCACTTGCTTAAAATGTGAAGGGAGATGTGAGGAAGGTTTAGATCAGGTGTTTATGTGAGTAGCAAGAAAAAATAAATACCAAATCTCACCGAAGACTGGAAATGCTTAAGGCCGCCAATCTCCAAGAAAAATGAAGAGAGTATTTATTCACCAATATATTTCATTCAATAGTAATCATTAGTATATTTCAGCTCATATTTGACTCTAAAGTTACCACATTTTGAAAAAAAAAATAGAGGTAAAAATGGGGCATCCAGTTAATGAAAAGAAGAGTTGCAACACATTTTCATTTTTCCAAACTCACTCCACTAAAGGTCCGACCATACATGGTTCCAAAGGAAAATGAAATTATGAAATGCAAAAATAAAATTCAAATAAGCAAATAAAAAGTATATTTAGATAATTCTAATTTTGGCCTTTGCTATAGGGTCTTGTTTATAGACTTTTGCTAACTTGGAACTTTGCACGTGCTCTTGTAATAATGGGCTGATTTGAAAAAAACCACTTGATGTGCTACATCAATTCCCTAGACATTATGATTGAAATCCCTTTGAAGATGGCAAATTGGAAACCTTGACAAACCTAGAATGATGGAACTATAGTCCTTGATTGGACTACTTCAATTACCCTAACCATTCCATAATTAAATTGATATCTAATTATCAAATTTTGGCCTATAATTCAACGTTAGAACCTCTTTAATAGAGTATACTCTTTTGCAGCGGCATGAGTGGCAATTAACTATGAGAACTTATAAAACGTCTCATCATCATATTAAACAAATCATAATTTAACATCATGGTAAATATGGTTAAAATAAACATAATCTACCTCAAGAAAACTACTCTCAAGATTCTCATCACAATGAGAAAGCTCAAGAGAAAATGGGCTTTTCTTGAACAATCAATGAACAATATTTATTTGATTTTCTTTTGTAGTTTATATAGCCTATAATCTAGAACAAGTTTAATGCTTTTTTATGAGTTAATTGCGGGCTATGTACATGTTCGTGAGAGGGGATGATTAAAAACAGATCCCCACTAAAGGGTCATGCACAACTTTTTAAATTATCATGAGAGGGGATGATTAAAAACAGATCCCCACTAAAGGGTCATGCACAACTTTTTAAATTATTCTACTACGCAATCCTCTTTTAAGTAATACTATGTGCTTTTTTAACCATCACAAATGAAAAACAAAGTAATTAAAGATAAAGTTTATATAATGTGCATTTTTTTCACATTAAAAACAAATGAAAACATTTAATTATTAGGTAATATCCAACATGTGTAAAAAACACTTAGCTCATAAATAAGTTAAAATAATAAACAGAACAACAACAAATACCAAAAATGTTTTCTAATAAAATCATTATCAAGGCAAAATATATACTTCAACAAATGGCAACCAACAATCCTGAAACCATAACGTTGGATCATCTTACCCCCCAATCAAGAACCGTGTCCCTAAGCCTTGCTCCACATTTTACATCGGAACACCGTCTTGGCGTCAATTTCATTCCAATGGTCTCTACCTCAAAATCACGCAGATACCTTTGTAAATGAATAAGATTAGACTTAAAAGATACAAAAGTTAGATATAATCAAAATTGCCAATAATTTGAAAACAACAATTTACAAAGAGAACTAGAACAAGAATGTCCACAAGAGATAATTACTGGTTGTCTAAGGCACACCAGCTACTAAGACTCCCTCCCATTATGTTCCTCTATTTCTCCTTCCTGCCATTTCTTCCTCTTCTTTTCAAAATTTCTCCTCTATTCCTCTCCATTTCTTTTTCAAGCAAATAACCTCTTTCCCCTCACACAACTCCACCCCAAAAAAAACATCAAATTTGAAACGTAGGAGCCTAGATCTCCAAGATTTGCCAAGAGCTGAAAAACTCCCTCCTCGAATTCCTGTATCTCACTATCTGCAGCTCCTAATGCCAAAGAATCAAGCTAGATTTGCATCTCTCCTACTTAATCACCTTTTTTGAACCATCTATTGCCTATTAACTAGTTCAGCAAGATTCAAGCACTACCGAACAATATATCACCCTCTGCTTCCCCAAACATGTAAATACCACATAATTTGACAATCTAATCTTTATTAAAAACACTTCAATTTTCTCTGCATTAAAAAAAAATAAATGTATAAAAACTTTCGATGTTTGATAATATATTAATATTCAGTAGTTTCAAAGATAAAATAACCAACTAAGGCTATAATTATAACAATTTAATAAAAACTTTTATTGAGGAATTTTCTCAGTTATATGGTTAATTATTTTGAATGATAATTTTTGAATTTAGAAATTCACATAATAAAATAGAACATGAGTTCAGAAAACTTATTTAAATATCTGAATATTAATTTCATTTTATGAGGGAAAGATCTATAAAGGTAATTTTTCTTAGTTAATGAAAAACTTTAGAGTGTAATGAACAAATCTTAATGTAACCTTCATAACCTTAAAAGGAGATATGATTGAGTGCCATAAGATTTGATTTATTGGGATTATAGATAAAAAAAATTTATGTCAAAGATGCAAAGAAATTATTAAAAAAAGCATAATGGAATAATGACTAGTGTTAGGAATTATCAAGGAGCTTATAGTTATAGTAGGATTACATAAAAAATCAACACTAGTTCATGCCTCTTATTAGCCGTTACTAATACGCTAACAAATGGTATTTGAAGGTACCATGGTGGTGTATGCTATTTGTGAATAAAAGTATTGTTAGGTATGATACAGATGTGAAAATTTAAGATGGCAGAGGAAACTTTTAAGAAGATAAGGGAGATATAATTAACAAAACAAAATTTCAAAGCATGATATGTAATTTTAGTAGATATGACATGGATAATTATCAATATTACAATAGAAATCAAGAGATATATAAGTGTGATTATGTTTACGAACATTAGATCAACTAAACCAAATCAAGAGTTAAAGTTGGGTGTTAAAATTAAAAGTGCCTCGAGTATACTATCTTATAAAAGAACATCATGAAAAACTAAAATACAAGTTTATAAAATTGCATAACATATGCTATGCGGTAAGGACTTCAGTTTCAGGGAATAAAGAAGTTTGTTGTAGCCAACTTGAGTGTGGAAGAAATGAGAAGGTTAAGAAGTAAGCATGTTAAACCCAAGAAGGATAGAGTGGGGAGCTGGTAGGAGTATAACCTAAAAAGGATAGAGTAATTTAAAAATTACTAGGATGATTTGGCAAGTACAATCAATGGTAAAAGATGCACCTACACCTGTAATATGTAAGGATAATTAAAGAAAACATGTATAGAAATTGTGTAATAAAAATTGTGTAAAGTTAAGACCTCATCAAAGGGAGGATTCATAAAGCAGTCCGCCAATAGTCCTTACAAGGTTGATGATGATGATCACAACGATGATGAAAATGACGATGATTTTAGGTGATTTAGGAGTGCCTTCGTGATATTTTATAATCTTTCTATGATTTTATAGAAGCATGCAATAGTTTTAAATAACCTTTTTCTATACATCTTGAGGCCCATCAAGATCTACCTGATTGGCCAACCTAAAAGCTAGCTTGTCAAGCTAATCGAACTAGTAGTCGCATCAGCTTGAAGCAAAGACCAATCTCCATCAATCTCCCTGTAAAAAGTTGGGAAGGGTTCTTTGAAATGTATTATACCCAAAAAATCCCTAGAATTCTTGAACGCTAGATAACAATAAAAAAGCATGAAACCGTACAAGGAAACATGGAAACAATTAATCTGCCAAACTTCAAAGAGTTTTTGCAGCTCTTTTTTTAGTGTTTATTTGCTAATTTCCCATCGAATAGTGCCATTTGGTTCAGCTTAGCAGCTCATTGAAATGCTTTAGGTATAGAGTTAGCTTTAGCCCAATTGAGTCTATTTTTATCAAGTTTAGTTTATTAGAACTCAATCATTTCATGTTTGAGACCAAAATGGTCTATAAAATTATGCAATCTCACCAGAAATTGAAGAGAATCAATCTTAAATTTTTAAGCTTAAATCAAGTACTGAAATTAAGGTTTTGAACGAGCATACAAATTTTAAATCCTATCTTTCACATTTCCTGCTTACGGAGTCTTAAACATATTATTCTCATTCACTACGCTAAGGAGAGGGCAACGGAAGTATCTTCTGTTCAACATATGTCGAACAAAATGCAAAAGTCATCATAGAAGCCGTCCATGAATGAGATGTCATCATTAACTATAACATTGCCAAAAAAAAATTTGAGAAAACAAAATGAAAACATACTCTGCTCCACATGAAGGGCAAAGTTCACTGAATGAATTCCCATGTAGCTCTGCAAGTTTCTCTCTTGGTATTCCAGATCGAAGGTGAAGACTGTCAATATTCTGGAGAATACAATTTTAACTATGATCAAAAGGCTAGAACAACCTACCAATTAAATTCAGCTCCAAGCCTCCAATAATTTTAGAACAGCATAGTCCAAAAAAAACAAAACATACGTAGAATAAGAGGCTAAGCAATATTTAGCAACAAAACAAGAAAACCAAAAGTGCTCGTCAAAGTTAATAACAATTATGGACGAATAGAGGTGTGTTTCATTTCTTTTTCTACCAAAAGGAAAGAAAATTAAGATCCAATAGAGTCTAATTTTAAATCAAATAAGTTGCAGACACTTTATTGCCCACACCCATTACCACTATTTTGAAAACCGGACCGGACCAGCCGGTTCAACCGTGAACCGGTCTGGTGGCTGGTCCGATCCAGCTAATAAAACCGGCTCTGCATCGGACCGGAACAAACCGGATTGAACTGGTTGAACCGCTGAATCGGTCCGAGTTGAAAAGAATTGGCCGGTTTATAAAAAAAAAATATTTTTGTTTTAATTAAATTTTAAACAATATATTTTAGTTTATTAAATTCTTTTAACTTTTTTAAATAATTTTATTAGATATGATGATTAACTACATCATAATTTATGCAAGTTATCTCAAATATCTGACATAACTTGTTTAGTAAAAAGTGTGTAATTCATACTTTATAAAGGGTTCAAAGCAACAACCTCAAACTCCTCCTATGATGTGGGACTAAAAAAGTTGCATGAATAGTTTAGTATGTGAATTTAAGCTTATTTGGGCTTCAAATTGGGCTTAGTTGGGCTACAAATTTAGGTAATATGTATTATAAATTTGCTATAATGTATATTATAAGAATTATAATATAAAATTTTAATATTATAAATTTAAATATTATATTAAATATTATTCTTATAAATATATAAATATATTATTCTTAAATGATATTTATATTTATAAATTTTATTATATATTTTTTAAATTTATAAATATTAATGCTCAAATATTTAATTATTTATATTATATTAATGATCATAAATTTTTAATATTATAAATTTATATATTATATTAAATATTATTCTTATAAATATATTATTCTTAAATGATATTTATATGTATAAAATTTTATAAATATTATTAAATGCCCATATACATATATACTTATATTATATTATGTTAATTTTATTAATTTTTAATAATATTATTATTTATTACGTCACCCGGTTCGACCGGTCGAACCGTGAACCTCTCCTTCTTCCGGTTTGTTGTCCGGTCTGATTTTCACAACCTTGCCCATTACTTTAGTTTATTGTAATACTACTGTACTCACAAAGTTATCTAAGAAACGTAGAAAACAATTTATGTGTTGTTCTTTTAAGTAGCTAACAATTTTAACATAATCTTTAGCTATAATAAGACACGCTAGGCTTGGAATACCATATAATACCCAGAATACACAACATACCTAGAGCAGCATCAGGCATTCTTTCCAACATATATAGTTTAACTTTAACTAATTTTATTGACTGGTCACTGGACAAACTTCTGTCGAGATGTATTTTGAAATTATTTGAAATCATACAAATGGAAAATGTGACGCAGAAAACACAAACCAAATTGCCCGACAACAAAATTGATCATGTATATATTTATGCATTCTTTTCACCGTATTTATAGCCCTTTATGCTGGTTACGGGAACTTTAGTTGTTGTGTTCCACAGGCTTTTAAAATTGGGGAGGTTTGAGATCCGTGCCTTATACAATAGAAATCCTAGCCCAATCAAATTGAATAATAAAGGGTTGAACCAGCATTGCTTGGCCTTTTTATAGGTCCATCATTGATTGGATCTCGCATTATCAATACTTTATTCTATTTATACACAGAAAATTGGAAATTTAAAATGCTGCATCATTTCCTAATTATTGCATTACAGCACCTATTTTGTCTAATTTATTTTTAAATCTAAATATATATATATGGATTGGCACTACTTATGTCTATGTGAAAAGTTCTACAAGTTGCCCATGGCATAAATTAGGATATCCATAAAATTTAGCATTTTTATATTTATTTTTAATGTAAAATAGAGCTACACCAAGGGTTTTTAGACAAAAACACTTGACAAACGATTAAGCCTAGAGTTGCCCGCATGGATAATACTTCAGATCTTTTTTTCAGAGCCTCTAAACAACTAGTTTCTTTACCAATATATTGAATATCTAAGTTGCACATCATAAAAACAGCAGAAACAACTAGATGACTGCGAATTCTATTACATCGAGTAACAATAACACAATGCAAGGTCAGGAAAACAAAGGTACCTAAGCGAGAACAACAAAATCAAGCCTTTATCCCACTGCGTGGGGACGGATACATAAATCTTTCTTCTCAATTGTGTCCTATAAAAAATCAAATTCTCATTTAAATCAAATAAAGCTCAGCGAGAGCTGGACCAAAAAGAAGGACCCGAGACCTTCCGTTCTCTTTGAATCCACCAATTTAGGTTGAACAAGTTTGAGTAAAATGGACCTCATCAATATGTCTTATAAAAGGTGGTTTGCACTACAGATGGTGGGAATGGGCGCTTAAGGTGTACTGCTTCCAGCATCCAGAGAGCAAAGGAACAGAGAATAATTGGAACATGGCAACTACTTGCGATCCAAATCCTACACTTCAATTTGGTTTAGGTTTACAACTGCACATACCATAACCATTGATAGAGGTCAATTAACCTAGCACCAACTTACTAATACTCATATCATTGATATCCACGTTATTGTCCGGAAGCTGTTTGCAAAAAGTTGAAGACAATCTAGCAGATTCTTGGGAATGAAAGAAAGAAAAGCAACAAGTATGGTGCTTAAAAGTGCATATTGCCTATAGACATTTAAACACATAAATGTTTGACAGAACAAGGAGAGAACATGAAACAAGAATACGATCACCTTGATTAAAAAATGTTAGTCATTTGTAGTCACATCCATGTAAATCCAGAAGCAAGCACACCAGGCCTAGTAATGTACAATTTAATCCCCGAAAAAAGTAACTTGAATTTAAACATGCAAAATGCAAGAAAAAATTAAAACTTGTTTAACTGGAAACAAATGGCCAATTAAAGGGAAATAAATAAGAGATCACTAAATAGATTTTTAAAACATAAATGACTCTCAATAATAGCACTTTTTCTATATTCTAACTACTTGAAAGCGTTGAGCCTTACTGACTTCATATGGAGGCATAGGTAAACTAACAGGTCATTCACTTAACAATGAGACAGAAAACTACCTGGCTAATGACAAATTTTAAGATGCCAGTTCTTTCCAATTCAACTAATGCCATATGTGTCAAGCTTGGCATTGCACGATGAAAAGGTAGAGATGCTTCAGGCACGCCCTTGCCTTCCCTCTGCAATTTCAAATGACTACCTTAACAGCTGAAATAAGATTTATATTTCATAAAAAAATTGTTTGCAGAGAAAGATATCAAAGTGTTTCGATCACAGCATATAGCAGCTAGAAAACTGATTGCTAAGTCAATCACACATCAACTCCAACAACAACAACAAGTCCAACACTGTAAGAAAATAACAATTACAATGAAGCTGATATTTGTCTGTCCAATGGCTGCAACTTTTTTACTCAGACATCATTTTTGTCTATGAACTATAGACAACTATGTCCATCTTATTTGTGGAAATAAATAAAAAAGGGGATTCATCCTTCCCAGCACAAGCACCCACTATACAGTAATACTTAACCTTCTTTCAGGTCTCCCTCTCCATCAAAATTGACCCTCAGAGGTGGAGCATCACAAAGCAACTTCTTCCAATGTGGGTGATGGAGAACAAGATGTTACGATGGACTTTTTATTTGGGATTTTTACAAATTTAGTGCATTTACTACTCACAGTACTGCTGCTGAGTAAAGCGAAGCTGCAGGAAATGGCTTCGTTGAAGCAAGGTAATATAATGGAATGTTTTGGTTTTTTTGTCTTCTCGGTTTTGTTTTACTTAGATTTTATTTTATTTCATTTTATTTGTTGTCAATGGTCATGATTTACTTTTATCAATAATCCAGATTTATAAACATCAACCATTTCCTGATTTTATTTAATTTTATTTGTTGATTTAACAAGTGTCGTAACTTTTGATGAGGATTAGATGTTGAAAGAATAAGAAGTTTCTTTGTCAAACATATTTGCTTGACCTTTGAAGTGTGAGTTTCTCCGTTTATTTTTTCTATTACAAAAGCCCTTAACGTGTGTCGAATAGATCTTTCATTGAGTGAATTCAAAAAAGCCCAGCCTAACCTCTCTGTAGTGATTCCAAACAACCCTGCCCTATCATGTTTAGTTACAATCCACTTCAGCATCGCACCAGTCTACTAATTGGGTAAGCTATATCCCACCATCAAAAGTGAGAAGAGTTCCTAGCAACAACATAGAGGGCATCCTTGCAGTAGCTAAAGAAGATTCTCTTATCTCATTTGCCCACCCATGGACCTAACAATATGAGGAGTCGGTCTCTGATTCACTCAAACAAATTAAAAATGATAGTAAAAAGGGGGATATCAGCTTAGCTACACCATTTTCTACACTGATTGGTGAAATACACGCAGAAAATACATGAATTAATATATTCCCTAAAGAGTGAAATGGAAATCTTTTATTGAGATGTTATATAATGAGCAAAAAGGGCAAACATTTTATTCATGAGGAAGGAGTTTACTGCTAGTTAGATAGGAGACGGCATTAACGCATAGTAGTATATGCCATCAATAGGTTTGGTTAGGACTCTAGAATTGACTATATAAATCACAGCTTAAGGATTGCAACAAGAATGCTAACCCTTATAAACATACTCATTAGCAAAAAAGAACATGCTATGAAAGTCAAGATTGTAGGCCACCAACTACTTAAAGCTTCATTAAAGTTGGAAAAGAATTGCATTTAAAATAAAGCGAAGTTGTGTTTATTCTTAGGAAGTATGACTGCCAAACATTACAAACGGGAATAACTAACTTTTTTTATTTCAACAACAGAAAACAGTAGAATTTCATGATGCTATCGAAAATATTCCCCACTTCCTAGCAGTTATTTTTCAGGCTTGTTCTCTTTGTCATAGGGAGCTTATCTATCAAAATGGAAAAGATGATTACAACAAACAAGAAAAAGAGTAATAATATCCATAAATGATTAAATCATCAAAAGTTTTAATTGTCTCATTTGAAACTTGAACAAATAAAGTCCAGCGACAAGAAGGAAGAAATACAACTAGATGATAAATATCAATGACATGTGAACCACCTAGTGTGTTTAGAGAGACACTGTTAGCAATTTGGTGCAATCTCAAGCTCAAATTGAAGAGAATTTTTTTATTTCCAAAAAAGGAAAATAGGCGTGGAACACCAAGAATTAGTACTCAAAGAAAGCCACATCAAAACACTATGTATCACCGCACAAAATCAAGATTCCATTCACCTGAAGGGTCCATACACCCTTTGGTCCACGAAAATCTGGTATGCCACAAGCAGTTGATATCCCAGCACCCGTAAATGCCACCAAATGCTTGCTCTGTAAACTTAAGGAAGAAAGTTACAAAATAACAGTAGATACTAAATTTCTCATGCCTTTCATTTCAATATGGTATTTAAAAATTTTAGCTTTGATTATTGATTTTTCTGACCTTCTTTATTATCAGGGCCAGCTCTTCAATCTGCAGCTCGCAAATACAAAAAGAATATATTATATTGCAAGTCCAAGTAAGCAGAAAACCAATGCATTTATTGTTTGACTAAAAAGGTCAACATGTCAAGAGAAATAAGGTCATGTTAGCCACACCAATCACTTTATCAAGAGGGTAATAGAAGTCTAAAAGATTTGAATGAATTGCAACTAAAAGCACATAACTTCTCACCAGTTTCAACAATTAGAGGTGTTACAGGACATTTCATCATCTTGTTGACTTGTAAGTTTCACAGGAGCAAATATTTATTGAAGAGAACAATATAACAACAACAACATCAAGCCTTTATCCCACTATACGGGATTGGTTGCATGAATTATTTTTCTCTATTGTGTCCTATTAAGAGTCAAATTCTCATTTAAATCTAATAAAAAAGAGCATTTATAATACTTCCTAACCAAGTCTTTTTAGGGCTACCTCTACCTTTCTTAACATAGGTCAGATCTAAAATATCTACTTTCCTGATCGGATCATCGGAAAGCCGACATTTTATGTGACCAAACCATCTAAGTCGACTCTCTCTGATATTATCTGCCACTAGAGCTATTCTTAACAGTTTTCCGTACATACTCGTTTTGCATTATGTCTCTAAGAATAAGCCACTCATCCATTTAAGCATCCTCATCTCTGCAGCACTTAACTTAATTTTATGCTTCTCTTTTAATGGCCAACATTTTACACCATAAAGCATTGTAGGTCTTACCACCATCTTACAAGATTTTCCCTTACGTTTGAGGTGGACTTTTCTATCACATAGCAGGCCCGATGCATTCCTCCACTTCAGCCATCCAACTTGAATTCTACTAATAATATTCCCATCTATTTCAGTATCACTTTAATAGACCTAAGATATCTAAAATGTGTACTCTTTTTAATGACTTAATTGCCCAAAGTCAAAATTCCCCCACTAGATCTATTAATACTAAAATTACACTCCATGTATTTGGTTTTAGATCTACTCAAACAAAATCTTTAGACTAAAACAAAAAAAATATATTGAAATGGAAAATGGGAATAAAATTTAAAATTTGAATGAAAAAAAAAAAAAACTAAGGATGAAAAACTTGCAATTGAAAGGCATAATGAGAAAAAGGACTAAGACGAGAGGGACAGAACATCATTGGCATGAGTAAAATTTACACTATTCGCCCGTTTCAAACTCAATGCCAAATGTCAAGTAACTTAGCTATTAGATTCAAATAATTTTTCTATCTGGCACTCATGGACAAAATTTCATGCCACTTTCTTTACTACCACGATAGCAGCAACTTTTTCCATTAGTGATAAAAAGCTAAAGATCAAGGGAGTTTTTATCATATAGCCTAATGCCTTGCCAATAAAAGATCTAATTTTTAATATGCAAATTTTATGCCACTTTCTTTACTACCACGATAGCAGGGACTTTTTCCATTAGTGATAAATAGCTAAAGATCAGGGGAGTCTTTATCATATAGCCCAATGCCTTGCCAATAAAAGATCATAAGCTAAATTTTTAATATGCAAATTTTCCAGTTCTAGTATGATCCCCTCATATGACGAAACTATAATGGATAGGAAGCTTATGGGACGATAATCTACGGATAGCCATATTGTGGAAACAAACTCCATGTTAATACTAACTGAATGCATACAAGCATTTGCATATGTGATGGATGACAATTCCAAATCAACTTTAACTACGAAGGAGGAAGCTATAAAAGTTACAGCAATGAATTGATAGGAGAGTTAATATTGGCTTAGGATGAGTAATGAGCAATGTGCAATGGCTGTATAGGGTCATTTCGTCTCGAGACTACATGTGCCATCATGTTATGAACTGGAATTAATTCCACCACACTTTTCTTTTCATGAAGATAGTTAACATCCTCATTTGCTTATAAAATTGATTGTATAGTCTGTAGGAGATTAAAATCAATGGCGTTTTATATACCTAATCCAAAGAAAGCTATGGGGTAACGAATAGAGAGAGAATCCTTACTTTCCTCTGAAGAACGGCAGGTGGGTCGAAAACCTCAGTCAACCCAACGACGCCCACATCTTCTCTATAAGATAACTTCTGGGCATAACCCAAAGACATTGCTGCCGTGCTTATCTTCGCCCACTAAGAATTTAGACCCTCGAAACCCTCTCTACCTTCCCGTGCTCCCCAAAACAGGAGACGAATGCGAGGGTTTCGTTCAAAGACCTTGTGTCTCCTATCGAAGTTTTGATCTTACCGCGAATGGGAAGCTCGCAAGAGAACGGTGCTTCGTCTCTCCTCGATGCTTCAGGGATCGATGAGAAAGACTTCTTTTTTTGGTAAGTAAAAGGTCACATGGCAGAGAACGCGCGTGTTGATCGCCGGTGATGAGCGTTAGTTGCGGAAGGGTTACAGGTGATCATGGCCTGGTTGTGAAGGAGCCAAGATTTTTGGAACTCTCGAGGAAAATTCAGAGGAATCGAAGCTCAATGACGTTTCGAAGAAATTTGTACGTACGGCTGTAGGTTCCATTAGTTTTTTGAAATTTTATTTGACTGTGAAGGTCTATCACCGAATTCCTTAAAAATGTTTGTGAAATTAATTTTATTATAGATCTTAAAATTATTCTATTTATCTTTAAATTAGTATGATATAAAATTTTCATGTATAATATTAATTTTAAATTTTATCTTAGCAAAATTATATAAAGATATATAATTTTTTTCCTATGATTTGAGCTTTTGGCTCATAAATAGTTTAAATGTTATTTTATCTTAACAAAATTATATATATATATATATATATATATATATATATATATATATATATATATATATATATATTTATATATTTATATATATCCAAAAATTTCACTTTATTGTCACGAATCTTGATGCATTATTTTATATGAGAAATTTTCGAAACTATATTCAGCATCATCCGAAGTCTTATTCCAACAAACTTATAGTTAAATTGAATGTCTAGATAAGACAAATCCAGTGACGCCAAAATGTGATTCAATTCAAGTTCAAATGAGCTCAAATCAAACATATAAAATATGATTGAAAACTTCAAAATATTAATTGAATAACTAAAAGATCTTCAAATATTGCAAGCTTATTATGAAGTTGAGCATCTCAAAGTGATGAATTCAACGAGCCCTGGATCATGTAATCCTAAGGTCATTAAGGCGCTTAGAGGTTGAATAGATGGTCTATGATCAAATGATTTATTATAGGATGTCCAATTGAGTGTTATAGCCCATTTTATTAAAATGTCACCCCCAAATGCTACATATAGAACATCATTCTCCACATAAAATGGGCCTAGATTAAAATTCAAGAGAGCTTCTTGATATAAAGAATCTTAAAGTTGTGCCTAACATTTAACATCGATGATCTCCAGCAATCATCGACATTCTCCAAATGTTGTCACCAGACCACTATTGTCTGACTACATCTTTCAACTACAGTCGCCCAGTCGTCTTTATTTGACCATCATCTTTTAGCCTTTATAGTCCATTCATCATCACCCATCTGTCATCGTCTCGTTGTTACCAACCGATCAGTATTTTCAAATCTTCATTATCCAATCATCATTGCTCAAGTAACATACAATTCAATTGCTATCATATTCCTCAATCATTTTAAGAGGAATATGAGGAATTTATATAAGCAAAGAATTTAGGGAAAATATGCTCCAATAATTACTTACACATCCCAAATTTTCACCAATAAGTCAAACTATCCATTATGGTCAACTTTGTAGCAAAATAACCCTCTTATTCTTATCTTAACAAAATAATATTTTAATATAAATTAAATTGAATAGATATTAAGCCCTAATTCCTTCACTACAAAAAATAAATATTATAATTAACTAATTAGCATAAGTAATTAATACTTAATATAAAAAAATCATATTTAACAAATTTAATGGTTTTAATAAAAATTTTGCGGTCCAATAAATCTATTAAAATAAACAAGTCATAAGTAAAGAATACACAATGATATTGTAATCTAATATAATTTCTCTAAATAAGCAGATAATTATATGTTTATATAATTAATTACAAGTAGCATACAATAAGTCTAATTAGCAAATTTAATGGAATTAGAAAAATTAGGATCCCATAATTTGTTAAACAAGTGATTAACAAATTACATAATTAATATAATAAATAATAGATGAATATTTAACTAACAAATAATAAATATAAATAATCAAGCTAAATAAACTATCAAAAAATAATATAATGTTATAAATTTTGTATATAATTAACATATTATTTAATATTTTTGTAAATAAAAAACTTATTCATATTTACTTGTGTTACTAATAATTGGATATTTGGTAACCAAACTCAATCAATTTAGGTGTAAGAGTTAAATAAACACACTATGCTACTAAAAGTAGATTGGTCTCTTTCCCTTCTTGAATGTATTAAAGTCATCATCTTAAGAATATCATTAGCTTTGTTAATATCATCATTATCATCAAAGATATTGCAAAATAAATTTCTTATAAAAATATTTAGTATTGTTAGATAATATCACATAAAATTTACTATCATTGAATCATGAATGAGTTGCACAGGTTAAGCTTATATTGTGAAATCCCTTAAGTAAAAGAAGTTAAATTTTTAAACATCGAGACGCTTTTTGTGTAATAGTTGAAATTTCATTTAAGAAATTTCGTAATTAAGCGTACTCATCCCAGAGAAATCTTGGGATGTGTGACCTACTGGGAAGTTACACCAACAAGACAAAATCATGAGGCCCTTAAACAATATCTCGATATTTAAGTGTATGGGTTGTGACATATATGGTCAATAATATTGGCTTATTTTAGAAGGTTTTAAAAGTGTTTGCATGTCAATAATTAATATTTTTCTTTAGTAAATTCAACAAAGTGATGGAATCTAATAACTTCATCATTATGCAAAACATGTTTACCTTCATACGTTTTACCAAATGCCAATTCTTCATGATGACATTAACATAAAATATAGTAATGTTATTATCTTGACTAAATCAAAATGAGATCAAACTTGAGTAGCTAGATAGAGAACTACTGATGAAGTTTATAGCAATAAAAAGATTATATTATGATTGTGACAATAGTCACCTTGCCTCACATGTATGAGGCATTCCTATAGTGTAACAATGCATCTTTACATGGTTTAGATTGTGTGGCAGTGCAACATAGTCACACATATAACTGTGCTTCATAATAACTCAAACCACATAACAAGTGTTCCTTCATGATATTTAGTGAACTGCCATCATCTTTGCTTTAAAATAGATTGAGGCACTACCCAAACAATTTTAAAGTGAAACTTAGGCTTTGTTTGAGACGACTTTCTTACTACTTCTTAAAGCAGTTTTCTAGTACTTTTTTTTTAATTTTTGTACTAGAAAGCTGCTTTAAGAAGCAATACAAAAAATCATCTCAAACGAAGCCATAAACTGACCAGCAAAGGTTGATGTACATCTTTTGCTAGAAATTACTTAATCTTTAACATATAAGGTGGATGAAGCTATTGGAAGACTACGGCGCGCATGTAACGGTCCAAAAATGTATTTTATTGATTTTTGGAAGATTAAAATCATAGAACACAAAATCACTAAAAACAAATGTAGGATTCGGATTACCTACAACGATAAGAAGTAATCTCATAATAGATCCAACAGATGAAAATGCCCCAAACAATTTTCTCTCTCCTGCCTCTTCTCCTTCTCCTTTATTTTCTTCCCCAACAAGGTAACAAAAAATGAGGGTGGGGGGAGAGGCTTAGGTGAGGGATTTAATCTAAATGCTTTTAGATGTTTATTTAAAAAATATTTTTTCTAATCCAGCGCCATGGTGCTCCAAAACCAGCACTGCAGCGCTCCCTCAAATTCCAAAAAGCTGTAGGGCTCAATGCCACTATGCTGCCCACCTAGCATCGCAGTGCTCAACCAATCAAATTTATAGAACCAATTCATTGGCTAAAACCCTTACCAAAAAGTCAACTCCCATTAATTTCATGTGTTAACTTGGCATGACAACTATCGTGTAGGTATGGCTAAAGCTATTTTAACTCAAAAATTTTGAAAAATATATTTTTACCTAATAGAATCAAGAATTTATTTAGAAGTCATTATAAGTTCAAATCACAAACCGTCTTCACCATAACATATCTATTATGGTGTTTTAGTGTAGCTAAATTTTTCCATAATTTAGGTCGCTTGTGAAATTCCTTAAATGGGCACCTGTCGGTACAAGTGGGCCGGGTTTCGGGACCGTCAATTGTTTGTTTTGTAAACTGATTTCACCAGAATTATTTAAATAAAATAAGTTATTTTATGAATATTTTGTTATGATTTTTTGAATCCCTAAAATAATTTCTATAATTTCACCTATAATACAATGCTCTTCCCCATGTCGATTCCATACAACATATCCAGCAAAAAATCCTTTGGAAATTAAATGATCTTTCATATCTTTCATAGAATGGAAGTACCTATTTATGCATGACTTGCACGGACATAAAATTTTCCCTGACGAATTCTGGCTTTGACTTGCAAATTCTATGAAATTGTTTACACCATTTACATAATCACGACTCCACTTGGCTTTTGTAATCCAACTCTTATCCATATTAAGTGAAAAGTAAGTTTCCAAGTCACTGCTAAGAATAAAAATTCATTAAGTCACTCTAATTTTTATGCAACCATCATCTTCATAAACTTGCAAACATTATGTTTATGCAACCACTAGGTGTCACCATCCACTTTTTTGGTCTTTTGATGCATCCTTTACACACATCTGTTTTCTATATCCACCTGATCAATTCTCAAGCATTTTTTTAGTATTTAAAATATTGTTTGATCATTTCAACACAAATATAAAAACATGTGAATTATATTATTATCATGAAAATAGAATATAAGACAACACTTCATATGTAGTTTAACCCACATATTTTATCACAAATTTACCCTAATGTGGGAAATAGGAATACATGACTATAAACTTCTAAGAAATGTCCTCACCTTTTTTTAACTATCTATATGATAAGCAATCACCTAGAAATTGGTTGATTAACTATTTTCATCATTATCATGACATAAATTTTTATTTTTCATTCATTTTTTAGTATTAATTTAAATATTAAATTTATTATTTACAAATTATTATTATTATTTTCACACACACATATATATAATTTTTCTAACGCTAATTTTATCAACTAATATATTGGACACATTCCCCCTACTATTAAAATGCCATGTGAAAGCTAGATAGGAATAGCTATTTGTAAAGTTAATGGAAAGAGAAGGCAATAGTGGACTGCTATATATATATATGGTCTTGATTCAATGAAAATTCAAAAGTTGGAAGAACCAAGCAAGTAGTGATCACGAGATTTGCTCATGAAAGAAGGCAAGTGGGGAGTAGCTTATGACATGCACAATTATTGGAAAGATGTTGTTTTTATCCCCATCTTTTTTGAATTGCTGGAAGTAATTTGCTTTGCAGGGGTCAAGTAGTGTACATAACAAGCACAAGAAAAGTCATGGACTACAGCTTTGCTGAAGAAATATGATTGGGAGGTAATGAAAAGTCAATCGAAGCAATAAAACTTCCTAAAATGGTTCGGAGAAGCTAAGTTTAACAATTTCACCCAAAATAGCTTAGCAAAGTTTAACGTTTTGGCAAATCATATTTGAAAAAGCAACTTCTAATCATAAAAGTTCTTAGAAAACAATGATAAAGTTGTTGCCAAATAAAAATAATTCCAGGCAATTTGAAAGTATAAATATAAGAGATGTCATTTCTAAATCAAGGCAATCAACAGAACATGATGAATTTATATATCAAGTATATCATCTATAGTTTACCTCGTCGATGTCAAATTAGCTGGACATGACCAAAGAAATCGACAACATCAGTGTAAGGTTTTACCTAATCCAATTGTTGGACAAAGAAGAAGATAGCTTGGAACCTCCACAGCCCAAAATGCTCCTTGCTGGAAGATCCCGTTGTACTATTCTTGAATGATGAAGACCTTCTCGTTGCAAACTTGAAAAGGAATGGTAGCTGTATGGAGGAAAAAAAGAACCAATGAGAGGAAATGGTATTGATACTTCACCGAAGATTATCCAGCAGCCGTCTAGGAGATTGTACGTCTACCTCGTCGTGCTCTACTTCCTCGCTCTTCCTCACGTCGTTTCTGTTCGGTATGCCTCTTCGGATGAGGAGAATAGCGTGCTCCTCCAATAGCTGCTGCGACGATTAGGGCGCAGTGCTTCGCTCCGCTTGGTCGCGCGAAGGAGAGAGCGAAGACGGAGAGCCGAGATAGCGCGCGAATAAAATTGGGAATTAGGGCTTTGGCGGGGCTTATCCACGGTAAAAAAAAAGTGTAATTGCACCAATTTAAACCGGTGCTGTTTGCTTCGATTAAAACCGCTACAATTTGTAGCGGGCAAAACAGATGCTAAAAGATGGTTTTGGCAGCGGTTCTAAAACCGCTTTTAACATCTGCTGTGAAAAATTCAGTTTTTTAGTAGTGGGGGTTTCGGGACCGTCAATTGTTTGTTTTATAAACTGATTTCACCAGAATTATTTAAATAAAATAAGTTATTTTATGAATATTTTGTTATGATTTTTTGAATCCAAATTTTATACTATAAATTGATTAGAATATTATTATATTATTATTATTTTATAAAAAAATATCTAAAAGCATAATAGATTAATTAAACGACTTTAATCCCATTTTCCCTTTTATTTTCGTGCACACAGAGAAGGATTTGGGAAAATTGAGAAGAAAGAGAGGAGAGAGAATGCATAAAGTTTAGTTTTGGCGGATGTTGAGTGATTCTTGTTCGTCGGCCCAGTTAAGAAATTTGCTCGTCTCAAGATAGGTTACATTTTGCCTATTTCAGTTTTCAATAATTTATTTTTTTTATTTTTTGAACAAATTTGTATTTCCGTTATCGAAAAATGAGGATAACTTTATTTTGGTAAAATTATTACAATGTAACTTTTTGTATGTTATAGGGAGTGAAATTATGGATATTTTGAGTATATTCTAAAAAATTTTCTCGAGACCATTGTGAAAAAAAAATAATAAATTTTGTCATCTCATAAGTTTATTTTGACATCTAAAAATAATGCTTCAGTTTAATTAAAGCTTCAGAATGATATTTTTCGCAATTCCTGATAATTTTATTATATTTAAAAATTATGATTTTTTTTTTCAGTAGTATTTCTATTGCCTACTTTTTGAACATTTTGGCAATTTTTTAATTCAGTCTAATTATGCTTTAATTAATGACATGCATTAAAAATATGAAAGAAATGTGATGTGATGTGATGTCAGCACCAGTGGGAGACCAAGGTGGATTATATTACCGAAGTGTTATGATGCCGGGGTTAATGGGTGACTGAGATGGGTTCTGTTACCAAAGTGTTGTGATGTTGGCGCCAGTGAGCGATTGATGTGAGATTATGTTACCGAAGTGATGTAATGTCAGTGCTAATGGGCGACCGAGATGGGATTCTATTACTGAATTGTTATGATGTCGGCGCTAGTGGGCGACCAAGATGGGATTCTGTTATGCTGGTGCAAGTGGGTGCCGAGGTGGGATTTTGGTAACAAAGATGTATAAAAATTTGGGCTTAAGAGCTATTCTGATAATCTTTATGAAGTATTTATTTAATCATATACAATTTCAATACATGATTCCAATTCTTTTGGTTTTAGTTATTGATTTATGTTTTAGGCTATGATAGTCTACTGATCTGTATTAGCTCATCTCTGCTTTTGCTTTTATTTTCAGGCCCAGGAAAGGGTAAGAAGCGAGCTGAGTAGTTTGGATAATAGGCTCTGATATGTGTGATATCAGGTCATATCGAGTCAGGTTGTGACAAAAGCAATAGGTAAATTCATAATATAATGATGACCAATAAACCAAAAATAAATGACAAGTCAACAATAGAGATCACTGGGGCATTTTCATTTATGATTAAGGAGTGCTTCTATTTCAGGCAAGAATTTGCATTCCAATAACATTAAAAAAGGAACCATTGTTTGAGAAATTTGTCAAATAAGATATGTCACATGCCTTATCATTCATAAGATGATTGATAGTTAAAGATGAATTATAATGGCTTATATTGAAGAAAGTCACTATCGACTTCATTAAAGTGAATCATAAACCAAACTTCCATGCATCCTTTATATCAATGCATTTAATGAAAAGATTTTTTTTCTTATGTTTATATTTTTAATGTTATTGTCCCCGTCTAGGTATTTCATGCACAACTTGTTAGGGATGAAAGTAAATCACGCAACAAAACAAACAAGAAAAATAGAAATGCAGTGGAAATAAAAAAAACGCCATGATTTAACATGGAAAAACCTGAAATCGAGAAAACTCATGAAGCCACACCACACCATGAAATCCACTATGAAAATTGGGAGAAATAAGTACAAATCTCTCTTCTCTATCACTCTCTCATTGCTTCTCTATTCTCTTGCACCGTTCTCACACACAAAAATAAGAAAGTCAAGTAAACAACACTAAGGGATGCCACCCTTCAGAAAAATGAGAAAAAAAAATGTTCAATTCGCCTGGAAGTGCTGCAGTGCTCAAGTTTTCGTCATCAGTCCATTTGACGATTATGTGGCACTCAAACCCGCAGCGCTGTGGCGCTTCTCTCTTTGTTGCTTCTCCCAGCAAACTTTGCAGTACCGAGGCGCTTGGCTGCACAATACTAGGGGCTTGAGTGCACAGTGCTGGGCGCTCGGGTGCACAGCACGGGGCACTAGGGTATATAGCCTGAGTGTTGCACAAATTTTTTTTTCCCAGGTGCAAAGCAGTCGAACCCAAGCAAGAGGTGGACCCCCCGCACCCCCTAGCGAGCAAGACAAATTGAACTGAGGTCCGAGGTAACTATACAATCCGATTGATTGATACAATTATATTCCACACAGACAAACACAACTTATAACTTCGATCATATTCTAAAACTCCTCTAGTTTGGATTCCCCAAAGTGGGACCCAGTGATCAAGTTAAATTCAATAATATTGAGTTTGGTGTTCTTCTCTCCAACATTAAACACAGTGGAGCGTACGTCATTCTCCTCCTCCTCAATCATCTTTTGTATTATTCGGTTAATCAAGACCCAGAAAATTGCATTTCAGAAGCTATGAAGAACTAACGAAAGGTAGATCTCTCAGCCTTATCAATGAGAGCAAAAGCCTCAAACCTTCTAATCAATTTCTCCATCATACTTCCAACTTTATATGTGACTCGAGCATTATAATGCCTCTCTTTTGATTATAAATTTGCATACAAAACAAGACAATTTAAATATGCAACATAATCAAAATCACGATAGAACAATAATCAACTTATTTGCGGCCATAATAGAACAATAATCAAAATCACGATAGAGCAATATTTGAATAATTTTTACCATGATAAATCCTTTGTGGTTCATAACTTGAGTAATCTTCAAATCATCATCGAGCAATGATCGAATCATGATTGAACCATATTAAAACATCTTCAATTATGGTTCAAAGATGATTTATTGATCAAACTTCGGTCATAATTTGATGGTGTTTCAATTATTATTCAAATATTATTCCATCGTGATTTATTCATGGCAGAAGATGATTCAGTCATTATAAGATTATCATTTGAAGATTATTCGATCATTATTCAAAGTTTGATGATTTAATCATGATTTGAAGATTTTTTTTAACAAGTTCCTAGCAGGTAAAGTGGTGACTACTGACATTCTAGGTTTAGGGTTAATAATGTGAATATTGTTGACCTCGTTTTTCTTACTTAGGCTCTCGAGCACCTTCGATTGACTCAATTTGGCCCCGTCGAGTCCAATTCGAGCTCGAATCAGTCTGAATTGAGTCGAATTAGACCCAATTATTTTCTATTAGACTAGATTATTTCATTTGAACCTCGTCGAGCTCGATTCGACTGGGATTCGCATTGGTTCTTGTTTAATTTCATTAATTAAATTTGGTCGAGTCGAGCTGAACCCAAATTGACCCGAACCGAGCCGAATCGGATCTGATATTTACACTCTATTTTAATTCAATGCATTTAAATTGATTCCAATTAAAGTTTAATCGGCTTTCTAAAAATTTGAATCATTTCCTAAATTAAAAAAAAAATGGCGGTTATGGCGTCGAGCAAGGAGCGTGTATGGCATTTTTTTGAAGACTTCCTCCTTTGTTTAGACGGGCATTTGACTCCGTATGAAGGCGCTGGCTCTCTCAGGATGAAAACGACTCCAAGCAAGCGGAATTCCCTCCTCTGGTTTGCAAAAAGCCAAGACTGACGCCCCAATCCCGGGACCTCTCGCTCTCTCTGTTCACAAGCACAGAGGTCGGAACCCCCCTACTCCCGTCCGACTCCACCTCCTGACCAGACCCCTCGTCTCCCGATCTTTCTCTGATTCGCACACTTCAGGAGTCTGCTGAAGTTCTCTACCTCCCATCTCCAGTTCGTTCCGCCCCAGGAGGCCCATCGCCGATCCTGACTGCGACTTCGACAGACCCGGACGTTGGCTCCCTCTTGCTCTCTTTGATTCACAAGACACCCGACGTTGGCTCGACCCCAGCCCTAGCCGTTGGCCCTCCTTCATCCGTAAGGTATGTCTCTTCTCATCCGTATCCTTCTTCTTCTTCTTCTATTGTCTTCTTGATATCTTCCATTTGCTCATTCTCTCATAATCTTCTCCATTATTCCCACAACTTTATAAGTGATCTAAGCCTTAATCCCTCTAAAATCGTACATGAGATTAGAGTTAAAACTTGCTCTTTACTTTCTCTGTGGTGTGGGATAGTGCCGATCTTTTCCAATTTCTATTTCGTGGCATAAATCCCCATCCTTCCCTTATAACATTCTTCATGCAGAATTCTGTGGAGTTGTTAAGATGACTTTAGTCTGTATTTAAGTTACAGCTGAAGCTATTAACTACATAATTCTTATAAAGGATTCTTTATATGACTCATTTGGTTGTCTGAAATTTGAAGTGTTTTGAATTATAACAAAATTTGCTAGATTTCTCTGTTTGACTAGATGCAGTTAGAAATGAGAATGGATTTGAGTGAGAAATGTTATTGGTTTACACGTGGTGATTCACTGATTTGTTCTTCCATTATGCATGAATTATTAGTTGAATTTCTATCTGCATGACGGGGCTCTAAATGGCATTTGGAGGATGTGCTCCTTCTTGAGAATGTTGTGAAATGCTTTGTAAAAATATTTAGTATTTGTTGTCCGTCATACCCAAGTTTGAAAATCCATATATTCTTCTTTGCTTGATGTACTCTATTTTATTCGTTTGATGATCTGCGCTCTTTCCTTGCAAATGGTCTACTAACAGACTTGAGTGTGCAAGGGCATCTCACTTGCATTTATGGTGATCCAAATTGTAGGATTAGGTTGATCTTGATCTTATTCGAAATGAGCTTGTTTGATTCAATATTTTTTTTATGCATTAAAATGATGCAAGGTAATCAATTATTTTGCTATCAATAATTTCTAATTGAGAGGGAACTCCTAAGAATTAGCATGTTTTGATCTGCCTTCGTTTTCTTACATAATGACTAATTTTACATAAGAAGAAACTCTCTCTCACCATTATTTGGGTTTCTTCCTTAAAGGTAAAATATTTTTCTGCTATTTGTATTCTTTGTGCATTTGATGCTTTGATTTGAGCTCTGTTGAAATTTTTTTTTTGTTGAGTTGAGAGTTTTTCACTAATTGATGATGAGGTAGCTTTTTGAGCTAAGTATCATATGTCACTGTCGGTTACTCGGATAGAAGCAACTTTATTATCACCTAATTTAAGTAATAAATGTTATGTTGAAAACTTTGCCATTTTATTTCCGAACTCAAATTCCTTATGTTTAACAATTTGTTCGCATTCTTCTTTCGTTAAATAGTTGGCCAGTATGCTTATCATTTGCTTTTTGACATTAACTTAATAAAGAATGATAATCAAATTTAAGGTCTGAAAAGTGAGAACTTTGAGCTATATCAATATGTTTGAATTTATAAGACCTTTTCTAAGTATTTCATCTGGGAATCCAAACTTATACCAGTTTGCATTTGAAATATCAACAATTCAAATGAGTTTTTTTTCTCTCTCTTTCTTTTCTTGATCAAAATCTGTCAGTGAGAAGTTGGTTAGGTGCTGCATCCATTGGAATATTGCCATACATGTAATATGCGACCATTATTTGATTTCTTTGTTAGGTTCTGCTGTTTATGCAGCTTGTTACGGGTATGCGATATTATTTACTATTTCGCTGATTAATGGATGGAAACATTTGCGGCTTTATGAATCGCTAATTACGGGTATGCTATATGATTAAAATAAGGGAAATTTATGCACTCATTTGGAATGTAGGTTTTCTAACCCACAAAGGCTTTTCTCTAGAAAATTGAGCGGGATAGCCTCATGGAATGTGAATGGGTTTTATGGCATGATTTATGTTGTTTGGAATCTGAACCTTGTGTATGAAATCTGTATTCATTGTTAGCTTATATCATGCAATATGTTTAGAACCTCATGTGTAGGTGATAAAAAATTGTAGCATCGCATACAAGATGCTTGGTGAAGTGCTCTCAAGAAAGCGCTATAACAGAATTCTTTTCTTTACCAATGCTAATGATCTTAAATCATGTGGGATTTCTGGCTTAAGCATTTTTTTTAGAGTGAATTGTCCTTGGTCTGGTTTGAGAGGAAAATGTGTTGAGAGTTTTATAGATTTAAATTTTTTTTTAGAAATTTATATTTGGAAATAGAAAACTGTTGGGTGTCATTCTCAATACAATAGGATTTGTTCTTGATGCAAGAATTTCTACAGCACTTAGCAGGAGTCTTCTTCGCTTGTATGAGAAAATTCCTATGTATTTTGTATGATTTTTTCTCACTGATTTTTGTGAGAGATGAATGCAGTTTTTTTGGGGTTTCTTTCGCTAATTTTATATAAGGATCCTTATGGCATTTGGGCAGGCTATTCATTACTCTTATATAAGAATCCCTACGACTTTACATGGTTTTCTCGTTGATCTTTATGAAGGATTATATGCAGATTTTCACTGTTTTCATGTTCCAAACTGGTTTTTGAGATGGGTTGCATGTAATTTTTCACGGGTTAGTGCTCCAGATTGTTTTGAAGATAGATTAGATGTATACTTTCATCTATTTTATGCTCCGAATTTGGGTTAAATCTAATGTTGCTTTCTATTATAAAGCTTTATGAAACCTTCTTGTTAGAAGATTTTCATAAAGTTACCACCCCACGTAAGAGAGATTTGTTTATTTTGCATCGGAAGAAGTCATAGTGGGTCTCTTTTAGGAAGATTTTATATGTTGCTTTGTTTGGAAGTTCTTTGAGTCGTTTTGGAGGTTGGGGGGTTTTATGAATGGTTTCGCATTAGAAAAATTTGATATTAGGTGACTCTTTTAAGTCTTTTTGAAACAAGGCGAATTTTCATAAGCGAGTTTTCTTCTTCTTACTTGCATTTTCTTCTAAAGGTGAGCTTACACATGTAGGTTGAAAGCATGTTTAAAGTTGAAAATTTTTATTTGGATTTTGGTTTCAAGATTGGGTTTTCTTCTCTATCGCTTTGAGTTTTATACGAAAGTGATTTGGGTGATTGTGTCAAGTCCTTCGAGTGCTTTCTTAAAACGTGGGAACAGTAAATAGCATCCCAATTTTTCTTCCTCTTATTTACATTTGACATTAAATGTTGAATTGAAATAAGGGATGGGTCAAAGGCATGCCTGACTTTGACAGGGCATGCCTATCAATGAGATGCTAACATTCCTTAAAAATAATAAATAAAGATCATTTTTATAACAATGTGGGGAGTCCTTAAAATTTGGACAGTCTTGGAGAGCAAACAGCCGAGCTAACATCCAGACGAAAGAAAAGATATGTTTTTATTTAGTTACATTTTATTTTGATTATTTGCATATTGAACATGATCCTGCTCTCATCCAATCTTTGTTCTTTTCTTTGTGCTTTTGCGAGGTACATATGGGGAAGCAAAGAAGGAGCTTTTTAGGAGCACTAGGCGAAGGAGCTTGGACAATCGGATCCGAGCATCAGTCGCCCCCATTCATTCTGGTGGGGGTGCTACGAGCGATACCACCGGGTCATAGCCCCCGGTGTTGTGAGTTTTCTTACAACTTAAATAGCCTCTAGGGAGCCCATCTGTGTGTACGTTCCCCTACCTTTAGGGCCCTATAGAAACTTCAATTCTTAGGTAATTTTATTCTTTTATTTTGTTATAGATCCCTAAACCCGTTTATATACATATACGAATGTCTAAGGGGTTAGAAATAAAACATCTATTCATCTCCTATAACACTAGTGACACTTAAGGACAAAAATTAAGGACTGAGTCTTAGAAAATTTAGACTTAGGATGCATGCTCCTTTAGGATAGAGACATAAAACATAAAAACTTAGTGACATGTTATCCTAAGATTAGTTTGCTTTAATTTATTAATAATTAAGCAACAAAACTAATTATAATCTTAATTAAAAGATTCAAATCCTTAATCTTCAATCAAACTACAATCAACATACGAAATCACTAGGAGGTGGAATTTGAATATAAACTTGAACTAAAATCTAATTAAAACATTAATCACCTCTTAATCAAATATTAACTAAATAAAAATCATTAAAATAAACTTTAATTCTAGGAGTTATAAAATTGGAAAGCAAATCTAACTCTAATCTAAAAGACTCATAATGCTCAAACTTTAAAAATTCGTAACTAATTACAGAAAAATTCAAATCAAATAAATTGAAAAGCACTCAACTCTAATCAAAGTCTACTATTCATTAAAAATATTAACTTTCCAAAAATCAACATAATTTGAAAAGTCAACTCTCCGGTCAACCATAGTTCAATAACTAAGGCCCGCAACTCCTAAAATCACAACTTTGCTTAGAAAATTCCAAATCCAACAAACTAACAGTCTAATTACTCATGGTAAGGTCTAGTATTTAATAAAAATACTAACTCCCCTAGACCCAACCTGTTTCTAATAATAACCTTTTTTGGACCCCCTTAACCTAGCGGATAGGTAGACCCCGGATCTTATTTAACAATATTTAAACTTTAACCAAATTCTCCTTTTCAAACCTTTAACAAATATTAACTCAAAGTAACTTGAACTAACTACCCAATATAGTACCTATCCAATGCCACACAAACTTTCTACACACACGTAGAATTGATTGCTAGGGCACCACTTCTAGATCTAGGTTAGGCCGGCGTTTTCTTTCTAAGTTGTTTTTTTCGTGTTGTGATCACTCTTGCATGTTGCACGTGTGCTGTTTGTGTTGAATTGATGTGATTGTTTATTTTATTACTGTACTGTACTTTACTTGTGATATTGTTGCTTATGCGTTAGATCTACCCCTAGGCTAGGGACGTTTTATACTAACTCAGTCTTATGCAGGTGGCCACGCTCATGCAGCGCTAAAAATAAACGGGGGCTAATATGATAAATCATAAATTATAAATGCTTGCTACAGGTGCTCCAAAATGCTTAGCCCCCAAATGAATAAGAGCGTGGTCAAGTGTGTTTCCTTGTTTGCATAAATATTAATTATTTGGGTTGTTATATATAAACTGCTTGGGATTTTTATTAGGATAACTTTGCAGGTTCAGTCTGGGTCTAGTTTTTTTTTTTCATGGTGTAATTTGTAATTCATATCGAGTTGTGAAAGTCTTTAAAGACATGACATTTCAAATGTTAGGTACCCAAAGGGAGAAAGAAAAGCCCTCTCTTGGGGAGTTTCTTTCTCATTTGGTACCCTTCTAGAGAATGATCCAAAGGAGGATGATCCGAAGAAGGAAGATCTGAAGGAAGATCTGAAGGAAGATGATCCACTCAAAGATGAAGATTTGAAGATGAAATACCTTGCATTTAAGACTTGCGTCATTTAGTAGGATTAGAATCCAGGATGTTGTCGGTGGGGCCTGGCCACCATTACTTTTCTGCAGATGCTGGGTTGTACTTATATGGCACTTACCGTGGACTATAGACTCTTTCTTACTCTGCTCTGTGGATTTATATTGATGTGCTTATTTTGTGTGTGCAGTAGAAATTGCCTGCTTTTCTTAGGTTTCTTTCTTGCATGTGCTTGGCCTGACTTCGTTAGGCTCTTTAGGAATAAAATTTTTCTACTTGTAATTAATATTTAAAATTCTAAGAATTAAATAACATAGAAATTTAACGACCTAGGGAATAGCCAGAATCGTTCGGGGTCACATGCATATTAATGCATCTTCTCTCTCCTTGCTATAAGATACTTCCCCGCCTGCGGGCAGAGTCCAGGTAATCCGACCTATGAGGATGAGGTGCTAGATCTGGGGAAGTCTAGTCTTTTCTAAAAAATTATTTTATAAGCCTTTTTTTAAAATTCTATGCATATTTGATTTGAGATCTTTAACTAACATGCATTGCATTAGAAACCAACTAAATTAAAATTTTAATTGCATTAGTTCTAGGAGCATACACCCTACATAAGTCCATGGCCATTTTAGGAGACTCTCTAGACGTCGGCCCTGCTTCCAATAACCAAACTACCTACCCATCTTCCATAAAGACTTGGACAACATGGATTTTATATGCTTAGGTGGTTAGCTGGCTTTCCTTTTCAGGCAGGATATAAGCCTAGAATGCATTAGCTAGGACACGGGTGTTAGTGTTGCGTAAAACACTAAACCCATTAGCTTTAGGATTCAAGGCTACTATTGTTTCGTAGTACGCCTCATCAGTGAGTAGGTCTTCTATCTTCTAGAAACCATAAACCCTACATATATGTGTCGTATGGATGACGCCACCTCCATCTTTCTCTCCTGTATGCTCTGAGTGCATGACTTTTAGTTTCTCCAGTTTCTTCTCACTACCTTAGTCCCTCTGGATGCTGATCTGAGCCGTGCATGTTGACTAAGCCTAGTTGAACCTTTCTTTCCCTTTGACTAGGATTTCCTAGTCTTCTCCCTACGTGTCAATCCCATTTAAGAAAGTATAATATAGAATCCTTAATCGAGAGTATTCTCAGGCCCCGGCTTGAGATGTAATTAACCACGGGGGCTTGCACTCGTGGGAAATCGAATCCCACTTTCAAATAAACCCCATTCGAGCTAATGTATCGGGTGGGGGAAACCCGTTGTGATTAGATCGCACATATTGTTATCCATCGGGGTGTGTTGGTGAGAGCCACTGTCCTCAATGGTTAATCGTATGTGTGATCGAATCTGCCCTCCCATTGGCAACATGCTAATACTGTCTCCCTTCACGGGGTGGCGGTGTTGTTCTTGTGTCCTTTCGGAGGTCCACAAATATCATATTCAATTTTAATTAACTAGCGAATAATATCACGAACCTTTGTAAATAATGTGGAGAGAGATCATCGTTGTGAAATTTGATCGCAACCTAAACAAACATGCTATGCAACGGCCATATAGAAAGAAGATATTGGAAAGTAGGGTTTAGAAACTAAAATGATCAAAATATTGCATAATTCATCAATGAGAGTTTTTATTCTATTTATTTAAAAATAAGAGCATTTTATTTCAAAATAAATTTTCTTATATATTGCTTTAAAAAAGTAAGAAGAGAACGTATTTCTCTAGTTTACAATAGTGAAAACTACATATCTTAAAAGGTCGCGTGAAATTCATCATAGGTAGATTCAAGGGGGGCTAGCGAGGGCACCTGAACACCGTCCCCCCCTCCCATTCAAGTAATTCGAAGTCTAATTGAGGGTTTAACATTAAGAAAAAAAAGTCTAAGACATATGGGGTAGACAATCGTAGGGATTTCATGCCTTGCATCAAAACTACTATCCGTTATGGCCACCATCTAATAAAAGCACGCCATGTTGAAGCCTAACTATAGACCAAGCAGTCCAATCAACAAAATGATGGCGAACCAAGCAATATCCACGACATCACATATCAATCTATATAAAAAATTGTAGCAAATCGTAGTAGACAATAATTGTGAGCTTCTTTCACTTTATATATGTTAGTTTCAAAATTAAACCAGTCTAGTTATTAATATGATATATTTTTAAACAAATGAATGTCATAGAAGTTGAAAATAAATACAAAAAATTTTGAATAATAATTTTTTTTAAATTTTAACCTATCATAATTGATATTTATCTGATTTATAAATAATTTATAAATTAGGATAAATTAATTATAATTAATATTTATTTATTTATTTTGCTTTAAAACTAACAATATTGGTTC
Source organism: Dendrobium chrysotoxum (assembly GCA_019925795.1). NCBI lineage: Eukaryota > Viridiplantae > Streptophyta > Magnoliopsida > Asparagales > Orchidaceae > Dendrobium > Dendrobium chrysotoxum. Next base: position 93,598,550 of record CM034305.1, on the reverse strand, counting down.
ACAGCCGAATGAAAAAGGTTGAAAGAAAATTTATCAAAATAAATTTAGCCCCCATTGAAAAAATTCTCCCCCTGAAATTCACCTTTTTACTGAGGACTGACCGACTGAACATATACCATGAACGAGATAGCCTCTACGTGGAAGTTTGTGTTGGCTGTGGCCTCCCCGACGCCAACGCGCCGCAGTGTCCGAATCGGCGATCATTCGCCAATAGCTACAACCATCTCTTTATTTCGTCCGAATTGTTTTTCTAGGGCTATTACTTGTGCTTCAGATGCTAAGATCTCGTGCTCCGATGTTCTGCAATCGGACTGTCGGGCTTTGCCTACCCATCCAGGATTTTTGCCGAACGCCATTGTTGGTCTCCACCCTACAGGAGAGAAAGTGGCTCGGATGTCTCGGCCCTCGGAGTGAAATGTCCAGAGGTATTTGTTCACCGTTTCCTTCTTTTTCCTTTGTCGAATTAGATTAGGAATTTGTTCTGGAGCCGCATTATTTGCTACTTATTGGCAGCTTCTGCTTGGAGAAGTTTTTCAGCTTCAGCTCAGCTTTTAATAGTTTGTAATCTCGGTAGGTAGACTTGTGCAATTTTGTACTATGCGCATGGTCGGATGCTTACTGTCCGCCCGGATCCGGAAGGCGGTACGCCCCGAATGGATATGATGAATGGATTAAGCTAAACTCTTTAGGATAAATCTCAAAATTCAAGATCAATCAAACCTATTTTGTACTCGAAGGAAAAAGTTTCATGCACAAATAGCTATAAGCAAAGCATGTAAAAATAAGCATAAGAAAATAACTAATATTATCACAACAGCAGAATCCATAAGAAGAGTTCAACTAGGAAATAACAACTAATGAAAGTAAACTAGAGAAACAAGAAACAATTACATCAGCAAAACTACCTAAATAAAAAATACAAAATGCGATAACTACTACTGAGAAGTCTACTCCTACAGTCTACGTAGCAAAATGATAGAACTATTTATAAGAAAGGTTTTATAATGAATAAATTTGATATCTCAAACTCAATAAGCATGAATGATATGCTACTGGAAGACTGTAAAATCGGCACAATGTATAATATAATAGCATTATAACCATCAAGTCATTAATTTTAAAATAATATCTAATGGCATCAGTGAAAGAGTTACAATGTGATTATATTCATGATCAGTTATATGAAAACAACAACCAATGCAATTCTATGCTAATATATGCATATGTCGCCACATCAGGTGTACTCATATACATCTACAGTAGGCTTATCAGTTGTTTGTCATTATTTTCTTATATCTGTATATATATCTATAGCATATTTTACTATACATCTTAAAACTAGGAAGATACTCATGGAAATGCAATAATTTCTGTGTAGTCATCAACCAGACTATCCAATATCAAAATGAGCTTTACAGATCTACACACCATTGCAAATTGGCATACATATTCTATACACCATAAACAAGTATTTAATAGGTATTTTATAATCAATGACCAATGCTATTTTTATAATAAAATATGATTTGCAGGAATAAAATTTATGATATTCAACATAGGCAACATGTATAATCATTTTGATATTAAAAAAATTATATAACAATAAAGTATGAATCTATTACAAATATCAATGATAACGCTCCTAACAAAGAAAGTTACTTTTATCCCTCAATAAATACAAATTATTTACCTTAGAGGAAATGATATGAAACTCCAACTTTAGTTGATATCCAAACAACAATACCAAATAAACTGAACTCGAAGGCCCTCCATAATATTAACTCTCCATCAATTATGCACACCGATAGGCATGGAAAACTAATGATTCGTTAAAATAAATACAACATAGACAACATAGGTTATCTCTCAATCAACCGGGGTTAATTAATACTACAATGAAGTAGATCCCAATAATCATTAGTTTAACCATATCATTTAATCTACTCGTATGGTCTAAATCAGGATCATTGCATTTCTATTATCAAATACGAATAATTCCAAACATTTAAATAAAATTGAAATTAATTAAATCTAACCTAAATAGTAGACCATAATAAAACAATTAATTTAATCCACCTAATCTAACCATAACACAACCTAATTACAAAAAATTGTTTAAATAATTTTGATAGATCTATAGTTGTTTTAATACTTAACAAAATATTGATATCGATGAATAAGCACTCGAACAATGAAGATGCATCACTAAAAAGGTCTTGATATCACAATTGTTGTAATAAATAAGTGAAATGAGATAAAATGATTAAAAAAATAGATTATTTACTCTTTGGAGTTGAGAGAAAAGAAGGGGAGAAGAGAAAGATAGAGAAGGAGAGGAGGAAGATGAGACTCAGTGTTGCTGAAGGAAGGGACTAAGAAGGAGAAGGTATAATTGGTGGTTCTCAGTTGAAGGTGGAAGAAAGCAAGGGTTTGGTTGAAGGGAATTTGGTGGTTATAGAGGAAAGAGTGAAGATGTAACAGCCCAAACTCTAACTATCGAGATATCGTCTGCTTTGGCCTAAAGGCCCCACAGTTTTATTTTGTTGGTGTAACTTCCTAGGAGGTCACTCATCCCAGAATTTCTCTGGGATGAGCACGCTTAATTGCGGAGTTTTTTAATGAATATTCAACTATTACATCAAAGGCTCATTGATGTTTAAGAGTTTAGCTTCTTTTTACTTAAAAGGTTTCACAATCTCCTCCACTTAAGTAACTGACGTCCTCGTTAGTATCTTTATCCCAGAATCATCCACCAGTCAGATAGGATTTTAGAGGTGGCTCCTACAAGTTCAAGTGGTGACTCCTGCCACGTAGCACTTTGTCTCATACAGGGTTCAGGAGGTGGCTGTCATAGCGTAGCACTGTCTTGTATGACACTTAGTTCCTATCTTCTGTCTGGTGTATTGCTCTGATACCATTTGTAACAGTCCAAACTCTTAACTATTGAGATATTGTCCTCTTTTGCCTAAAGGCCTCACGATTTTGTCTTGTTGGTGTAACTTCCCAGGAGGTCAGCCATCCCAGGATTTCTCCGAGAAGAGCACGCTTAACTGCAGAGTTTCTTAATAAAATTTCAACCATTACACCAAACAACGCTTCAATGTTTAAGAGTTTAGCTTTTTTTTTTTTTGCTTAAGGGATTCATAGAAGAAGCCCTAGCTACAGATCTCTTTAAAAGGATGTGTTGAGGCGGCAAAGGATGCAAGATCATGTGCGAAGATTGGGCTTAATGGGGTTTGGTGATTTACGAGATAGAGGAGGGCGAGGGTTTTAGAAATTTGCATGAAGTGATTTTGTTAGGGCTAGTTTAGCTGATAGCTCAGTTCAGGCATTGGTTCGCTATACTCGCCCAATGAGGATGTTGCAGCTTTCAAGCTAAAAGTAATGGGTTTTTTAAAAGTAAATGGTTCAAATTGTTTTTTTTTTTGTTGAGTCAATATTTGCAGGCACTCTTACATACTTGGCTTGAGATTTTTCCTTGTTGTCTAAGATTCACTTGTGGTTTTTTCCCTTTTTAGATTTTTGTGTGGAATAAATTGCTTCACTCTACAGTTTAATTGTTCATTGCCATCTATATCTATGTACGCTTAGATTTGAATGGTGGAAAATCTGATAATTGACACACAATGTTATTATCTTATAACAAATTTACATTATTGAATATCAGTGTGATATGTGCTCAAATGGACGATCAGAGTTTTTTGTTTATCAGAGTGAACAGTGAGAATCTCTCATATATACATAGACAAGTGAGAGTAGGCATGGCTTATTACACTTGGTAATTTGGTATCCTAATGGATTATGAATACATAGAGAACACCTTCATTTTTCTCTATGAGAATGTTGCGAAATTGATTTTTTTTTGCCGAAAGATGTGTTTTAGAATCAAATTTTTGCTGAAAATTTTTTGAATATGATTTCAGCAATTTCAGAAACCAATAACAAGAAAACTAGGAATAGAACACACAAGAACACTTTTTTTATTGAAAGTTTTATGAAAGAAAATACAAGATACAAGTTGATCTTCAATTGGAGAGGAAGATTCGGCTTTCCTAAATCTCTACCCACCGGCTAGAGCCCAAACACCCTAAGAATAATCTAATTTCAGCAAACCACACATAACCCTAACCTTAGAAAAAACCCCCTACTTAAAGCATACAATAAATGACAAATACCCACATAGCCCTCTCCCAATTCCCTCCCAAATTTGTCATATTTCCTTAATTATTTCGCTCTCAAATCAGCCCCCAAATCTGCCCTCTATAATTAGGAAACATTTCCTAATTAATCACCACCAAATCAGCCCTCTTCAATTAGGAAAAATTTCTTAATTATCTTCTCCGAATCATCCCCCAAGTATGCCATATTGAATCAGGAAATATTTCTTAATTAATCCCCTCCAAATCAATCTCAAAATCTTCCTTTTTCAATTAGGAAATATTTCTTGTTTAATCCCCTCCAAATCAGCCCCCAAGAGTCGGTCCAAGAGAGGACTGACAAGACCTGTCCAGGAGGGACCCGATCTAACAATACCCCCTCCCAAGGACCCACATTGTCCTCAAGGTAAAACAACATCTCTCTCCTCAATTTCCTCGTCATCACAAACCGTGAGAACCTGAGGAGTCGGTCCTTACACTTGTGCCCTGGTGTATACCTCTCCTCACATCTGAAACACAGTCCCTTTGCCCTCTTCTCTTGTAGCTCTGTTTCTGTGAGTTTCTTGAAGTTTTTCTCAGGTCCTCCTCCTATAGTCTTCTCCTTTGGAGTCTCCCTAAGAGTACCCGGTGTCGGCTCCTTGGATGCCAAAAAGGTTGTGGTCATCCTATACGAATCTCCTGAGCTGCTACCTCTAGCCCCTCTCTCCAAATGCCTCTGATCATCCACTAACTGGGCTAGCTCCATAGCCTCTCTCAGATCACGAGGCCTCATCACTCTAACTGTCGTCTGAATCTCTGATTTGAGCCCTTTCATAAAGTTCCCCTCCAATACAGTCTCCAAAAGCTGGTCCAGTAGGCTGGCTAGGTGCTCAAATTGCTCACGATACTCCACCACTATTCCCTCTTGCGTTAGAGCGAAGAACTGCTCATAGAAATACCCTCACCTGTTGGTTCAGAAACGTTATAACAAGCAACCTTAAACTCCCTTCAGGTTTGTATGGGTCTCCTCGTATCCCTCCATCGATACCATACTAACGCTTTCCCCTGCAAGCACATCCCGATCATCGTCAGTCTCTCCTCCTCTATCAATCTATTGACGGTAAAGTACCTTTCCATCATGTATATCCACCCATGTATATCATCTCTTTCAAAAATATGCATCTTCAGCTTCCTCACCCTGGATCTCCTCAGCTCCCCCTATTTCCTCCATAATTTCCTATTCCCCAAAGAGGTGGTTCCCCCCAGGTGTCCCAATCACCCCTTCTACGCTCGTACCCAAACCTTTCCTTAAATTCTCACATTCTCCTTCAAATTCAACACCCATTGGATCATAATCAACCTCTCTCCTTCAAATTCAGCGCCCCTTCAATCATAGTCAGCCTATTTCCTTTCAAATTCAGCACCTCTTCAATCATAATTAGCCCCTCCATTTTTAAATTCCGCCCTCTCATCTCAAATTCAGCACCCCTTCTTTCATGCCTGACCTCCTCACGCCTCTCCCCATACCTCTACTTAGCTCCTCCTTAGGAATAGGCTCTAGGGAAGGCATTCTATCTCTTCTCTCTAGAATCTTCACCTCCTGATCTTCCCTTCACCTTATCGGATTAAGATTTTCCCCATTTTCTTAGTTGCTGGTGGCTTCCCTCGCCTCCGACGACACCGTTTTTGGTTGGCCCTTGAGCAACTTCATAAACATCTCTTCCAATATGAAAAATTTTCCATCAATCTTCTTGCGAACGGCTGAAATTTGATTTTTAAAATCTGAAAGTTGAGTTTGGATATCGAAAATTTCAGATTTCAATTGCCCGGTCTCACCTTTCAATACTTCTACCTTTCTTCCTTCCATAGATACTCGGATTTAGGCTCCACTAGCAAAAAACAGCAACTTTGATATGAATCTGACCTCCAAACAGCAAAAAACAGCAAGATCGGAGAGGAAATGCAACCGAAATCAGCGAGGAAGACTTCTATTTCAGCCCTGGAAACTGCTATGGTACCAATTTGATAGGAAGTGCTTGTAGAAATTTGGGAAAAGCCTTGGCTGAAATCTGGTTTCGGCAATTTCAGAAAACCAACAACAAGAAAATCAGGAATAGAACACACAAGAACACTTTTTTATTGAAAGTTTTATGAAAGAAAATACAAGATACAAGTGGATCTTCAATTGGAGAGGAAGATCCGGCTCTCCCAAATATATAGCCGCCGCCCTAAGAACAATCTAATTTCAGCAAACCACACATAACCCTAACCATAGGAAAAACCCCATACTTAAAGCATACAATAAATGACAAATACCCAAACAACCCTCTACCAATTCCCTCCCAAATTTATCCTGTTTCCTTAATTATTTCCCTCCCAAATCAGCCCCCAAATCTGCCCTCTTCAATCAGAAAATATTTCCTAATTAATCCCCTCCAAATCAGCCCCCAAATCAGCCCTCTTCAATTAGGAAATATTTCCTAATTAATCTCTTCCAAATCATCCCCCAATCTGCCCATTCAATTAGAAAACATTTCCTAATTAATCCCCTTCAAATTAGTCCCTAAATCTGTCTTCTTCAATTAGGAAATATTCCTTAATTAATTCCCTCCAAATCAGCCCCCAAGAGCCGGTCCAGGAAAGGGCCGGCAGTACCGGTCCAGGAGGGGCCCAATCTAACAGAATATTGGGTCCTTGATAATTGATTCAATTTGATGACTAATTTTTGGTGTGAAATATGTATAGGTCATGTAAATAGAGTGAAGTTGATAGTTCTGTCTTACTGATGACTAGAAATTGTACTTTTGCCTTCAAGTTTATAACAAAAAAATAGTGTAAATTAGTTGCAGATCTATCAAGTTTGTCATATGTTGCAATTGGCCCTATCTTGTTGGAGCAAATCCAGCTAAAATCTTAAGTTTTAGTTCTTGCACATTTAGCTCCATTTGTTTGTTTCATTTTACTGTCCTATTAGTCTGATATTGCCCTTCATTTGTAGTTTTTTGTTGCATGGTAAACTTTTGGTTAATTTGAGGTTTTCATCAGAAAGCAAAACATAATTTAAGTAAAAATAATAAGCCGTTTGGATTAAGCTAAATGTTGTTTTACAGCAATTGTCGAACTTGCACTTAATCCGTGCAAATTGGTTCATATTTTATTAACCATTGTACAATTCTTTTCTAAATAGTATATCCAAAATGATATGTTTAGTTGTCTTTTTCTTTTGCAAGTTTTACCAGGTTTCATGAGAAGAATCTCAAGCCAGTCGAATGAAAAGTTTGCCTCAGCCTCAGCAAATGCATCATCCCCTATGTCAGCTTTGTTGTCTGATGCTGAGATTCTACCCGGAAGAAGTGATGATCATGGAGGAGTAGTTGTTGAAATGAATGGCGCTCTGATGAGCTCTGATTCTTTTCTTTCTTTGTTAAGGGCATCAATATCAAAATGGAGGCAACAGGTGAGTGATTCAATCATGACTTGCGAGCAAGTGAAGTAATTTCACGCTGTCCTTTTAATATTATTTTAAATATTGTCCAGTGATATTTTACAATCAACACTTCTAAATATAGCTAAAGTTCTGTTGTCATTTTGATTTATAGAAGACAACAATTAATTTCTACTTAATTATTACTTTATAAGCTATTTTGCTGGAATGTTGCAGCCTGTTATTAGACGAGGAAACAAAAAACATGAGGAAACGAAAAACAAGTTTATCATTCTGGTTTAAAAACTTCAATGGTTGAAAATCAATTACCAACATCATGGATCCATAACCATATCTTAAAAATTTTATTCATTTTCATGGAACCCTCCTTGTTATTTGTTCTTATTGATAGCTGTTTTTGGGGTTAAAATCAAGTTTTTTGTCATCCTTTTATGCTTTCTTAACTTTCTGGATTAGACCTTAACCTTTTTCATTACTTACTCTTGCACTCTTGCATGAAAATTTCATCTCTTCATCCCCACCTTCCAACCTCATCAAGCTGGAAAAGCAAGAAGTGGTCTCTAGGTGATCATTTTTGTCCCAGTTATCTAATGTGTTCAATTCAATCCATTGACTTCTCAAATGTGATCCAAAGTAGCATCTTTGTTGGATTATTTTAGATTAGATTTGAGAAGTCAATAGATTAGATTAGATTTGAGGAGTCAAGGGTTGGATATATTAAATAATTTAGGATTGAAATACCCCTCGTTGATAGTCTAGGGATCATTTTAACATTTTTCTTAACTGAAAATGTTATTCTGTCTATTATATATGTTGAAGAAATAAGAATGAGCTTCCTCCCATTATCACAATGGAGGCAACAGGTGAGTGATTAAATCATGACTTACAAGCAAGTGAAGTAATTTCATGCTGTCCTTTCAAATATTACATTAAATATCCTCCGGTGATATTGTATAATCAACACTTCAAAATATAGCTAAAGTTCTGTTGTACATTTTGATTTATAGAAGACAACATTTAATTTCTACTGAATATTGCAGCCTGCTATTAGACGAGGAAAAAGCAAGTTTATCATTCTAGTTTAAAAACTTTAACGGTTGAAAATCAATTACCACCATCATGGATCCAGAACTATATCTCATTTTCATGGAACCCTCCTCATTATTTGTTCTTATTTATAGCTGTTTTTGGGGTTAAAATCAAGTTTATTGACATCCTTTTGTGCATTCTTAACTTTTTAGAATAGACCTTACCTTTTTCATTACTTAGTCTTGCATGAAAATTTTATCTCTTCATCCCCATTTCAACCTCATCAAGCTGGAAAAGAAAAAAATGTCAAAGTGGTCTTTAGGTTATTTGTATGTGATCATTTTTATCTAGTTATCTAATGTGTTCAGTTCAATTCATTGACTTCTCAAATGTGATCCAAAGCAGCATCTCTGTTGGATTATTTTAGATAAAATTTCAGGAGTCAATAGAGTAGATTAGATTTGAGGAGTTGATGGAGTAAATTGGATATATTAAATAATCTGTGTCTAAAATGACCCCTCTTTGATAATCTAGGTATCATTTTAATTTTTTTCTTAACTAAAAAAAATTGTTCTGTCAACTATATATATTAAGAAGTAAGAATGAGCCTCCTCCCATTACTGTTGATTCAGAATTTTGTATTCAACCTTGTTTAAAGGTAAACTCTACTTATCTAGGATCGTATACTGTTACTTTATATTTCTGCCAAACTGCAGGATTTATTAATCCAGAACTCTTTTATGATGATGCCTATTTGGTGGTATATTTTAAGATTTTTTTTCCCCAGGGGAAGAGAGGAGTTTGGTTGAAATTGCCCATAGAACATGCAAATCTTGTCCAACCTGCTGTTGAGGTAGCTAATCTTCAAAAATGACTCGTTAATCTCATCTGAGATAGTTATGATGGTTTACTTTAGTGAACGTCTTTGAACGATCTTTCACTTTTTAATATATAAACTGTCACTGGCTGACTTGGCTTTCAATTTGTATTAGTATCTAATTTGATTTTATTGTTTTGTTTGTGGAAAAACTTTGTATGTTCAAAATTCCTTTGAAAACATTTAAGATAAACCAACCATGTTTGACTTTCAGGGATGCCAAAAGACCCTTGATCCAAAAATGTGTGCTTTTTAACTTATTCAGTTTGTCAACAATTTTTTTAACATTAGGTTAAGTGTTGCAGAGATGAGGATGCTCAGGTGGATGAGTGACTTTACTCTTAGAGACAGGATACGACACGAGCATATACGGGAAAAGGTTGGAGTAGCTCCCGTGGAAGATAAGATCAGAGAGAGTCGCCTTAGATGGTTTGGTCACATAAAACGGAGGCCTTCTGATGACCTGTTTAGGAAAGTAGATGTATTAGATTTGGCTTATGTTAAGAAAGGTAGAGGTAGACCTAAAAAGACTTAGTTAGAAAATATTAAAAATGATCTTTCTTCATTATATCTAAATAAGAATTTGACTCTTAATATGATACATCATGTAGCTGATCCCATGGAGTGAGATAAAGGCTTGATGTTGTTGTTGTAGGAAGTTTTGTACTAGGAAAAGCGTACATGTTGGTTCTCTTGTTTCATATACCTGATTATTGACGGTTATTACCAACTGACCTTTTGTTTTTTTGGTATCAAGTTTCTAGCTCAATAATTCTGTAGAAGTTCGAACTCTTCTGCCATTACTATGGATTGTTGCTTAGGGCCTTACGGATAACATTTTCTTGATTGGTGGATAATCGTTCATCTCCATTATATCCCATACTATGTAAAAGTTATGATGTGAGAGCAAAAAGAGTCTTCAACACCATACTTTTGAGATATGAATGTTTATCCAAAGCCAATATGTATCAATGTTTTATCTTTAATTGTTAGGAGATGTTTGAGATGGAGAGGGAGGTGTTTGAAAAGCAAAATCACGAATTTTCTCTCTCTAGGTCTAGATAGAGAAAGTGTGAGATGATAGGGCTTTTTGGTGGAGGAGGTGTAGAGGAGGATCTTTTGTGACGGTGGATAGTGATTTGAGGGATAGAGCAGGAGAAATCGAATTTTAAGGGTTAGGGTTAGGTTTAGGTTTAAGAAGAAGAAGAAGAAGGAGAAGGAGGAATAAGTCGGTGGAGGAGGAGAAAAATAAGAGGAAGAATGGAGAGGGAATAATAAATAGAGGGAAGAAGAAGAAAGAAGAAAGAAGGAAGGAGAAATCGAAGAAAAAAAGAGAAGGAGAAGGGAAGGAGAAGGAGGAAGAGAGGTTACCTTAGGTGGCGATGGGTGGCGGGAATGGCCGGTGGTTGGCTGGTCGCGTGAGGGAGAGTGAAGGAGCCGAGAGCAAGAGGGAGAGAGCGGGCCATGTGTTTCGTGCATGAGTTTGGCATGAGGGGGGGGGGGGGGGGTCGGTTGTAGTGTTATGTGAGGGAATGAGTGGGATGAAGGTTTAAGTGAGGGTATTTTAGGATTTTTTTATAAAATTATTATTTGTGAATAATTTCAAATATAAAATTAGAGAGAGAGAGAGAGAGAGAGAGAGAGAGAGAGAGAGAGAGAGAGAGAGAGAGAGTTTATATTTATTTTCTATTGAACAACAGGCAATCTTTAGAGTTTAATCGTTGGCTTGTGCAAATTGATTGTGCTTGCAAATTTAGGATTTGTGCTTGGTTTCCTAATGATAAATCTCTTCATACACAAACTATAAAGTACATGTCAAAACTATGGAAATCCTGCCTTCCGCTCTGCCTACAGTGCACGACACTTCTGCATCTTATAGTGCACGCGCAGGAATTCTGTTTCCTGCTGGTAACACACTAACACTAGTCCAGTAGCCTGCCTTGCTGGCATCTTACCAATCCGAGGGCTGTTTTAATTGCAATTAATATTGTAGCTATTTTTCAGCTCCTAAATTGTGTATATTCCTACCACAAGTTTTCCTATTCTCATATAAATTTGGCAAAAATGATGAAATGAAAGCTCAAACAATTTTCTCTATTTCTTGTCAAAGACCATGAGGATTCACCTAACAACAAGATTACATGATGACTAACAAGTTCTAAAGGCCCAAAAACATCATAGATGGTTCACCTCAGCATAAATGGCCACAAAATGTATGACTTTGATTGTCTTCACCTCATTTCATAATCAAGTGATAACGCATTGGAGAAGAAAACTATAATAGTTGGGTAGGCGGCACATAGATAAGGTCTCGATGAGATTGTTGTGAATGGAAACACTCATTGAGCAAAACATAGCACTCAGAGTTACAAATAGCAGCATTCAAAGGATGAAACTGTTAGACCGGTCCACTAGCCAGTCCATACGGGACCGGCTTATGGGCGAAACAGCGGAGGTTTTTCGCCTCCTGTACGCAGGAGCCGACCGCCCAGGTTTGACGGAGCTGTTTTGGAAGGATTTTTGAGGGAGTTAGGAGGAAAATTTGAATGTAGGGACTGTTTAGAGATTTCCTCTTGAATTGTATGCATTAAATAGTTGATTTTCCTAGGGTTAGGGCATCTTGAATTTGGCTGAAATTTGAGATCTCTTAGGTTTCTTTTGGGCTCTAGTGGTGTCTAGAGATTTTGGAGAGATAGATCCTTCTATTGAATTGAGGATCAATTGTATCTTGGTATTTTTCGTTTCCCTTTTATCAAATAATACAAATTATCAACTGTTTTCGTGATTTTGTGTGGATTTTTGTGGAGAATTCTAGCTGTTTTCTGAGGATTGATAGGAAATACTTGAGATCTACAAGTGTTTCCTATCAAATTGGTATCAGAGCACGTCGATCTAAGGGGAACCAATGATTGGAAGAAAAATGGAAGTTTTAGAGGGAGAACTTGGGCAACTCAAAGTAGATTTTGAGGAGAAGTTTGCTGATTTTCAAAATCAGGTCGCATCCGTCAATGAAAGGATGAGGGAAAGTTTGCCGTAGTGGAAGACATGTTGAAGAAATTGCTTGAAGCCAACCCCCAAACTGGCGGCAACGGAAGCAAAGGAAACTACCAGCAGCCATGGAAGAGGTGGGAACCCTAATACGTTTAGGGGAAGTGAAAATTCAGAAGTGGAGATCCTGGGGGGAGAAGACAGAATGCCTCCTCTAGAATCACTTTCTAGGGAGGAGATGAGCATTGGCTATGTAAGAAGGGGTGCTAAATTTGTAAGCAGAGGGGATGATTTCGATCGCCGAGGTGTTGATTTTGAAAGAAGAAGAGGGAATTTTGAGGAAGGGGGTATGAGCGCCGAAGGGAAGAGCGTGACGATTGGGGGGCACCTTCTCTTCGAGGAATGGAAGGCTATGAAGGATTAAGGAAAAACGGGGGTGACCCCAAGGTGAGAAAGCTGAAGATGCCCATCTTTGAGGGCGAGGATGCATATGGGTGGATCTACAAGATGGAGCGATACTTTGCAGTCAATGGATTGACAGATGAGGAGAAATTGACAGCGGCAGGACTGTGCCTAGAAGGGAAGGCATTGACATGGTATCAATGGCAGGACATGAGGCGACCCATTCGGAGTTGGAGGGAGTTCAATGATTGTTTGGTAGGACGTTTTCAAACTGGTAGGGGAGGAGACTTCTACGAGCAGTTCTTCGCCTTAACACAGAAGGGTTCAGTAACGGAGTACCAGGAGAGATTCGAGTACCTTGCTAGCCGATTGGACTGCCTTCCTGAGACAGTACTAGAGGAAAATTTCATGAAGGGATTGACACCAGAGATCCGGGCAGCGGTTAGAGTAATGAGGCCTCGTGACTTGGGAGAGGCTATGGAGCTAGCTTAATTGGTGGAGGATTATAGGCATCTGGAGAGAGAGATGGGAGGCAACAGCTCAGGAGGTCTGAACAGGAGGACCTCCACCTTTCTGGCATCCAAGGAGCCGACACCGGGTACTCTTCGGGAGATGTCGAAGGAGAAGACTGTGGGAGTAAGACCTGGGGACAACTTCAAGAAGCTCACAGAAACATAATTACAGGAGAAAAGGGCGAAGGGGCTCTATTTTAGATGTGACGAGAGGTATGCGCCAGGGCATAGGTGTTAAGGACCGAACTCTTCATGTCCTTACCATTTGTGATGAAGGAATGGAGGAGGGTGTCGTCTTTCCATCTTGCGGACAAGGCGGGTCTTTGGGAGGGGAGTATTATTAGACCGGTCTAGCCAGTCCATACGAGACCGGCTTACGGGCGAAACAGGCAGATGTTTTCCGCCTCCTATACGTAGGAGCCGACCGCCCAGGTTTGACGGAGCCGTTTTGGAAGGATTTTTGAGGGAGTTAGGATGAAATTTGAATGTAGGGACTGTTTAGAGATTTCCTTTTGAATTGTATGCATTAAATAGTTGGTTTTCCTAGGGTTAGGGCATCTTGAATTTGTCTGAAATTTGAGATCACTTAGGTTTCTTTTGGGCTCTAGCAGCATCTAGATATTTGGGAGAGAGAGATCCTCCTCTCGAATTGAGGATCAATTGTATCTTGGTATTTTTCATTTCCCTTTTATCAAATAATACAAATTATCTACTGTTATCTACTGTTTTTGTGGTTTTGTGTGAATTTTTGTGGAGAATTCTTGCTGTTTTCCGAGGATTGATAGGAAATACTTGAGATCTACAAGTGTTTCCTATCAGAAACTTGATACTTGTGATGAATAGCATGAGAGACCTTTCCTCTGTCCAAGTGATGGTGGCAGCAAGACATCATATAGAGAGAAAAGTGTCTGAAATGGGAATATGCTGAGAGAGCATGGTAGGTACCCGTGAATGCAAGAGTTCTTTTGGAGTTGCGAAAAAGGTCGAGAACTGAGGAGCTAAATAGCTCATCAACAATAGAGCATGAGACTACATGTGGGGATCATGGAATTTGGAGCGGCTAGTGTTCTGTTGCAGGTTTTATGTGACTATTAATTTTTTGTTTGAACCCAGCCTTATGACTCAAGTTTCTTCCCAGAAAAAAGTACAAATTAAGCACTTTGGTACGAAAGCATGCTAATCTGCATCCATGACATTTTTTCTCAGATTTCTCACAGTGAAGTGGTTAAGTGCACTTGAAGTATGTGCCCAAGTGGTTTTTATAACATTGGTTTGAAAGCATGTGAATACTTCTGAACCTCAAATAAAGTGTGTAAAGTGTAAACAGTCACCACCAGATGAAATTCTATGTGAAGGTTTTGAGAGAGTTGAGGAGAGATGCGAGGACGTCAATGATGTGATTGCCTTCTCAGACATTCTATGCTTTTTTCTCTCCTATTAAGATCACCCTTGATGACGTTCCTTAAAAATCAAATTAATTTGCAACTTTGTTATTATTAACTTTGATAATTAAGGATTCCATTGTCATGATTGCAAGGAAATCCAACCAACTTTATTTCAAAATGCATCAGATAGTAGTTTAGTGATGGAGCTGCCAAGCAAAACCCGGCCAAGCAGAACCTTGCCAAGTAGAGAACCTATAGTAGGGCATTTCACTTCTCCGAGTTGCAGCATGCCTCATCTTCAGTTCTCTGTATGGAGATGTAGGCTAATTAGGTTCGTTTTAGGATAGCTATCGTACATTATCTTCCCAGCTGCAAATGCATGCATGTTGTAACTGCTATTTAACTCGGCAATTAAAAATGGCATCCATTGATCCTATATGTTTTCATTAAAATGAAAACATATTTGCTTACTGACTCATCTTATGAGCACTCATTAGAAAAGATTGCGTTAATCAGCTTACAAAAGTCAACTTTTGTTTATTTAGTTTTAATCATATCACAAGCCTGTCTGCTGCTTTTTTTTTTTTTTTTTTTCAATTTCTGATAGCTTTATATTCTCTATTTTTGTGGTTAAATCTAATGGAAACTTATTCTGGGTCAATTATTTTGGATTACTGTAGAATTTAATCTTGATATAGGAAGGATTTTGGTACCACCATGCAGAACCGAGTTATTTGATGCTTGTGTACTGGATCCCTGCTAGTAAAAATACATTGCCTGTTAATGCTACTCATAGGGTGGGCGTTGGTGCATTTGTGATAAATCAGAAAAGAGAGGTATAATCAAGTGCTTACTGTTAACCTCAATTTAGTTCCGCTCCTTTTAGTTAACTGAATGTTTTTATTCTTTCATTTTAAACCTGAAATATTTTAGTTTCATTTTTGAACTAGGTTTTGGCAGTCCAGGAAAAGAGTGGGAAACTTAGCGGCTCTGGTTTTTGGAAACTCCCTACAGGCGTTATTGAGCATGTAAAATATAATAACTTGAGTATTCATAGCTTATTAAAATCACAAAATTAAATTCTTCTAGCATCAGCCAGGTTAATTGTCTCTGCAGGGTGAAGATATATTTGCAGGTGTCGTAAGGGAAGTCAAGGAGGAGACAGGAGTACGTATGTTTCTATGAATTTTATGTTGATCTTATTAAGATTTTGGAATTGATTTAACTTTGTTTTTATCTTTGTATTAGATTGATGCTGAATTTGTGGAAGTGCTTGCGTTCAGGTGAGTTCATTTCAAATCCTTGAGGTGACTATTTGCATATCAATCTCACGTGAGCAGTGAAATGGCTCTTTAATTGTCTTTGTATGCTTCTCTGCATGCATTTTCAACTTCCCATTTCTCTGAATAAAGATTGAACAAGTTTCTGAACAACTAATCTTAGTAAATTTATGCTGGAAAGTGTTTAGATTGCTCTATTGGTTAGGGATGCCTGTAAGGATGTCAAAATCTTCTAATAATATGCAATGAATTTGGATGGCACTCTTTTAGTATTGGTTACCAAAATTACTACCCAAGTGCAGCCTTGGTGATAGAGACTAAACACAATCTCTCCTTAAAATTTTTTAAGAAGCTAAACTAGAGACTTCAGCTAAATTAGCCTCAATCAGTGATTCCTAAACTTTTTGGTAACTCTCAAACTACTTTTCTATTTTGACAAGGTACGAGCATTATGGAGAACATCATATTTATTGTCATTCAGGTTTTCGTTTCCACAATGATTTGCTTTTTTTTATTAACCCTATAGACATTGCAAAGGCTTTGACTAAGTTTCAGAAAGTTCATCCTTGATTTTTTTTCAGAAGGCATTCATGATTTTAGCTGGAACAAGACTTATAATGACTTTTCAGCTTTCTTTTCTCTGTTATTTTTTTTGCACGACACCTTCTAAAGATATTTGGGACATGCCAGGCTGCCCACAAGTACAATTTTTTTTAAAAATCTTTCAGTGGAGGAGCTGTATGCTTCACTGAAAAATAAGCATACAATAATTGCTATTTTACTGTCTTTTGAACTAGACCGGTCATGGCCGCTTCTTGTCAATTAACTAGATTTTACACTAACTTCTTTGTAGCTCATGTGGTGCAGAATAAGCAGTAACATAGAACAAAACTAGAGACCAGTTATTTCTGCTAATGTTCATTCTAGGATAATAGCACGAAACAAAAAGGGTTTAACCGACTCTGCCACTGCAGAGCAAGTGGAGCAGACATTACTGGGGAAATAAAATAAAAATTGAGGAATTACTAAAATGTAGAAATTAAAGTAAACCTATATGTATACGAACTAAATGACAAAGGAGATAAATATGTGTTATGGTGGTATTGCTACTATGTGGTGATGACTTCATCAATTTCCAAAGTCTACTTGGAAAACTTTACTCGGAGTTCACTTCTTTAACATTAGCATTGTCGGTGGGATGATAATCAAATATGTCCTTCACATTGAAAGTTTTGAAGATTTCCAGATCATTCGACAAATCAATGATATTAAGTATTTTCACCAAGTTTCTTTTTGATCGAGAATGATCTAAGTTTCTTGGTTGTGAATTTATTGTAGAAGTATATATTGGATAACGATACTTGTTGAGGTGAAACATGACAAGATCTTCTTTGAATAGCTTTTAGAGTTGGTGCTGATCAACTGTTACCTTATATTTTGCATTTGATTCTTCAAGTTGCTGCCACACATCTTGCTGGATTTGGTGTATGTTATTGACTAATTGAGCAGCAGTCATATTTGTAGCTTTAGGTGGGGATGCAATTAGATCAACTACAAAATTTGGTATCTTGGTATAGACAATAGAGAATGGGGACCTTGTCGTTAGCGGTTTACCACATTGTTAAATGCAAATTTAGCTTGAGCAAGTGCTTGATCCCACATTTTAGGTCTATCTCCTGCCATACAATGAATCATAGAGCCCGAAATGCGGTTGAAGATTTCAGTTTGTCCATTCATTTAGCGATTATGGGCACTACTAAATGTTAAAATGTTGTCAATTTTTTTCCATAACACTCGCCAAATATGATTTACAAACTTGACATCGTGGTTGAATATAATAGTTTTAGAAATGCTGTGTGATCAAACCACCTTTTCCAGCACATTGAAGCGTGCTTTCTGCTCATCATTTCAACTAAAATTTCCTTTTTTGGGGCAGTTGATTATAGGGGAAGCAGTGATTACTAAAATTGCGATGAAATCGATGATAGAATGTGGAAAGTCCATGAAACCTGTGTACCTTGTGGATATTCAAGGGTGTTGGCCAATCTTGTATGCTCAAAAATTTTTCTTCATGCACTTGAATTCCTTGATCACTAATGATGAAGCCCAAAAATAATATTTGTTCAACGAGAAATTCACATTTCCTTAAGTTGAGAGAGAGCTTTTTGGCATTTAATGCATATAGAATCTACTTCAGGTGTGTGATATGGTTGTCATTGTCTTTGATGTCGATTAGGATATCGTTAAAATATACCATAGCGAATTTGCCAATGAAGGGCTTCAAAACTTCATTCATTAGGTGCATGAAGGGCATCACTTTCATTCGTAGAGTCCCTCCTTAGTTTTAAACTCAATCTTTCATTGGTCTCTAAGTCGGATGCTAACTTGGTGGTAGCCACTCTTTAGATTGAGCTTATAATAAATTCAAGACCCTTCTAATTTGTCAAGTATTTCCTCCAAGAGGGGAATTAGAAAATAGTACTTTATTATGTTTTTGTTGATAGCTCTACTATCTACACATGTGTCCATCCTTCTTGGGCATGAGTAGAGCGGGTATAACACAGGGATTGAGACTCATTTAGATTAATTGTCGAGTCAGCAAGTCATTTACAATTCCTTGCAAAATATCATATTTATTAGGGCTCATCTATTAATGTTGTAGATTAGGATGGCTTGTTCTTGGATTGATTAATAAATTAATGTTGTATGTCTTGTTGTGGTCGGGGATTATGCAGAGCATCATTGCTTATGAGATTTGGGAAATTTTCCGGTTGGATTTGAACTTCAGTGGAATACTTGCAGGCATGGTCTAGTACACTTAGCAAATAGCATCAAAACAATCTCGTAATGTTTTATCATAGAGAAAAATTTGGATGTAGGGACCATTATGATAGACCGGTCCAAGAAGGATGGGTCTAGCCGGCCTAGAACTGGGGCCGGCCCTTATTTTATAGCAGGTGAAGGCCGGCTATTCTGCCTAGCCAGCAAACAAGGCCGATGGGGCCCACGACGTAAAAGGGAAAGAAGGGAATTAGGCAAGAGGAGGGGGCGGCTGATTGATGGGGCCCACGGCTGGAATTGGGAAGCTTGTTTTGGCATGGTGGAGGGGGTCGGCTAATTGAAGAAGATCCCTTACCTAAAGCAGAATTCTGGTTTAGGCAAGATGGAGGGGGCGGCTGATTAGGGGATCCTTGGGGATGATTTTGTGAAGGCTTTAAATAAGAGAGAAAGGGTTAGGGTTAGGATTATGCTATTGTTTTGTTGAAGTTCTGTTTTCTCAGTGTCTTGGTGCTTGGTCTCTAGCGGCGTCTAGAGACTTAGGAGAGATCGGTCCTCCTCTCAAAATGAGGATCAACTGTATCTTACTTTGTTCTTCGCTAGATCATCTACTACTATGTTGTGTGTGCTACCTTCTTGTGATTTTTTTTCAAGATTGTGCCGACAAATTGCTGAAATTAATTATTGTTAGGTTTTCTCTTGAATTCCACAAGAGTTACCTATCAAATTGGTATCAGAACACTTTCTTGGGCAGAAAATCATTGTTTCTTTGCTGACTTTACGATTGGAGCCTAGATCCGATCTAATGGTAGCAAAGAAGGTGGATGTGTTGGAGGGTGAGATGGAGCAACTCAAAGCCGGAGTAGAGGAAAGACTCTAGTCCATCGGGAACTGCTTTTGGAATTTCAAAGAGATGATGAAAAAAATGCTGGAGATGCAATCGAAAGCATCGCCGACGATTCCTAGGGTAGAACTACGAGGAAAGGAGGTCTGGGAGAACGGCGATGAATTGGAGAGTATTTTTCTTCAAGAACCGCCACAAGGAGCCTTGTTGGTGGACGGATCGGGTTATTACGAAGAGAGGACAACAAGGAGGAGAGATTCCGACCTTTTTGGGAGACTACCCGGGCATTGGGAGAGGTGGAATGAAGGAGGACAAGGTTGGGGGAAAAATCAATGGGGAACGGATGGGACATCAAGGAAGCTAAAAGTGCCATTTTTAAAAGGGGAGGATGTTTAGCGTTTGATGTACCGGGTGGAGCGTTACTTTGCCATCAATGGGCTGACGGAAGGGGAAAAACTCATGGCGATGGGTCTATGTTTGGAAGGGAAAGTCCTAGCCTAGTTCCAATGGAGGGAGGCTAGCTACCTGATGTACTCTTGAGGAGAATTTAATGAGTGCTTGTTGGAACGTTTTCAAACCATCCAGGAAGGAGACCTCCACGAGCAGTTCTACTCCTTAACTCTGGAGGGGATCGTTACTGAGTATCGAGAAAAGTTTGGGCTGCTATTAGGGAGATTATTGAGGGGAATCTTTGAGGAAGGATTGGAGAGGAATTTCATGAAGGGTCTCAGGGAGGACATCCGGGCAGAATTAAGGGTACCGAGGCCTAGAGGGCTGAGAGAGACAATGGAGCTGGTGAAGAGGGTGGAGGAAAAACTTAGGAGGGAAAGGGGCAGCAGAAGCAACAACATGGGAGGGGCCTATTGGAGTACCTCTACTACTTTATCACCTAAAACCCAGACAGTGTATTTCCAGAGAGATGCTCCTAAGGAGAAGAGCGGTGGAGCGCACCTAAGGGGCAATTTCAAGCGACTCACGGAGGCAGAGGTGCAGGACAAGCTGGCAAAGGGTTTATGTTTCAGATGTGATGAGAAGTACACGCCGGGCCATAAGTGTAAAGATCGAACTCTTCAGGTTCTCGCCTTCTGTGATGATGAGGAAGCTGAGGAGGGAGGTGGAAGTGAGGTATCGATGGAGGAGAAAAAGTTGCATCTAGACATGGCTGAAGTCTCCTTGAATTCCGTAATTGGATTCACCCTAAATCACACTATGAAGGTGAAAGGAGAAATAGCCAACCAAGGAGTAGTGGTGCTGATAGACTGTGGGGCCACCCACAATTTCATCTTCAACCAGGTTGTAGACCAATTGAGGCTGAAATTGATAGACATCAGATGCTATGGAGTAATGATGGGGATGAAGAAGATGGAGACGTGTAGAGGCATGTGTCGGGGAGTGGTTTTAACCATACAGGGGGTCTAGGTGAGGGAGGATTTCTTCTCATTGGAACTAGGGAGCACATATGTCATCTTGGGTATGAGATGGCTGCCGACCTTATGAGATACCAAGGTGAATTGGGGGAGGTTGACAATGGAGCTGGTGGTGGAAGGAAAGAGGTGGTTGATTAAAGGAGATGTAGGACTCTCCAAAGTCATGATATCACTAAAAACCATGATAAGGGCCATACAGGAAGTGGGAGGAGGACTTTTGGTAGAGCTGCATAGCTTAGAAGGGTTCAAAGGAGAGGAAGGAGGGTACATCCCTCTTTCAGTACAACCTATTATAGAGTAGTTTCGGGAGGTTTTTCAGCCACCTTAAAGATTGCCGCCACAGCAGGGACATGATCATGCCTTCAAACTGAGAGAGGGGGTATCACCGATCAGCGTTAGAGCGTACCGCTACCCCTAGATCTAGAAGGATGAGATTGAAAGCTGATTTGGGAGATGTTAAGGGCAGGGCTCATCAGGCCCAGCGTGATCCCTTTTTCTAGCCCAGTTCTACTGTTCAAGGAGAAGAATGGAAGTTAGCAATTTTGCGTGGACCATCGGTCCCTGAACAAGGAGGTTGTGCCAGACAAATTTTCTATTCCAGTGATAGATGAGTTGCTGGATGAGTTTTTTGGAGCGGCGGTATTCATGAAGATGGATCTGAAGTTCGGGTACCATCAGATCCGGATGAGAGAGGAAGATGTGTCAAAGACAGCTTTCAGGACACACGAGGGATACTATGAGTTCTTGGTGATGCCGTTTGGCCTCACCAATGCCTCTGCTACCTTTCAATCGTCATGAACAAAGTGTTCTGCCTTACCTCAGGAAGTTCGTGTTGGTCTTCTTTGATGACATCCTGGTGTACAACAAGTCCAATAAGGAGCATTTGGAGCATTTAAGGGTAGTCTTAGAAGTGTTGCAGGAGCTTCAATTGAAGACCAATATGAAGAAATATTGTTTTGCCCAAGCCAATATGGAGTACTTGAGGCATGTGGTATCCCAAGGAGGAGTAGCAGTGGATCAGGCCAAGATTGAGGCAATGCTGATGTGGCCTCTACCTAGAAACCTGAGGGAACTAAGGGGGTTCTTAGGATTGACGAGATACTACAAGAGATTTATGAGGGGATACAGCACCATTGCTTGGCCTCTGACAAAGTAGCTGAAGGACAATTTCTTGTGGGGAGAAGCAGCTATTTAGGCTTTAGAGAGATTGAAGACTGCCATGACCACGGTTCCAGTCCTTGCACTACCTGATTTCAGCCAGATGTTCGTGGTGGAGACTGATGCCTCAGGATATGGGCTGGGGGCAGTGCTCATACAAAATCACAGACCCATAGCCTACTTCAGCCAGAGCTAGACTGAAGTCTGTCTATGAGAGGGAATTGATGGCCATTGTATTGGCTATTCAGAAGTGGTAGCCGTACTTATTGGGTCGACATTTCATCGTCAGGACTGATCAGCGGAGCTTGAAGTACTTAATAAAGCAAAAGATGATGACCGAGGAGCATCAGAGATGGCTGTTAAAATTACTGGGCTATGATTTTGAGATCCAGTATAGGTCAGGTTAGAAAAATAAGGCAACTGATGCCTTGTCCAGATGTGTGGGAGAGTTTCAGGGGTTAGCTCTTTTGATAACACGATGATGTTGGATTTGGGGGCTATTAAGGAGGAAAGTGTGCAGGACAAGGATCTGGGAAGAATCAAAGAGGATATGCTAAAGGATGGGAATAACCATCTTGGCTATTCAGTAGATGGTGAGAGACTTCTATACCAAGGGAGATTTGTGCTGCCACGAACTTCCATTCATATCCCGCACTTACTACAGGAG
Organism: Dendrobium chrysotoxum; assembly: GCA_019925795.1. Classification (NCBI taxonomy): domain Eukaryota; kingdom Viridiplantae; phylum Streptophyta; class Magnoliopsida; order Asparagales; family Orchidaceae; genus Dendrobium; species Dendrobium chrysotoxum. The sequence continues at coordinate 93,575,622 of CM034305.1, read as the reverse complement.
TTACTACAGGAGTTACACAGGAGCGTGGTTGGGGTCACTCAGGTGTACAGAAGACATACAGGAGATTGGCAGCCGAATTATATTGGAAGGGGATGCACAAGGATATGGAGGCGATGGTGGCCATGTGTGAGGTTTGCCAAAGGAAAAAGTTTATGGCTATGGCTCCAGGGGGGCTACTACATCCGTTGGCCCTTCTAGGCAAATTATGGGAGGAGGTGATGAGGACATCCACACTTGGAAAGTTTATCGTAGACGCGGCCGTCGATCAACGGCCACGATTGAGTCCTTATATTTCTGAGTTTATTATGTTATTTGTTTCTTTTATGATAGTTCACTGTTTTACCCTTACTTAATGGTAGCATGCTTGTAAGCCCAATGTGGGCATTTGAGTCTTTTCCTTTATTTCCCTTGTTGAGGCTATTTATAAGCCACTATTGTATTGTTTGAATTTTAATGAATGATTATTATGAAATCTTCTTGCATTGGTGTTCTCTTTGGATTGAGAGCTTGTGAGTTGTGTGGAAGAGCCTAGGAGAGGCTACGCGTAGTACCCAACAGCGGCCTCCGGGAGCTCTTGGTTCTTTCTCTATTCCCCTCTCTTCTTCCTCCACCGCCGGTTCAAAGCCCCTCCCCTTCCCTTGCACCCGTCGGCCTCCCCCCCCCCCTTTCAAGCCGAGCCCTCATCCCCTCCCCCTCCTCCTAAAACCGAACCCCTAAGTCCCCTCCCCCACCCCACGGCTCCCACCAATTCCGTCCACCCGCCGGCCACCCAAGCAACCCCCACTTCCAATGCAAGCCGCCGGTTTGCCCCTCCCTCCTTAATTTGGTTTCCTAAATAAGGTTGGTATTTATTTAGAAAGATTTGAGATTCAAATCCAATTTGAATTTAAACTCAATCCTTTCCTAAATTATCCAATTTATTTAAGGAAAGTTGCTTAAATTAAATCCTATTTGAATTCAAATTTAAATAGGATTAAATCAATTCTTTCCTAATACTATATCCTAAATTAAGTAACCCCAAATCAAGCCCCAATCCCCCTCCCTCCTCATTATTGCCGTCGGCCCACTCCCCTTGCCCGCCCCCTCTCTCTCTCTCCAATTCCCCACCTCCCCTTTCAATTCCTACCCTCTTTAGGAATTAATCCCTAGCTTTCCTTTTCCAATTTCCCTCCCAACCCAAATCTGAAATCAATTTCAGAATTTGGGATCATTCCTCTCCCAAAACCCTAACCCTAGTTTCACAAAATCTGAACCAATCCCTCTTCCCCTCCCCCACCTTGGCCGACCCCCTTCCCCACTTCATCCTCCTTGGATTCTCAAAGCAAACCACCATTCTCTTGGGAAGAAAACATCAAGGGCAGCAATGCTTCATCCCACACTACTTGTCATCCTTCCAACAACATGAATGGAAGTGCCCGCATGGGATTACGGATTGGTACTTGACGAAGACGACAACATTGACATCCTTCGGTCTCCGTTCTTCGACATCGGTTTTGACTTCGACAACACCGTCGAAGAATACTTCGATCGGATCCACATTACTTTGGTGGATACGATTGACGATCAGAGGAAGAAGGGACGGTGGACTATCCTTGGCCGACTCACGACTGCTTCCCCTCCGGACGCTCCTCCGTTCAGAGAGTATTTCACCCACCTCCTACGCCGCCTCACCTTTGCTATCGGCAAGCAAGTGGCGGCTATCCGACAACGACTCCTCCGGTTAAGGTGAACCTTCTTACTTCGTCAATTACTTCGTTGTTTTCTCCTAACCTTGTAGGTGATGACGAAATCGTAATGGATCTAAGCCGCTTCTCTTGCTAAAAGCTTAGTAAACATAGGATTACTTGAGTGTTCCTTTATGTTTACTTGTCTTATTGTTAATCGAGGAATTATGCATGAACAACTACTATGTTAGCGTCATTTTGATTCCCTAAAATATTTGTTTGTGCTAGCATTATTATATGTGGTTTAGCCTAAACGCAAGCATCCCTCCCTTGTTTTATTTTATCGTTCGAAATGTTAGTAATTTAATCTACCAATTGCTCTTTAAAATAAACCGTGCAAAATCCAATTTTCATTCAAGCATACTAGTCCTGCATCATCTGGTATCAGAGCATGGTTGCTCTAGTTTTTGCATGCTAGACTTCATCCTACGAGTTATTTTAATTAGTTCTCTACTTTGTTGCATGCATTCCAACATTTAATTTGGTTAATCTCATGTTATGTTTGCTGTCCACTACTTTCCTGCACACTTTTATAGGTGATTAGGCTTGGTTATCAATTGTTTGAAGTGCTGTCCTTAACCTAGTCGTTCCCCTAGTTGTTAGGTTGCTTAACCTCACTTTGTAGTTTGCTGTCCTAGTAGTTCCTACAACATTTCATAGCATTTAGTGGGTCTTTTCTTCACTTGAGTTTGCTGTCCTCTTCCTAGAGTCATCCATTAGGACCCCCTAGTGTCTAGCAATGGACCCGGAACAACTTGGAAGGACCCTAGACTTGTTGGTAGGTCAAATGAATAACATTAGCCAGTAGCTCAAAGAAAATCAAGCCGACCTAGCCGAACTTCGTAGGGACACCACTGAACGATTTGATACACTTGAGCGCGCACGAGAGCATCCTATTCCCTACACCCCTTCTAGACCACCGTCCATGTATGGGGATGACACCTACCCTGATGAGCGGCAACATCGTGCCAATCATCGCACTCCACACTATGGACATGACCCCCGTCATGATCCGGATATACCACTTATGAAGAATATTAAAGTTGATGCTCCTACCTTTGATGGCACCCTCGATCCCCAGCTCTTCCTGGACTGGGTCAAAGGTATGGACAGCTTCTTTAAGTGGCATAACATTTCCGAGGCAAGGAAGGTTAGTTTTGCGGAGATGAAACTCACGGGTAGGGCAAGTCAATTTTGGTCTAACTTAGAGAGTCTTAGAGAAGCTAGGAACGATTACCCCATCACTGATTGGCCATCTATGAAACGTGAGCTTAAGCAGAAGTACTTGCCTCCCTCGTACTTCCCTAGGTTATTAGATAGATGGAATAGGCTGACCCAGGGGAATAAACCAGTCAAAGAGTACATCGCCTCCTTCGATGATTACTTGATTCAATGCAAAGGGGAAACCTCTACCACCCCCGCGCAGATTTTGTCTATGTTTCGTACCGGGCTGCGAGAGGATCTTCGCAACGAGTTGTTTGCCCGGAACGTTACTACCCTGGAGAACGCCTACAGTTTAGTGTTAGATTTAGAGGAGACCCGTCCCCAGCACCCGAGCCGTTCACATGACTCTAGACCTTCCTACAGACCTTCCAGTAGTGCCACTCCTCACTCTACCACTGCACGACCCACTCCTGGGAGTGTGACCCGACCACCTACGGGTCACCCAAACCCCCGACCTGATTTTAGAAACAAACCTCCCACCCCGGATACCCCTCGGTCCAGTCCCGGGACCAAGTGCTTCCGATGTTAGGGGTATGGGCATATCGCTTCTCAGTGCTCCAGTCCCTACAAAGTCTCTATCATTGAGGAGATTACTGAGGAAGAGTTTGAGCCCGAGGTTGATCAGGTCCATCAAGTAGAGGAAGAAGGTGATTTCTTCGAGGAGGACGATGACACCACCGTCCTCCACTGCCTTCAAAAATTGGACACATCTTTCATCTGTGTGGTGAGATGTGCACTGTCACACCCCGTTACATCCGATGACTGGCGTAGGACTTCTATCTTTCACACCTACACCAAAATCAAAGATAAAAACTGTAAAGTCATCGTAGATAGTGGCAGTTGCATCAATGCTATCTCCTCCAGCATGGTGTCCAAATTAGGTCTTTCTGCTGTTCCTCACCCCAATCCGTATAAGGTAGCTTGGGTCAACTCCACTGCCTTGGAGGTGAAAGAACGAAGTATCGTACCTATCTCCTTTGCCACTTATAAGAAGAATGTGTGGTGCGATGTACTGATTATGGATGTTGGACAAATTCTGTTAGGACGACCTTGGATCTTTGATAATGATGTCCACATCTATGGGCGTTCAAACACCTGCGTGTTTGAACATGCGGGTAAAAAGATTATGCTTCTACCGTCGCAGCCCCGGGTCAAGGAAGAACCCAAACCCCACCCCCTCAAGTCCAAGAAAGGACTGAACTTAATCACTGCTAAAGTTCTGGACTCTGAGATTACCCGAGGCGCACCTCTGTACGCATTAGTAGGTCGTGAGATCCCCACAGATTCTGATGATCCTATCCCTCAGGAAGTCCAACCTATTTTGGGGCAATTCGTTGATGTCTTCCCTGAAGATCTCCCGGATCAATTACCTCCACTTAGAGACATTCAGCACATAATAGACTTCGTCCTTGGAGCCTCCCTCCCTAACTTGCCACACTATCGCATGAACCCCACGGAACATGCTGAACTTAAGAAACAGGTTGATGAGTTACTACAGCGAGGTTTCATTAAGGAGAGTCTTAGCCCCTGCGCGGTGCCCGCCCTTCTCACTCCGAAGAAGGACGGATCTTGGAGAATGTGTGTTGATAGCCGTGCTATCAACAAAATCACCGTCAAATATCGTTTTCCCATTCCAAGATTAGATGATATGCTAGATATGATGACGGGTGCCACTCTGTTCTCCAAGATCGATCTCAAGAGTGGATACCACCAGATCCGGATTCGACCCGGTGATGAGTGGAAAACTGCTTTCAAGATCAAGGATGGTCTTTACGAGTGGCTGGTCATGCCTTTCGGGTTGAGTAACGCCCCGAGCACTTTTATGAGAGTCATGACCCAGGTGTTACGCCCTTTTATGGGTAAGTTTGTCGTTGTCTACTTTGACGACATTCTTATCTATAGTCATTCTGTTGAGCAACACTTGGACCACTTAAAGCAAGTCTGTTCGGTCTTAAGGAAAGAACAATTGTATGCGAATCCTAAGAAGTGTACCTTCCTTGAATATCGAGTCATCTTTTTGGGATTTATCGTGTCAGCCCAAGGGGTTTCCGCTGACCCCGAGAAGGTGAAAGCCATCATTGAGTGGCCTCTTCCTCAGAACATCCGGGAAGTCCGCAGCTTCCACAGATTGGCCACATTCTATAGGAGATTTATCCGAAATTTCAGCACTATCGTATCTCCTATCACTGACTGTCTTAAGAAGGGTGATTTTCACTGGACCCCGGCCGCCACCAGAGCTTTTGATGAGATTAAGAAAAAAATGGTGGAAGCCCCAGTGATGAGACTTCCTGATTTCTCCAAAGTCTTCGAAGTGACATGCGATGCTTCGGGAGTCGGAATTGGAGGAGTCCTCTCCCAGGAAGGCCACCCTGTAGCATATTTCAGTGAGAAACTGAATGATATTCGGCAGCGATACTCCACTTACGATAAGGAATTCTATGCCGTGATCGAATCTCTCCGATATTGGCGACATTACTTGCTCCCGCAAGAGTTCGTCATCTTTTCGGATCACGAAGCCCTACGATATATCAATTCCCAAAAGAAGCTGAATGCACGCCACGGCCGTTGGGTAGAGTTCCTTCAAGAGTATACGTATACCCTCAGACATAAGGCAGGAGTTGAGAATAAAGCTGCCGATGCCCTCAGTCGTCGCATGATGACTACCACCGAGTTGAGGGCTGAAGTCGTGGGTTTTGACCAAATGAAGAAAGACTATATAGACTGCCCCGACTTCAAAGAAACTTACACTCTCTTGTCCACAAGCAGCACGCGCCTTTTGGACGATTTCCTTCTGGAGGATGGTTATCTTTTTAAAGCTCAAAAGCTTTGCATCCCGAGCACCTCCTTAAGGGATTTTTTGGTCTGGGAACTCCACGCCGGAGGCCTCGCTGGGCACTTCGGACGGGACAAAACGATAGAATCTGTGGAGTATCGTTTCTTTTGGCCCAGCCTGAAGAGAGATGTTGGTAGGTTGGTTAGCCGATGTCATACGTGTCAGTTAGCTAAACAGCGAAAACAGAACACTGGCCTTTACACTCCGTTGCCTGTCCCTAGTTGTCCTTGGCAGGACGTTAGCATGGATTTCATTTTAGGCGTGCCAAAAACTTTTCGGAAAAATGATGCCATTTATGTCGTAGTTGATAGATTTTTCAAAATGGCTCATTTTATACCCTGCTCCAAAACATCCGATACTTCCCATATTGCCAAGCTGTACTTCAATGAGGTTGTTCGTCTGCATGGTCTACCCAAGACCATTGTGTCAGATAGGGATGTTAAATTCACCAGCTATTTTTGGTAGACCCTTTGGATGAAATTAGGCACCAAATTACAATTCTCTACAGCCTTTCACCCACAAACCGATGGTCAGACCGAGGTAGTTAATAGGAGCGTAGGTAATCTGTTAAGGTCACTGGTTGGCGAGCATGTCAAGGATTGGGATTCCATTTTACCCACTACTGAGTTTGCTTATAACAATTCTATTAACCGAACCACTGGCTTAAGTCCTTCCGAGATTGTGTACGGGTACAAACCTAGGCAACCTTTAGACCTCATTCCTATGTGTCCTAGGTAATGATCTCTGAGTCTGCATCGTCATTTGCATCACATTTGCATGAACTTCATAAGGAAATTGCACAACAAATTGAAAAGAGCAATACTGATTATAAATTACGAGCTGATTTGAAACGAAAATTTAAAACTTTTGAGGTTGGTGATTCCGTGATGGTGCGGATTCGTCCGGAACGGTTCCCACAAGGAACGGTTAAGAAACTGCATGCCAAAAGTGCTGGCCCATTCAAAATACTTAAGAAAATCAACGATAATGCTTATATAGTAGATCTTCCTGCGGAGTTCAACATCAATTCCTCTTTTAACATAGAAGATCTAGTGGCATATGAAGGCCCGGATTTTAATCCGCCAAACCCACTTATACAACGGCCTTGTGTGACCCCACCTCGTGAGATCCCTAACCTACCTCCACTCCCAGATATTCCTAAATCACCTATAGCAGATAAAGTGGACATGATCTTGAGCAATGAAATCATCTCTACAAAGGAAGGTGGACGATGAAGGTATTTGATCAGGTGGAAAGGTAAACCCGAGTCGGAGGATACGTGGTTGGATCACGATGAGTTGCAGCAGCTGGATCCAGACGCACTAGAGTTCTATGACAGCACCAGAGATACTTACTCGACGGAGTCGAGCTTTCTTCCACCCTGGGAGAATGATGAGGACATCCACACTTGGAAAGTTTATCGTAGACGCGGCCGTCGATCAATGGCCACGATTGAGTCCTTATATTTCTGAGTTTATTATGTTATTTATTTCTTTTATGATAGTTCACTGTTTTACCCTTACTTAAGGGTAGCATGCTTGTAAGCCCAATGTGGGCATTTGAGTCTTTTCCTTTATTTCCCTTGTTGAGGCTATTTATAAGCCATTATTGTATTGTTTGAATTTTAATGAATGATTATTATGAAATCTTCTTGCATTGGTGTTCTCTTTGGATTGAGAGCTTGTGAGTTGTGTGGAAGAGCCTAGGAGAGGTTACGCGTAGTACCCAACAGCGGCCTCCGGGAGCTCTTGGTTCTTTCTCTATTCCCCTCTCTTCTTCCTCCACCGCCGGTTCAAAGCCCCTCCCCTTCCCTTGCACCCGTCGGCCTCCCCCCCCTTTCAAGCCGAGCCCTCATCCCCTCCCCCTCCTCCTAAAACCGAACCCCTAAGTCCCCTCCCCCACCCCACGGCTCCCACCCAATTCCGTCCACCCGCCGGCCACCCAAGCAACCCCCACTTCCAATGCAAGCCGCCGGTTTGCCCCTCCCTCCTCCTTAATTTGGTTTCCTAAATAAGGTTGGTATTTATTTAGAAAGATTTGAGATTCAAATCCAATTTGAATTTAAACTCAATCCTTTCCTAAATTATCCAATTTATTTAAGGAAAGTTGCTTAAATTAAATCCTATTTGAATTCAAATTTAAATAGGATTAAATCAATTCTTTCCTAATACTATATCCTAAATTAAGTAACCCCAAATCAAGCCCCAATCCCCCTCCCTCCTCATTATTGCCGCCGGCCCACTCCCCTTGCCCGCCCCCTCTCTCTCTCTCCAATTCCCCACCTCCCCTTTCAATTCCTACCATCTTTAGGAATTAATCCCTAGCTTTCCTTTTCCAATTTCCCTCCCAACCCAAATCTGAAATCAATTTCAGAATTTGGGATCATTCCTCTCCCAAAACCCTAACCCTAGTTTCACAAAATCTGAACCAATCCCTCTTCCCCTCCCCCACCTTGGCCGACCCCCTTCCCCACTTCATCCTCCTTGGATTCTCAAAGCAAACCACCATTCTCTTGGGAAGAAAACATCAAGGGCAGCAAAGCTTCATCCCACACTACTTGTCATCCTTCCAACAACATGAATGGAAGTGCCCGCATGGGATTACGGATTGGTACTTGACGAAGACGACAACATTGACATCCTCCGGTCCCCGTTCTTCGACATCGGTTTTGACTTCGACAACATCGTCGAAGAATACTTCGATCGGATCCACATTACTTTGGTGGATACGATTGACGATCAGAGGAAGAAGGGACGGTGGACCATCCTTGGCCGACTCACGACTGCTTCCCCTCCGGACGCTCCTCCGTTCAGAGAGTATTTCACCCACCTCCTACGCCGCCTCACCTTTGCTATCGGCAAGCAAGTGGCGGCTATCCGACAACGACTCCTCCGGTTAAGGTGAACCTTCTTACTTCGTCAATTACTTCGTTGTTTTCTCCTAACCTTATAGGTGATGACGAAATCGTAATGGATCTAAGCCGCTTCTCTTGCTAAAAGCTTAGTAAACGTAGGATTACTTGAGTGTTCCTTTATGTTTACTTGTCTTATTGTTAATCGAGGAATTATGCATGAACAACTACTATGTTAGCGTCATTTTGATTCCCTAAAATATTTGTTTGTGCTAGCATTATTATATGTGGTTTAGCCTAAACGCAAGCATCCCTCCCTTGTTTTATTTTATCGTTCGAAATGTTAGTAATTTAATCTACCAATTGCTCTTTAAAATAAACCGTGCAAAATCCAATTTTCATTCAAGCATACTAGTCCTGCATCAGGAGGCCTCTATGGATTTCATAGGCGGGCTACCGCGATCAGAGGGGTTTATAGTTATTCTGGTGGTGGTGAACAGACTCAAAAAATATGCTCATTTCATTCCTCTACGACATCCTTACACGGCAGTCACAATGGCGTCAGCTTTTATTAGAGATGTGGTCAGATTATATGGGATACCAGAATCTATAGTGTTTGATCGAGATAAGGTGTTCCTCAGTCATTTTTGGAGGGAGTTGTTCAGGTTGCAAGGGATTGTGCTGAAGAGGAGCACCGCTTACCACCCTTAGACTGATGGGCAGACAGAGGTAGTCAACAGGAGCTTGGAGATATTCCTGAGATGCTTTGCTTTAGAGACACCTCGACTATGAGCTAAGTGGCTGGCATGGGCAGAATATTGGTACAACACTTCGTACCATTCAACATCCCAATAGCTTGGTACAACACTTTGTACCATTTCGCCTCACTTGGTACACTTTGGGCAGAGTAGCATATCAGTCTTTTTAGTGCAACAATACTTAGAAGAGAGAGATAAGATATTAAGAACTGAAAAGACATCTGTTGAGAGCCCAACAAATTATGAAAAAACAGGCAGATGTGCACAGAAAGAATGTCTAGTTTCAGGTGGGAGATAGGGTGTATTTGAAACTTCATCCCTACAAACAGCAGACCGTGGTTAGTAGGAGGAATGAGAAGTTGGCCCCGCAGTACTTTGACTCTTTTGAGATAGAAGAGAGGATCAGAGCAGTGTCATATCGACTAAAGCTACCGTCGACTGCAACCATACATTCAGTATTCCACGTGTCACAGTTGAAAAGAGCTATAGGGGATCACACAGCTAGCCCAATGTTACTAGCAACAATAACTGAAGATTTGGAAGTGGTATTGGAACCACTAGAGATGCAGGGTGTACGCCAGGGAGAAGGAGGAATCACAAAATTGTTAATAAAATGGAAGAACCTTCCCGATTATGATGCTACATGGGAACCTTACGATAGGATGAAAAATCAGTTTCCGGCTTTCCACCTTGAGGACAAGGTGGTTCTTTGGGAACGGGGTATTAATAGACCGGTCCAAGAAGGACTGGTCCAGCCAGCACAGAACTAGGGCTGGCCCTTGTTTAACAGCAGGTGAAGGCCGAGTGTTCCGCCCAGCCAGCAAACCAGGCCGGTGGGGCCCACGGCATGAAAGGGAAAGAAGGGAATTATGCAAGAGGAGGGGGCGGTTGATTGATGGGGCCCACGGTTGAAATTGGGAAGTTTGTTTTGACATGATGGAGGGGGAGGCTAATTGAAGAAGATCCCTTACCTAAAGCATAATTCTAGTTTAGGTAAGATGGAGGGGGCGGCTGATTAGGGTATCCTTGGGGATGATTTTGTGAAGGCTTTAAATAGGAGAGAAAGGGTTTGGATTATGCTATTGTTTTATTGAAGTTATGTTTTCTTAGTGTCTTGGTGCTTGGTCTCTAGCGGCGTTTAGAGACTTAGGAGAGATTGGGCCTATTCCTGAATTGAGGATCAACTGTATCTTGCTTTGTTCTTCGCTAGATCGTCTACTACTACATTGTTTGTGCTATCTTGTAATTTTCTTTGAAGATTGTGCTGGCAGATTGCTGAAATCAATTATTGTTAGGTTTTCTTGAATTCCACAAGAGTTACCTATCACATTAATAGAGCAGAAGTTGGATAACTTTCGAGTTTGGTAGGTTATAGAACAAGGGCGATCTTCTTATCATGCCGCTAAAATGTATAACATTTTTATTTGCCTTAGTGGATTCTATTTACATCATATTTCTAAAGGCGTCCAACGAAGACGTGCAAGCATCCATCCCGATAAAATTTTCCAATCGATAATGATGCCTAATTAACTCGACAAATTTTATTTATCTTTCTTAATCCACCCACTCCTATAAAGATGCGGATGGTTTTTTGTTGCTGTATTGAAATCATTGATCAAAGCTTTGGAGATGATATTTTTGTAGTTATTGTTTTTATAGTCATATCTAGGGGTGTCAATATTTGACCGACCCGAAAACCCGATCTGAACCCAGCCCGAAAATTCCTTGTTAGGGTCAACTTGTTTGTCATACGGGTTGGGTTCGGGTTCAATAAACCGACCGGTTTTAAAAATCGGATCTAGTTGACTCGGAAACCCGAGAATGACCCGCTCGCGACCCAGATCCGCCCTCCCAGCGCAGTGTTTCACCCTCCTGCTTCGCGCTCGTGATCCAGATGGCTGGATGGAGGCGGGCCGACCACGTGAGCGGCGGAAAGAAGTCAGGATTGGGGTCATGAAGGCGTTGATCGAGGCTACAACCTGGGAGGAAGTCGTAGATGAGGAGGCGGTCGGAGCTGGCGATGCAGTAGCCGAGGAGACGGCGAGGTTGGGGGGTTGGATGCGGGCGGGGGTGTCCATTTCGGCATGGTAGAAGAGGAGGATGATGAAGAATATAAGGAAGATAGCCGAGAAGCTGCCTGCGACAACGAGTAGGGCTTGATGGATAGGTTCCATGATTGAGGGGATAAATGGAGAGATTGAAGGGAGGCAAGGAGGAGAACGTTTGACCAGGAGAGGAAGAACATGCCATGACGCACCTGGACCAGCGCCAACCCCCGACCCCTTAACATGATGCGCTCACAGCCGCGCTCTTTGTGCTCACGAGTCGCGTCTGCATTCGCGCTTGATATTCAGGGTTTTCGGGTCGGTCGGCTTAACCCGGTAATCCGGCTGGTCGGGTTCGGGTCTAAATTTTTGACCTGTTTGCAAAACTGGGTCGGATTCAGGTCAACTAGTTTGGACTCGAGTTAATTTCGGTTCGACCCGAAACCCGACCCGAAACCCGATTTTGACACCCCTAGTCACATCACAAAACTTGTTACATATGTGCATTGGGTGCAAAATATTCAATGCTACTATGTCGAGTCATGCGATTTAGTTAATAGATATTCGACTATGCACAATAGGGGATTAGCTTTGTTTACATCCACTACTTTGGTATCTCCCAACCATCATCAATGGGCCCTTGTTCTCCTTGATCATCGAGTCCTTTATTAGTTACATAGAGAGCTCCCCATCGCGGATGCTTATTAGACTTATATCCACCCCCAATTGCAATGATAGTAGTGGACTTCGCTAGACCACACATATTGATTGACTTTAGTAGTTGTAGCTTTGTCAATATGTTTCAAATTGTTTGGAGTGTATTGAGTTGTGTTGGAGTATACATTTGTTGAGCATGAAAGATTATTCTAAAGGGAGCTGCACCTTATCGGCGTTAAACTCCTGTTGAAATCTATGGTTTGAGGAAGATTTTCATATATATATTAAGAATTTTATAGAAGTGCCAATCTTTTTTAATTCTATTTTATCCCAATTTTTTTATTTTATGATAAAAATTTTAAACATTTATAATAAATATGATATTATCATTTTAAGGGAGTGATTGTCATGCAAATTTCATAAATTTCTCGTTCCTCGTGTGTAAATCTTCCCCTTGAACTATATTGATATTATGGACTCAAGGAAACTATTTATTTTGTGAAATAAGCAATATGTATTTTTTTGTTAAGAGTTTTTTTTTTCTTTTAAATTTTGAGTCTATCGCTCGTGAAATCGAGTCAAGCTTTCATTATTATCGTCATGTTTGATTGAGCTGAATTGTATAGCACATGTAGAGGTCAACAAGCCATCATCATAATTAAGAGGATATTGTGAATCATGATTAGGGGTGCAAACGAGTCGAGTCGAGCTCGAGTTCGACCTTGTTCGAGCTTAACTCGAGAACCAAATACTGAGCTCGAACTCGAGCTCGATTCGCTAGGGGAATACGAGCTCGTCGAGCTGCTCGTTGAGTTCAAGTTCCATTCCTGCATCCCGCGTCCGAGCTTTTGTTTCCCGCCCGCCTTCCCGTCTTCCCGCCTTCCGTCCCGCCCGCGGTTTCGTTTTCCCGCCCACCGGCTTCCCCCATGTGCGATTGTGCGAATCATCTTCCCGCCTTCCGTCCCGCCCACGGTGTGATCCGTCTTCCCGCGTGTGATCTCGACGTTCAGTTCCGCGAGCTGCTCGACGAGTAATCGAATTGAGTGGAGGGCTATTCGAACTTGAGCTTGATAAGCCCGTCGAGCTTAAAATCCTGTTCGAGCTTAACTCGCGAGCTCGATAAGCTTGACTCGTCAAGCCCGAGTCGGCTTGACTTGGTTGCACCCCTATTCATGATCATCTAAGAAACTAATAGGAGGGGAATGAGGAACTTCATGAGTAGGAGAATCAATTTATAAGATATTATTTGTGAGTGGTGTAGATAATATAACTATAGGTCTATTAGGGACAAATAAATATTTTTTACTCCTAAGAAAAATCAATTGGACTCCGATAAAATTTCATGAATGAAATGATGGATTAAATGAGAAAATTTATGAGAGAAGAGATGACAAATTAAATGAACCAGTTAACCCATATGTTCCGTGCACAATTTCATGCTCGAAACACAACTCTTTCTAAACCTTTTTGAAAAAATTTCTCCTCTAAATCCACAAGTCACCATTGAACCTATATCATGCATAGACACAATTCTCCATCTATTAAATATGTCTTCACAACAACATTTCACACATCAAGTACGTCTCTTATAATTACGACTGCTCATCATGCTCTAATTGCTATTGTGAATCCTCCAATAGTGGTAATAATTGAAGTATTTTTGGATTAACCCCATTATAGGTGCTCAGATTCATTCAATGCAGGTCAAGCTTTCTACAGCAAGACTTGCTTGATCACCACTGATTCAAGTTAGCCTCATTTCTTGTAAAGACCATTATGATTTTAACTTTGAGAGCATAGTTATTGGAAGGGGGATGGAATTGTTTTAAAACATGAATTCAATTTCAAGTATGAGTATAGTAAGGCATGTGGATACCTTAGAATTTTGGATTTCTATTCTTGAATGAATAACCACCTCCATCACATAAGAACGGTATTTATCAAGGTTTGAACATCAAGATCATTCAAAATATTGATCTATCAAGTATATAAGATGTGATGATCAAGTAGTCTACAGTTTATGGCTTTAATAAGGCCTAGCATTCCTCCAAATGCAAGATGTGGTCAAACGCCCCCCCCCCGCCCGCCCGCCCGCCCGCCCGCTCTTCATGTTATAAGGCTCAATTCAAGGCCAGTATACATTTCAAAGCTTTTTCCACAAAATAAGGCACATGATGGTTTTTGCTCCTCCTTAATTTTTATTTTTATTTATTTTATTTTTATCAGCTAACATGTAAACCCCTATCTCCATCGATGATTTTAATGTTCCTTGTGTATATATTATGGCATCATGAATGGAATTATAGTTTAGCATGATTTTGATTTATATTCGGATTTCCTCTCCTTGGTGGCCTATTCATGGTGTAGCTTGATGCTTTTTCCATGGCCTAATTCCTTTGGCGAGGACTTATTCATTGCTTTTTTATGTTTTAATTCTCTATCCATATTCATCATCTTACCCATCTCCATCTTCTAATGCAAACCCTAGAACATCTTCAAGCTCTTGTTTCTTCATTTTTCCTAATTTTCTAGCCCTCGGTTTTGGCCTTCAACTCTAACCCTAAAGCATCCCTCCTCTATACAACAGCCTCTTCTTTTCTCCAACATATCAAAAACCCTAAATCTCACATTGTAGTTCTAGGCAGAGGCCTTCACGCCAAACCCTACCCATCACCATACCATAAACTTCACAAAATAATCTCCCCTTGGGGTAGCTCTTGGCCCTTCTTCAATGCCCCTTAATTACTCTAAAACTTCTCTGGAATATTCTCCAATAACATCGGAGGAGTTCTATCCACAATACAAATTCAGAAAACAATTACACTTACAGTGCCAGTGGCATATATAACACATGATAGAAAATATATCAATAAAATGAGTAGATAAAATTAGTATGGAAGGATTAAGAATGAAAAGGGGTAGACCAAAAGTAATTGTTAGAAGTTATAAAAATATATATATACATATATGAATTAATGTAGATGGTGGATTCATAAAGTTTGACTCAAATAATTGGGATAAGGATGTTGTTATTGCTACTGTTGCTGCTGAATGTTTTAATTTGTAATTGACTGTTAATTCTGGCATCATCTGTTAACTTCTTTGTAACTAAAGTTTTGTTTGGGACAACTTTCTTATTACTTTCTAAAGCAGTTTTTTAGTATACAAATTTTTCAAACAAAAAAATTTTCTATTAGAAAGCTGTTTTAAAAAGCAGTAAAAAAATTGTTTTGAACGAAGCCTAAATCTTTAAACCAGTAGTTATAACGGAAGGTTTGATCAACTAGCAAATGCATACTGTTCTCTTCTGTTAAAATGTTTTGTTTTGATCAGTTGTAGAAAGTTCCTTTCAAAGAAAGCCAACTCTTTCCTGTAGTATTGTGTGTTTCCATCCCATTTTCATATACAAAAAAAAAACACTAATTTCGCCGTTCATTTTGGAAACGTTGTTTTCTTCCACTTCTAATCTCATGAGATGCAAAATGTGGTGAATAAGAGAGGAAAATATACTTCAGTATTTAGCACATGCTAATTGTGGAGCATCCGCATGGCTTGGGCTAAATTGTATCATTGGAATGGCATCTAAATGTTTGAAATTTTGACTAAACCACATTTGTGCATCTCTAGAAGAAAGGTTCCCATTGCAAATATTGCACCGGCCCATGCTTGCTTGTTTATATATATATATATATATATATATATATATATATATATATATATATATATATATATATATACTGTTTACTGTATGGTCACGTTATGACTATTGTTTTACAGGCAAAGCCATATGGCATTTTTTGATAAGTCTGATTTGTTCTTCGTGTGCTTGATGAATCCTCTTTCATTTGACATTCAAAAGCAAGAATCCGAAATTGAAGCAGCTCAGGTAATTTGATTTTCCTATACAATCATGCATCTTTGGTCTCTTTCAAGTTTGGTGGGGAAGGAGGAATGCTTGGTAGTTGGTACATATCTCTTCATTTTTTTTCTTTTTATCCTTTTACTAGTCCTTTAACTTTATGTTTTCACCATGATCACAACCACCATAAAAGATTTTTTCCTTTCTGATTTGTGACTGAATTTCTTCATATACTAAAACTACCAGCAATAAACTTTTATACCTAGATTTTATTCTGATTATTTGATTGTTAGTTCAACTTGCTTTAGATATGGGTTTCTTGAATTCAAGCCAGTTGTCCGTTTGGAAATGAAGAAGTTATCACTCATTAAGTTGCCAACAAATTTCCATGAAAATTTAAACCCTTTTGTCCAGTCCCTTCTCCTTTCACCTTCATATTTCTTAGTTTGCTAACAAAATAGTGAGTCAAAGTAATGAAATTGTACCTGATTCTAAAGACACGTTATTGTCTTTGTGATTTACATGCATCTTTTTGGTTGATTTGTATATAATTATTAAGAAATATATAGCAATCTTGAAAGAATTCAAAACTAAAATGCACATCGAGAATGCCAGGTAAGTTAAAATCAAATATTGATGAATTAAAAGAAATTAATTTAGGAACAAAAGAAATCCCTCATCCTATATTCAAGTTCGCTTTATTTCACAAGCAAGTTCTTTTTCTTCTCATCAAGTACTGTTATGATCTCTAGCGTTTGCACTTTATCTGTGAAATGTCGGGCGTGAGCTAATTTTTTTTTCTATTGGATTTATGCAAAACAGTACAGCAACAATAGACATTTATAGGCCTAAAGGTATTGGGGAATGACTGATAGACATAGAGTGGAATGCTTCTTGTCTCACGTCAATAAAGAAAGCCATAGACAATAAAGGAACTGTTGGAACTATTTCGAACTACTTTTTCGCATTATTCCTTTATTGATATATTCAGAGAGTGGGTCACTTATCACTTAATTTGATCTTATGGATTGTCTCCTATGAAGGTGTGATAATCGATTAATGTTTAACAATGTATGCTTTACTATCATTGAGGGCTCCCACTTCCAATTAAAGCAGAAATTGTTTAGCCATATGAATAGGGATGTTCCTCCTTGACATCAATGAACGTCATCAGGAAGTCAAATAATCAGTGACTAATGAAGTTTCAATAAGAAAATAAGAGCATTTCCTTTCAACTTGATTGCAAAAGGACTAATTATCAGAGTAAAAACCATGGAAAAAAAGTGGTCTCATCATTTTCTTAAAAATTTGTTAATCTCTCATCAAAGCTGCTGAGTAAACTGTTTGTATTAACTGATAAAGTTTGAATAAGAAGACAGGTGAATTTCCTTTTAACCAGAATGCCATAGGACCAGTTATTAGAGTAAAATCTGTGAAAACAAAACTGGTCATTATTTTCTTAAAAATGTTGTTAAACTCTCATCAAAGCTGTCGAGTGCATTATTTGTATTTACAAAGGCTCTCTGATGAGTGATAAATTTATCATTTTCACAATTATTTTGCATGGTGAAACTGAAAATTTTCTTTTATTGTTCAACGCAGTGGATGCCAATTGAAGAATTTGCTTCCCAACCTATTGTCCACAAACACGAGCTTCTCAAATACATCGTTGAGGTGGGGCTAGCGAGGTTTGAGAAGGGCTTCAGTGGCTTCTCACCACTTTCTATCACGTCAGTCTTCTCGAATAGGCAGAGCTCTCTCTATCTTAATACTGAGTACTTGAACAGCCGCTCTTCCTGATGTGTTCATCTTTATTGAGGCTCATTTTACTATTGGTCAATTGTGCAATTATTTGTAAGGTCACCGAGGTATGTCATCTCATGCCTTCATCAGATTTTCATTTAAATTTAAAGTACTGATGGTGTATTTTAAACTTACCAAAATGATGATAATGATGAAATTATATGTTAGGCAACAGTATTTACAAAACAAAAACGACCATCCATCAACTTGGAAATGTCACATACTATTACATCTAGCTCCCGCCATACATTATAGGATACAGTTAGGCTAGTTAGCCAACACCACTGCCGCTACCACTCTGCGCAGCTAATTACCCATCGAAGTGGTTCAATGGTGCCAATAGGCGTGTCGAAGTGGTTCAGAGGGGTCTGATTGAGTTGGACCGACTTGTGAGCTAGTTTGTGCTATTGGATAAATGGCTCGTGAGCTAAAATTAATAAGCTAACAAATAAAATTTGAGACATCCTCAACATAGCTTGCTAGTTTGTGAGCAAGCTTGTTTATACAATAATAGTATAAATATGCTTAAAATATATTAGAATTCAAAGGCTTAAGAACAAAGTTAAAATTATTTAAAAACTACGTGCCTTCCTTGGCTCAAGTGATTGCGATTGTTTTTATTTAATTTCTTGTTTTATCATTTTATCATTTGCTTGAATTAAAATAACTAATCTCTGCAATAATGAATAAACTAGCTTGTGAGCCGACCCAAATTAGTAGAGTTGAGCTCAAGCTCGAGTTTGAACTCAATTAATTTGCTAAGTTCAAATTCAAATTGAGTGTTGCTTCAGCTTGACTTGACTCAACTCGAATCATTTTCACCCCTAGCTGCCACTCACTATTGGCACCAATAACATACTTTCAATTTCGAGAACAAAATTAAACCATGGTGCTGCCCTTTGACCCTGAGATGTCTTGCATTGTAACATCAATGCATGGCACCATGCCATGGATTCAATTGCTTGGATGGTACTTTTCATTAAGAAGTCTCTATTTCATTTTCATTAGAAAACATGAAGGGATAAACAGGTCTCAAAGCTGATGAAAATCCTACATGTAAATGTATTCCATTTAACTATGTACAGTTTGTCTTCTTTTATAGAGATGGCTTGGCAGTTTTTAATAATCTGAAGTTTTCTGGCGAGGTAGAAGGAGAGTTCTGTTTTGTCAATCCCTCAAATGCATACAGCATGCTTACATTCCCTTAGCCGACTGGGAGATGAAGATGAAGGATTCATCTACATTCCTTTCAGAACATGAAAGGGTTTGTTTGCTTTGATCATATTATTGTCTGTGGAGTTATCAAGATTCTACTACAGACTAGAACTGAGCCTACAAAAAAAGAGAGAAGAGATTAAGAAGAGAGTGAAGAAAGATGAATCCTGAGTTTCAAGGGTGGACCAAATTTCGGATGTACAAGCAAGATTGATTTTTAGGGAGAATGAAAGAAGATATGGTGGAACAAAGAGCTGCAACTAAGTTATGATCCATAAGAAGCCATTGATTGTATGTATTGTTAGGGGCGGTGGATCCATCCGAGTGATGAATGAGACGAGATGGAGTGGTAAGGGTGTGATCAAGAAACGATTCAAACCCGTTAGCACGAAAAATTTTGATGATTTTTTATCGCAACAGTGGGTAATTGTTCGCTGCTAGTTGATTGGGAGAAAAATTTTTGAGATTAGAAATAACAAACTTTAGATTGGATGAGATGGACGGTCCTGCGAGATATGACGATGCAGCTTGAACATCTGCCTGAGAAGAGACAATGCTGTCCATGGAGCCAGCGATCGGTCACGCAGGCTCTGATACCATGAAGAAAGACGAATCCTGCAAGAACAGCAACGAAGGAGAAAGAAGAAAGACGAGAGAACCAAAAAAGAATGGCAGTCAGCTGTACAACAGGACACCGGTATATATAGACAAATAGAGAATGGCAGTCAGCTGTACACCAATCAGATATTGCCACCTCATTACAAATAACAGAAAATACATTATTCGGTTATATCTAATAGAGAGTACTAAAGCTATGGGTGAGCCAAATTGTGGTTAGAGATAGAAGAATTTGATAGAGAATTTAAGAGTAAATTCAGGTTGGTACTGTTTAGGCTAAAAGTATGAGATTAGACATGCCAACACATGATTTTTTTTTTACTGAGTTTATAGGTAAAGGCCAAGGCTAATAGTACAAAATGAGCTACTTTATAAAATTACAACTGTGCAGCTAATTGTGTAGTGGATGGTCTGTCTTGCACCTGTCTTGCAGTCAAGAACTTCAAGAGGGTACCCTTCACGAATATTTCAAATTATTTATAGACTCATTTCAAAGTTCAAACTTCAAGAGAGTAGCTCAATTGCCCTTCCTGCAACAGGAATACAGGATCAAAGAAATTAATTGCTGGCTCAGCATTTCAATAACTCAGGTTTCATTCGGGACAATTTTTTTTCGCTTTTTGAAATATTTTTTCTTTTTTTTGGAATGGGGTTTCTACTTGTTGCAACCCCCTTAGGAGGCGCATGACGGCGTAATTAATTCTTCGGCGAGCCTACCAGACACTAGCCCCACAGGTGCAGGATCCATAATTATTTTCTCCCTACTTAAGGGGTTGCGCTGCATGAGAGGGGATTTGAATATTGGTTAGGGGGTTCCCAACCACGCTTGCCCATCAACCCAGCTAAGCTTGCCCTAAACAATTTTTTTCTTAATACAAAATTTTTAGTTCAAAAATATTTTGTACTAAAAAGTTATTTTTCAGGAAACAATAATTTGTCTAAAATGAAAGCTGAATTGCTCTTCACATAGTTATCTATAAATTTACTGGAAAGCAAATAAATGTATGTTAAAATAAAGATCAATATCATCTAGAAATAACTTTTCCTTAACAATAGCTTGAAACTACAACTCTCAAAGAAGAAAAATGGTGGAAAACATGATAAGATTTTCTTTTAAAAATTTTTACTTGGTCTCCACAGTATTATCTCCATTATCATCTTTTAATTTATATGATTTTCCTTTAAAAAAATAAACCAAAGAATATATCTTATGCATTCAAGCTCTTAAAAGGGTAATTTAAAAAAAAAAAAAACTTGATTTCATCATCAAGAAGTTAAAGAAATGATTAAGGCACATTTGCCAAATAAAAAAAAAAATCTAAAAAAAAACTTTAAAAATTGATAATAAATCCAACGGGCGATTTGAGTTAGCTCATGTGATGTTTTGTCTTAAAATTGTGCAAAAAATTTAGAATTTTTTGAATTAAAAAATCAAATTATGAAGAATTTCTTGTAAAAATTTCACATAAATCTCTACGAAATTCAAATTCTTAAATTTTTGCAATAGAAAGGAATCAATGAAAACTTGCCATTTAAGTTAGAAAAGCTATATAATTGCCAGACAGGTTAGTTATAGTTTCTCACACAATGATATGCTTTGACTGTTTTGACCTACCATGTGAGTGCATTGGTCCCCATCTACTGTTCCGAGCTGGTGGGCCCCAAACAAAAGGATTAGAATGCTGTTAACTCGCTGCCTTGTATTTTTGGCTTTTTTTTTTTGTTTATATATAAAATATTAGAAATTTTTATGACTTCAAACTATTATATTTACTTACTTAACAATTAAAGTATACTATTTACATATCTATCACTCAAATACATCTCGTTTCATCTAAATTACCCCTCTGTCAAAACTCCGAGAATAGCCCACCCTGACTCGGCCTTTCATGTGTGAAATCCCTTCTTCTTCGTCGTTGGAGTGTTTACCCGGCCCCTCCTTTGCCGCGCGAAAATCCAATCTTTTTTTCGCTAGAGTGTTTGCCTTCCGTCGTTGGAAGAGAGTGTCACTCTCCTTCTTCATCCCATACGAGCAACCTAACTGAGCGGAATCTGTGTCCGACGACATTCATGTAAACAACCAAACCGAGAAGATCTCCCTTCGCCTCTTCCTTGCTTGAGCAGGTACTCAGTTTGAGCTTCTCTCTATTCATCTTCTCCAATCCTGGGCATTCATGTGGAGAGAGGATTCATGGTGAAGATGAGAATTGGGTGGGAGGGTGTGATCTGAATTTTTTTGCTTGAGAGAAATGTGTGATTTGAATCTTTTTTTTTTTTCTTCAATATAAATTCAATTGAAAGATATTTTTCATTATGTTTGTTGAGTTTCTTTGTTGTTGATTGACATTACAAGACCTTCTAATTCTCTTGGAATTTGATTTCCTGGTAATATAATTTGAATTGAAGTGAGTGTAACTGATGGCATATGTGCAAACTTTTATTTGCTTGGATCATTTTTTAACAGTATAATTTGAAAGAGACAAGGTTATTTTAGAAGTGGATCATTAAAAAGATAGAGATTGTATCAAAAGCCACAACAACAGCATGTTTAGTTGATTTTATGATAGCTGGTAGAAAATTTCAAGCAGAATTAATAACACTTCCTTGGTGGTGCATGAATTAATTTTGGGAATGAATTGGTTGGTCAAATATTTTGACCCCATTGAATGTTGGAAGAAAAGAATCAGATTTGATTTGCCTAAGGAAGAAGTATTTTACTTTCAGTGTGAAAGGGGAGTAATTTCTTCATTGATTGCTTCTAGTCAAGTACATAAAAGTCTAAAGGTGGGTGAGTTGGTTTTCTTAGCAAAGTTAGAAGCAGCCAAAGAGAAAAGTGATGATATAAATTTCATTCCTGTAGTGCATGAATTTGTAGATGTATTCTCTGAGGAATGGAAGTAATTACCTCTTGAGAGAGAGGTAGAATTTTCAATAAATCTTTAGCCTAGAACAAATCCAATTGTGAAATCACCTTACAGAATGACAATTAAGGAATTACAAGAGTTGAAAATTCAGTTGGTTGAACTAATTGAAAAAGGTTTTATCAGACCCAATTCATCTCCTTGGAGTGCACCAGTGTTATTTGTTAAAAAGAAGGATAGTTCTACGAGACTCTGTATAGATTACAGAGAATTAAATAAGGTGACAATAAAAAATAAGTATCCTCTTTCAAGAATTGATGATCTATTTGATCAGTTAGCAGGTGCTTCTGTATTCTCTAGGATCGATTTGAGATTAGGTTATCACCAGGTTAGAGTGAGAGAATGTGATGTAGAGAAGATTGCTTTTGGTACTAGATATGAACACTACGAATTTTTGGTTATGCCATTTGGATTAACCAATGCTCCTGCAATTTTCATGGATATGATGAACAGAAATTTCAGATCTTATCTGGATCAATTTGTAATTGTATTTATTTATGACATTTTAACCTATTTCAAAGATAATAAGGATCATGCAAATCTTTTGAAGATTATGCTAGAATTATTGAGATAACATAAATTGTTTGCCAAATATTTCAAATGTGCATTTTGGTTGAAGAAAATTTTATTTTTGGAACACATTGTCAGTGGAGAAGGAATATCTGTAGATCTAGAAAAGATAAAAGTAGTGGTTGATTGGCTGAGACCAACTAATGTGATAGAGGTTAGAAGTTTCTTGGGATTAGCAGGATATTACAGAAGAGTTGTTAAAGGCTTTTCTCAAATTGTTTTGCCTTTATCTAAATTGACCAAGAAAGATATGAAATTTGAATGGATTGATGATTGTGAGAAGAGTTTTCAAGAACTGAAATAATGTTTAACAAGTGTTGACAATTCCTTCTAGAACTGAAGGATTTCAGTTGTTCAGTAATGCTTCCCTGAAAGGATTAGGTTGTGTGTTGATGCAAAATAAAAAGGTGATTGCATACGCTTCCAGACAGCTTAAGCCTTATAAAAAGAATTATCCAACCCATGATCTAGAGTTGGCTGTAGTGGTATTTGCATTGAAATCAAAAGAGAGTAGTCACTTACAATAAATAGAATAAAATCTATAATAGGAATGACTAATAAATATGATCGAAAGATTTTTCTCTCTCCTCTATCTTCTTCTCCTCTTTCAATTTCTTTCTGGCCAAACAACCAAGTGAAGGAGCCGATGGGGTGAGACGGGATATGTATATGTATATATATATATATATATATATATATATATATATATATATATATATATATATATATATATATATATATATATATATATATATATATATATATATAGGTCATGGCCTAGCATCACAACGCTCCAGATCAGCGCCAAAGCACTTCACTTCAAAATTTTTATATTTTTTAAATAAATTTATTTCACATATTTCAGTTATTACAGGTTTGACAAAAGTCCGGTGGCGGTCGGTGACTGTTGGCTAGGTGGAAGTCCGGCAGCAGTTGGTGGCCGAGTGGAGGTCGATGGTCGGGTGGGGGTTCGACATCGGTCGGCGACCGGGTGGAAGTCCTGCGTCGATAGGCAGTTGTGAGAGTGGGGGTCTATTTATACATTATCGTGAGTACCCTATAAATATGTAGAAGATCTTGGGTATGTTCGGAGTGCTCCATCGGATGTCTTATATTGATTCCCCTGATCATGGAGCATTTTTCAATTATTTAAATGCCTTAATGATGTCAGAATTGAGTGATTTTAGGCTCGTTGGATTCGTTTCGTCGAGCCGCTTGATTCGACTATAAGCATGTCTTATTTAGAGATCATTTGGACATCCCATTAATGGTTTGAAATTTCCAAATGTGCTCCGATCCCTTAGTTTGAACCCATTTGAGGTTGGATCAGACTGATTTTAGTGTCATTGGGTTTGTTTCCTTGAGATGTTCAATTCGACTATAAGTTTGTGGAAATCAGAGTTTGGATGGTCCCCAATTTAATTTTGGAAGCTTATAACTTGGATATGCTTCAAGATTCGTGCCAAATCAAGGTAATTTTGAGTGACGTATCAATAAATATATTATCATAATAAAAATTTTCTTCGCCAATCATTCCTATGTCAAATTTGCTGATTATTTTATTTATCTGAAATTTATTCTCTAAATCATATTTATTCATATATTTATAGGTGATTTTGAAGATTTGGAAAATAAATTACATTAACATTGTCATTTTTTTTAAGATTAAAAAAAAAAGATTTATATAATAACATCACCGGTTGACTGCGGAGCAGCGACAACCTTAATCCTATTTATAAAATTTTCAATCACCACTCTTTAGTCATTAAATCTTTGTTTGGGAGAATTTTCTAAATGCTTTCAAAAGCAGTTTTCAACTACAAAAAATTTTAATTCAAATTTTTTTTTACAAAAAATTTATTTTAAATAATATTTTGGTGTTTGGATTGAAGCCAAAGTAGCTCAAATCAGACGATTTCCAATTCCCAAAATGTAGCTGGTCACAATTCTCAAGATATTAATTATGTTTATTATTAATTATTAATTTTTTAAAACAACTTTTTAATATAAAAATTTTTTGAAAAAAAAAATCATAAAAAGCAAAAATGTGAAAACTATACCTATTTTGTCACAAATTTCTTAGCACTCAATAAGTATATTTATATTGAGTAATAATCTGCGAAGCATAAAATTAAAAACACAAACAATAAAATAATTTTATCCTGATACAAAATATATCACAATATGATAACAAATTTTGTCCCATTCCTCTCTTATTTTCCCAAACCAACTTCACCAGAAAAAACCAGAGAACAGAAACATATAAAATCCTAACCAAAAACTAAAGCAAAAACCGCAGCCACCGCAGCAGCACCGCCGACAACAGACTTACCGGCAGCAGTAGCTCTGTTGTTATCCGCCGCCTTCTGATCCTCCGCCTTCTCGCCCGGGCTCGCCGCTGGTGGTGTCCCATGCGTCCGCTTCTTTTCAGCCGCTTTCGGCGAATCAGCAGCCTCCACTGGGGCCGGCGCCGGAGCCGGCACCTCCGCCGGCTTAAATAGCTCCGTCGGTTCGAGCACCTCATCAATGGAGTATATGGCCACCGGATCCTGGTCAAAAAGCGTGTCGGTAATCTTCGCCGTGGTGACCTTCGTCTGTAGGGTTACGACGTCGCCGTCGTTCTGTATAATGAAGTTGTAGTTCTTGGTAGTCCCGTCTGTGGCGAGGGTGTTCACGATGCCATTGTTGGATTTGAGCATCTGGATCGAGTAGTAGATTGGGATGGCGTGGTATAGGAGAAGCGAGATCTTCCCATCGGCAGTGAGGTTCTTGAATCGGGGGAGAAAAGGCTTTAATACGGGATCAGTGGGGCAAAAGGCGGTGATGCCGCTGCCTACGTTAGAAGCAAAGGAATCGCCGGCATCGCTGGTGGAATGGAGGAGCTCGGCGAAGGTCTTGCAGCCCTTTTTGGACATGAGATCAGTGATGCTGAGGTCGGCCGTTATGGGGGGTTGAGGTTCCGGCGCGGAGAGGGGGACGCTGATCGGGACCAGTGAGAGAAGAAGGAGAACCATGGGCAGGAGAGATGGCCGGAGGAACGGCTGCATTGTCGCCGGCGGGAATGGAAGAGGAGAGAGGAGAGAGAAGAGAGCAGTTAAGAGAAGCGGAACGGGATTTGGGGGCAGTAAAGTAGTAAAGTACTAATGTCGTGGGGTGGGTAGTCAGAACACAGCAGTGGCGAGTGCAGTATAAAATGGCCTCGCTCTTCTTATATGAAACTGTGGCATGTGACCATCGGATTCTTTAATTTATCTTCATTAGGGTTGTTAATTAAGCCCGCTATATATTTTTTTTATTTTAATTTATTAGAAGTTAGCATGTTAGTAAATTTAAGTATACATTAATAATAAACAAAATCACTTTTTTTAAAAAACTTTAGGAACATTTTAGAGTTCCCCTTAATTGTAATTGTTGGTGTTGCCTCGAATTTGTCTCGACCCTTTGCTATAAGAAAATGGGTCAATGGCGACCCCTATTTGTTCATATCCTTGATCGCCGTATGCTTCGCAGATATATCGGGGTCGCAAACTTAATAGTAATTGTTGGTGTTACCTCGAATTTGGCTCGACCCTTTGCTATAAGAAAATGGGTCAATAGCGACCCTTATTTGTTCATATTTTTGATCGTCGTATGCTTCGTAGATATATCGGGGGTCCAAGAGGGCAGCGCCCTCGGAACAAGTTTTGGTTGTAAGGATATTTTTGAAATTTAAATTAATAAATAAAATGATGAATTCTATTTACTATTTGTTGAGAGCAATTGCCTAAAGACTATAGTATTTTAAAACTCTTAGGGGGTTAAAAAAATAAAAAAATTCTTTATTATTGATATATCACCAAAAAATTATCTTGATCGGGCACGAATCTCGAGGAAAAACTCAAGTTGGAAACTTCAAAAATTAATTCGGAGACCATTTAAATTCCGATTTCAGCAAGCTTATAGCCGAACTGAGCGTCTCGGAAATACGAATCCAACGACACCAAATTCGACTCAATCCGAGTCCAAATGAGTCCAAATCAAGTACGCGAAGCGCTGTTGGAAGCATGGAACAGCAATTTGAGTTACCAAACGGTCTCCGATTTTGACGAGCTTATAGTCGAATCAAGCGGCTCGACGAGACGAATCTAACGAGCCCAAGATCGCAGAATTCTGATACCATTAAGACCTTAAAATGCTCAATAAACGATTCACAATCAAGGGATTCAATATCAGCCGTTCATCCGGATCACTCCTTATTTGCCCCTGATCCCTCATCTATTTACGGGCTATGCCACTCCAGAAAAACTATAAATAACCCCTCATTTCTCTTAAGAGAGGACCCAAGCCAAGAAGAGAAGAAGAAGAGAAGAGAAGTCTAGGAGGGAATAGCTCCTCCTCGACCACCGCCGGAACACCACCGGAACTCCGCCGGAACACCACCGGAGCATCGCCAGAGCACCACTGGGCGCCCGAGGGACGCCGGAGCTCTGCCTGACGCCGGAGCAACATCGGAATTCTGCCCGACGCTGGAGCAACATCGGAATTCTGCCCGACGCCGAAATTCTACCCGACGCCCGAGTGACGCCGGGATTCTTTCTGAGTGACGTCGGAATTCTTTCCAAGTGACGCCAGAATTCTGCCGGACACCCGAGTGACGTCGGAACTCTGCT
Organism: Dendrobium chrysotoxum; assembly: GCA_019925795.1. Classification (NCBI taxonomy): domain Eukaryota; kingdom Viridiplantae; phylum Streptophyta; class Magnoliopsida; order Asparagales; family Orchidaceae; genus Dendrobium; species Dendrobium chrysotoxum. Next base: position 93,547,895 of record CM034305.1, on the reverse strand, counting down.
TGGCCTTGTAATTGATACTCATTGTAATCTGATCGTCCTGAATTTAAAGGACGAATTAGCCACGTGTATTTCAAACAATACTAGTGGAACTCTTTCAACTGGGCGTGGCCCTGTGGTTTTTTCCCTTTCCAGGGTTTTCCACGTAAAAATTCTGGTGTTACTATTTCAATTCTGTTTGTGTGCTGGATATACGTATAACGCTGAGACGAAAAATTAAAATATATCACCGCGTATATTTGAGTTCGCAACAGTTTGGCGCCGTCTATGGGAAATCCATCCCACAAACTTCAAGTATTACTACGATGGTCAACAGGTGCAGCAGTCGTATCATTGGAGTTTCTCGCTCTAACTCCCACCAATCCAGAAATCAGTCTATGAATCATAGACGCCTGATATCTGCCTCTTTATACCCCCGGGGGGAAAAACTCACCTAGAGAAGGGACCTCGGGACCCTCCCTAGAAGAGAGAATTCGAAAGATGGAAGAACCTCAAAATGAGATCCTACAACTCTTGCGAGAGACTCGACAACTGACCCTAGCACCTCAGGAGGAGGTTCTTCTCCCTCGAGATCCACCACGTGTTGAAGTTGTTCAAATTGAACATCTTCAAGCTGAGATTCCTCTTCCTCCACCCAGGAGGCGTTCGTAGTCACATCAAGATAATGAGCTGGCTGATACAGCAAGTTCTACCCATCCTCCACACATAGGTCGGCAATCTCGCCTTCCTCAAGACCTCCCTGAGGAGCTTGCCCAACCTCACATTGCTGAGCTCCCTCGCAATGCCCTACGCCACGAACTGCGATGATTGGTCCGAGAGGAGTTCCCTACAGGAGGCGTAAGGCAACCTCTTCGTCAGTGGGACTTCCAGGAGTCGTCACCCCTAACGGAAGTCATTCTTCAACATCCTATTCCGGCTGGCTTTAAGCTGCCAAGCATCGAATCCTACGATGGGACATCCGACCCGTACGAGCACATCGACCATTACAGGACCATCATGTATATTCAACGTGCCTCAGACGCGCTCCTCTGCCAGGTTTTCCCTTTCACTCTTAAAGGACAAGCTCGAATATGATTTTATTCACTTCTAGCCGGAACGATCCCCATATTTGTCAAATTGGCCAAAGTATTTGTCGAACAGTTTGTAGCCAACCGAAGAATTGCTAAGGATTCTTCTCACCTTTCTGGGATTCGTCAAAACGAGGGAGAATCGTTGAAAGAGTACTTTCAACGGTTTTCTATCGAGGCTCGACAAATCCCAGGAGTAGACCCAGAATTGCTCAGAGGGGTCTTTCTTGGAGGACTTCGTCTTGGCCCCTTCTATTCGGCACTCATGCGCGATACTGTTCATTCATATGCCGATCTGATCCATCGTGTGGAAGCACAGATATCAGCAGATGAGGTAATAAATGCTCATAGAAAATAGTTCGAGCAACCCACTGGGAAGCACAAGGGAGCACCTACGATGGATAATCCATCATCACAACGGAAAAAGCAAGGGAAGAGCAATCTACCACCTAGACCCCCATTGCCACGATGAGAACCCCGACATGAGAAGGAGTACACTCCACTCAACACCTCTCTAGCAAATGTGTTGATGGCGATTCAAGATCAGGACAAAGTAAAGTGGCCGCATCCTTTAAAGTCGAATACAGGAAACCAAGATCAGTACTGCCACTTTCATCGTAGTCATGGCCACACTATTGAATCCTGTAGGCAACTTAAGGAGGAGATTGAAAGACTCATCCATCAGGGCTATCTTCGACAGTTTATTGGGAATCCACCTACCCGAGAAGAAGCTCGTCCCATTGGGGGGCAGAATCAATCACAAAGACAACCAGTGAATAACCGGATAACGGTGGGCGAAATTGAAACAATCGCCGGAGGCCCCTTTCTATCAGACCAAGTCTTTCTAACTGTGGAAGGAAACCCAACTTCAAAAAAGGCTCGTATCGATCATTCCATCACATTTGATGATTCCGACCTGGAAGGAGTAAAAACCCCCCATCAAGATTCGCTTGTCATAAACGCAAGCATAGGTGACCCGTGTTACAATGTCAAAAGAATTCTTGTGGACAACGGAAGCTCCGTAGATGTCCTGTTCTACTCTACTTTTCTCAACATGGGTCTCTCAAGAGAAAAACTTCAACCTGTTGCAGGTCCTTTATATGGATTTGATAATCGACCTGTACAAGCAGAAGGAATAATCAATCTCCCGGTAGTACTTGGAGAATTTCCTCGATAGACTACACACTCCATTCAATTCATCGTGGTAAAGTCAGAATCAGCTTATAACGCCATCTGAGGCCCTGATCTTCACGAATTCTGATACCATTAAGACCTTAAAATGCTCAATAAACGGTTCACGATCAAGGGATTCAATATCAGCCGTTCATCTGGATCACTCCTTATTTGCCCCTGATCCCTCATCTATTTACGGGCTATGCCACTCCAGAAAAACTATAAATAGCCCCTCATTTCTCTTAAGAGATGACCCAAGCCAAGAAGAGAAGAAGAGAAGAAGAAGAGAAGAGAAGTCTAGGAGGGAATAGCTCCTCCTTGACCACCGCCAGAACACCGCCCGAACTCCGTCGGAACTCCACCGGAACACCACCGGAGCATCGCCAGAGCACCACTGGGCGCCCGAGGGACGCCGGAGCTCTGCCCGACACCGGAGCAACATCGGAATTCTGCCCGACGCCGGAACAACATCGGAATTCTGCCCGACGCCGAAATTCTACCCGACGCCCGAGTGACGCCGGAATTCTTTCCGAGTGACGCCAGAATTCTTTCCAAGTGACGCCGGAATTCTGCCGGACACCCGAGTGATGTCGGAACTCTGCTTGGCCTTGTAACTGATACTCATTGTAATCTGATCGTCCTGAATTTAAAGGACGAATCAGCCTCGTATATTTCAAACAACACTAGTGGAACTCTTTCAACTGGGCGTGGCCCCGTGGTTTTTTCCCTTTCCAGGGTTTTCCACGTAAAAATTATGGTGTTACTATTTCAATTCCGTTTGTGTGCTGGATATACGTATAACGCTGAGACGGAAAATTAAAATCTATCGCCGCGTATATTTGAATCTGCAACAATTATATTATTTTTTAGGTAATTTATCCCGCTTCATCTATTTGTAGTCTTTATTACAATAATTTGACCATAATACTTTATGAAGCAATTTCTTATTACAAAAACTTTTTGAATTTAAAATTTTGTATTAGAAAGTTGCTTCATAAAACAATAAGAAAGTTGTCTCAAACGAAGCTTATATCTTTTGACATTTGATGTCGCCTAAACTCCTAGTTGATCAAGATGCATTGTCATTCTACTCCCGACACTAGCTATTGCCATTTATCAACACCATCGACTGGCACTGAGCATCTCTTGTAATTGTTACCCTATTTGAAAATAATCTTTAGTAATCGTGATTTTTGTGATATCTCTCCTCAATTATAAGAAAATCAATTTTAATTTTAAATAAAAGTTAATACATTTGTGCTTTGGGGGCAATGTCATATATTTTTTGTCTCTAATTTTTTTCTATAAATAGTCATTTATATCTATGTAATTTTATTCAGCTTTGTTTATCTAATTTCACTATTTTTCATTATGAAATTTATAGCATATAATAATTTTATTATTTAAAAAATACTAATAAATGTCAATTTAGCTTAGCATTAAAATATATCAAAACGACAAAAATGGCAGTAGGGGCCCGCTGGCCACATGGCATGCACGTGCTCCAGGGTACTTAAACAGTTCCAAGGCAGCGTTTTCCACCGCATCGGAGGGAAAATTCGTAACTCCAGAAGTTCGACCGCGGATCGATGGAGATTTTGCCACGTGTTTTCTGATCCAGTGACCACGCTTTTAACGGATTACGTCCACCGACTAGCTGACAGCGTAGGCCCATCTCTCTGCCTTTCAGAGCCACATTCTTCTTCCACGTGTAAAATTTAGGGAATTAGCCACGTGGTGATCAAGTACGGTGTGAGCAAATGTTCGCTGTTTTGTAAAAAGAAGAAATCCGCCTCGAGTACAGGGTGTTCTTATTGCTAGCGGTGAGGGCTGTTGGGTCAGGTGTGAGCAAAATCATTGGCGTATCTGGATCGTTCATTTATTAATCCACGGTTCGTTATAAAGCTTAAAAAAAATTTCTTAACCTAGCTGGGATTATTTTTTTTAAATGTCAAATTTATAATATTGAAGAAATAATATTATTTAGGATTTTATTTAAAAAGGAGCATGATGTTTAATTAAATTAGGAATAGAAATAAAATATTAAATAAAATTAAAAAAAAAACTAGCTAAATAAAATAGTGCATTCCATCGAATGACCAAACTGTTTGACGCATTGTTACAGTACTTTTAAAATTTAATTCGACTGATTGCAAATCATTTGACGCATTTTTTAGGATGCACCGTTTGGCTAGTTTAAATTTGTTTAAACACATGATCTTATTGCTAATTTAAATTAAACATTATGCTACTATTTATAATATTTAGTATTATTTAATTATCAAATTAAATTTGTTTTACAATTTTAATATTTTTTTACACATTACACATGTTCTTTCTCATTTGATTTTTTTTTCATTACAGACTTCGCTTGGGACACCTTCCGTACTGCTTTCTAAAGTAATTTTTTAGTACAAAAATTTCCTAAAATCAATTAAAAAAAGTTCAAAAGCTATCTCAGATAAAACCATTGTGTTAAATTTCTCCCAATTACAAAAAGAGTTCAATGTACAAATCTCATATTCGCAATCCTTAAAATTGGCATATTGTATTAGAAGTATGGAGACTCTATTAAAATCCTCCCTATAAAAATAAAAAAAAGAAGAGAGTAATAATATTTATATCATTCGAAACAAAATTATATTTCAAACAACAATAACAATAACATTAAGCCTTTATCCTACTATGTGGAGTCAACTACATTAATATTTTTTCTCCATTGTGTCATATTCAGAGTCAAATTCTCATTTAAATATAATAAAAAAATAATTTCTAATATTTTATAACCAAGTCTTTTTTAGGTCTACCTCTACCTTTCTTAAAATAGGCCAAATGTAATACATCTACTATCCTAATCTGGTCATCGAAAGGCCAAAGTTTTATGTGACCAAACCATCTAAGGTAACTCTCTTTAATTTTATCTTCCATTAGAGCTATTCCTACCCTTTCACATATATGCTCATTTCGCATTCTGTCTATAAGAGTAAAGCCACTCATCTACCTGACCATCCTCATCTCTGCAATCCTAAACTTAATTTTATGATTCTCTTTTAATGGCCAACATTCTGCACCATAAAACACTGCAGGTCTCACCACTATCTTATAGATTTTTCCCTTAAGTTTGAGGGGTATTTTTCTACCACACAACGGGCCCGATGTATTCCTCCACTTTAACCATCTAACTTGAATTCTACTAATAATATTCACATCTATTTTATATATTTCATAATCACTTTAGACAATAGACCCGAGATATTTAAAATGTGTACTCTTATTAATGATTTATCCGCCTAAAGTCACAATCCGACCACCAGATCTATTACTACAAAATTAGATTTCAAAAAATAAAATAAAATAAAAAAAACTAAATGTTACATGATGTAGGTAGCATCCAAAATTAAAGACAAACTAAAAATAATGGTGAAGGCAGTTGGATAAGGTTGTTGAAATGGAATCTGCATTATCAGGTACTATTAAAATCATTGTCGCCCTTTAGTTTTCTCCTATAATAATGGCGAGTGTTGATTCCCTGCTACTATTATTTTCATTTGGTTTAAGATTTGATTTGCATTGAACATTAAAAACTCCTCAGATGTAAGCCCGACAACAAAATATAGACGAATCTATAAATATGGATAACCAAGAATTTGTGACAAACAAATAGTCTCCAATGAAATTCAAAATCCCCCAACTCAACTATTATGAGGGAAAGATTGATCCCGCAACTAAGTGTCATTTATTTTTCACCACTTTCAAGGAATCACATCTGAGGTAGTTCTCACACCTAATGCTTAGGAATTAGGACAATCACCGCTTTCACAGAATTTAAGAAGTTGTTCATCACTTAATTCGCAAGTGCCTATAAGCTATTAAAGAATTCATAAGTCTTGTTGAAGATGAGGTTGGAGCCCAAGGAGTCATTGAGAAACTTTATTAGGAGATTTTAGAGGAAGATAATGTAGGTCAAAATTTTGGAGCCTATAGTGGCTTGGGTGGCTATTACTCCAGGTCTGTAGGAGTGATTTTTGAAATATATCCTTGATTTGTGATAACTAAGGATGTTGGTTGAGTCACTCAAACTCTCCAACAATTACATCAATGGCACAAAGTCTAGCAACGAATCAACAATTACATCAATAGTCACTCAAACTCAAATTCTCTTCCTCAATAGAGACCGTTATGATGGGGAGTTGGTCCTTAAAAAATATCTCTATCCAAATCTTTGTAATTAACTCTGAATAGAGATCAAAGAATATTACATATTGGTGATTTTTAGCTATCAAGTTTTCAATTTTCTTGTGGAGAAAGAAAATGCCATTTGAAACTCTTAGCTATAGAGTGGAACTATGGGCTTCACGACTACATTCTCCCAAAATTATTACCAGAAAGTTCTCTTCGACACCACCATTTGCTCCAGTAGCTAAAATGACTCCCTAAAAACAAATGTTTACAGCTAGCTCATCGACAACCCATTCAGGAGTCCCTGTTGAAGAAATGTTGACAATATCTTTTCATGTGGGATCATTCATTGAAAAATCTAGAAGAGTAAGTTCTCTTCTCAAAAAACTATATATCAAGAGGAATTTATTTATATTCTTTTCTAGTGTTTAAATCACATAAAAGTATTGATATATCATCAAAAAATTATATTTATCAGATACGAATCTCGAGGCAAAATCAAGTTGGAAATTTCTGAAATTAAATTCAGGATCATCCGAACTCTGATTTTAGCAAATTTATAGTCGAACTAAACGTCTCAGAATTCCGAACCCAACAACACCAAATTCGACTCAATTCAGGTCCAAATGGGTCCAAATCGAAGACCTGAAGCGCATTTGGAAGGTTCTAACCATAATTTGGATGACCAAACCATTTCCAAACACGACATGCTTATAGTCGAATCAAGTGGCTCAACGAGACAAATCCAACAAGCCCAAGATCGCCAAATTTTGATATCATTAAGACATTCAAATGTCCAGTAAATAATCTATGATGAAGGGAATCAATATCGGCTGTCTATTTAAACCACTCCCACCTTACCCTTGATCTTCTCTCTATTTACTGGCTATGCCACTCTCAGAAAACTATAAGTAGACTCCTCATTCCTCATGTAAGGGGGGACGGATAAGAGGAAGCAAGGAAGAGAAGGAAGAAGAGAAATCAGATATTTCTCTTCCCACCAAGCTCCTCCTTGACCACCTCTCGGCCGCCAACTCTCATTAGACTTTCGCCCGGCCACCAACTGATGCCGGACTTCCACCCGGTAACTGACTGACGCTGAACTTCTACTCGGCCACCAACTGACGCTGGACCTCTGCCAGGCCACCAACTGACGCCAGACTTCTACCCGGCCACCGACTACGATCCTTTTGAACTTCGTCGCCAGACTATGGTCTTTCTGACCGCTGTCGCCTGCAGACTACGGTCTTTCTAACCTTCATCGTTAGACTACGGTCATTTCGACCTCCATTGCCAGACAACGGTCTTTTTGACCACTGTCGCTTGCCGACTACGGTCCTTCTAAACTCCGTCACTAAACTATTGTCCTTCCGACCTCCATCGCTAAACAACAGTCTTTCTGACAACTGTCGCATACTGACTACAGTTATTCCGACCTCCGTCGTTAGAATACGGTCCTTCCTATCTTCGTCACCAGACAACTGTCTTTTCGACCTCTGTCACCTGTCGACTACGATCCTTCCGACCTCCATTGCCAGACAACAGTCCCTCCTATCTCCGTCGCCAGACAACTGTATTTTCGACCTCTGTCACCTGTCGCTATAGTCCTTCCGACATCCATCGCCAGACAACGGTCCTTCCTATCTTCGTCGCCAGACAACTGTTTTTTTTACCTCAGTCACCTGCCGACAACGGTCCTTTCGACCTCCATCGCCAGACAACGATCCTTCCAACCGTTGTCGCCAGACTACGATCTTTCCGACCCCCATCGCCCGTCGATTACTGTCCTTCCGACCTTCATTGCCAGATAACGGTCCTTCCAACCTCCGTCGTCTGTCTACTATGGTTCTTCTGGCCACTGTCACCCGAATACGATCTTTCTGACCTCTGTCGCTCGCCGACTATGGTCTTGCCGACCAAACAAACATATCAATATTGATTCTTCCAATTTCCATCACGTAATGCATTCTATATAATGTATATTTGTTATATCAAGCCAATGCCTTCCCTCCAATAACGGGCTCATATATAATCAACTGCAAATACTAGTGGATTCATTCAAACTGGGCTAAACCCCGTGGTTTTTCTTTTTTTTAGGGTTTTCCACATAAAAATCTTGGTGTTTTTTATAAATATTGCACCCTCTTTTTTTATCTGATTGTGTGTTGGATCTTCATACAAAATGAAGCTGTTAAATTTTATATTTCTCTACCTTCGCGAATATTCTAGGACGCAATAATTATCTTTATAGAATTATATATTTTATTTTAAATAAAATTATATTAATAACATTTTTAATATAATTTAGACATTTAAATATTATACAAATATTTTTATTTTTGATGTATAAATCTATAAAAATTGTATAATGTGCCTCTAAATTCTTAAAGAAACACAATCAAGGAAGGGATCACCCTTCTACCGATGAGAGATTATTACATGCGAAATCTGGAGTAAGTTATCTTCAAATTTTATGAGAGTACACAAAAAATATATAATAAAAACCTCATAAATATAACAATTCCCGAACTCCCCATGTTATAATTTCTCCCTACGGACAAGCATTTTAAAAGCCCACAAAAGCTAACTATAATTGAGCTAACTCTGTAGTCGCATTTGATTTCTTTTGTGAACAAAATAAAAAGTTTTTTCGAACAGAGAACTGCTTCTCAATATGAAGAACTTTTTTTATTTTTTATTTTATTTTCACCGATGCAAAGAAGCACCCATGCAACCTAACAAGCTGCCTTTTGCATGCGACAGTTGTGGAAGTAATGGCTTCAGCTATCGCTCTCGAGCTGTTAAGAACTCTGTTGTTTGCTGCGCGAAAGCAGCTTTGGCGTTCTAATTGATAGAAATTTGATTAATAAATAACCAATGGGAGTAGTTTTTTCGTATTTTCAGGAAATCGAGTTGTATGGGAGATTGGATCTGAACTGCGGACAAAAGAGCAATTGTTGTAAGAAATTTGATCCGATTTAGTTATCTTTTGTTTATTGTTACTTGTTTTTCTCAGTCGTTTTTGCGATTTGAAGGATTTCAGCTTTGATGAATCTATGAATAGGTAATTTTGATTTTTAGATCTTGTATCAAATGGCGAAATTTAGAATTTGGGATATTCAGAAGCTTTGGTGATTTTGCTCTCGAAAGCTAATTTAGTGGATAAATGTTCATCCGATCAATGAATTCTCGTTAGTGTTTTAGTTTACAAGTACGCGCTTAAAGTTTTCGCTTCCAAATGTCTTCGTACTAATTGACCTATTCTTCGCAATGCGATAGATCTGGTTCTTTACTTTTCTTAACAATTTTTTTTTTATTTGAGCTTTCATTTGGAGTTTTCCAGGGGCCTTGCCTGTCATTCCTTCGTTTTTTAAACCAAAAAGAAATGCAGGGCCACCCCCCCTTCTAAATTCCTCAGTATTTTATTTGTTTATTTAATGCTTTAGCTGAGGAAGGTATGTACTTCTTGATAGTGTATTTGAATAATTCGAGTAGTTAATGACTTCTTTCTATCTCTCTCTTTCTCGCCCTTTTGAGGTTTTGACTTGGCCTCATCCTGTAATCAGCCCACCTTAGAAGTACTTTAATCCCACCGCCTTCTCCATTTCAACGGTAGTTGTTCTTCTCTCTTTTCTGGGGTTTTCAACGCCCTAGAGTCTACAAGGTGGGGTGAAATGGCGGTTTGCCTTTCAGATTTTCTTTTGACTTCTTAACCTTAAATGAATATATTCAAAGGCTTCGATGTCCGCTGTGGGATTTCTGGTTCGGATACTAGCATGGCTTGTTAATTTGGTTCAATGTTACAGTGGCCGTATTATTGTATTAGTGTGGGCCGACCTACTTTGTTTTTGGGATTGTTTTTTTCACTTTTGTTGCACTAGATTTCAGAATGTGGACAACGAGTTTCGAGCTTCCTGGTTGGTTGTTCAGAGGGATTGAGTTAGCCAGTCTTCTGTGATATGTATCAATTGCGTAATAGGTTTTCCCGTATTGCTTATTTTGCTTCTGTTTCTGTGCTCTGTTTCTTTTTTGCAATGAGAAAATGCTTGGCTTTGTTCTTTTTTTTTATAAATTTTTTTCATTTAATTTTGGAATTTGGCTTGGGGTGACTAATTGGATTTATAGTCACCATATCTTTGTTCAAGCCAAAGCTATCTTCTTCTGAAAATGAGCAGGGAAGCGATGGAGATGAATTTCAGGACTATCTTTTTGTTTTGTTAATTCTTTTTTTGCATGGGAATATGAAACTTGATACCTTTTTAAAAGCCATTAACCTACGCTTTTTCGGCTTCATTGGTTTCTAAGCAATTATCCTTTTATGGGGTTTAGTTTTGTTGATGGACTGCTGAATTACTGAGTTTTTATGAGGTTTTCTTTGCCTTAGATGTATATATTGTACTCCACATTTTACATTTATTCCCTATTCATTAAATGTTTGGTTTAATATTGCCAGATAAAGTGACAATTGATAGTCTTTCTTACTTCTTCAAGATAAACTATCTCTATTTCATGGTGCTCCTTTTTGTTTCCATATTCCAAGTTTAAATTGAGGTGAAGAAAAGTTTAGCTCATTTGGTCAATTATGCAGGTTAGATCTTCTATACTTGATATGTTCTATATTTTAATTTTTATAAGTTTATGTAAGTATTACTATTGAATTTAGTTGTTATTTATTGTTTAGCTTATTTGGTCCACCAATTCTCTTTCCTAATCTTCCAACATTTCATTATTGTGATCAATTTGAAATTAGATTTATAAGAATGAAGTCAAAGGAAGGAAAATATAGGAGCACTTGATTTTGGAAAAATTCAAAGGTACTCAAACTATTCCATGTCGGACTTTATATTTTAAAATTGGATTTTTTTGTTTAAGTTGATCAATTTGATTTAGAAAGTTAGGGTTTATGTTTCAACAACATATGTTGAAGGAAATGCTCTAAATGTGAGGGCTTATGAGACTGGAGTCGACATTAGCCTTAGATCCTAGATGTTGGGATTCTTGGAGAGGAAGAAGCTTCTTGATCTTTCTTGGGTGAGAGGGAGAGGGAGAGGGAGAGAAGGGAGAGAGGGGTTTTGGAGGAAAACAAAACTCATATTTATTCATTTTTTCCCATTTAATACATCACATATAATCTCTATATATAGGTAGTGACAATGGTGTGATATCTTGCAGAACAACACTTGATATATCATCAAAAAATTATCTTGATCGGGCACGAATCTCAAGGCAAAATCAAGTTGGAGACTTCCGAAAGTAAAATTGGGACCATCCGAACTCCGATTTCAGCAAACTTACAGTCAAACTGAGCGTCTCGGAATTACGAACCTAATGACACTAAAATTGACTCAATCCGAGCCCAAATGAGTTCAAATCAAGTACTCAAAACACTGTTCGAAGGTTCAAACCACAATTTGGATTACCAAACGATTTCCAAACATGACATGCTTATGTTCGAATCGAGCCTCTCGACGAGACAAATCCAACGAGCCCAAGAACGCTGAATTCCGACATCACTAAGTCAGTCAAATGTCTAGTAAACGGTTCACGATCAAGGGAATCAACATCGGCCGTCCATCCAAACCCCTCCCAACTTATCCTTGATCTTCCACCTATTTACAAGCCATGCCACTCTAGAAAATCTATAGATAAAGCTCCCCTTTCTCTTGAAAAGGGATCCCAAGCCAAAGGAAAGAAGTAAGTGAGAGATCAGAGATCTTTCTTGCCTCCTCGTTCCTTCTCGACCATCGCCCGGAATTCTGCCGGACCATCGCTGACGCCGGAGTGACAGCAGAGTTCCGCCGGACCACCGCCTAACGCCGGAGTGACGCCAGAGTTCTACCTGACCACCGCCTGACGCCAGATTTCTGCCGGATCACCGAGTGGCGTCAGAGTCCTGCCGGACCACCGAGTGGCGCTGGAGTCCTGCCAGACCACCGCCTGACGCTGGATTTCTGCCGGACCACCAAGTGGCGCAAGACTTATGTCAGACCACTGCTTGACGTCGGAGTTCCGCCGGACCACCGCCCGAAGTTTCGCCGGACCACCGCCTGACGCCGGAGTTACGTTGAACCACCGACTGACACTCGGACTTCTCCCGAACCACCGACTGATGCCGGAATCCTATCAGATCACCGACTGACGTCGAAGTTTTGCTAAACCACTACAGGACTACCAGTTGACGCCTGAACTTCCAAGTGACGTCGGACTTCCACCGGACAACCAAGTGACGCCGGACTTTCATCTAACCCCCATTTGTCACTAGACTTCAACCATACGGTTGACATTTGTAATCTGATTGCCCTCAAGGATGAGTCAGCCTACTGTATTCTATTCAAATACTAGTGGAATTATTTTCAACTGGGCTAGGCCCTGTGATTTTTTCTCTTTCAAGGGTTTTCCACGTAAAAAATCTTGTGTTCTTTGTGTGTGAGCTGGATATTCGTACAATGCTAAGACGTAGAATTATAACCCTATTGTCGCGTATATTCTAGCCCGCATCAACACTAATCCTAAAACTTGATCAAAATACAACAATCTCCACATTGATCCAAATTTTACAATGAATATCAAAGAATCATCTATTCGTAAGAATCCCTGCCTGCTGCGATTTGACCGGCTCCCTGCACTAACTCCGCGAGCAAACTCGTCGAGCTGAGCTGAACCGAGCCGAGCCCAATCTCGCTCGTAGTCGACCTTCATTGTGCGTTCCAATCTACGGCTCCAGCTCGTGCTCCCGAGTCTTCTAATTCATGCACGCCTGCACCTGTCATTGGTCCTCCTGTGATTCGCACGCCCGTGCCTTGTGCATTGCCAGCTCCTGCACGACATACCCGCTCTCCTGCACTAAGGACCCTCTGGCACTCCAACCTGCGACTTCGCACAAGCCACCCGTCCAATCCCGAGCCCATGCCCGCTTCTTGCACACTCCTGCGCGCGACTGACTCCCGCGTGATCCGCTCCGAAGTTCTTGATCCTGCCGCTCTGAGGTTCTTGATCCACTGCTTTTGTCTCCGCTACTCTTGCTCGAAGGCAGACCTACGCCTCCATGCAAACGGGCCCTTAGTCCTACCAAACCTCGTGCAAACCGTGAACGGCACTAGGCTATTCCTCTGGTTTCTCCATGTGAATCGTGAACGGCACCTCTGGCCCCTCTACCTCACACGACTGAAGTCGCATTCTCTTCCCCTTTTGAATCAATTGTTCATTCTCCTTTCCTCTCTCTCATTCTCTTCCTCTCACTTTTATCCCCTTTTTTCAGACCCTAAGACGTATCATTTGTCCTGTCATGTTTTTTGTTACACTAGCTACTGCCATAGCATTTATTGAGAAGTTTTTATCTACTTGATAACAAAGATGATATATAATATGAAATTATGGTTGAAAAACTTTTGAACTGATTAGTAAGAACGTGGAAAGCATTGGCTTAATCTGATTTTAGATGGCTCACATGTTTCCATACACTATTTTTAAAATTCAGTTTACCATTTTGATATGATAGGATTGAAGTAGGAGGCCTTACTGTTACTTTCAATTGATTAAATTCTTATACTTATAAGCTCTATGGTTCTCTTCATGATCAGATGCGCGGAACCATTGTATGAGTACGGTAATCCTGTCTCCTATTTGAGTACTATAGTAACAAGAATTTCCCTTCTGATATGCTGAAATTAGGAGATGCAGCTATCGAAAAAGAAAAAGCTTTTGAGCCAGCAGCCGTAGAGGTGAAAGGCTTCTAACCTTTAGATTTTTTCAATCTCAGAATGATTTGGATGTTTATTATTTGTCAGACATGCCAGATACTGTTAATTTTTGTAAGGATGAGTGTAACTGCAGAGATGTTCCATGTCCTAATACCATTGCTGATCTCTGCCTGATTCCCAAGGAAGATCTGTTTTATTGTTCAAAACTATTGCTGAGGTTGAACTGCCACACAGTCCTGTTTCTACCCAACTCCTACAGTCAGGGACATATGTAATGATCAAATTGTGCAATGCTTTGAGAAAGCCTTGGTAGAATATGATAAGGTTGACAAAGGCATTTATTCTTGCTCAAAGTTACCTAAAGGGACTGTTATTAGTGTACTTGTGGTAGAGAAGACAGACAATGGCAGCTGAGAAGATTTTAAACCCTCATCAACAAATCAAGTGCTAGGATCCTTTGGGAAAATTTTGGAAAAACATTTTGGAGACAGAATGTTCTAGTCCATTTAAATATGCAACTACTTTGAATGAGGCAAACGTACCTGTTATGAATGATTTGAGATTCTTTAATAGTTAATGGTTATCTTGCCAAACACTGTTATTCTGGCAATGCAAATTATGAAAGGGACAAAATAGACACAACAGAAAACACTGCAGGTAAGATATCTTCTGAGAAGATAATTGAACAAAAATCAAACCTTTTACAGGAATTTACACTGATTTTCCTCATGTGAGGATTCATCTAGTCATAGAGACAGCTTTAATGAGAATTAAGATCTGAGGCAAAACTTTGATCAGGTAAGGGGTAAAAGAAGTGCGCTGTAATTTATTGGAGGAATTGGAATTGAATGCTTGGTTCTCTTTCCAAGTGTTACTATAAGAACAGTAGCGCTCTATGATAACACGTTAAATTTTAATTAGAATGCTTTTGTATTGGTTCAGGATATGCATAAAACAGTAATCATCTTACCATATATATATATATATATCTTTGTACGGCATAAATTCATGCATGGGTGCAGTACTGTAGTTCATGCATATCTATGCATTTATGTTCCTGACTGCCGTGCATATGAGGATAATGCCATTGAACAATTTGTATTTGTTGTGTTTATCATTGGTGACAGAGCAAGATGAAAATATAATCACAATGGCCTCTCCTATGCGAGCTAAAGAGTGCAAGCAGATTGAAGAAACAGTTTGGAGCAACAATGATCTATTTGAGAACACGTCATCATTTCCTGTTACTTGTGCTGACATGAAGTCAAATAGGATTGATAATATTAAAGGGGCTTCTGAAGATGTCAAGTTGCATGATAGGATGCTCGCATCTGATTTAGAGGCTAAAGACATATCTATTGTTGGCAATGAGAGCAAAATTATAAACCAACAAAGTGCGCCGACACGAATCGGCACAGGAACCGAAGAGCTTATAATTGGCGGCACAACCGCACCTCAAAGTTTATTTGGACATGTTAATCATGAAGACGCAAGTCTTTCTGGAACTGCTGCTTTGCCTGGTCCCATAATCACTTCAGGTCATATACCTTACTCTGGCAACATATCTCTTAGGTCAGATAGTAGCACAACAAGTACACGTTCCTTTGCATTTCCCATGTAAGTATGTTTCCATTTTTACCATCATGAACATTACGTTTATTTTGAAAGTAGATGGAGCATCAGAAATGTTTATTTATTGTACCACAACTTCCACCAAGTGGTGCGTAACCTTGAAACCATTGATTCAACTAGTTCCTGCGATAGATTACAGAAGAAATTCGTGTGTTTAACATCGAGAGAAACAAAACAGACATCAAATGTACATCCGTTGAGGATGTCTACCTGGCGCACTTATGAAGTTTATTTGTTTCGATCTCCACAAGATCTTATTTTCTTGATGTCTTCGAAGAGATCAGCCTTTTTCACCTGATTATCGAAAATCCATTTTAGTGCTTGACATGCCATGGCACCCTTTCATAATATCTCTAGTTAAATGTCAATGATTGGTCCTCATTTTCCAAATCTATTTGTTCTGGAAAATAGCCATTTTCGAAGCAGCCATCTGAATGGAAAATGAGTTAAAGCTTTGTTAATCATCGTTGAAAGCACCAACCAACTGAAATGTGTTTTGCTCTTTGTTTCTCTTTTTCTACCTTATTCTGCACAGCTTTCGATGAATTTAAAATTTAAAACCTAGATCACCTCGAGCATTGGACCAAAATCTATATAATATTGTGGTTAGTTTCAATACTCTAATTATGCACTGGTAAATAATCTCAGAGCTTCTGTCTATTCTTTGTTCCTGTGGCCCATTCTTTCTTCATTTCAACTTGAACATATTTTGTGGAATGGCAGATTGCAGTCAGACTGGAGCAGTAGCCCTGTAAAAATGGCAACAGCTGAACGAAAGCACTCGTGGAAGCGTCGATGGAGGGCTGCACTTACTTGTTGTAAATTCTGAGTGCAATTTCAGGCGTCAATCTTAGGTTAGTCTAAATTAATATCATTCTTGCTGATAATCTGGAAAAAAAATTTCTTCCTTCTTTTCTTCCTCTCTATATAGATTTACAGCAGGATAAGGGTGTGTGTGGATGTCTCATTGTTCTAAAAAGGCCATGTATAGTATTGAAATTATACTACACAATGCTTGTTTTCACTACATTGACTTGAGAGTAAAAGGAAGTTTTGCTGATGTTTAGGTATTCATGGTGCCAAGTGTTCTATTACTACAAACTTCCTAAAAAGTGGTAGGTCTATTAGTATTTTGAGGGGCATATTGATAAACTCAAATTTATGATGTGAAATTTTATGTTAGTTTGCATTACTTGTAAGTTGGCAAAATATTGATAATGAGTCAGGAATGTTTTGGGTGGTCGTGCTAAGGTTTCGTTTGGAAGAGTTTTCTTACTGCTTTCTAAAGCAGTTTTATAAATAAATTTTTTTGAAAGCAGTGAAAAACAGTTGCCAAAAGCTATTCCAAACGAAGCCTAAGGCTCCAAGAGTGGGATTCATGTGTTCTTAATTTCTCTTTCTACTTTATATATCTATGTTAACTAATAAATTAATAAACAATTTTGAACAAAATGGTAAAAGTTTGATCATATTCCTATTTGGTTAGAGCCTAATGAGAAAATAAACGAATGGATTTGAATAATATAGCATTAGTCTCAACTAAATTCATTTACAACGCTAATATCTAATAAAGTCTAATAATAATTTTGGTTTTGGCCTATTTTGATAATTTTTTTAGCCAAAACTAAAAATTTTGGTCAAGTCTTGAATGAAACTAACAAAATTCACCCAAACACGTATTTCTAAAGAAACTTGCACTGAAAGTCTTAAGCAGTCAGTAAGATTCCTATAAAATTGTATAAACAAAATTTCATTAAATTTCATGTGTATTTAACTTGAACTATAATTAGATGCAAAATTTTTTATCAAATTTATTTATTAATATTTTATGAAAAATAATAAATATATCCATAATTGAAAAGTACTATCAAAGTAGATGAAACTATCAAAATAACTAAAACTACAATTTTATGGTGGAATTGAAACCAAAATCAAAAATTATTTTTAAATACTCGGCTTGCATGACATGTTCTTGACATATAATTTGATACATCATCAAAAATCGCCCTGATCCAGCATGAATCCCGAGGCATATCTTAGTTGACAAATTTTGAAGTTAAATGTAAGACCATCTAACTCTAATTTCAACAAACTTATAATCAAATTGAACGTCTCGGTGAGACGAATCCAACGACATCAAAATCGGTTCAATCTGAGCCTAAATTGGCCCAAATCGAGGGACCAAATCATATTTGGAAGCTTCAAAGCATAAATTGGATTCTTAAATGATCTCCAAGTATAACATGCTTATAGTCGAATCGTGTGACTCGACGAGAAGAATCCAACGAGCCTAAAATCGTTTAATTCGACATCATTAAGGCAACTAAATGCCAAATGAATGCTCTATGATCGAGGGAATCAGGATGAGCCATCCGATGGCGCACTCTGAATTTTTCCTTAATCTTCTTTATATTTGTGGAGCATGTCACTCGGTGAGACGAATCCAACGACAACAAAATCGGTCCAATCTGAGCCCAAATTGGCCCAAATCAAGGGACCAAATCATATTTGAAAGCTTCAAAGCATAAATTGGATTCTTAAATGATCTCCAAGTATGACATGCTTATAGTCGAATCGTGTGACTCGACAAGAAGAATCCAACGAGCCTAAAATCGCTTAATTCGACATCATTAAGGCAACTAAATGCCAAATGAATGCTCTATGATCGAGGGAATCAGGATGAGCCATCCGATGGTGCACTCTGAATTTTCCCTTAATCTTCTTTATATTTGTGGAGCATGTCACTCAAAAAAATCTATAAATAGATCCCCCCTCCCCTTCAAGCATGAGAGGGGAGATGTTGGACCTTTTGAAGCTTGGATCTTTTAACTGGAAATCGAAAAGAGCTCTGAGGCTTCAAAAATCCTACAGTTCCACTCAAGCACCACCACTGACAAACTTCTGTCATATGTTGTCGGACCACCGCCCGTCCATAGACCATCGCCGGACCACAGCTAATTTGACGATCGCTGCTGGACCTTTGCTTGGCCACCTACTATTGTCGGACGTCCACCAGTTTGCCGATCACCACTGGACCTCTGCCAGGCTGCCATCGACACACCACTCTAACCACCGTCACCCATCGACTATGTTCCCTCTGACCACCATCGCCCGATCACGGTCAACCGACCAAATAAATAGGCCAATATTTTCTTGAGAACAACTTTTAGATCACTATGTTCTTCCAACTCCCACCATGTCATATGTTCTACATAATGTATATGAAAGCTTGGATCTTTTGGATGAAGATTGGAGAGAGCTCTCAGGCTTCAAGAATCCTAGAGTTCCACTCAAGCACCACCGCCGGCGAACTTCCATCAACCGTCGCTGGACCACCGCCCATTCGTAGACCGTCGCCAGACCACAACCCATCCGTAGATCGTTGTTGGACCACCGCTAATTTTTTGATCGCCACTGGATCTCTGCTTGGCCTCCCACCACTATCCGACATCTGCCTGCCGATCACCGTCGGACCTTTGCCCGGTTGCCGACCTTTTGAAGCTTGAAGATTGGAGAGAGCTTTGAGGCTTTAAGAATCCTAGAATTCCGCTCAAGCACCACCGCCGATGACCTTCCATCATCTGTTGTCACACCACCGCCCGTCCGCAAACCATCGTCGGACCGCCGCTAATTTATCAATCGCTGCTTGACCTCCACCAGGCTGTCATCGACACACCACTCTAACCACTGTCGTCCACCGACTATGATCTCTTTGACCACCATCACCCGATCACGGTCCAACCGACCAAACAAATATACCAACACTTTCTTGAGAACAACTTTTAGATCACTATATTCTTCCAACTCCCACCATGTCATGTATTTGATATGATGTATATGAAAGCTTGGATCTTTTGGATGGAGATAAGAGAGAGCTCTGAGGCTTCAAAAATTCTAGAGTTCCACTCAAGCACCACTGTTGATGAACGTCCGTCAACCGTCGTCGGATGACCACCCATCCGTAGACCGTCGTCGGACCACCGCTAATTTGTCGATGGCCGCTGGACCTCTGCTTGGCCGCCTACCACTATCCGACATCCGCTCGCCGATCACAGCTAGACCTCTACCCGGTTGCCAACCTCCGCCAGGCTGCCATCGACACACCACTCTAACCACCATCGCCCGACCACTGTCCAATTGACCAAACAAACAAGCTAACACTCTCTTGAGAACAACTTTTAGATCACTATATTCTTCCAACTCCCACCATGTCCTGTGTTCTATATGATGTATATGAAAGCTTGGATCTTTTAGATGGAGATTGGAGAGAGCTCTGAGGCTTCAAGGATCCTAGAGTTCCATCTATACACCAGCGCCGGTGAACTACTGTCAACCGTCGCTGGAACACCACCCATCCGTAGACCATCGTCGGACCATCGCCCATTCACAGGCTGTCGCCGGACCATCACCTTAACTCTTCTTGGCCGCCTATGACTATCAGACATCCGCCCATTTGCCGATCACCACTAGACCTATGCTCGGTTGCCGACTGCCGCTACCATCGACACCCCACTCTGACTACCGTCGCCCGCCGATTATGATCCCTCTGACTACTGTCACCCGACTACAATCCTACCGACCAAATAAACATGCCAACACTCTCTTGAGAACAACATTTATATCACTTGATTCTTCAAACTCCCACCATGTCATGTGCTCTATATGATGTATATTTGCAACATGTGCTCTAAATGATGTATATTTGCTACTTCGAGCTAAGGCCTTCCCCCCAAGGAAACTGCCTCATTTGTAATCAATAGTGAATACTAGTATAATCATTTTAACTGGACCAAACCAGAATACTAGTATAATCATTTTAACTGGACCAAACCACTTAATTTTTCCCCTTTTCAAGGTTTTCCGCGTAAACATCTTTATGTTTCTTATGACTTTTACATCCCTCTCTTATTTGTTTGTGTGCTGGATCTTCGTATAAAGCTTGAACGCTAAATTCTATATCTCTCTACAACCATGAGTGTTCCAGGATGCAACATAACTAAATCATGATTTGCTATATTTTTAAATATCAAGTCACTTAAGAAATACTACCATATTATGCCTTCTTAAAGTAATTCTTAGATTAAAATAATCTCATGAAGTAACACACTTAACAATCAAAATGTTGCAATTTATATTACTCATGTTCAAATCAGAAATATTAGGTAAATAAATACCTAATTAAAGGATATAATACAAGAAATATCAAGAATGTGATGCAAAATAAGGCTTTCAATATGTAAGTTCAACATGACAGGAGAGATATCAAAATTGTTTTCGAAGCACATATTAGCTCAAGTTAACCATAATGAGGGCAAAAGATAAGGTCATCACATTGGCGAATGCAAAGGGTGATGACATCAGTGGTTTTAGAATGATAAGGCGAATGGAATATAATTGAGAGAGTAAAGATGATTATATTTTTTATGTTAATTTAAAGTTTGTTATGTCTTGGAATATTCGTAGCGGTAGAGAGATATAAAGTTTAGTGTTCTAACTTTATACAAAAATCCAACACACAAATATATAGAAAAGATGGGTGCATCAATCACAAGAGACATCAGAATTTTTATGTGAAAACCCCTAAAAAGGGAAAAAAACTACGGGGCCTGGCCCAGTTAAAATGAGTTCACTAGTATTGGTGGTTGATTACAAATGATGCCCATCCTTGGAGGAGGGTGCTAGCTCAATGTAGCAAATATATACTGTATATAGCACAGTATATAATAGGAGAATAGCATAACAACTATTCTTAAAAGAATGTTAATATGTTCATTTGATCGGTAAGATCATAGTCGGCGGAAAACGGTGGTCGGAAGGACCATAGTCGGCTGGCGACGGAAGGATTGTTATCGGCGGACGACAATAGTCGGAAGGATTGTAGTCGTCGGGTGACGTTGATCAGAAAGATTGTAGTCGGCGGACGGTGGTGGTCGGAAGGACCGTAGTCAGCGAGCGACGGAGGTCAAGCAGAAGTCCAACGTCGGTCGGCAGCTAGGTAAAAGTCCAGCAGTAGTCGACCAAAGTTTGCCGACGGTGGTGCCGAGGTTGAGCTTCAGCCTCAAAGCTTTTATATTCTTCCTTCATTTTCTCTCCTATTCATGTGAAAAATGAGGGTATATTTATAGATTTTTGAGAGTGACACGACTTGTAAATAATGAGAAGATCAATGGCAAGTTGGGAGTGTTCAATCGGACGGCCCATAGTGATTCCCTTGATCATAGAGTGTTTATTGAGTATTTGGGTACCTTAATGATTTCAGAATTCAATGATATTGGGCTCGTTGGACTTGTCTCGTCGAGTCACTCGATTTGACGATAAGCATGCCATATTCGGATATCATTTGGTAGTCTAATTAATGTTCTGAAACTCCCAAATATACTTTAGACCTTTGATTTGGGTTCATTTGAGCTCGAATTGAATCCAATTTGATGTTGTTGGGTTCGTCTCCTTGAGATGTTCAATTTGACTATAAGCTTGCTGGAATTGGAGATCAGATGATCCCCATTATAATTTTTGAAGCCTCAATCTTATATTTGCATTGAGATTCGTGTTTGATCAAGATGATTTTTGGTAAATATCAAAGTTAAAGTTGTTATATGAGTGCATAATATCCGAAATTAGATAAATATGATTGTTATTTCGTTTCTTGGAATAATATATTTAAAAATTTTGTTCAAACTAAAATAACCCTGCTTTAGACAACCCTTTTTTTTTTTTTTTTGAGTTTGTCATGACAAAAACTAAAACACATGCAACGCAGAAGTTGATTCATGATGGAATATTAGTTGAACCCTAATTGAACATTCTCTTTCATATTCAAAAACTTTTTTTATCGTGTTTCAAATATGATTCAAATAAGATGTGAATAAAATATTATTAAAAATTTATAAAATAGTTAAATTATATTTTGTAATTTGTTAAATAATGAAGTATAATATAACATAGGGCTGCAAATGAGCCAAGCCGGGCTAAGTTTGTGCGTGTTCACATTTGAGTTCGTTTATTATCAGCTTGTTCAAGTTCTGTTCGAGTTTGATTCAAGTTTTTTTGTTTGTGTTCAAGCTTGATTCATTTAAATTAGTGGGTGTTCATGTTTGATTCATGTTCGGTTTATTTTAAGCTTTAAACAAACGAGCTTTATCGAGCTATAAGCGAGCTTTACTTTTAGATGTATATTAACTTAACAAACGAGCCTTATCGACCCTTTTAACCAACAATTACATCAATCATATTCGTGAACATATCTAGCAAATTCTTTTAAACTATCAAACAAACTCTTTTCATGAACATATCTAATGAGTATTCTTGAGCTATCAAATGAGCCCGTTCATGAATATATGATATATCTAATTAGTATTTTTGAGCTATCAAATGAGCTCGTTCACGAACAAATGATCTATGATTCACCTTATATTTGTTTGGAGAGCGGGCTATTCGCGATTTTAGGCGGAAGCTGGAAGTAAAAATAAATTATTAAAAATTTTAAAAGGGATTAGTAAAAAATAAATTAATAAATTTAATAATTTTTAATTTTTAAAATTCTAATATAGTTCTAATCGAGATTCTTAGTCGAGCTTCTTAACAATCTTGTTCACGAGCTTTAAACGTTACTATTCGTGAATATAAACGAACTGAACGGTGTTGAAGCTCGTTTATTTAGCTATCGAGTATTTATCAAAAGTATTCAAGCTCGTTCATTTACCTTATCAAACAAACATGAACGAACTTTTATCGAGTTGAGCCACAATAACTTGTCGCACGCTCGGATCATTTGCAATCCTAATATAATACAATATAATCAAAATAACTATAATATAATATATTATAAGTACAAACAATAAAATTTAAATAAAAAAATTATATTAAATAAAAATAGCTGTAATACTTTATAAAATATATTAAATATAATCAAAATAATTATAACATAACAAATAAAAATTTAGATATAATTTTGAATTCTCCGCATGTAAATTTCTCTTAAATTTAATTAACGTGCATAGCACATTGTTCAAACGAGTAAAACCTAACCCGATTCATAGTCGACCAGTGGCTCCCGCCCTGGCCTGCCTTGCTGGAATGGACGGTATAGATGGGCGCAACCTGATTGTACACGGGATTGTACGGCGGCGAGACTCACATGTACGCCACCGACGCTCGAAGGGAACGAAAGCTCGCCCCCCCTCGTCTTCGGTGATGATAAATCGAGGCGGGCAGAGCACCTCTGCCCGCTTTCTTATCCGGGCGAGCTCTGAAGTTGACGCAGGTTTCCAGGAGCCGTTGATCTCGTTCCATTGACCTAAAAGGAGCGGTTTTTTCTTACGACAGCTCCGTTTTTTATAAGTTTTCTGGTGACCGGATTCCTTTTGTTTGGGTGGGGGAAGGCGGGGAGTGTTATAAATAGTTTTTTCGCAAGTATTTTGTTCTGAGCATCCGGTGTGGCTCAATTCTTTAGTTATTTATTTATTTTTTGGTGATTTTGTGTACGATTTGGCGGTTGGAAGGGGAATCGTTTGCCCTGTGAAGCTGCATTGTTAGTTCTCGAATAAATATAGTGTAGGACGTGAAGAGATGGTATTGATTTGGTTTGGGGAAGGAGATTGAGTGGGAAATAGGGGACTTTGTTTGTTTGGTTGATTTTGATTGGGAACTGAAGTTGCTATGAATTCGTGCGGAAACGTTCTGGTTTCCGGGGATGTGCAAACTGGAGATGCCGCCGCGTAGATCTGAGGTCTGGGAGAGGAATATGGGGAAGACGGCTGCGGTTGAGAAGTTTAAGGGCGCTATCATGCCGAGGTCGAGGATGAAGATGTGGATGATCCGAGCAACCACCACCGTGCTGCTGTGGACGTGTTTGGTGCAACTTGCGGCGCTGAGGGAGTTGTGGGGGCCGAGGGTTTTCAAGGGCTGGCCTTCTTGCTTCACTCCTTCGGATCCTGTGGGTATCTTCGAGTCGTCCTCCATTGTTGCTCGGAAGATTGTTCTTCCTCCCAAGAGTGAGCGGTTTTCTTCCTCATCGATTGTTTTTTGTGTTTGGGTTTTGTTGGAAACTGATTGTTGTCTGCACTCCTGTAGGAATGGCGATTGTTAGATTGGAAAATTACCTACTTTTACCCTTTAATTTTTCCTGCCAAAACTGGATACGAAAAATTTGTGTTATTAATCTAGTTCGATATTGAATTTCATGGAGCATGAGTGAAGATTTCTTTTATTCCTTTTTGGTGCAATCTTGCAGATTGAAACCTTTCTTATTAACTTTTTTTTTTTCTTTCATGGCATCTATATTTGTTGTTCAGTAAAGTTGACGGCTGCTTTAGAGGTTTTATATAGATGGCTTAGGAAAATTTCCGATGTTTTTATGGAGTGTAAGGCAGGCTGGCTATACGTTGAGGTGAAATTATCTTTTCAGATATTTTTTTTTTCTTGTACCAGCAGTATGTTTAGACAGGTCGTTGATGCATCATATATGGTTGCTACATTTGTCGTTTATCTTGGATTCTTGTATTTACTTCCTTTATTCTTATGGGTCCTGATTCAGCAAATCTAGGAAATCTTTCAATTTCATTGAGACAGACCTCTTGATCGAATTGTTTATGTCCTGCATTTATACCCAAATGGTCCTTACCTTTCAATGCATCTCTTGTTACTGATTGGTATTGGTATTATAATCAACTTCTCAGCTCATGTCATACCTGGTTATGGAATTGTTATGAGAACAGTCATCCTTATTTTCTGTAATCTCCAATAAAAATTTAATAATCTATCTGATGGCTATATTCCAATGTTCATTTTTTTTTGCTTCAGGAATCTATAAGAACAATGGGTACTTGATTGTTTCCTGCAATGGTGGACTAAATCAAATGAGAGCTGCAGTATGCATTAAAAAGCTTAAATGTTTTTTTGTTATTTCTAGCTTTCTATTTTCATGCTTGCGGGCTCCTAAATCCTTTATGAATCATAAATGATCATTGCAGATATGCGATATGGCGGCTATTGCAAGATACTTGAATGTGACCCTCATTGTACCAGAGTTGGATAAAACATCGTTCTGGAATGATCCGAGGTATGTTCATTTGTTTGATTGCATATCATGACTTAAAGATTAGTTAAACTTACTTTATAGTTGCTTCATTGATTCTGAATTTATTTTAAAGGCTAGGGTAACTTTCATTGTTTCTAGAAATTGAAGAAAACCTAATATGTGGCAGTGAGTTTGAAGACATATTTGATGTAGACCATTTTATTACTTCATTGAGGGATGAAGTGAGGATATTGAAAGAGCTCCCACCAAGATTGAAACTAAGGGTGGAGCTGGGGTTGTATTATTCCATGCCACCTATTAGCTGGTCTGATCTTTCTTATTACAAAAATCAGGTCAGATAATATTTATTTTGGCAATTGCTGCTGGCCTTTTTTAGTTTGTGTGACATATTGAAGAGTTAGGGAATGATAAATTTTTTTAGCAGATTCTGCCCTTGATACAGAAGCACAAGATCTTGCATTTGAATAGAACTGATGCCCGGCTGGCTAATAACGGATTGCCTGTGAAGATACAGAAACTTCGCTGCAGGGTGAATTATTCTGCTCTTAAATTTACTCCTCAGATTGAAGAATTGGGCAGAAGAGTGATCAGCTTGCTTCAAAGAAATGGCCCTTTTCTTGTCCTCCACCTCCGATACGAAATGGACATGTTGGCATTTTCAGGCTGTACTCATGGCTGCACTGATGACGAAGTCAACGAGCTGACAAGAATGAGGTGCATATAATATGTGTTGTCTTCTTATTCATTCATTTCTGATGAGTTTAAGTAATTTGTTATGAAATTTTACGTTTCTTGATGATAATTGCAAATTTATTTATACAGATATGCATACCCTTGGTGGAAGGAAAAAATAATCAACTCTAGCCTGAAAAGAAAGGATGGTCTTTGCCCTTTGACACCAGAAGAGACTGCTCTTGTGTTGAAAGCATTGGATATTGATGGCAGTACCACTATATACATTGCTGCTGGAGAAATATATGGTGGATCCAGGAGAATGGCTGCTCTAAATGCGGCTTATCCAAATGTGGTCAGTTATGCCAAATCATGAATAATTAACATTCTACTTTTACTATTAGGTTATTTTTTCTTAGTTTTTGTTGTAATTATGTGGGATTATAGGTGAGAAAGGAGACACTCTTGGAACCCTCTGATCTTAGGTTCTTCCAGAATCACTCTTCACAGATGGCGGCATTAGATTATCTGGTATCATTGGAGAGCGACATATTTGTTCCTACATATGATGGTAACATGGCTAAGGTTGTTGAAGGTCATCGCAGGTACTTCTCTGAGCATTTCTATAAGTTTGTATGAGTAGTTGCATGTATATTGCTAGTTTTATTTTTTTGTTTGTTTGCTGAATCAAATACACATGAACACATTTTTCTTAAATTTTCACTTCTGATGAGGTTGTATATTTATAATTTTGATCTACATGATTCAAAAACGGCTATCTATTAGTTGTGCAACTTAGCTAAAGGATTATGGTCGTTTTTAAACGTGTTGCAACCTTTCAGATACTTGGGCTACAGGAAGACCTTCCTGTTGGATCGTAAACTTCTTGTCGAGCTGATCGATCAGTACAACAATGGATCTATGGATTGGAATGAATTCTCTACATCGGTGAAGGCTACTCATGCAAATCGCACAGGAAAACCTGGAAGAAGATCACTAGTTCCGGATCATCCCAAGGAAGAGGACTACTTCTATGCCAACCCACAAGAATGCCTTCCATCACTTCAGCAGAATGACCTTCAAACTGCTCAATGATTCTAGTTTGTACCTTTGAATTCCTGCTGCATTTCCCCTGGGATCCTTGTGAGATATACAGCATCAACTAGTTTGAGGCCTCGGTGCATCGGTGGTCAGTTTTGCAAGGAAGCTGGTACATATGATACATATTTATGAGGAAGATGTTGATGTAGGCTAGCTTTATCTATACTCCGCAAATAATAGATTGAATTCTTGTATAGAATGTTGTTGAGAGTCAAGGAGAATGGGTGA
Source organism: Dendrobium chrysotoxum (assembly GCA_019925795.1). Taxonomy (NCBI): domain Eukaryota; kingdom Viridiplantae; phylum Streptophyta; class Magnoliopsida; order Asparagales; family Orchidaceae; genus Dendrobium; species Dendrobium chrysotoxum. The sequence goes on along the minus strand of CM034305.1, from coordinate 93,520,107 downwards.
GAGAATAAGGGGGTAATTCATCTAACCATTGTAGCAGATGAAAGTTATGCAGAATGTAGTTTGTGTGAGATTAGCACACAAGGTTAGTTCCCACATCCATCATACTATAATACATTCCTTGTTGTATGTTTCAACATATTTCAGTCAAATTCGATACTCTTTACCATAGTTTCCTTCTGCCGGAAAATTGTTGTACTTAGTTCTTTTGTCTGTGTGAACTGTAGGAATCTACTGGGAATTCTTTTAGGCATCTATCTCCAGAATTGTATTTAGAACCATCATTGCTTGATGAGTAGTGACTGTTATGGTCTAGGGGCAGCTGATATGGATTTGTTATATTTTCATATACATATATACATTGGGATTCCTGACTCCCCAGAATGGCAGCATCCATACTCTCCTGTAGTCAAAACTCTAAAAGATTTTTTGGATACTTTAGTGATCTAATTATGGCGTTTCAGTGTGAATTATAGAATTAAGAGAGGTTTTGTAATCCTGGAAGAAAAAAAAATCACATTCAGTAGCTTTTGATTTTTAAGTATAATAGATGCATAGAATTCAGGTTTTTAAATTATTGGTGTTTGATTTGAAGTAAAAGAAATGTTGAATAAAATTTTGAAGTATTTCGAATTCACTCTCTAGTTTAATTTTGTGTACTTGAAAAATCATTAGATTTTACTGATCTTCAAATATACTGCAAATTTTTTTTAGTCACGCACCACTATCTACCTTCGGCCGTCATTGTAGGCTGCTGCATGCTATGCGCCATTGGTCACCACAGCTAAGGTCAATGCCACCTATCGCCACTCTCGTCGTTCATTGCCACTAGCCGTTACCCGCCGCTATTTTGTTTGGGCGATGTTGCCGGCTATCGATTATCACCATCAGAGGGTTTTATACTGCATTTATTTTATTTCAAAAAAAAATTATTTTATGCTCATCCAAACAAATAAATATTTCAAATACATTAAATTTTTTTTGCTCTATTTCATTCTCAATAAATCAGATGGCCTCATAGATTTATTTCATTTTAATCACTTTTTTAGTAGGTGCAAATGCAGTTCCTTTGAATTAGTCAAAATAAATAGGAATAAAACTGTGCAATAGACAAAGTTGACATTACATTTGATTGTGGTTGTGGTAGGTGAAGTTCAAATCTTTTTATGATAGATAATAAATAGCTGGCATAGACAATATGCTAACTTGAGCGCGTGAAGCTCTAACTTGTATTTATCTTTAAAAAAATACACCTATTTTAACTTTTGTTCCCTTTCCTTTGTTTTTCTTAATTATTTTACATTTAGAGATAGAATATGAAACAAGTATATACGTAAAATATTGGAGTAGCTCCAACGGCAAATAACATTAGAGAGAGTTGCTTTAGATGGCTTTATCACATAGAATATTGACCTTCTAATGACCCAATTAGGGGTGTAAACGAGTCGAGCCGAGTCGAGTAGTGGCCTTATCGAGCTCGGCTCGTCGGTCAGAAATGACCTTATCGAGCTCGGCTCGTTGGTCAGAAAGTTGACTCGAACTCGAGCTTATCGCACTGTAAATGAGCTCAAGTCGGCTCGCGAGCCTCAACGGGATTTTTAAATATTATCAATTATTTTAAATATTTAAATATTTAAATTTTTATTATTGTAATTGTTGCTATTATAGATTTTTGGGGAAACACTGCGGTTGCCAAATCGCAAGTTCTGGATGAGAAAAGTAAAGGGTTGCGTTAGGTAATCGACAGCCAGCATAAAATTTATCGAATAATCATGACATGAATCTTCTATGTAGTGGGATAAAAGCTTGATGTTGTTGTTATTATTGTAGATTTTTTGGGAGATATTAATAGAGAAGATGATGAGGACATGAGTTAGATGGAATATAAATTTAGTATCTACATAATTAATGAGATTTTATGGATGGCTATGCCCGCAGCCTCCAACCATTTGTTTTATTAATTAAGTGATTGAGCATTAAGGAAAATTTATTTATGTGCTATTAATCTTCTTAAATTTGGCCGTTACCATGTGGGGCCCAACAATAAATGGCTTGTGTTGGGCGGGTTTATTTCTCGGGCCCACCTTCGGTGTCGTTATCATGAGAAGGTAGCTTCAGAACTCAGAAGTGCCAGCCCGATGAATGATCCGAAGAGAATGAGCTCGTCCAAATAAAAACCGACGCGTGTCAGTTGCTTCATGTAATTTTTTTTTTTATATTGACGAAGCAATAAATTCACAAAAGTTTAATATTTTTAGAATTTTATTTTTGGGAAAGTGCTTTTAAATTAATTAAGGACATGCATTTGAAAGATAGTTTCGTAATAATAATGAAAATAATGATGAATTGAATTTGCATCAATTATTTTGTTGACCAGAAATTTAATGATCTTTTCTTTAATTATGAGAAATTAAGTTTATATTTTTTTATTTTTTAAAAAATTAAATTTGTAATTCTTAGCAGAACAAATTCTAATTTAGGATTTGTTCGGTACAATTTTTTTTATAATAAGATCTATTAATATGTAATAACTATAAAAAAGTCGTCATCCTATTTAAAAAATACATATTCATAATATCTATAAAAATTTTTAAAAAATTATTTTTTTTTATGACAGCTTTACAATCACCTTAACAAAAAATCTATAGTCGCCCACAAAAAAATCTTAATTCATAATTTTTTCCTTTTTTAATTATTTTTGCAAAGCAAATTGAATAAAAGGCATTTATTATATTTCTTAAATAACTTTAATTATCTATTAATTACATAAAAATATATGCCCAATACAAAATGACGAATTAACCGCGTAATAAAACGCAACTATTTTTAGGCCTCGTTTGGGAGGACTTAATTTTGACTTTTCTGCTTCGAAACGTCAAAATTATTTTTTGGTTGTTTGAATGCGACATTTTTGTAAAAGTATTTTTTACAAAACTTTATTTTTTTACTATTTTTACACCCCCCCCCCCCCCCCCCCCCCAAAAAAAAGAAAAACACTAAAGAAAGTAAAATTTTGACCTAATGGAAAGCTACAGTAGGAATCAAGAGAGAGCCCGACCACACGCTGGCTGAACCTACCGCACGTTTTAAGTGTTTTTATTTTATTTTAATTTTTTAATAGTTTTGAGTGGGTGGGCAGTTTAATTGGATTCATACGGCCCATTAAATGTTGCCATCTAAATGGGCCCACTTCCACCAATTGTGGGCTTGAAATAATTCAACGATATAATGATTAAGTTGCTAAAACATGATTTCCTATCAATCACTGTGGATCTAAATATTCTTGCAAAAGAAGGTTAGTGGATTGTAGTGGCAATTCATTATTCGAAGTGCACGCCCATTATGTTTTAGTCATAGGTTCTCTTTTTTTATTTATTAAAAATATATAAGCCTTTATGATTTCATGATGACATAGCATGATACAATGATATAGCGGTCGTATATTTAAAAAAATTTATGCTGTCTGAGACATGTTTCTTACTGCTTTTTATTATTGAAAATTCTAATTCAAAAAATTTTTGTACTAAAAAATTGCTTTAGAAAGTAAGAAAAAGCTGTTCCAAACGAAGTCTTAGAAAAATATGACCTATTTTTTTAGTTGCTGGAATATTATAGTATAATACCTCTTGCCTATTTAGAAGAGAATGTGCTGAGGATATCAATGTAGGACCTTAGATGTATTTGTTGTAGCACGATGGAGGCATGCGACATGTTGGTTGCCTTCGGATATCGTGAGTTGACATCGATTGCGGTGCATTGCTCGTATAGATCTTGAATAATATAATGTTTTTTTCATATAGTGATGTGCAAAAAAATTGTTGGCATTGCTATAGAAAAAAAAGGGATGGAGTACAAAAAAAATGGCTTACAAATTCTAACCCTTTATAATATATTTATAGGACAAAATTAGGGTGGTCGGGGAACCGGTGAAATACTAAAATTTTTTTCAACTGATACATCGCACGATCGAGCGCTGCTCTCGATTCCTTTATAACAATATTTCTGATAATTCCTAAAACCTACCTACTGTTATTCATACAGATCTCCACAAATATTACTTAAAATACTCATTTATTCATGAGTAAAGATTACTTCATTTGGCAAATCATGATGCTTTCTCATTATCTAATTCTGAGAAAGCCCTTTAGTTCACATTTGCTTGATAGTGTTTGGGCTAATTAGATATGACAAAAGTTGTTCTGCCAGATTTTTTGTATTCAATTAACACGCTGGTCTGGAACTGAAGGATTGAAAAAAACTAATTACCTCATTAAAGATGACATTATATGCAGTTGAAAATCAGGGTCATATCAACTTTATGGGCTATTTGGTTGGCTAAAAAAGAGTGCAGTGTAAAAGAAATGCAATGTAAAATGAATATTTGGAGTTGTTTCGATGAATGTAATGAATGATTTTTTTTTTTTTTGTTTGGTTAGAAGTAATGAATGTAGAGTAAAGTCCTAGATGATGACGGCTGGCAAGCGGCCTGCAGCATACAGCGGTGGCCGGCAGGCTGCGACTGCGATGGGTGGTAGTGGCCTATGGTGGCCGGTGACGATCAAACAAGCTTGTGGTATAAACGATTTTCATTCAAAATCAGAGGAGTTTAATTTACACTCAAAATGAACTACTTCGCTTTACATTATATTTACTATACTTTATACTTTGCATCATTTTGTATTCCAATTAAACACCAAAATTTATAAAATTCCTGCATTTAGAATACTTTATACCTAAAGTAATCCAATCAAAATATCACTCAGTTATTTTTATTCTCATGAGTTCAGTAATCATGCTTCCATTTGTTCATTTCTTCCTTTTTAAGCTCCAATTTGCTTCGGATTTTCTGGCTTAAATCTCCTGGTCGGCCACACCGCAAATCATCAAAATCGTATCCTTGCTCATTATTTTCTTTGTTATATATAATATTGGGAGGAAAAGATATAATCAGCTACATGAGGAGAGCTGCTGTGAGAGCTATATTTCTCATTATATGGGTACAATTTCAGGTCTCCAGTAATATTTTTCATCTGCCATTTCTCCATGTCTTGTTGTTTTTTAGTTGCTATTAATTATTGTTTTTTCCTTTTAATGAGCTAAGGCATTCAAATTTCTCTTTCTCTGTCTCCAAAAAAAAAAAAAACTGATATTCAACTTAAAGTTCAATAACATAAGAGTTTTGAGTCAATCCAATTTGATAAATAACTCATGAGTCGAGCTCGATGAGCTAACATCGACTCGACTTGTTAGCTCATAGAATGACTAGTTTAAAAAAAATTAAAATGAAATACCCTTTGAAATATATTAGATTTCAAAATTTTAAATATATATCTAGAAAAAATATTAAAAAAAGATATCTCAATTGATTATATCAAATAATTCTTTATTATTTATCTTCTAATTTCTCTTTTTTTTATAATAACTTTATTATAATAATTGTTTAAATCATAATCATTCTCTCTTCCATCATTAACAAGTCGGCTTGTGAACCGACTCGAACTCATTGAATTAAGCTTGAATTAAGCTCAAGCTTGATTAAGAGCTTGAAATCGACTAATTAATCAAGCTCAAGGTCAAACTAAGGTTGACACGGACTCGGGCTCAACTAGTTTACACCCTACAATAATTATTGCAAAACATGAGCATCCACACAATCGTTTTAAAGTCGACGGATTCGCGTACATTTCATGTCGACGGATTCGCGTACATTTCATTAAATTCTTATGTATTCATATTGAAATATATCTTTTCATACATATACTTTCATTTTATCAAGCACAAAGATATCATATCAATAAATATATATATTTAAATATCAACTTCAATGATGTCTGTAAATCCCTAAACCATCTAAACCACAAATTCTAGCTCCATGAATACAGTGAAAGAAAAAGAGACATGCAACCAACTGTTTTTAGCAGATGCAGATGTGATTTCTTTTGGGCAAAGTTCAAATAATAGAGAAAGTTTAGTGCCAAAATATGAATCACACAGAGACTATGTGATCTGATGAGGCATAATCTCTCAACCAATTGGTCTAAAGATGAGTGACTATGTGATCTGATTTGTGTCTCTTTGTGGCTGCTTGATCTGACTCATGGCTCCTGTTCCCTACCCTGGCTTGACCAATAATAAGGTTGCAGGATGATGGTTCATCCTGATCCTGGAATACAAGTTGATTAATGCTCGGTTAACATTTGAAGATCATCAGAGGAAGGAAACATGTTTTTTTATTGGCATTCAATCAACAAAATTATTTAACCAAGGTTTGGCCATAAACCTCTAGGAAGAGTATGAAAGGAAAAAAGGGCATATCTGCTCACTTTTTAATGAATGGAACATAGAGGTTTCCGTTTATTACTAGTAGAATGTAGGAGTGTTCACTGGCTAATCGTTATTTTTTTTCCAAACAAAACGTTGAGGGAGGCAAAGGCGTCAAGGATTTCGCACATAAGAAGAGCAACAGGTTAAGAAAAACTTCATCAAAAGAATAGCAAATTCCTCATAAATTTGATGGAACGCTTAATAAAAATAAAGAAGAAAATTTGTTTAGTGAAGAAGCAAGGCAAACAAAGACGTAGTTTTCCTAGCTCCATGGCTATTGCATATAAAATGGAAAGAAAATTTTAGCATGTGCATGTACCTTTGAAGTAGCAATACTCATGGAAGTATTATGTCTGCTAGCAGTTCTCCTCCCCAAATTAATATGTACAGAAATGTTAGCCTGGGAAAGGTCTATGCCTGAATTCTGCAACGATTGGCTTAGGGTATTCAAAAGCCTGTACCACATTGAATAAACCAAGGCAATGTACATTAAACTTTTGGGATTAACATTTGAAGACACGCATGTAGAATGTCATAGATAGATAGCAGTGAATTGCACATCGTAGATGGCTCAATTCTAAATTCACGGATTCCTACAATAAAATATTAAATCAAAATGAAAATCCATTCACAATGCAAGCAAGAAAATATAGCATGAAGAATGGGAACTTCCAGCAAATGGAACAGCTAATGATTAGTTTGGGTGATTGTAGTTGTCCATAAATATTGTAGTCATTGTTGGAAAGACAAATATTTTAAAAGCTGGTGTGGGTACTATAATATTTTTTCTCTTTTCAAAAACTTGGATGACAAATTTTTTTAGTTATCACAGTCTAATAGATATGATTATAAAAAGTCATTTCGCATCTTAAAATATTTCTAAAATATAGCAAGAAAGAAGTAGTCCAACATGATCATGGTAACTATGAACTAGTTGAAAAACAAAACTGTGATAGATCCTTAATTGTTGTTATTCAGACATGCAAGGCGATCAGTAAATGAATTAACTCATATAAACGGGGGTGGCTGAATCTATATGAAAAAGCTTTTGCTTAAAGAAATATTGGAGAATATAAATAAACAAAATGTGCATGCCTTCAGCTGAAATTCTAAGAAATAAGAACAGTAGGGATAATTTGATTAGTGAATACCCTTGAGAATATGTATTTGACGCACAAATGGTTCCTTCATCAATTGTTAGCTCCTCCTGTTCATTGAATACATAATTGCTAACAGTACAATCAACAGGAAATGAAGATCTCAACCACTCAGACTCAGACTGGGATACCATACTATCTGCTTCTGGAAGAAACCTTTGCAGAGGTTGGCCAAGAAATATCCCCCTTCCTACAGAGGAATGAAAGTTTGGCTGTGAAGAAGCTGGTGGAGCGATCTTAGTTGGAAAACAGAAGCGTTTTCCATTGCTTTGTGAGATAAACCAGCAATCAGGTCAGATTCTGTTGGATTTTTAGAAGAAAGAACAGATTGCACACCTGGAATGCTATTATCTGACACCAGTAATCCAGAAGAAGCACCATTCTTAAAGACTTGAGGATCATCCATGGGATCACCAGAGCCATTTCGATTGTTCTGTTTCACATAAAATAAATTGTGATCCATTTGGTGGATCAAGAAAGAAGCAATTTATCACAAAAACTAAAGATCAAATGTGAACTCCAATCTCCGCCAACTTCAATTTTCCACAATAAAATTCAAATAACAGATACGGTGCATTCTTCCAGAACGGACTTAAAAGAGACCCTTTAATTCAAAATAGAAAAAAAAAATCAATAAAAACTTCGCTTGCAAAAATGCCAAAAATATCTATACTGGTCAACACTTAAATGGACAAATGTTTCAAGGATAAATCTCTTATATATTGCAAGAACATGAGTTGCCTTCGAATCCAAATGAGACATCACTTCTAATTAGCTACAAATGGCTCAGAAAGGATTACGGAAAATTTATGATGAAAATTTGGCATTTCTAGTGCATGAGGCTCACCAACAGCGGATATTGATTGTTCTACGAATGGAGCAGTACTTCAACTTTAACAAATGTATTAATTGTGTGATTTAAGCTCATAATATCCAACACAAATAAACTGGTTCCATACCTTGCAGGAGAAAGAAGCCTCAAGAGTTGGATACATGCCCTTTATTTAAGTAAAAATACATGTTATTACATAAAAGTTACTATATTCATACTTAAAAATAGTACCATTAAAGTTTTAATCGGAAGCAAGGATGGGTTTCATTCATTCATTCATTCTTTCTTTTTGGTAAAGCTATTGAAAAATAATTGAAAACATAGAAAACATAAGTCTAAGCTATCAAGTATGTAAAGAATGCCCAATTATGAGTGCAACAAATCGACTTTAAAAATATTAGATCGAGATAATGAATACAGTATTTGAAGCATTAAGTATTACCAGAAAAGATCTTTTCGGCGATGGAAAGACTGTTTAAAGCTTCTCATCAGTTTCCTATAATGAACTTTTGCTTGGTTATAAAACAGAGCCATGATAGAGCAAACAGTAAGGAGCTGTTTCGAATCAGTTCTTTTTCTTATTTTCTGCTTTAATTTTATTTTGTTTATATTTTGATTTGAAATAAAAGATATTGAAGAAATTAATTTATTAGGTGATGGGGGTGGTTGCAGCCGGTGGCTAACAAGACAATGACAGTTGCAGTGGTGGCTTGCGACAGCCGGGCAGTGGTAGTGGCGGAGGTGACAACAAGGTGAAAAGGAAACATAAAATTAATTATAACCTGAAATACCTAAATGTTGTATTAACTGCTTTTAAAAACAAGTTGATTGTTTTTAAAATAAAATTAAAAAATGTAAAAAAATACATAAATAAATATGTTTAAAAAAACAAAAAATGATCCCAAATAGGCCTTGAGATTCCCTTTTTCATTTGCATCATATTTAGAAGCTAAATGAACATGTCTAACAAAGAAGCACATACATATCTTTTCGATGCAATAAAAGTTTAACAATACCAATAACATCAATCTGGTGTTTTCATCACTCCCAGGGGAAATTGACTCGTACATCTGTACCTTCTCTTGTAAGAATTGGATATATTCGATGACCTGCAAATTAGTGTTTATTCAATAAACTCAACAGCAAATTTATTATACAACAATGTTAAAAAAGAAAGGAAACTACAGTTAACTACATTAGCAAAAAGATATACACCTCCAGCAAAAATGATGCTTTATCTCTTTTCTGATCGCTATTTGGCAAAAGTCCTATAAGCATTTGAAATCTGTCAAAAACAGGTTGAGTGTTCATTTAGCTACACATTCCAGAAGCAATCTGCTTAAATGAAGCATAATTATGCAACTTATCTGGTTGAGAGAAAATTGTAGTCTCATGAAAGAGCAGTGCTAATTAGTTCCTTTGACGTTCATTTACCCTTGAAAAATGCATATTGCATGAGCACGTCATCAGGTTATCAGCAAACTGTGATATAGAAGGCTCTTCCATTAGAGGCTAATCCTAGGTTTAGCTACACTAAGCCCAAGCTCAAGCTGAAATCAGACCCAAGTCAACCCCAAATTTAGAGCTGAGGAAGCCAGCCATTTTTGAAGGATGATTGATTAGAGTTGAGAAGTCATGAATTATCAAGAATTTAGTTTGAAATTATCTATTTTATTTGAGGGACAACAGGTTATCAAATAACTGTAATAAGCTATAGTTAGACCACCGGTCCAACAGGGACAAGCTCAGCCGGCCCGACTTAGCAGGCGGAAGCGAGAGCCACACATGCAGGGTGCGCAGCCTACGCGTGCGAGGAAAATTCGGCCCCCTTTGTAGGGCCCAACAAAACAATAATTCCATATGTAAGGAGAAGGATTAAGGAATTAATATGGGGGTTTGAATTCAAATAGGAGAGGGAGATTAGTAAGGAAAGAAGGCTTTTTTGGGGGGAAATTGGGAGAGATTATTTAGAGCTGATTCTAGGATTTGTTAGGGGGGATTATGTATGTTTTGAATTAAGAGCTGCTGTAGTTTCTTTTTCGTGAGGGCTTCCTAGAAGCGTCTAGGTTGTTTGGGAGAGCAATCTACCTCTCGAATTGTAGATCACCTATATTTGATTCTTCTTATTGTAGTTTCAATAAAAATCAGCCATCATTTTGATTTTCCTGCATTATTTCTAGTTGTTGTTTGTTGTTTCCAAGGCGTATCAAATTGGTATCAGAGCACCTTCTTGGGCGGAAAAACAAGTTGCCTTTGCTGATTTTTTATATTGGAGCTTATATCCAAATTAATGGCAGCCAAGAAAATAGATGTGTTGGAAGGCGAGATGGAACAACTTAAGATCGGAGTAGAGGAAAAATAATCCGGGGTGGAGGGAAGACTCTCACCCATTGAGAAAAAGATGCTTGAGATGCAATCAAAAGCTTTACCGATGAATCCTAGGGCTAAACCAAGGGGAAACAAAATTCAGGAGGATGATGATGAAGTGGAAAGTGTGTACCCTCAAGGACCACCACGGGAGGCTCCGAGGGTGGGCAGATCGGGGTATTCTGAAGGAAGGACAGCAAGGAGGAGGGAGACCGAACTCTTTGGGAGACTACCCGGGCATGGGGAGAGGTAGAACGGAGGTCATGGTTGGGAGGAGCCATGGGGTCCAAATAAACCAAAGGAGGAAGGGAGGGAATCACACCACCACTACACGGGAGGAACTAACGGAGGGAGAAACCATTGGGGTATGAATGCGAGATCGAGGAAGCTAAATATGCCGATCTTTGAAGGGGGAATTACTCAGGGTTAGATATACCAGGTGGAGAGTTACTTTGCTATCAATGGGCTGACGAAAGGGAAAAAACTTATGGCGGCAAGCCTATGTTTGGAGGGAAAAGCCCTAGTTTGGTTTCAGTGGAGAGAGGCTCGATATCCGATCTACTCATGGGGGGAGTTTAAAGAGTATTTGTTAGAATGCTTCTGAGTCATTCGGGAAGGAGACCTTCACGAATAGTTCTATGCCATAACTCAAGAGAGGACAGTCATGGAGTATTGGGAGAAGTTTGAGCTACTATCGGGAAGCCTGAGAGGAATTTCCGAGGAAGGGTTGGAAGGGAATTTCATAAAGGGTCTTAGAGAGGACATACGAGCAGAGCTCAGGGTGTTGAGACCTAGAGGACTGAGATAGACGATGGAGCTTACTCAAAGGGTGGAGAAAAAATATCGAAGGGACAAGGCTAGTAGGAGCAACATCATGGGAGGGGCTTACTGGAGTACCTTTATGACCCTGGCACTAAGAATCCATATGGTGTCGTTTCAGAGGGAAGCACCGAAGGAGAAGGGCACTGGAGTTTGCCCTGGAGGCAACTTCAAGGGCCTTGCAGAAGTGGAGGAGCAGGATAGGCAGACAAAAGGGTTATATTTCAAATATGAGGAGAAGTATACACCGGGGCACAAGAGTAAGGACTGAACTCTTTAGGTTCTCACCATCTGTGATGAGGAGGAAGCTAAAGGAGGAGATGGGAGTGAGGCATCAGTGGAGGAGGAGAAAAAGGTGCATTTAGACATGGCAGAGGTCTCCTTAAACTCAGTGGTGGGATTCACTCCGAATCACACCACAAAAGTGAGAGGCGAAATAGTAGACAAAGAGGTAGTGGTGTTGATAGATAGTGGAGCTACTCATAATTTCATCTCCAACCAAGTCATAGACCATTTGGGGCTGAAACTGGTGGACACAGGGTGTTATGAGGTGATGATGGGCACTGTGAAGATGGAGACTGGTAGAGGAGTGTGTAGAGGAGTGATTCTGACTAAACAGGGGGTCAAGATGAGAGAAGACTTTCTTCCATTAAAGTTGGGGAGCAACGATGGCATCCTAGAGATGAAATAGCTACAGACTTTGGGGGATACCAAGGTTAATTTGGCAGCACTGATGATGAAGCTGGTGGTGAAGGGAAGAAGGGTGATGATTAGGTGTGATGCAAGGTTATCCAAAGCTATGGTGTCACTCAAAACCATGGTGAGGACCATACGGGAGGTGGGAGAAAAATTTATGGTGGAGCTGCAGAGCTTAAAGGGGATCAAATTAGAGGAGAGGGAGACATTCCTTCTTCAGTACAACCACTTATATAACAGTTCAATGAGGTCTTTCAGCCACCTCAAAGATTGCCACCACGAAGTGAGCAAAAATATGCCATCACCTTGAGGGAGGGAGTGTTACCAATTAGTGTCAGGCCCTACCGCTACCCATAGATTTAGAAGCAGATCCGAGAGATATTGGAGGCAGGAATCATCAAATCGAGTGTGATCTTTTTTCTAGCCCAGCCTTACTTATCAAGAAGAATGATGAGAGCTGGAGATTTTGTGTGGATTACTGGGCCCTGAACAAGGAGACTGTGGCCGACAAGTTTCCTATTCAGGTGATAGGTGAGCTGCTGGATAAGCTGTATGGAGCAAGGGTGTTCACGAAGATGGATCTAAAGTTTGGATACCATTAGATCAGGATGAGAGAGGAGGATGTTCCAAAGGCTGCATTCAGGACTCATGAGGGACACTACGAGTTCCTAATGATGTCGTTTGGCCTCACCAACACCCCTGCTACATTCTAGTCCCTCATGAGCAGGGTGTTACGACCATACCTCAGGAGGTTTGTACTGGTCTTCTTTGATGACATCCTGATGTACAACAGGTCGGAAAAAGAGCATCTAGAGCACTTGAAGGTGGTGCTAGAGGTGATGCAGGAGCATCAACTGAGGGCCAACCTGAAGAAGTGTTGCTTTGCACAGCCCAGGGTGGAGTGCTTGGGGCACGTGGTATCTCAGAAGGGGGTGGCCGCTAATCAAGCCAAGATTGAAACAATGATGAAGTGGCCGCTACCTAGGGAGATGAGAGGTTTCCTAGGGTTGACGGGGTACTACAGGAGATTTGTGAGGGGATACAGCACCATAACCTGGCCACTGACAGAACAATTGAAGAAAGATAGCTTCTTGTAGGGAGAGGCAGCTACCCATGCCTTTGAGAGATTGAAGAAGGCCATGATCACGATACCGGTCTTGGCTCTACCAAATTTCAGCCAGATTTTCATGATGGAGACTGATGCATCAGGATATGGATTGGGGGCAGTGCTCATGCAGCATCACAGACCCATAGCTTACCTCAACTAGGAGTTGATAGCCAAAGATGGGCTGAAGTCAATCTACAAGAGGGAGTTGATGGCTATTGTGTTAGCTATTAAAAAATGGTGGCGTTATTTATTGGGCCGACATTTCATTGTCAGGAAAGACCAAAGGAGCTTGAAGTACATGTTATAGCAGAGGATGATGATTGAGGAGCATTAGAGGTGACTGTCAAAGCTATTGGGCTATGACTTTGAGATTTAGTATAGGCCAGGGTTAGATAACAAAGCGGTTGGATGCCTTGTTCAAATGCATGGGAGAGCTCTAGGAGATAGCCATTTTGATACCACTGATGATAGATTTTGGGGTGTGTGTTTTGGGTGGGGGGGGGGGGGTGGCTATTAAGGAAGAGAGTGTGCAAGACAAGGGACTGAGTAGGATCCGGGTAAATCTTCTGAGGGATGAGAGTAGCCACCTTGGCTATTCCCTAGAAGGGAAGAGGCTACTGTACCAGGGGAGGTTTATGCTGCGATGGACATCAGTCCATATTCCTCACCTATTGCATGAGTTCCATAAAAGCGCTACTAGGGGTCATTCTAGCATGCAGAAGACCTAAAGGAGATTGGAAGCAGAGTTGTACTGGAAGGAGATGCACAAGGATGTGGAGAAGATGGTGGCTAGGTGTGAGATATGTCAGAGGAACACATACATGGCCATGGCTCTAGGGAGTTTACTTCAACCCCTAGCTCTTCTAGATAGGGTGTGGGAGGAGGTCACCATGGATCTTATCGAGGGGTTACCCCGATCTGAGAGGTTTATAGTGATTTTGGTGGTAGTTGACAGACTGAGCAAGTATGTTGATTTCATTCCCCTATGGCATCCTTACACGACAATAACAATGGCAACAAAATTCATCAGAGGTGGTCAGATTGCATGGGATACCTGAGTTCATAGTATCCGACCGAGATAAGGTGTTTCTCAATCACTTTTGGAGAGAGTTATTCAAGTTGCATGGAAGAGTACTGAAGAAGAGCACCACTTACCATCCTCAGACAAATGGGCAAACAGAGGTGGTAAACATGAGCCTAGAGACTTACCTGCGATGTTTCGCTTCAGAGACACCTTGGTTGTGGGCTAATTGACTATCATAGGCAAAGTACTGGTACAACACTTCGTATCATTCAGCTTCCCAAATGACTCCTTTTAAAGTGTTGTATGGAAGGGACCTACCTCACATGGTGCACTTTGGGCATAGCAGTACACCAATTTCTTCAGTGGAATAGTAATTGGAGGAGAGGGACAAGGTCTTGGACGAATTGAAAAGACACTTGTTGAGGAAGGCTCAACAAATCATAAATAAGCAAGCAGATTGGCACAGAAAAGATATCCAATTTGAGATAGGGGGTAGTGTGTACTTGAATGCTTTGTCCTTACAAATAAAGGATGATAGCTAACAGGAGAAATGAGAAGCTGGCACCGAGGTACTTTGGCCATTATGAGATTTTAAAGAGGATCGAAGCTGTGGCTTACCGATTGAGATTACCCATGACCGCTATCATACACCCAGTGTTTCAAGTTTCACAATTGAGGAGAGTTATTGAAGATCATGCAGCTAGTTCAGAGCTACTTATAACACTGATTGAGAACTTGAAGGTGGTGTTGGAACCCCGGGAGCTGAAAGGGGTATGACGGGGAGGAGGGAACAAGGAAGTACTGATAGAATAGAAGAACCTGCCCGATTATGATGCCACATGGGAGCCGTACAAGAGGGTGAAGCATCAGTTTCCGTCCAATCACCTTAAGGACAAGGTGAGTTATTGGGAGGGGGTATTGTTAGACCGGTCCAAGAGGGACCGACTCAGCCAACCAAAATAGAGTTGGCCCGACTCAGCAAGCGGGAGCATGAGCCGTACGCGCAGAAGGAGCGGGAGAGGAAAATGCAGACCCCTTTGTAGGGCCCAACAAAGCAATAATTTCATATGTAAGGTGAAGGATTAAGGAAGGAATTAATGTGGGGGTTTGAATTCAAATAGGAAAGAGATATTAGTAAGGAAAGAAGGTTGTTTTATGGGGAAATTGGGAGAGCTTATTTAGGGCTGATTCTAGGATTTGTTACGGGGGATTATGTATGTTTTGAATTGAGAGTTGCTATAGTTTCTTTTTCGTGAGGGCTTCCTAGCGGCGTCTAGGTTATTTAGGAGAGCGATCTACCTCTCGAATTGTAGATCACCTGTATATAGTTCTTCTTATTACAGTTTCAATTAAAATTAGCCATCATTTTGGTTTTTTTGTATTATTTCTAATTGTTGATTGCTATTTTTGTCTCCAAGGCATATCTACTATCAAGAAAATAGATATTTTATTAGATGGCTTCTAGTCCATACCACTTTTGCTAATCTTGTTTCGCTATAGCTATAGATTTTATCTAGGTTTGGTATTCTTTTTATCTAGGATTATTATTTATTCCAATTGAATCAAAAGTAGATTTGCTAACCGTCTGTCTCTCTGCCCACCATTATTTCTAATATTTAACTCTCTTTTATTTATTTATTTTTTAAAACACACATAACTAATGGCCCCCTCTCACTCTTCACCCTCCCCAAATCAAGCCAGAAAGGTTGGGCATGAATCCCTATGCATATGAATGGTTTCATAACATGCTAGGCTCTGATCCCAAAGCAAAATTATTTCTCCCCCATTCTCTCTATCACCATGGAAACTCTAAGGAAATTCTCTCTCTTATCAATGGGAAACAAAGAGGAAAAATGTTAGCAAGGTAGAAACCCAAATCACCTTGCATGGTGAAACTCTTTATTAGCAAACAAGAGTTTTAAAATCCTCAAGAAATCCTAAATCCATGACTTCAAAAAAGTCTTTACGTGAAAAATTATGAAAACCCTAATTTCATTTAACCTTCTACGTGCTCCAAAAATACATGTAGGATCTACTCATCTACCTAATCTTATTGAATCCATACTCTTTCATGCCATTATTCTTAAATCAATTAGGTATCATAATGCAAATGTATTGTGATATTGAATTGATTTTGTATCAGCTTAGTATCATAGCCTAGTTCTATCCATAAGATTTATTATCATAGGAAATCTATTTCAAGAGTTTCCAATCTATTCCTCTCAACACGCAAAAAATTGAAAACAACAATAACAACAACATCAAGCCTTTATCCCACTATGTGGGGTCGGCTACATGAATAATTTTTCTTCATTGTGTCCTGTTAAGAGTTAAATTCTCATTTAAATCTAATAAAGGTCATTTCTAATCTTTTCTAACCAAATTTTTTTAGGTCTACCTCTACCTTTCTTAACATAAGTCAAATCTAATACATCTACTTTCCTAACCGGGTCATCAGAAGGCCACTATTTTAAGTGACCAAACCATCTAAGACTACTCTCTCTAATCTTATCTTCCACAGGAGCTACTCCAACCTTTTCACGTATATACTCATTTCGTATCCTGTCTCTAAGAGTAAAGCCACTCATTGACCTGAGTATCCTCATCTCTACAACACTTAATATTATGCTTCTCTTTTAATGGCCAACATTTTGCACCATAAAGCATTGCAAGTCTAACCACCATCTTATAGAATTTTCCCTTATTTCTATCACACAACAAGCCCAATGCATTCCTCCACTTCAACCATCCAACTTGAATTCTGGTGTGGACGGCAGGATTGGAGCTTGTACTTGCTCAATACTTGAGCAAATAACCACAATATCCTCAAAAACAAAGAGAGTAGTGCGTCCAAATGTTAAAGTCCCTAGATCATACAAGCACCCAAGAGAACATTGACTACGCAAGAGGACCACAACGAGAGTACCTAAGAGAGCCAACAAGATTGACACAGAACATGATGACCACCCAAGAAGACCATTCAAGCATCTAAAAGGCCAAATGTTATATAAGTCAGATAGACCTAATGAAGGATGCTAGCTAAACTATCGAAAGAGGAATATAAGATTAAGAAGCTATAAAAAATTACAAGAAATGTAACTGAGCAATAGGAGAAGATAATCACCATTAAGGGTTGATACGTCATCCAAACTTGGCTTGATTGAGTCCATATCTTGATGCATATTTGAATTGGAATCTTTTGGAATCAAATTCAGGATCATTCAAACTCTAATTTCATCAAACTTATAGTCGAACTACACGTCTCAATAAGAGAAACTCATCGTCACCAAAAGTGATCATATCCGAATCCAAATGAGCCTAAATCAAACACTAGAAATGTAATTGAAAATTTTGGGGCATTAATTGGATGACCAACATATCTCAAAATCTCGCATACTTTAGTCAAATCAAGCATCTTGACAAGATGAATCCAACGAGCCCAAAATCGCTTAATTCATGCATCATTAAGGCACTTAAATATAGAATGAATAACCTACAATCAAGGGAATCAATACGAATCGTCTGATGGAGTGATTTGAATTTTAATTATATTTACAAAAAATGCCACTCTAAAAAATCTATAAATATGCCCCTACTATAAGGAGGGAAGACCTTAGCTTGAGATTCAAGAAAGCTCAACAACACAAACCATCCACGGTATAGCAATTCTAAACCATCAAAGAGTAACCAAGATGACTATCATTATCCTGCAATAAATCTCCTCTGATCTTACTCAGTTCCTCATCCTGCTCGCTCTCACGCTTCAAGGCCTCCCAATCTAGCATCATGGGAACAAATAAAGCTATAACCTGAGAGTCTTCACTACACCTGGAGAGAGCATCTGCAACTTTATTTTCCTGCCCAGGCTTGTACTGAATCTTGAAGTCATAACCCAACAACTTGAAAAGCCATCGTTGATGCTCCTTTGTCACCATCCTCTATTCTAACAGGAACTTCAAACTCCTCTAATCATTTCTGACTATGAAGTGTCGCCCCAACAGATAAGGTCTCCACTTTTGTATTGTCAACACTAATTTTAGCTTGGCCCTATTAGTCAACACCTTGCTAAAATAAGCTATGGGTCTCTAACTCTGCATGAGAACTACTCCCAACCCATAGCCTGATGCATCAGTCTCCACTACAAATGACTGGCCGAAATCTGATAGTGCTAACACAGGGACACTACTCACGGCTTTCTTCAACTGCTCAAATATATGGGTGGCTATCCCCCTTCATTTGAAATTATCCTTCTTCAATTGCTTGTTAACCTCATTTTTGTATGAGGTCAGTAGGACCAATCTAGACCTTAGGATCTTTTCAATCCTTATGATCAATCTTAACCCTAGGATCAATCTGATCTTAGATCAATCCAGACTTTAATATCAATCCAAATTCAAATCAATTTTAATCCCATATTAATTTTAAACTCAACTCAATCAAACTCCAGGCTAATCTAGACTCTAGGATCCTCCTAGACTCCAGACCCTAGGATCTACTCTAGACCCTAGGATTCTGCCAGACTCTAGATCATATGATCTTCTTAGACCCTAGGATCTACTCTAGACCCTAGGATTCCTCCAGATCCATCTAGATCTTAGGATCATTCTAGACCCCAGACTCTAGGACTTCCAAACCCCAGGATCTTCCTAGAATTCAGACTTTAGGATCTACTCTAGATCCTAAGACTCTTCTAGACCCTAGAACCTAGGATTTCTTAGATTCTAGAGACCTCCTAGATCCTAGACCTTAGGATTCTTCCAGACTTCAGGTCCTAGAATCTACCAATGTCCTAGATCTACCCAGACTTTAGGATTTTCCTAGAATTCAGTCCCTAGGATCTACTCTAGACCTTAGGATTCCCTTAAGCTGATCTAGACCATAGGATCCACTTTAAACCCCAGGATTCCTCTTGATCAATCTAGATTTCAATTCAATCTAGACTTTATTCAAATCCAGATATTCAAACTCAAAATCCAGCTCAAAACCAGAAATCCAGATCAAATCTAAGGCTTAAGGTCTAAGTCCTGAAAGTCTTTTCCAGCAAATCTTTGAACACCTCAAACCCCAGTCAAATGACTTCTGATTCAGAGTCTGTCAATTGCATACTGATGTGACATGTCTCTAGAGGCAACCCTCCAAATTTGAGCCCATTCTGAGGTCTCCAACCCCAGAAATTGAATTGATTTCCAAAGGCTGTAAAACCATCAAATATTTACAGCCTATGCCACTGGACCTGCCACCCAGTGGATTTTGACCTTAGAGACTTACCCAAAGCCTCTAATCACATCCAAACCTTTAACCCTAACTTGTTGAACATTAAACTGCATTTTGTTGGACTCACTTTGACCCTCAGTTGACCAGGGATCAAAATGACTAAAATACCTTTTGGGGGTATGAATAGTCACCTTTGACCAAATGAGCTCCAAATCAGATGCAACCACTTCCAATAATTTTTAAATATCAAATCCAACCTGTTGAACCCAAATCCAAACCCTAGGTCAACCTGACCTGGTTGACCAAGTCAAC
Source organism: Dendrobium chrysotoxum (assembly GCA_019925795.1). Lineage (NCBI taxonomy): Eukaryota > Viridiplantae > Streptophyta > Magnoliopsida > Asparagales > Orchidaceae > Dendrobium > Dendrobium chrysotoxum. The sequence continues at coordinate 93,500,257 of CM034305.1, read as the reverse complement.
CTAGGTTGACCAAATAGGCCTTTAAGGGTCAAAACAGGTCATCTTGACCAAATGACCTCCCAAGACCTTGTGACCACCTCCATTGATTCTCAAATGTCATTTCAAATCTATTGAGCACATTCCCAGACCCTGGACCCACCTGGTTGAACAAGTCAACTTAGGTTGACCATATCAACCCTTTAGCTATTTTAACTCTGAATCAAGCCCCAGATGCATTCAAATTTCATTAAATCTCCTTTGAATACATTCCCTAATGAATTAGATTTGACTAGACCCATTGACCCAATCAACAGTTGACTTGGTCAACTAAGCCCAAATCTAGTCAAACTTGACTCATTTAGCTCAAAATCAACTCATCCATCCAACTCAAGTTCTCTAAATCTCCAAACCCTCAAGCTCACATCAAAGAGAGGTTCAAGTGCATTCAAATATATTTGAAGTCAAATTACCTTGATTTGACTTGGTCAAATCTTGTTCTATAGTCAACCCTTTTATTATACACACTCTTTCTTTCAAATTCAAATCTTTTTGCTCTAAAGAACCTCAAACCTATTCCATTTAATCCTTTGAACATTCCTTAGCCTATCATGAGCCAAGTCTTGGGCAAGTTGACCAAAGCCAACCTTATGTATTTCGTCAAACTTACTCCCATACCTCTATATTTATGTTATTCATTTCCTCAAACCTTTAAGAACTTTATCAAGCAATGATCATGCTCTTCCCATGCCCACCTAAGCATGGGTTGACTGTTTGACCAGTCAAACAGTCAACAAATGCTTTGAATGGGTCAAAAATGGTCAAATCACCCATCCAAATGTGTCTTGTTCAAATCCTTTTAACTCCAACAGCTTAAACACATTCTAGAGACTTCTAAGGTCTCTTTTAACCATTGATTTAAGTTTAATACATCCCTAATCACTTCTCCATGTGCACAAGAGGCCAAAGACACCTTTACATGTCATGTGTCCTTGTTGTACCTTTATTCTCTGTTGCTAACGACCTTGGGCCACATTGCATGCATCCAGGGAACCTTCAAGTTGATCTCAGCCGTCCATATCACCTGGAGAAGGCTGAATAGGGCAAAATGCCCTAAAACGAGCTCATTCTTTGATCCAGCATTCTCTCACCATCCTCAAGCCCTCAAGCCCATATCTCGATTCGTTTTGAATCTCTAGACCCCCCTCCTCACTTCCCAAGTGAAACCCAGCCGTGGGAAGCTCGCTGGCGACAATCCTCCGGCCACCGGAAGACAAAATCCATCCAAGGCCTATTCTACTCGATCCAGACGTCGCCAGCTCGAGGAGTCTTCTACAATTTTAAGCATGGACAGACTACAAGTTCAGAGAGTCCAAAAACATCAAAATCCAATGGTTAGATCTTTCAGAAATTTAAACCCTAGGTTACAACACTTAGGTTAAAATAGCTTTTGATTAAGTTCGTTTCAGACCATTCTATAAAAACCTCATTAATTCTCTTCATGATTACTACCTGTGTTTAAATTTTTATTAAATTATATTGGGTGGTTTGAGAGAACGATTCAAATGATCATTTCAAGGGCTAAATCACAATCTGCTAGGGTTGTACATTTTCTGGGCCGTTGATCAGTTCCAGATTGAGCCATTTTGTGATTTGATCAGACGCGGATCTAATCCCGTACTAATTTCTCTGTCCGGATTGATTTAGGCCCTTCGTTCTGAACCGCGGAGATGGATTTTCCGCCGTTTTATCTCTTTCATTCGAGATCAAACGGCGGAATTTGATCTCTGCCGTTGGATGAAGCCAGCACAAGATCCGACGGCCAGAAGTGTGTGCCTACGTGGATTAGTAAAGTCGCATCTGCGACTTTTGATTGCCTAGCCAGACAATGATTAGCCGCAGTTTTGAAGCGGCCATTCCGGAGCATCCACGCGTCCCACTAGCAGCCGCCGCCGCGAGGTTCTGGGCTCGCGAATCAGATGCCGCCACTTGTCCCTCAGCCGCCGCCGGATTGAGTTTTTTTTTTGAAATTTTTTTTAATTAATTTTATTTATTTTAAAATAAAAAAGCTTTAAAAAATCATTAAAAATTAAATTTTAATCCAAAAAATTAATGTAATATATCAAATTGCTCATTTTTTTAAGCTCCTTATTTTAAAATTAAAATTGAGTTAAAATATTTAATATATTTTAATTAATTTTAAGTATTTAATATTTGATCTATTTTACTAATTTTCAATTTTAAAATGTTCTAATTAATTCAAACCTTTTTAAATTTAAATTTAAATATTCTTTTCAAACAATCAGATAATTATTTTAAATAAAAGAAATAATTTGAGATATATTCTATATTTTAAATAATTTTAAATTGATTAAACACTTAAATATTTAATTAATGTTTAATTAAAACATAAATTCAAATAATTTAAAAGTATTAAATAAAAATTATTTTAAATTATTTAAAATTTTAGAAAACAATTAAGTTTTGATTAAATTTAATTTAAAAATTATCTTAAGTATTAATTAATTTTAAATTAATTTAAATATTCTAATCAACATTAAACTTCAAAAATTTCAAACAAATTCATTTTAAATCATAAAAACTCAAATAATATCTTAAAATTTTCAAAAGTTTAAGTATTTTAATTTAAAATTATTTTCAAGATTAAAATCTTAGTTAATTTTAAAATAATTAAAGATATTTGAATAAAGTAATATTTAATTAATATTTTAATATTATATTAAATTTTTTTTAAATTTTATTTTCAAATTACTTTGAAGATCAGAGGATCTCTCATTGATTTTTTTTTAATAATTTTAATGATATATTTTTAATTATTCTATTTTGAAATTTATATTTATGTATATATGTTTATACTTATATGTATATATATTTTTATATTTTAAAATATATTTTTTAAAACATATTTTAAAACTATATGTCTTGAGAGATCCACTGAAATCTTAAGCATAGAATAGGATTGAATGAAGAGACTTAATGGGATGGATTAGTGAATAATTATCTTAATTATTCACTAATCAATTTGTTAATTATTCCAGTTAATTTCATCATTGCATGCCTTGGGTGCAAACACCACTTAGCTTTAAGGCTCTCTTAGACTTAGAAATTGATTGTGTTCGTGCATGTTTATGTATATGTTAAGTCAAAGGTCTAGAAACTTTGATTCAAACTCATCAAACTTAATAACATCATTAAGGACAATAATTAAGGACTCATTTAGAGAACTTAAAGAAATTTTAATAATTAGATTCACATCCTCTTGACTTGAAACTTTAAACATTTGAACTTAGTGACATATTTAACCCATAGAAATTTTCTTACTGAATTTTGAAATCATTAAACCCCTTAATTAACTTAATCAATTTAAACCCTTAATTAAGCCCTTAAACCTTCAAAAAAATATAATAAATCAAATTTAAATCCAAAAAATACACATAATACCTCTAACTGACCAGAATTGAATCCTTAATTAATGAAAGATAAAAGCCCCTTGACTGGACTTCAAAATTAAGTTTAATTTAAATTTAATATTTAATTAATTTAATTAATTAAAAATAATTAAAAATTTCAAAAATCTCTCAAACACTTAGGAATCTCTTTTTAAGTCATTCCTGACCATTGGAGTTGATTCCAAGAAGTTTGGAGGTCATTTGGAATCAAATCATCAAAAGCCCTCTTATTAAGTTAATTAAATAATTCAATTAATTCAATAAACTCCAAATTGAGCAAACACAAAGGCATTCAACTCATCTTAAGGTCTAATATTTATCAAAAATATCAAATTTTCAGAAATCCAACAATTTTGAAAAAGTCAACTTTTGGTCAAACTTAGTTCAAAATCAAGTTAAAATTTCAAACATTTATAATAAAATCTAAAAAAATCCAATTTCAGTGCACTTACAGTCTAACTGATCGTATTAAGGTCTAGTATTTTATAAAAATACTAACTTTTCAAAAATCACTTTTAATCTAAAAGTCAACTTTTGACCCTTGAATTAAATCATTAAAATAATCCAAAAAATTCCAAAATTCAATAAATCATTCAACATTCCAGAAAACATCAACTCAACAAAGGTGTGCAACAAAGGTGGTATCCAACAAACCATTAAAATCAATTTTAAAATCAATGTTAAACCATTAAGACTTAAACTTCAATTAAAATTTCTCTTAAGCCTTTCAACCAAGCAAAACATTAAACAACTTTAATCAAGTATCTTACTTAGGACATATCAAATCCACACAGCCTACCTCACACACTTTAGATGATTTGCTAGGACAACCAACTCTAGTTTTAGGCTAGGCCGGTGTTTATTTTTATGCTACTTGTGTGTGCCGGGTTTTCCGTGATTTTCATTACATGTTGGTTGTTAGATTTAAGTAATTAATATGATTGTTTATTTAATTTCTGCACTCTGTATCACAATTGATTGTGCGTTAAATTGACCCCTAGGTTAGAGACGATTTATACAAATTCAATCTTATGCAGATGGTCATGCTCATACAGGACATTTAAAATTAAAGGGGGCAATAATTAAAGCTTTAAAATTGACGCTATTTTCTGTAGGTGCTTCAAAAATTTGCTTAAGTCCCCCTTTAAATTAAAAGAGCATGGTCAAGCGTGGCTGTGATTGAGCATTTTAAATGTTAAATTATTAACTGCTTGAGATCGATATATTAATTGCTTGAGATATTTATTAAATATTGATTATTAGGATAACCCTGCAGGATCGAGTCTAGATTTTTCTTTTAAATTCAAATGTAATTTGATTTGAGTTGTAATTAAGTTGTAAATATTTAAAGTGCTTTGAGATGCGATTAAATATCCAACTTGAATTCCAAAGAGGAGAAGACATCCCTAAGGGGAGAGTCTTCCTCCATTTGGAAGATCAAGTTAGGATAATTTTAAAGTATCCAAAGAGAAAAGATAACACCCTTATCCAAGGGGAGTTTCTTTTCATTTGGATATCCAGACCCGACGATCCAAGGAGTTCTAGAAAGACGAAGAAGTGAAGAACGAGAAGACCCATTCTCAAAGTCACTTGAGTCTTAGGAGTAGAATCCGGGTTGTAGTCAATGGTGCCCGGCCACTTTACCTTTCCTGCAGACCCTGGGTTGTACAATTAAGTGGTACTTGCCACATGGACTTTTAGTTTGAGTATTACATTTAATTGATTTAATTATTTGATTAATTGTTTGATGTTGATTGCGATATTAGGATTGCATGCTTTTAGTAGTCTTTTGGCGATCTTGTATGTCATGTTTTGATTTAGCCTGGAACCCGATCGGAGCCTTGTGAGGGTACGAATAAAACTATTTATACTTTAATTAAAATTAAAAATTTTAAGCTCACATAGAAATTCTAACGCTTTAAGAAATAAGCCCGGGACCGCCGGGGGTTTTTCATAAGCATACTTGTTGCACATTCTTTCCACTTGTTAGGCACCTCCCCGCCTGCGGGTTTTGGCAGACCACCTAGCCTATGAGGGTGCAGTTCTGTTCAAGGGGATCTGTGCAATCTTCTAGGGAAAAATCTATTTTTAAGCCTTTTTTTAAAATTGCTTCATCCTGATTTAAACATTTAATCGAGTCAACTTGCAAGCATTGCATTAGATACAAATTTAAAAGTGTCTAAATCTTTAATTGCATTTTTAGCTTAAGCATTTCATCCAACATAAATCAAGGGGTCAATTAGGATCTGCTCTAGATGTCGACCACAATTCTTTAAACCAATCTTAATAAACGTCCCTACCCATTCTTGCCTAAAAGACCGGACACATGATTTTGAAGCTTTTAAGTGGTTTAGTTGGCTCCCCAATCTAGGCCGGGGTAAGTCCAGGATTGCATTGCATTAGCTAGGTTCCGGGTCACTGATTCTCAGTACTCAGTTTAGACTTAGGTTCTGAGGCAGATATTTAATCTTAAGACCTCAACTTAGGATAGGTTGGGATATTTCTGAAGTGATTCAGAATCCCAAGCACCTCCTACCCTTCCTCCTTTGACTTCCAAAAATAAGTATTCAACCTTGAACCATTCCCTGTTGAATTTCTAATCCTTACCTCCTTTGAAATCAAACTTTGAAATCTAAATAAAATTTGTATCGCTATTTTAATCAAGAGTACTCGCAGGAAATTTTCTGATTTCCTACGATGTAATTAACTACGAGGGCTTGCGCTTGTAGGAGATTTAGAACCTAGACTAGATTTTTTCAAACAAGTTTTCAAAACCTTCAATTGATTGTCTTTGGGAAATTCAAAAGTCAACGATTATTATCGTCATTTTCAAATGATCGATAATAGACGATATCCTCTTTCCTCGGGGAGATATATCGTATTATTATCGTAACTTTGATTATGAAATTAATGATCTCTATCTAAATTATTGAAGTCGAACATTGGATTAAACATCATTTTGATCCTTCGGAATCATATGTTGTCTCTCCTTGAGTTTGACTATGATAATCAGGATAAATCTAAAGATTTGTAATCCGAACCTATTAGGGAACGATATATTCACCTTTCGAGGTGATATATCATTCATAATAAGCATTCGATCTCAAATATTAAAATTCCAAAAATTAAATATTTCCCAAAGAAAATTAACTCTTTTCAAAACCCTTCTTCGATATTTTTCAATCAAAACATTGCTCTGTCAACGATTATGTTATAGAGTTGTATCCCCTCAACTCCTTTAGGGTTTTGGGTAAGAGCCACTCCAACATAACCTCTATCCTGGATAGATCTGCAGCTACTCCTAATTTGAATACCACATGTCCCAAATACTCCACCCTTTATTATTCAAAGGAACACTTTTTCAAATTGACATACAGCTGATACTCCTTCAATATTACTAACACGACCCTCAAGTATTCCACATGCTCTGCCTCAGACCGCTATATACCAAAATGTCATCGAAGAAAACCAATACAAAGTTGTGGAGGTAGGGTTGAAATACTTTGTTCATAAGCTACTGGAAGGTAGCTAGGGCGTTGCTAAGCCGAAAAGGCATCACTAAAAACTCATATTGGCCTTTATGAGTCTTGAAAGCAATCTAGTGGATGTCAGCAGCCCACATTCTGATTTGATGGTATTTTGATTTCAGATTAATCTTGGAGAACATCATCGCTCCATATAACTCATCCAATAACTTATCAATGATTGGTATAGGAATCTTATCCAACACCGTTTCTTTATTCAGAGCCTAATAATCTACCCAAAATCTCTAACTACTGTCCTTCTTTACCAGCAGCACAGAATTGGAGAAGGGACTAACACTGGGACAAACGATCTGGGCCTCCAACATCTCCTTCATCAATCTCTCAGTTTCATCCTTCTGAACCTGTGGGTATCGGTAGGGTTGAACTATAATAAGGGATAGCCCCTCCTTCAAGATGATGGCATGTTCATGCTCCCTTGGGGGAGGTAGGCCCTAAGACAGCTAGAACACCTCACTGAATTGTTGTAGGAGTGGCTGGACTATCTCTAGAACTTCCCTCTCTCTCTCTCCATACTTCCCCCTCCCTCAAGGCTCTGGAGCTCCACCAAGAATCCCATCCCTGCTCTCTGGATTGCCCTCACCATGATTTTAAGAGAAACCCTAATTTTGGACAGATTAGGATCCCCCTGATCCTCAACTTCCTCCCACCATGAATTTCATAGTCAATGCTTTCCAGTCCACCTTAGTTTCCCCTAAAGTCTACAACCACTTCATGTACAAAATTACATTTGTGCTCCCTAACCTCAAGGGAAGAAAATCATCCTTCACCCGGATCTCCTACAGTGTTAACATCAACCCTGGGCAGATGCCTCTACTCTTCTCCATCTTCCCTGTTCCCATCATCAACCCAAAACAGCCTGTGTCGACTAGCTTTAGCCCCAATCGGTCCGCCACCTGGTTGGAGATGAAGTTGTGGATCGCCCCACAATCCACCAGAAGTACCACTGATTCTCCTCCTATTTGTCTCCTCACCTTCAGGTTGTGATTTGAAGTAAACCCCACCACTGAGTTTAAGGAGACCTCCACCATATCTAGGTGCAAATGCTCCTCCTCAACCACCTCCTCCTCATCACAGACTGTAAGTACCTGCAGCGAATGGTCCTTGCAGTGATGGCCCGGTGCAAACTTCTTATCACAATGGAAACACAATCCCCTAGCCCGCTTATCCTAAACCTCTGCCTCAATCAGCCACATGAAATTTCCCCTTGGTCGTGCTCCCAATCCCCTATTATTAAGTACTTCTCTCTTAATAGGCAGGTTGTACCTTTGGTGTCAAAAAAGTAGTCATCGTCTGGTATGAAGCTCCCAAACTGTTGCCCTTATTGCTTCTCTCAAGTGAGTTTTTGTCCTCCACCTACTAAACTAGCTCCATAGCCTCCCCCAATCCTCGTGGTCTCAATAACCGGATAGTAACCCTGATCTCTAGCTTGAGTCCCTTCATGAAATTCCCCTCCAACACCTTCTCAGATAGCCTCCCCAATTGGCTAGTAAGGTACCCAAACATCTCCTGATAACCCATCATTGTCCCTTCCTAAACAAGAACAAAGAATGGCTCGTAGAAGTCTCATTCTCGACCGGTTCGAAAATATTCTAATAAACTATCTTTGAACTCCCTCCACGATTGGATTGGATCTCTTTTGTCTCTCCACTGATACCAAGACAAGGCATTCCCCTCCAAGCATAAAGTCGTCATCGTGAGTCTCTCCTCCTCTGCCAGTCCATTCACTGCAAAGTATCTCTCTACCCTATAGATCCACTCATGAGCATCTTTCCTCTAAAAAATGAGCATCTTCAGCTTTCTCACTCTCGGATCTCCTCTGCCCTCTTTGTTTCTTCCTCCCAATTTCTCCTCATGTTATATCCTCACCGATTTCTCTCCTAGTTATCGGTTCAAGAGGTGGCATACTTTCCCTGTCACCCAAGATTTCTACATCTCAATCATCCCTCATTGTGCCCATATTGGGGTTTCCCCCACTTCCTTAGCCAACCACCAGTGCCCTCGCCTCCAATGTTGCCGGTTTGGTCCAGCTCTAATATTTTCTTCATCATATCCTCTAGGTTAGAAAACCTTCCTTCCATGGATGAAATCCGTTCCTTAACTTCATATTTGAATTGGCCAACTTCTCCTTCTAGTTTCACTTTCAAAGCATCCACTTTCTTCGGCGTCATAGGTCCCGAATCGTGCTCTGATACAAATTTGATAGGATTTGACGACCAAAACAACACACAATAATGTAAAAAATAACAAACTTACTCCAAATGGATCTAGAAATAACACTAAGGGGGCTGTAATTACTAATCTCCAAGCAAAAAAAAGACAAGATACAAGTTGATTCACTATTTAAGAGGTGAATCATCTCTCCCATAATTCCTAGCAACTACTAGGAACCCAAAACCTCAACAAAAACTACTGTAGAAACAAATTCAACATAACCCTAACCCTCCACAATTTTCTCCTCTTAAACAGCCCAAATCTCCTAATAAATGCCCATTACATCTTTCCCAAAGAGCTCCTGCCAAAGTCTCTTCTTCTATAGGAGATAAAAGAGGTCCTACGCCCCACATGGGAGCTGAAAGGTTCTTGATATGCTATAAAGTTTCTGGGCCGCACATCAAATTATGATCATTCGGACCACTGTCGCCCCACTACGATTCTTTGACCATCATCGCCCGACTATAATCCTATGATGACCATCACTCGACCACAGTCATTTAATAACTATTGTCTGACCACAATTCTCTCGACCATCATTGCAAGACTAAGGTCTTCTTAAACACCATCACCTAATTATGATCCTACCAACTACCATCTCTTGTAAGTCCTCCGATCATCGCTGCTAGATCACCATTGCTTAATTATAGTCCTCTAATCATCATTGCCCAACTATGGTCATTTTGACCACTGTCACCCTACTACGATCCCCCAACCGCCATTACCTGACTACGAACCTTCGATCACCATCCCTCGACTATGATCCTCTGACCACCATCACCCGACCACAGACGTTTTAGCCACCGTTGATCGATTATAGTCCTCCAAACACCATCGCTCAACTACAATTCTCTGACCACCATCGTCTGACTATGTTCCTCTGATTTACAATTCTCTGACTATTGTTGCCTTGCTACAGTAACGGCTGCTGATTTGCAACCTGTTTCGCCAACAATAACAACAACGCACCATTATTTATACAGCCGATGTATGTCATATACACAAACTCTGACTCCAAATATTAGTACCAAAGTTTATGATGAACATATCTCCTCATAAGAAGATGGCCAAAGAAACAACAAATGATTCTTGAAGATAGCTCTCATGTCACATGAGTCTTCCAACTTTTCACCATGTAATTCATTATATAAGATTTGTATTTTTTAGATTGTACCAACACCATTCCCAATCATGGGAAAGGCCATCTTTTGAAGTTGATGATAAGTGATAGTGAAATCATTCTAACAGGGTGAAATCCCATCATTTTTCCCTTCTACGTTTTTTCACATAAAAACTTGGGCGTCTTTTATGACTTATGTTGTCTGTTTGTGTGTTAGAACTTCGTAAAAATTTAAGACGTTAAACTCTATATTGCTTTGCCGTCTTGAATGTTTTTACAAGCAAAAAGGGTCACTCATAAATAATTAGTTATCTACTTTTGTAGTGCAAACATATTTTAAAGAGAAACAAGATCCAACATAATTGAGTTATATAAGTTCAGGGGGCACTAAAAGGTGCTGGCTATGGCTACAACTTAAAAAGGGTGGTAATCAACATTAATGAATCAACAAGTATTTTGCTCTAACAATTCGTATTAGAGAAGCTTCCCATTTTAATATCAAATCAATAAAGCATAAGGCTACTTAATAAATTATTATCATCACAACAAGAGTTCAACAAAACCATCAAATATTTATTGCCTCAATTTAACAAAAGTGAACAATGTAAAGTGTATTGCTACATTCCTCAAAAAAATCTACACAAAATCATTAGGGTGTTCACTTTCTTTAGTGAACCAATCAAAATCTAGAGTGTCACACTATTTCTTAAGAAGTATTTTTATAAATCGTGCTAATAAAAAATTGATGCGACTTGAGGTTAAATGTAGATTTTTATGTGAGATTTCTCAAATGGTAAATAAAATTCTTCCACTATTATACGAGTTAGTTGCATTCCCATTCCTTTCCCTCTAAGTGGAAGGACATAGAGGTGTAAATAAACTAAGACAAGCCAAGTCATTTATTTTCTTATTGAATTCGAGATGAGCATAAATATGATCGAGATTTAAAATATTGTTCAAACATATTTATTAAAATTTTCATCAAGTTTGAGTTGCAAATGAGCTTTAATCAAGCCTAACTAATCAAATGTTTGTTGTTGATAATTTAAACATATAGCCTTCTTAGAAGATATAATTGAATTTAAACATTTTAATTAAAATTGGCCTAATTCATTGAGCAATATTTAAGTTGTTTTTTGATGTTCAAATAGACAAATACTAATAAGAAAATGTTTTAATCTCTATACTTCTGGCTATTTATTTAATATTTTCATTAAACTTATACCTCTAATAATATACATAATTTTTTTAAGTTCCTAAGATATATTAAAATTGATATAAGAACATTGAAAAAACAATCAAATAAGCAATTAATCTATCATTATAAGCATTTTATCAATTTTTTTAAACAACAAATAAATGCGTTTACAAACAAAGTAATATTTGTTACAAGCTGTTTAATGTTAAAGTTTTTTCATTTATATGAAAAAAATTAAGCTTATTTAAATGTAAATAAACAAACTTAAAGGAGCATCGAGTTGTTCATTGATTGAACTAATTCGCTCATGGCCCCAGAATGGGATGGATTGAAGGAGAACTAAGGGAACTCTACAGACTTACCTATCATTTATTTTACTTCTACGTCTTTGTTCTATGGCAGAATGCTTCAATCGCGGGGTGCTTGCCTTCTGCTCGTTGCTTTTCCCATCAAGTTTCAAGGTCAGCTCTGCAACAAAAATATTTTTTTTGCTAAGCACAACAAAAACATTTTTCCTTTCATACAAAAAAACAAGCAAACCTAAAGGGATGTTTGGTATCTTATTTTAAGCAGAATTTAAGCAATATTTAGCTTAATTACTGGCTGCCAAATGGTTTGGATATTTTAAATATTTTTGTTTTGATAAATGTAATTGTCGCCCTGCTATTGTTAAATCCAAAATTTATTAAATCCCGCCATTCACGGGATTTAATGGATTTAAGGATTTCTCCCTCTTACAGTCTTAAATCCTGAAACAAATAGTCAAATAGTATATCAATATTTAACAGGATTTTAATGATCATACCAAATAATTTTCATGCAGCTAAACAGCCCCTAAAATTGAGAGCCAATTTACAAATGCAAAATGGAGAGGAGCGACCTTTTTTAGAAGAGCATTCTCTTTTTCCGAACTCCTCCTCATCTTCGTCGTCCTCCTCAAACCCCATGTTGAATCTCGAGAAAGACTCCATGAATCGATTCTTCTTCTAGAATCAGCTGTTCCTGTTCGAAGTTTCTTATGCTCTCAAGAATGCTAAAGAGGTAGAATCGTGGAGAGGTAAAGATGGCTAGCAGAAACCCTAGAAAGCGAATGAAGGAGGTACTGGGGAGTAGGTTCGATGGGAGTGATTCGAAGCTTTGGAGCTTCCAGCGGAAAGTGCAATGGCCGCGGGCTTGAGAACGCAATAAGTAGAACCCTTTCACACCAAATTAAGTAGAAAAATGAAAATTTTGGCATGGAATTTCTAAATTTTGTATTTATTTTATTTATTTGTGATACTTAAAATTAAATTTAAGATTTTAAAATTTTATTATAATTAAATTTTAGTTATGATATCCCCACCTTATTTTTTTTCCAAGAGAATTTACAAGACTATTTAATTCTTTAAGTTTGGGATGATTTTTTTACTGCTTTTTCAAATAAATTTTTAGTATAAAAATTTTAATTTTTATATTAAAAAGTTGTTTTAAGAACCAACATGAAGGACGTCCCAAACAAAATCTAAGTTATCACCATCACCTCAATAGATTTTGCTTTTTGCCATCCTTCAATACTGCTCACTTTTGTTCCACCAAGGGATGCAACTTTGCCTAAAGGACTGCTTCAACTTAGCCTTAATAGCAACAAGTCATCCTTTGACCACTCTGAGTCCTCCTTCGTGCTTTTTTTTTTGGGAGGGGGGAGAGGGGGTATCCACCCGTTGCTACTTCAAAAAAACATTTGGCGGCTTGACTAATCCTCAGCTGACCTAAAAGAGGCACCCACCCCAGAAACCTCTTGGCCTGCACTTGACTGGACTCCACTTAAGAGGTGTTGCCGCTCGAAAGGAATTCGCTTATGTTTGAAAGACTATAGGATCTTTACAGACAATGTGTCTAATCAATCACACTAAGGATTACTTATTGCTACGACTAAGTGGGCAATTGTTCATCTCACCACGTTAGAGAAGCATCACACAATCAATCACCTATGATATAGCCACACTGCATGTTCTCGCTTGAAAAGCCTAAAACCAAGTAATTAATTGTGAAAGCATTCATTAACAACAAAAGCCTACATTTGCTTGAAGATGTTTGATTGACCACTCTCCAAAGGATTCTGGAATAGAAAGCCCGCACAACTCATTTTATTCAGCGCAAGTATAGAGTTCACATTTTCACTGCATGTAACCTTGTATTAAGAAAGACTGAAGCGACTGGAGCCAAGTTGTCCCAAGAAAGTTCTCGACCAACTCTGAAAGTCTCAACTAAGACTTTATTTGGAACAGCTTTTTATTGCTTCTTAAAGCAATTATTTAGTACAAAATTAAAATCTTTGTAATAAAAAATTGTTTTAAGAAACAATAAAAATATTGTTCCAAACGAAGCCTAAATACTGGGCATTTCAACAGCGAAGCTGACCACTTCTAAAGTCATTCCCCTAAACATGGAATTCTATTAACTAAAGATTATTTTTTTCATAAATCTCATCAAAATTTTGATATATATATATATATACAAAGGGGGAAGGACAACCTCACTTCGTAGTTCTTACTCAACTATTCTTTGATTCATCTCGGGAAAATCCCTTTAACAAAGTGATATACTTCTGATCAACACAAAACACCAAGGTGACAGCATGCACGGATGCACCTGTAGCACAACCTATGAAATGCATTGGCTCAAGTTTATCCTACCTCTATCTAATTAATTTCACTTAAAATCTTTTACTTTGTGTAGTTTGCCTTCATAGCCATGAATCCTGAGACCTCTTTATGCTAGGGTACCTTCTTATATATGCTAGTAAGTGCAGGCTTGACCTCAAGCTTTCTTGGCTCCCTCATTGGATAGCCGATTATATATAGGTTAGACACTTGTAATTAATGTCCTAAGTTCAAGGTTGAAACGTTTCATTTTCATGTGAGGAGTAGAGTGTGATATGCCTTCAGCCCTTCAGCTTCAATAGACTCAAAAACATGAGAGATTATTACATGCAGAGTCCGGATATAGAGAACCATTTAGTTTTGTGACTGTGAATAGTAAAAGCGCAGTAAAAATGTATAGGCGAACAGTCAAAACACTGTGGTGAACAGCAATTGCGCTTTTACTGTTCACAGTCACAAAATCGAATGGTTCTCTATGTCCGGACTCTGAGCATAATAATCTCTCCAAAATAGAGACATGAGTACAATATGGATAACGAGAGCCCGTGGGCATCAAGCTACCTCACCTGACAATAGTTGGCATAATTGGCTAGGCACAACAATCTCCTGCTTATTGGTGGACTATAAATGCCTAGTATGGACTCATATAATCTTATCTCAAATATGGATGTATTAACTATTATGAAGTGCAAAATAATTGATACTTAATCATTTTTAATTCTCGGAATCCTCGCATAAATATTGGGGTGTATCGATATTTCAAAGCTTGTACTTAAATATTTAATTATGCCGACATACATAGGTTTTATAATAACATATTCTTCAAAGAATTTGTACAAATATAAAGATAGAGCTAAGATGCATATGATGAACTTGGGGTGACTAATATAATAAAAGAGCTCATATTAATTAAAAACAACTTAAGCCTTCACTTATTTTTAGCAAATGTAATGTCATGTAGAAAAAATCTAAAAATCATATGTAAAAAGTTATTGAGAGCTATAAAACTCAACAAGATGTGCATTTTATTATATTAGAAAATTGGTAAAAATTATATTTAAAAACATGTTGATCATTATTGTATATATTCATATGTGAGTAGTTATTTATACATATATACAAAATAATAGCTTGTATCTATACTTATATACATACATAATTATTATTAGTATATATAAAACTAATATTGTAGGGTAAGTTTATCAAAATTTCAAGTTTGGAGTGTAAACCCCAACTTAATCAGAATAAATAGCAAGCTAAAGATTGCTTGGATCTCTTATCAAACATATATAAAGTTAGAGACTCTCAAACTTAAACTTATATAACGTGTTTAGCTGCAAAGGTCCTTTTTGCTTATATAAATAAATAAAATATGCCTATATATATATATGCACAAATTTTCTTGTAAGAAAATTATTATCTTTTTAGATGAAAATTATATTTTTAAAAATAGTATATATGAGCATTCTTTCAAAATAATAAATTATTTATACTCACAATTTTTTTTTTTGGTTAAAACCGACAAAGGGGGCTTACACATTTCATAAAAAGAAAATTTCAGATCCTTAAAGAACCAAAAGCTCTCTAAAATACAATCATTGAAGTAAAACCTACGAGCTAATGGTTCTATCTAAAACAATAGAAATAAAGATAAAAAGAAAAAGCCAAAAGACATCAAATAAAACCATCCAGAACACCGAAACAACAGCATCCGCAGCTCCCTAGATCCATAACAACCACTGGAGAAACATGCAAATGACAATAAAACAGAGATATGCACAAGCAGGAAAGCCAAAAACCCACCAAACCAGATTGCCTACACTAAAAAGCCACCACACAACATCTCACAAAAACAATAGCCAGAAGAAGCCCCACCCCAGCAATAACACCAACCCAAAAAAACACAACCAAAACAGCCAACACGTAAGAAAGCATCACGCACAAGCAGTGCTCACTATTTTTTAGATTTTCGCTTTCGACCTTTACCAACACCCAAGAAAGCTTCACGCACAACACGACTCACATTCAAGTCATTCAAGTTAACTTAATTATTCACTTAATTCTTTATGCTTTATACTTAATTTCTAATTTATAAATAATTTATTATAAGAATAACAAGTAAATATTTCATAGAAGACAATCTATTTTATTTGTATGGAGTAGTTATGATTATTGTGCAGCTCATCTTAATTTGTTAGTTGGGAGTTTTTGGCTACCAACCAAAAGGTCCTGGGTTTGAGTAGTCTTGCATATGCGATGTGTATGTGAGTTTGTCTTAATTGTCCTAAATGTCCAACAAAATTTTTTTATTATTTACGTTATTTTCTTTAAAGTATGAAAATAATTTACATTTTTTTTAAAAAAATGTAGAGAAATAGCTCCTCTTGCTTATATATATTTTCTAAAATTTATTCAACATCATGAAATAATATTTTTATAAAAACTTATAACAAAAGAATATCCAAGAGTATCAATGTAATAATTTCAGGACAACTTCTAAATTAATTAAAAAGAGTTATGATTTATCTCTTATTTATAGGTGGAGGTGGGTATGCATGATGAACATTTGATTTAGAGAATGAAGAAGTCGCAATGGACATGGCCACACATATATAAACTTTGCCTGCTTCAATTATTATAGCTGTTGAAAAACGAAAATGTTTGCATGAATTATATATATGTAATGAACTTAGTACAAAAGTATAATTTCTAACAAAATGGAAGCTTCATTATATTCTATAATATTATCTATTCCAAACTTATGAAATTTCAAATTTCCAAATCATAAAAAATTAGAGAAACTAAATATAAGATGTACAAAATTATAATTTTAAAAATAGCTTATATGTGTGTGTATATATAATTTTTATGAAAATTACTTTTAATAAAATCATAATATCACAACATTAATATCCATTTAAAAAAAAATGAAAGTTTAGATATTAATGTAAATTAGTAGTGGTAAATGAATCTTAAAATGCTTGCTCTAATTTCATACAAAAATTTATTTACATCTAATATAAATTTTACATTTTTTTGCTCCTTAACTTACTAAATTTTATCTTAAAGATGTATGCATATGCAATATTAATTCAATGAAAACTTAATTTAGTTTATAAGAAAATAATAAAATTTGTGCATTAATATTTATAAAAA
This sequence comes from Dendrobium chrysotoxum, assembly GCA_019925795.1. Classification (NCBI taxonomy): domain Eukaryota; kingdom Viridiplantae; phylum Streptophyta; class Magnoliopsida; order Asparagales; family Orchidaceae; genus Dendrobium; species Dendrobium chrysotoxum. The sequence continues at coordinate 93,482,939 of CM034305.1, read as the reverse complement.
AATATTATAATATTTAATTTCTATACATGCTTATAAGGTATTATTTTTTATTTTATATAAAATAGAAATATGATGATAAATAACTTTTAATTGAGTATTATCAGTAACTACTAGACCCACGAATTAACAAACCTCTGCTAAATGAGAGCAATACTGGGCAAAAACTTCAAGTTTCTTTCTGGAGACTAGCAAGTTAAAAGAGAATTAAGAGAAAGTTATACAAAAGCACTTAATACACCACTGGCAACCGTTCAGAAACTAGTGCAATGGGAAGTTTAGAATCTGGAGTATATTTCATTGAGATTACCTCTTGATTTATGCTGCAGGATCTTATGCTATAAAAGTAATTCTTTCCTGGGAAACAACTTCATTGCTGTCGGGTATAGCCATGAAAGAAATTATAGATAATTTATTACAAATTCTAGGAAACAAAGAAAGCAACATCATTTATTATGATCTCCTATTGTCATATATAAGCTGGTTGTGTGTACTATGAATTCCCTGCTCTTGCTCACATGTGAATTGTAGCATTCTTTATAAGTTTCTTGCTATTATCTATAAATAGGCTGGTTTGTTTGATGCGAGCTCCTTGTCCACACATGTAGACTAATTATTGTGGGCACGACAAACTCCCTGCTCCTACTCACAAGTGAATTATAGTGTGTGCTTGTAACTAGTCTTCTGCTATTGATCGTAGGTGTGTTATAGTGCGCCTTACACATCTGTCTATGCATGTAGGCAACTTATCACATTCACCATGAGTTTCTTGTCCTTGCTCGTAGAAGAATTGTTTTGTCCGTTATGAGTTCCATGTTTCTGCTCATAGGCTTACATTCACTGTAAAGGCCCTGTACATGCTTGCAAGCGGTATATGTGTCTTTGCAAGTTAATTGATATTGCATGTATGCATGTTGTACTCATTACAGCTCTCTTGCCTTTGTTTGTGGCAGGCTATGTTCATTACAAATTTCTCATCTTTGTCCATAAGCAAGCTATTGTATTAATTGCAATTTCCCAATATATTCCCCAAGGAGAATTATCACATTCACTGCATGTTCATTATTATTATCCATAGGTGGATTGTTGCGCACTGCAAGTACCCTATTCTTTTGTAAGGAAGTATAGCATTCATTATAAGCCCTTGTCTCCCCCCTTAAGGCAAATTATTATATGCTGCAAACTTCCTGCTCCACCTTTTAATTTTATGAATTTTATTTAATTATTATTACTTTTTTTGTGAATTTTACTTAATTATAAGTTAACTTAAATGTTAATTTAGATTTGGTTTCCTGTAAGTCCACTTAAGTATTCTTTTTTCATTGCATTTTAAACTTGCAAGTTATTTTTTAAAGTTTTTTAAGTCCAGTCATTATTCAGACGAAATTTCGGCAGCCTCTTGGTGTCTCCCCCATTTAGGAGAAATTTTGGGGAGTCTAAGCTTGCCCACCACGTTAAGAAAGGCATGCATGGTTAGTGTCAGATGGCACCGCAGTCGTGGTCTTCAATCGCACCATGTCAAGAAAAGCGTGTATGGGTCTTTAGGGTATCTGTATGGAAGCTCACAAATTTTTCTGCCAGCATGAAAGCATGCACAAGTACTTAATTTTATCCCACCGTGATAAGAAAAGCGTGCATAATACTTACCCGATTTGTCGCAGGTGTCGCACTGAGATTCCTCCCACCGTGCTAAGAAAAACACGTATGTGAGGTCTACTCATTGTGCCGCAAGCGTCGACAACAAGATTTGAGGGTTAAAGTTTAACGAACATTATAACTTGCACGAACGAGGCTACGATGGCAGTGTCGAGGGCACGAGAGCGATGCGGGTAATACACAAATCTCTCTCTTTTTTGCTTTCTCATTTTGTTCTTTTTTTTAGCTCATAACACAATAATAATAATAATAATATTACGGATTTTGGTTAGGTGAGAAAGCTATTTAGTGGTAGATTGGAGGTAGTTTTGGTTGCTATAGTGGGTGAAGGCTGAGGTGGAATGGGCTGTAGTTGTTGCAGATAATTGGGCTTTGAATGGGGCTGTATGTGTGGCTTATACAGTTGAGCAAGATGGGTTGCTGTAGGGAGAAAGATGGGGGCCTGGTTTAGGTTGGGAGGTGGAGAAAGCGGAGTAGTGTGGTTCGTTTGAGGGGGTGAAGCACACTTCAAACAAAGGAGAGTAGGTTTGCCGGATTGTGTAGGAGTTGGGTTGGGCTATGAGCTCGGTTTGAGGTTTGGCTGGAGCAACAAAGAATGGCTGTTTGAGTGGTGTTTAGTGGCTTGGAGGTGTTCACGAGAGTTTTGTGGGTCTGTGGAGAAGCAGCAGGTGGAGATGTGAGTTTGGTTTGTAGCTTGTAAGTGGAAGGCTTCAGTGATTTACTGTAGCAGCTATCAGGGACGAAGAATCTCCACGTATGGTTGTTTGGGCTGAAGTGTTGTGTAGAGATGAAGGGAAGTGGGGGCTAGAGTTGGCCGGTGTTTGAAGTTTCCAATAATGAAAGAGGGAGCACAGGTTCATGTGAGTGGAGTCTACTTCCGTGGAGAGGAGGAGGAGTTGGAGGCTGTTGGGGTCTTCAAACAGAGAGGTAGCCAGGTGAGTTTGGGCAGGAGAGCGTAGGGGTGAGTACCGTGGAGTTGAAGATGGAGTTTTCATGGGCTGTTGGAGGAGACGTAGGGACATCAACGACAGTATGAGTAGGTTGGCGGGTGTGTGTAATAGCCCAAACTCTTAATTATTGAGTTATTGTCGGCTTTGGCCTAAAGGCCTCACAGTTTTATCCTGTTTGTGTAATTTCGCAGGAGGTCACTCCATCCCAGAATTTCTCCTAAATGAACATATTTAACTATAGAGTTTCTTAATAAAATTTTAACTATTACATTAAAAAGCACCTTAATGTTGAAGAGTTCAACTACTTTTACAGAGGTTTCACACTTTATGTATGTGATAGAGGTGGAGTTGTCTTCTGAGCGGATAGAGCAGGAGAAGAAAGGAGGTGGAGTGACTATGTGAGGTTGTGAGAGGAGTTCGATCCAGTGAGGGAGATGGAGCTTGGTGCTTGGGATGGAGCTGCAACTGGCAAATCAAAGGGGAGATGCATCAGGGAGTTCGAGTGGAGGAGAACATGGAGTTGTGAGATTTCAGCTGGAAGTGGCCGTGAGCAATCGTGTGTAGTAGAATAGAAAGGGAGTGGGGTAGAATAAAATAGATTAGGATTTTCTTAACTACATAAGTTATGGCCTTTTACAGGATTGGGCGGCTAACAGTGGCAGAATAGGGTATAGAGCAGGAATGAGCAGATTTGATCCGAATTTAAATAGAATATAAGTATTTTTCTTATTTCATAATTATATTAATATATATTTATTTAAATCTGATAATAATTATCATATAAAAAAGAATAATAATAACATTAGAGTTCTGAATTGATCCTTGAAGACTCCCTCATTTCTAGTGCATCTTGGTTTACATGCATCGCCTTGAAACTCATACAAATTTTTGAATTTTTGCTCGCACAAAGACCCATGCAATATGAAGTCATTTCTAGGTATTCTTGACATTTCGGACACAACTGCGAAGTTCATTTTGTGAACGAGTGGCATTTGGATAACTTCACACAACATTTCATCCATAGTCTGTCGATTTTGATCGTCTTCGCTCAAATAGACCGTGAGAGGTCATTCATTAGATAATTTTGAAATTCTAAGCGCAACGGTAAAGTTTGCATCGTGGTCGGAATATCATTTAGGCAGTTTCTTGTAATGTCACCTCAAAATTTGTGCCAATTTAGCCTACATCATTTTCTATGAGTTCAATATTCCAGACATAGTGACGAAGTCTGTTTTGCAAATTGACGATATTTGGAGAACGTCACACAAGGTTTCATCTATAATCTGTCGATTTCGACCGTCTTCACTCCATTCAACTGTGAGGGGTCCCTCTTAGATAAATTTGATGCTCTGGTCGCATCGGCATAGTTCATTTGACAATCGGAGGTCATTTGTATAGTTTTTGCTGGCATCGCGTTCGCTAACAAATCACGCTCATCATCATTTCCAATTGAGCTGCGCACTGGTGTCCTAAGCGAATTAATGTAATCTATTTGACGATCGAATAATATTTTGAGCCATTTTGATAGTGATTGAGGTGTCCCGATGCTTGTGATAAGCAATATATCTGATAGTCGCTTTTCTCAATGCACTCAATTGATCATGGAATATTTTTAAAGGTCAACATAGAGAAAGAAATATTATGAAATTTGGGCACACTCAAAGGTTCATTCCTATTTGCTTGTTTAAAATGAAATATGCCTTGCATACAAAATTGAAATATTGAAAGCATCCTAATGATCTTGTGGAGATTCATTCTCATTACTTCCCTAACTAGCACAGACCTGCAACTATTTGGTTTATTTTGCCTTTCATTATGAGTGCTTAAGTTCTTATATGGTTGCTTTGGAGTATGCCTGTTTTTTTTTTCGATCTAACAATGATGCTTTGGCTTGACATTTTTTCACATTTTGGATGGCACTGATGGCCGTTTGATAAAAGCATTTAATACTTTGGCACAATGCAAACACTTTATATTTTGAGCCTTGGATTGAAAAATTATTATGTGCGGAATTCGGATGGGAAGAACCGATCGAACATCTGAGTATACACACTGTAACAGTATATATCAAATATTTATACATACTGTTTGTACATAATTTGTACACTTATAATCGAGATGATTGCTTCCCGCTCGAACTCTACACAGAATAATATCTTCTTAGATCGAGTCCTTGAATTTTATTTGAGTCGCTACTCTTTAATCTTATTATTCTCTTCTATTTCAACTTTAGATATTTTTTGACCCCTTTTTTGTTGCTTATATTTATTACATGTATTTATGGCATTTATTTCTTTGACCTTATCTTGTCTTACTCAAATAAAGTCCTTTTCTAATTAATATAATTGAGCTATAGCTCTCAAATCTTCCAAATAGAATATTTGATCATATAAAATTTCTACCGTTATATCAGTCTAATATTTTACTAACTTCACTACATATTCTGTTCCGTTCATTAAGTCGTCGTTTGGGATGATTTTTAATTATTTTTTAAAATAATTTTTTAATATAAAAATTTAAATTTTTATATTAAAAAATTATTTTAAAAACCAGTAAAAAATCAACGAAGCCTAAAATTGTGAGATAACTTAAAATATAACACTTTATTGCTTTCTAAAGACTTATACACAAGAATCATAATGTAACAGTTGTCATATATAAAAATGTACCATTTGCCAAAAATAAATAAATATGAAATTGTAAAGGGTCGTATTTATAAATATTTTATTTTGTTAGTAGGGATATGATCTTATCATTTCAGATAATGACGACACGATTTTGCAAAATTCGTCCGACGGCCCCACAATGAATTGAAGATATGATCGCTAACCGCAGTTTAAGCCTTTAACCACTGTTCTTAGTCTTGGAAGGGTTAAAGTATGAATCAGAGTTGAGAGCGGACAAGAAAGGAGGGAGAGAGAAAGAAAGCGCGCTATATATATAGAGAGAGAGTGAGAGCGTAGAGGATTCGGGCGGGGTTGAATTTAGCGTTGAGATTAGGAGAGAGGGGCCGGAGGAGGTGATCGGCGGCGGAGTGGCTGATGAATTTGGGACGCTACCTGACGAGATCTCGGCCTCCGGTGAGTGGATGTTTCTGATGCAGAGGAGTTTGGGGAGGATCTTTTAGTTATGTGTGAGAGCTGAAAAGGCTCGGGATCTTATGACGTTTTCACAGCCTTACTTCCATTCGTAGCGGATGGAGAGAGTTTTGATGATGGAAGTTGGCGGTTCTGTGTTATTTTTAAACCTTCTCTTGAATTTTTGTGTTCTTGTTTGGCGGTTTAATGATCTAGAGGTTATTATTATTATTATTATTATTATATTTTTTTATTTTTATAATTTGCGTTGTTGATTTGGGGATTCTTTCTGCTATGAATAGTGAAAGGGATGAAGAGGTGCTGATCCGGAAGGGATTTTTGACTATTCGACCATAATGATTGTGTTAACCGTGACAGCGTTTCTTGGTGCTGGGTTTAAGGCGCTGCGAATGGTTCTATATTACTGGAAGTTTTTATTATTTTTGAGAGGTCTGATTCGTCGATCTACTTGAGAATGGATTCCATTAGGCTATGAACTTGAGATATGCTGCGGAAGCCAATTAGAAGCTTTTGTATTCTTCCTTTTATGAAATTCTCTTACTACTTACGATCTTTCATTTTGATTATTGGATATGCTATTATGTTTGTCCTGTTTTTTTTCTTCAAATATTCATTTTCATCATGCCTTTGGCGTGTTGACCAAAATTTATGTTTATATGCCTGTAGCAACTCATAGAGTTGCAAATCAAGAACAAGAATAGTGGCATTTTATGATTTTGTTTTAGTTAAGAACTTGCTCAAAACAAGTTAAGGCCTCATTTATCGCTTAACAAGATAAATGGAGAAGGAGAAAGGAGGATTCATTTATCTGACCCTAGTCCCTGGTATAAGGTTAATGATGATGATGTCCTTGATGTGAAAGGATAAGATCATCAATAATGTTATCAAAACAATTACAAAGAAATTGGGCGCTCATCACTTATTTAGATTCTTATTTTGTAGATTTTTTATTGATCATGTTCGATGGCTAATTGTTTTATTATATTATTTTTAATCTTTTTAACTCTCATGACCTTATACATTTGCACTCTTATTTGAGGTTTGGGATTTACAAGATACAACCAACGATAATCATTTGAGCAATCTTTTTGTGATGCGTGTAGCTCTCTTTGTTTATGTACTTTTTCTTCATGTGTTTATCCATGGGAGCATTCACTGGTTGGTAGGTCCAAGGCTTAAAGCAATATTTTTCTTGTCCTTTTTTATTTTGGTTTATATCTGTATGTTCCTTATTCCACCTATTATTTCAATAGATTTGGAAGTGATTGATTAGACCGTCATCAATGTTATCTTACTCCTACAATTACTGTTTGGTTTGATGAATTCAATTTATCCATTCATTACTAGTGAGTCTTGCATCAGTTGTTAATCCAGTTTACATTATTTCTTTGGCACAACTCCTACCCATTGGGCCCATATCTATATTTGGCCGTTTAATTAAGCCCTCCATTCCTGTCATTCTATCTTTCCATCTCATAGGAACATCCTTCGCCATTTATTGTATATTGACAAACAACTATTGTTTATTTTACATTAGCTTATCTTCAGTGGATTTGCTCACCTAATTTAATCATTTTTCATTCTATCTATAGTATTTTCACCACACGTTTATTTTAAACATTCTCATTTGTCATATTTGATTGTTAATGATTTTTTTCCTAATGCTCAAATCCTTGAAGCAAGGTATAATTGCATTTTTACATAATTCACCATTACTCACCATGATATTTTCATAATGTGTTGGACTTTTAGATTCTTCTCTATTTGTACTATAATTTTAGCTCAACTAATTATGTTCTTATCTATATCAACTTTTTGTTATATAATATGTTAAGGTACATTTATATCTATTATATATTACTTCATACTCCAATATTATCGATTAACAATTGCCAATTTCACATCCATTAAAATTGCACTTCTTATGCAAAGTCATTAATTCAACTAATTTAAGCCCATTATATTTTAGGATATTCTTTTGTCATTATGGGTTTTCTCTACTTTAACGTGGTCTCACTTTTTGGAATTATGGTGTGCAATTAACATGCACTAACTTATGACATCTTGAATATTTTTTGTAAGAGTATGCATTTCCAATATAGAAAGATGAAAATTTAATACTCATCTTTGATGTAACTTAATTGCAATTGGAATACCTTTGGTCACCTAATGTAGGGGGCTTTTAAGAATGATTTTCAAGTATAGCCTATAAAATTGCAAATATAAATTGAGGAGACACTAATGCTGCAAAAATTATAATTAAAATTCAAAGGGAAAAGAGAGGCTACCAATGAACGATAAGAGATTTAAGTGAAGCTAAGAAAAAAGAAAAAAAAAAAACTATACAAAAATTGCTCCACAAAAGTTTCCTCCTTATATGAAAGGTTTGGTCATTTTTTATGGAGAAAATCATTGATTTTCCATTTGGAAGTGTTCATTATCCCTAATTCTAGGATATATAGGATAAAATTTCTAAACTAGTGCTTTTAGTTGGATTGTGGATAGATAAATTGGATCAATTTTTTTTAATATATAAATATGAGGCCTTTAAGATATGAAATTCTAGTTGAAGATATTGAATTATGTATCTTTTCAAACTCTTATCTCTCTCCAATATTTGGAGAGTTCAGTCATGTCCTAAAAAGCTAAAAAACCTTAAGGAACATGGTTCAAGGTAAAGCCATTGGCCCACCTCTCTCTGTCCCCTTCTCAGTCTAACAACCCTTAATTTATTTTTAAAAGGCCCATACCATTCTTTTATATATTTCTTGCTTGTTTCAAAAGTCTTCCAAAAGCTATTTTTTAGATCAACTGGTATTAATGCATAGTTCCAACTCTTAGATTTCATTATGATAAGGGAAAAACCTAAAGCATTCTATGGAAAGAAAAATCCATCAATTGAGAGAAGATAGATTTGAGAGAGGTTTTAAGAAAATTTGTTGAGTCATTCTCAACAACAAACAACAACATCAAGCCATTATCCCACTATGCAGGGCTGATCACATGAATCATTTTTCTTCATTGTGTCCTATTAAGAGTCAAATTTTTATTTAAATCTAATAAACAAAGCTCATTTGTAATATTTTCTAATTAAGTTTTTTTAGGTCTACCTCTACCTTTCTTTAGATAGATTGGATCTAAAACATCTACTCTCCTAATTGGGTCATTGGAAGGCCGACGTTTTATGTGACCAAAGCATCTAAGGTGACTCTCTAATCCCATTCTCCAATTTCAAAATCATATGTCCAAGAAGATAGTGACCAACAACTATGATGTTTGCTTTATGAAGGAAAAGATGAAGCACTTCTTGCCGATATAATGACAAGTCTACAAACAAGTCCACAGTTCATGAGAGAGTTCAGGAGGATATGGTTACAATTCATTGCTTGGAACTATTCTTTTATGCAGTTACAATTCATTGCTTGGAACTATACATCAGTTTCAGCTTCATTTAGGATTGATCAATCTTTGTTTAATAAAAATATGTTAACTTCATCAAAAAGTCGGGCATCATGCAGATGGGTTATGTCGAAACAAGTTTGTAGACGGGTTCTGTCAAAATAAAGCAAAACCATCAGCTCAATCTCTCTGTCCTTCTCGGGTGGGCTAACAACCCTTAATTCCTAAATGTAAGACCTAAATCCTTAGTCTGGATATGTCCTGCCGGTTCCATAAGTCTTCGCACTCCAATCATTAGATCATCACTCTACATCTACTGATGCTTGTTATTGCCCCATCGTCTATTATGTGTGATTCATTTTTCTATATGCAGGCATGTTAAATATAACATTTTGTCTGCCTGGCAGGACAAGTTATTACCCGGAACATGGTGTGGAGGAGAATAATTTATGTTTGTTTATCTTTTTAAATTTTGTATGTTGAATGTAAAAATGCTGTATCACTTGTCTTAGTTTTCTTACTTGATCTTTGTTGTTTTTTTCATCATTCATGTTTTCGTGCCGAAATAATTCTAACTTCATTACAGTTTCATATGTTTCAGTTTTACCTAACTTGTATTGTCTTTTTGCAGGTTTTTTTGCTTCCTACGTGAGGGAATCATGGCTTCCCCATTTTAGGGGGAGTTGGTATACCTCCCTTTTTCCTTGCAACGCTGTGCCTTGCTCGAGTATCCCAGGTCATATCCACGCCACTCCCTGTGTTACCGCTACATGATTGTTCGCGTACAAAATCTTCTTCTCTCAACAACCGCATCAGCCACTGTGTTTGGCGTGCGCTATAGAGTGAAGAAGAGGAAAAAAGAGGGACTTCTTACTGCTGCTGTGTCCAGCCACAGTAGCCTCAAACTCCCACTTTAACTCTCATGTCTCCTAATTCGGACAGCCCTGTTCAGACTCAGCTGGCAATTGCAGTCCTGAACAGACCCGTCATTAATGATTATCATGACATTAAAAAGAATGAGGGAAGGCCTGCTGGACGCAGGCGTATTTTTGTCCAGACAGATACTGGCTGTGTCCTTGGCATTGAATTGGATCGTGGGGACAATGCCCATACGGTGAAAAGGAAACTGCAGTTGGCTCTGAACGTGCCTACTGACGAAAGTTCGCTGACCTTTGGAGATCTTGTGCTGAAGAATGATCTTAGTGCTGTACGAAAAGATTCCCCTTTACTTCTGACCAGGAATTTTATGCACAGAAGTTCTTCCACACCCTGTCTTTCGCCAACAGGAAAGGATCTCCAACATAGAGATAGGAGTGGTCCGATTGAAATAATAGGATGCCTGAGGCATCACTCAATAACAAAACAGCTTGTGAAGAGCGTTGTGAAGGCTATACAAAATGTTGTGGATCCTATACCTATTCATAATGGTCTTGGTGGTGCCTACTACTTCAGAAACTGCAAGGGTGAGAGAATTGCAATAGTTAAACCAACTGATGAGGAGCCATTTGCTCCAAATAATCCAAAGGGGTTTATTGGGAAAGCTCTTGGTCAACCAGGATTGAAAAAGTCTGTGCGAGTTGGGGAGACTGGGTTCAGAGAGGTTGCGGCGTACCTTCTTGACTATGATCACTTTGCAAATGTCCCCCCTACTGCTCTTGTGAAGATCACCCACTCAGTGTTCAATTTGAATGAAGGCGTCACTTGTAATAGTAGCAAACCTCAGAACAGGAAGCCGAAGCCTGTTAGCAAGATTGCTTCATTCCAGCAGTTTATACCTCATGACTTCGATGCTGGTGACCATGGCACCTCAAATTTTCCAGTTGCTGCTGTGCACAGGATTGGGATACTTGATGTTAGAATTTTCAACACAGATAGGCATGCCGGGAATCTGCTAGTTAGGAAGATTGAAGACGGGGCTGCCAAGTTTGGTGGTCAGGTGGAGCTCATCCCCATTGATCATGGTCTCTGTCTTCCAGAAACCTTGGATGATCCATATTTTGAGTGGATCCACTGGCCTCAGGCATCAATCCCTTTCTCTGACGAGGAGCTTGAGTACATTGCTAACCTTGATCCCGTCAGAGATTCTGACATGATTCGGTTGGAACTACCAATGATCCGTGAAGCATGCATTCGAGTGCTTGTCCTCTGCACCACATTCCTCAAGGAAGCAGCTGCATTTGGGCTTTGCCTCTCAGATATTGGTGAAATGATGAGTAGGCATTTCACAGCGAGGGAGGAAGAACCAAGTGAGTTAGAGGTTTTGTGTATTGAGACCAGAAAGCTACTTTGTGATGTAGAGGTGTTTCACCAAGAAACTCAATTGGAGGAACAATTTCAGTTTGATATTGATTGTGAAGAGACTGACGACCTTAGCATGCCCAAGACTCCACCAGGCTATCTTTTTGGCATCCGAGGGGGTATCTCCAGAAACCCGCTGTCAAAATTAGATGAGAGCTTGGAAGAGATAGATGAAGAACAAGAGGAGGATAACCAGGATGGCGAGGCAGAAGAGGCCAATGGCTTACAAGCTCTTTGTGCTTCCAAGCTATCCATATCACCAAAGGGCATTAGTCTCACAGACAAGACTCGGCATTATCACGACGGGTGTCCGAAGTTGGATAACATCTTCGGCAAAACTAGCAACAGTGGCTGTGACAGGCTTTGGAGTAGGAGCTTAAACGAGCGGTTGCCGACAAGTGCAAGCTTTGTGAGCTTGGCTGACATGGGGGAGGAAGAGTGGGGAGCATTCCTTGAGAAGTTCCAGGAGCTACTTCATGGCGCATTCTGTGGTCGCAGGTGTAAGAGTGCTCGACGGAGGCATAGCCTGGGTACTTCTTGCCAGTTTTAAGTAGGAGACGGAAGAGCAAGAAGGTAGGTTAAGCAAGAGGCTGCTTTGTTGTGTCTGTTAGCAGTTTATTGTTTGCTGTGCGCTTTCTTTGGTTGGTTAGTTGGTGTAAGGAATTGAAATAGGGGGGTTTTCAAAATAAGACCATCGCAGATGTGATCTGGCTAGATGGTGTACTGTATGGAATTGTGATTGCTAAAAGCAGATGGTGTTGCTTCTGTATATAGGCTTTAGGCGTAAGTTAAAAATCAGATACATTAATGAGGGAGTGTGATGGGTGATTGCTAGCCATATTTTCACTTTTTCTTTCAAAATATTATTTGCATTTCTTGTTCCTAGCAGGGATCTGTCAAGTAATTGCAAAACTTATATAAGTGATTTGTGCATATTGGTGTGATGGTAATTCTCTGAACTTTTTGTACCAATGTTTTCTTCAGGCAGGCTATTAGTAGTCTCTGTCTGCCACATCAGGTCAAGTTTAGAAGAAGACTATTTAGATGTGTTTGTTTCACTAATTCAATAAATCTTTTCTTCTCTGTGCTTATTAGTGCACTCTTTTTAATAGTAACGACTGCCGAATGATCAGCTAATTAGTCGTTAATTTGGCAAGCTACTATTTATAGTATTTTTTAGGATTGGGTTTACTTAATTCTCTAAATAGCTTATGAATTGTAAGTGTTGTGTTATTATTGTTGTTGTGGGTTAGTATATTCGTGGCGAGTGAGTGAATTTTTCATTTTAGTGATGCATGGATGCTCGGCACACAAAGAGATAGTTGGAGAGAGCGGAAAAAATATCAGAAAAATTTTTACGTGGAAAATCCGAAAAGGGAAAAATCACTGGTGTGGGCTCCGAAAATTCGGGCCCGGCCTCTCTGTGTTGGTTTTTCGAGGGAGTTTTAACGGATTTAAGTTCCGAGGTAAATTTTGGAAGGCAGATGAGTTTGTAGATAAGACATTACCCAGAGATTTCGCCCTTATTTGTGAGGACTTTATGCTGGTTTCCTATAGGTGCAAGCCCCTATAGTTAATTACCTCTCCCGATAACGAGAGTGAACTTTCGATTAAGGCTAGTCGTCAATCAGATACATAGAGAATACACATCTGGCATATAGTAGCAGCATGGGCTTAGATTTTAAAAAACTGATATTTAAAATTAGAAATATCACCATCTTGTATTTAAAGCAGATGGTGTGGGAATGGATGATGGACTCGATCAAGATCCCATGATTTCGTCATCTCGAACCATCGTGGTCCCTGGTCTACTTAGTCAGAGGAGGTAGTCGACCCAACCTGACAGAAGGATCCTTGACGGTAGGGGTTGCTTCGTCCAAGGTTACCTTGTAGACCTAGGGTGGGTATTTGTCTAAGGGAACAAATTTGAATCCACCTTAGCTAACAGAGGGTTTTGTGTCATATCGATCATATCCTATTGATTCATATTTCAAAGATTTGATGCCAATAAGGAACGTATTGGCTCTGGCCATAATCGTTATCTTATGGTGCCATTTGGCGGCAAAATCACTCGGTTTAGAGGGCCCCGGGTCATAACTGTTTATCCTGCAGTGCCATTTGGCAGCGAAACTATCGGTTAGAGGACACGTACCACATCCTTACTGTCAGGAGATTATTTGAGAATTGATCATAGTAATATTTTTGACTAGGCATTAGCTCTATGTTAGCTGAAGTAAATTTCAATTGTCTACCCTGACAAACTGTTGCGGAGGGTGGATGGATTTACTTTAAGTGTTTGAATGGTTGAATTTGTAATTTTAAATATTCTAGAGTTTTGGATTTTTGGAGTTTTGGATTTTGGGATTATTTGGAGTTTTGAGTTCTGGATTTTATGGGAGTTTGGGAGGCATTTTAAAATATTTGGAATTAACCCATACGGTTGAGATCTTCTGTCAACGCTGCCATCATCGGGGTATTTGGGGTCATTTGTATTTGAGGAATGAACCTTGTCGACTTTGTCGAGCTGCCAACAGAGGATCAGGTTTTTCGTAAGCTTCAAGCCTTTGTTAAGGAATTTTTTTTGTTATAGACCTTGAAGGCCTAATATGAACTATAAAATAAATATTCTGGTCGATCTCGCGACCGCATATTTATTTTACGGTTCGAGCTGTGTCGACTCCTATCTACCTGTATAGAAGGATTGGGCTCGAACTTGGGTTTATTTCTTGACCCGCACAACATCCCTAGACGTCACATGTGTATCCTAAACATATTTTTCGGGGCCCATGCGGGTGTTTAGGGGCATTTTATAATTATTTACTGAACCTTGTCGACTTCTATTTACCTGCTTAAGAGGATCGGGTTCAAACTACATTCATTTATTGACCCGCGCAGCATCCCTAGACGTTATGTGTGTTCCTACAATACTCTCGCTGGGGTCCATGCGGGTATATAGTTATACGCGCATTTCTGTGTACCTATATGCATACATATTACAGTGCATGTGCGGGAAACTTTAAAAATATTTCAGTTGATCAGTTGCGCGTACAATTATCATTTGAATGCATCATTCGATTTGAGGGCTTGTGCACGCCTTCTATCCGCTTGTATGGATGTTGCGGATTCGGTGGCGTGGTGTAACACTACGGTTATTTGCCCATTTCATATAGGTAGACTGTTGTGCACTATTTGTTGCTTTATGTCAGAGGATTATAGTGCACTAATGGATCTCCTACTATCACTAGTAGATTTTGCTATCTACTGTAGTTCCCTCACATCATTCTTGTAGACAGCATGCTAAGTGTATGGCGGGTTTCCTACAGAAGCTCGTAAGAACTTATATTTGTCGTATTCTTTATGCATTTTATTGTGTTCTTTGGCCCATGCAATACATCCACCACTACTGCAGGTAGAAAGGTAGATGTATTCTTTCATAAACTGAAATTGATTACAGGATACTGCATTTACTGAAGTCTTTCTGCATTTACCCACAGATGGCATGTGGTGCGTACATCTGTATTCGTAGGGAACTTGTATGTATTGCAGATCTTCTAGCACTATCTATAAGTATTTGAATTGACTACAGATCATCTATATTTATTCGTAGATGGCATGTTGTATATATGACTTATTTCTCATAGCATCTTGTAGGTGCTTGTATCTGCTATGTTCCACCTGTCCTTACTTGCTGAGGATTGGTGCATTTAAGTGTCATGGGATGATTATTGACTGTAGGGACGATCCAGTGTCAATTGTGTATTGTACGTCGCTCACCTGTAAGTAGACTGCTATGCATAACAAGTCTCCTACAGTTGCCTACAAATATTCATCACAAATCTTCTAGTGTTGCAAGCATCTGTTACAATTCTTTTGCATTTGCATATAGGTACTCATGTCTGTAGCAATTTTATAATCCTTGCTTGCATATGAACTGTAGGGTATTGCTACCTTCACTTTGGCGAGTTGTCATATACATGATAAACCTTCTACGATGATTCATAGGGATTCATACTTGCCCGCCAACTATTGATCATTGACCGTGGATATCCTTATGAATGATCGTATTCATATCGATAGCAAAGATGCCACCTTCTTTGCAGTCTTCTTATCTTGCTTGTGGATATGATATACTCCTTGCATGTCGCTCGTCATTGCTTACAGAAGTTATATTGAATGTAACAAATCCTTCAACTATTATCGTCAATTTTGTAGACATGTTATTCGTATGTAAAGTAATGCACCCATTACAAATTTCTTCCCTCCTTTAACGAGTGAATCTACAAATTTGTTGTAAATGATTTATTCTCGTTCACAGTTGTGGAAGGATTTCATTGTGTCCGTCATATATGCATTGTCCTCTATTCACAAATGCATTGGTGGGTTGATTGTAAGTCTTCACCATTGCTTATAAATAGCATGTCATCATCATGAAGGATTCATCCTTTTTGTTCAAATCTTTATTGGAGAGTACTTTATGCAAAGGTTTTTTTTTTAACTGTGATTGTTTTGCACATTTAAAGAAGTTCAATTCCCCATCATCATGAGTTCAATCCTCTATCATTTTATTTAAGTTCAAGTCCCCTGTGGTCCAATCTGTATGTCCGGTTCAATGTCATTTGGCTTAAGTTCAAATTCATTTAAGTTCACATGATGTTCAAGCTCAAGCTCATGTTCCTTTATATTTAGCCCATTTGAGTTCAAGTCTTTTGTTAATCAATTTAGGTTCAAGAATATGTTAAGATTTATGTCATTTGTTCAATATTATTTTGAGTTCCCTACTGTCCAAGATCAAGCCCTTTGTTTGTCCAAGTCTTGTTCATAATTCGTTGAAAATTTTGGCAGCCTCCCGGCATCTCCCCGTTTAGGGGAAATTCTGAGAAACTGGGCCACCCCACCATGCTAAAAGAGAGTGTATGGTTGGTGTCGTATGACACCGTGGCCATAAATCTTCAATTCCACCACGCTACGAGAGTGTGTATGGGGGCTCCATAATACCTGTATTCCCACCTATACGAGTGGCTTTCCCTACCACGTCACAAGGGCGTGTACAGGTACTTAGGGATTCCCCACTACGCTACAAGAGCGCATATAGGGCTTACCCATCTCGCTGTATGCATCGCACCGGACTCTCTCCTACCGTGCTACGAGAGCACGTATAGGTGGTTCTTCGGTCCGCCACAAACACCAAAAATGGGATTTTGGGTGATTACCCACCTCGTCGTAGGCGCCGCACTGAGTTTCCTCCTACCATGCTATGAGAGCACGTATAGGGGGTTTGCTAGTTCGCCGCAAATGACGAGAAAGAAAACTTGAGTTTGAAAAAATTGATACTTTCGCGGGGATGTTGACGATGACAATAATGTGGCAAAAGAATTGTACAAAAACATAAGAAATTCTCCCTCCTCTCTCTTTTTTCTTCTTTTTTTGAATCAAATATAAGAAGATAATTTTTTTTTAAAAAAAGAAAAATTTCAACACAATACTCATATAATCTCAGCTAGAAATCCTATTCATCTTCTCCATTGAAAAATGCTTAGTATCCCCAACAAAATGGTAGAGTAACACACCAGCTGCCACATTGACATTCAAACTCTCCACAGAAAGAAAGAAATTTAGCTCTTGGCCAAAACAGTTCTGAGCCATATCTTCACCACCAACTCTAGTGTCTCCACTGACACTATCCACAGTCATGCTTCGAGGAATTCGTACCAATTGAGTACAAGACCTATCCACTAAAGGTCTCAACCCACGACCTTCACTGCCCAACACAAGTATTGTTGGCAATCCACCCTCAACCTCACGCAAAGTAAGAGCTTTAGAAGACACTGATCCACCAAGAACCCTCCAACCATTCTCCATTGAAGACGTTAAGAACTTCATCATATTCTTACATGACCTTAATTCAATCAGTTCAAGGGAACCAGCACTAGCTTCGCCTACTACTCCACTCAAAGGAGTTGAATTCTTAGTACATAGTACAACTCCTGCACCAAAGAATTAAGCAGATATAATAATAGCTACCAAATTTTGAGGATCAATAACTTCATCCAAAGCAACCCAAAGAGGAGCTCTTTGACCTTTCTCTGCAATAGGCTCTAGCTCTCTTATATCAACAATCTCTAGAGGAGAAGCATTAAGCATCAGACTTTGATGTGGCCAATTATTGACTGCCATGTTCAGATCATGTTTTGAAGTTTCGATAATCTTTAGCCCTATCTTATCTGCGACCTTCAAAATTGTCTCTACTCCCTTCTTATCTTTCTTCTTCTTGATCTCATCTTGAAATTGCTTCCTCCCGTGCAGACAATTACCAATGACTGAAACTAAATCCCTCCTAAACCGTCTGTAAGGGAATACCTTCTTCGCCTCTGAAAAAACGGCTTCGCCACTGGTATTTGCCATGGATCTTCTTACAATTAAGGGTGGTTCTAGTTTCTGGAGAAAATCCAAAACAAGTTCCACGAGACTAGCTGATAGCAATGAGTCCACCAGGGCTTCTAAGATTGCCAAATAAGGATCTTCCCAAGCACAAGCATCCCTCAAAATCATGAGAGAGTAACCAAGCACATCAGTTGTGGGGAAATAGATCTCTGCTTTGGTTTGGATTTTTGTTTCATTTGAGCCAATTTGTTTTTTACATGTTGCTGAGAGGATTTACAAGAAATTAAATCTGAAGAAACAAGGCTTGAATCCTTCATCTTGCTCTCTGATTTCCCATCTAGCCCTTAATCTACTGCGTTAAATGCCTCTTGGTTACAACAAGAGCATTTGAAACTTTTCAGCACAAGCTGGGATTGCCAAGGAAACTACTTGTGCAGGCATCTTTGTGGAACATTAACGGTATGGGAACTGAGAGGATTTAGTCGGACAAGATGTAAGTCAGAAGAGGTGCTGGAAAGAACTACAGGTAGCAGCCGATTGGAGTTTGGATCGATTTTATAGGAAGTCGATGTAGCAGGATGTTCGGCTGGAGATCATGTGAGTCTCGGCAGTGAAGGAACTGGTGAATAGCAGGGTGACCTTGATGTGCGGTTGGAGTTGGAAATGGAGGTTTCACGTGTAGAAGCTCTTCTTGCTGCTGTGGGAGTTCATTTGATTTGAGGTGAAGAGTTGGAGTTCCGTTTAGCAAGGAGGAGTTGTGAGGCCATGATTGGTTGAGTGTGGAGTGAATGGAGAGAAGTGGCACAGGGAATCGGGTAAGAGCTTTGAAGCGGGGGCAGCCTGAGGAGGGAAAGAGGCTAAGGAGATTTTAGGATGGAACCTTTACGTGTGTGGAATGAAATGAAGTGCTGGAGAGTAGTTATATGATTTCAAATTACGATTTATTTACTATTATCTTCTCTGTAGGTGGGATAGAGAGCATCTGTGATAATATTTCTGCAGGATTTGGCCATAATAAATGCAGGATTGGATAGGGAGCAGTTGGGGTAGGATTTGTGATGTGAAAGGGGCAGCTATGGAGAGATTTTGAGCAGGATTTGGGTGAGATCTCAGCATAGGTAATGATTCAACATAATTTTTTATATTTTCTTTTATTATGGCTGAGTTATGGAGGTCAACAACTGGGCCGGGCTCAGATGTGCAATTACAATAGTTTGAAGAGTTGGGCGAAAAATGGAGGTCAAGTGTCACTCGGGTGGAATTCTAGCGATAGGATGGTGGTTTGGCGAAAGTCCGACAAAGATTGGCAAACAATCAGAGGTCCGGCAATGGTTGATGGCCAGGCGATGGTCTAGCATAGGTTGGAGGTCGGGCAGTGGTTTGACGATGGTCGAGTAGTAGTTCGGTGAAGATCGGCGGTCAGACAATGGTCCGACGGTGGTTAGCAGCCAGGCGGTGGTTTGACGGCTGTTGGCGGCCAGGCGGTGGTCCGACGATGGTCGGAGGTCGGGCGGAGGTTCAGTGGAGCTCTAGATCCTTAAAGCTTCAAAGCTCTCTCCAATCTCCAGCTAAAGGTCCTCTTCATGTAGAGAGCATGGGTATATTTATAGATTATGAGAGTGACATGCTTTATAAGTATGGAGGAGATCCAGGGTAAACCTGAGTGCTCCATTGGACGTCCTATACCGATTCCCTCGATTATAGAGCATTTTCAAGCATTTAAGTACCTTAATGATGCTATAATTGAGAAATATTGGGCTCGTTGGTCGTCGAGTCGCTCGATTTAGATATAAGCATGTCATATTTGGTGATTATTTAGTCATTCAATTAATGCTTTGAAACTTCCAAATATGCTTTGGTCCTTTGATTTTGACCTATTTGAGCTCAGAATGGATTGATTTTGGTGTCGTTGGGTTCAATATGTTTAATTTGACTATAAATTTGTTAAAATTAGAGTTTGAATGGTTCCAAATTTAATTTTTCACTCTCATCTTGTGGTAGAGCATTCGGGATAGTTTAGCATTGTACATGGGAAGAATATTAGGTTGAAGGGCAATCCTAAATATAGTACTAAAAAAATGTTTGAGTTGACATCGAAGGTATGATTATATTTTGAGCAGTTCTTCTGTTAACCTCAAAAGAATTTTCATGTTAACATATTGGGACTAGTTATAATTAGTATTTGCTCAAGTTCTCCCTCCATCTTTTTGTGTATGCAAGGCAATCCTATTAGTAAACGAGTCGAGCCGAGCTTGAGTCACTCCTGACTTGAGCTTAAGCTTAATTATTTAATCTAGTTCAAGCTTGAACTCGAGCTTTATTCAATGAGTTCGTACTGGCTCATGAGTCGGCTCATTTATTATGAAAGAGTGAAAATGATTATGATTTAAATAGTTATTATAATAAAATAATAAAAAAATAAGACATTATAAGAAAAATAATAAATAATATTTAATATAAGAAATTGAGATATAATTTTCAAACATTTTTAACAATTTTGTGCTTAAAATTTTAAATTTTAATATATTTTATATTAATATTTTTTAAACGAGCCGGCTCGCGAGCTAACGAGTCGAGTCGAGGCTGGTTCAAGCTTGGCTCATTAGCTCATCAGGTTCTGCTCACAAGCTAATTATCAAGCCGAGACCGAGCCAGCTTGCTTGACTTTCACCTCCTACCTGTCATGATAACCTTATGTAGGCATCTAATTCATTGTAGAATCTATCATGATGTCTTTTCTTTTACTTATATTCGTAAAAAAAGATTCATGCCCATGTGTGTCTACTATTTTATTATTCATTTATGGTCTTTCATGTTTTGAATTGAATGATGCATTTTTTAGAATAAACTTCAATTTGTTATGGGGATTAAGTGACGTGCATAGTTAATTATTTGATAAATCGTTCAAAAATCACCTTGCAAGCAAAAATATCAAGGTAATATTTGAATTTGAAACTTTTAAAATTGAATTTACGACCATCGAAATCTCGATTTCAGCAATTTTATAGTTGAATTGCATCTCGATGAGATGAATCCATCGACAAGACAAATGATCAACTATGAGTCTAAACGAACGGAAGTCAAGCAGTTAAAGCATATTTGAAAACTTGTGAATATTAATTGAATGACCAAATGATCTTCAAATCTTGTGTTATTATGGTCAAATTAAACAACTTGATGGGACAAAGCTAATGAGAATAAGATTTTTTTATTCTCGCATCATTAAGACACTCAGATGTTAGATGATCTATAATTAAAGGGGATTAATATGGATTGTTTGATGGAGTGTTTTGGATTTTGGCTAAATTTACAAAAATATCCATCTTTAAAAAGTTATGAATATGACTCCATTTTCTACGTGAAGGGGGCTCGGGAGTTGAGGGAGCTAAGAAACTTTATTATATTTTTTGGTGATCATGGTAGATGACCACCATCACTAGCTGCTGATACTATCACCTAACTTTCATCATCCAACCATTGTCACATTAGACTAATAATGTCCTCATTATTGGCCTCTAAATGTATGCTTGGGACACTTAACTTCGATAATTCTTACAATGGGAATTTGACAATTATTTTGTAAAGAGTGAACTCTTGCAACTACAATTATATAGTGGATTATTACAACTGGGCCATGCCATGAGGTTTTCCCCTTTTGGATTTTTTCACATAAATTTTTAGACTTTTACAACTTTTATCTATGCTTGCTTGATATTTTTATAATGCTAAGATATTAAACCTCTACCGCCATAAATCTACTCAGATGTAACAGTTTGATGTCATTTGTGAGAAATATGATAGGAAGTACTTGAGTTCGCAAGTAACCCTAAGGTAATACTTGAGTTCGCAAGTAAACCTAACCAAAATCAGTGAGAAAATAAAGCCCAAATTATTGTTTACATCAGGAAATCAGCCAAACACAGCAGTTTTTATGAGAAAATAATAGAAAATTTAGAGATGAACGAAGGATTTCACTAGTAGATGCAGGAAAACAATAAAAGATACACATTTCTTCCATTCAAGAGGAAGAAAAAACTCTCTGATTCTCTAGTCAAGCCTAGAGCCCAAGAACACAAACCCTAGATCTCAAACTCTCTCCAAATTCAAGATGAAAACCTAATTCTAGTATTAGCCACTAATAAAATCAAAAGGACTCATACAAAATCCCTAAACATCCCTCCTCTTCAAAATTTCCCTCCAACAAGTGGTTTAATGCACGCTGGGGCCCACCATGGCTTCCGCCCCCCTCTGTTTGTCCACCTGGCATAGAACCGGACAAGTCTAGGTTGTACCGATCTAGCCGGCCCCTCCTGGGCGGGCCTAACAGTACTCCCCTCCCAAAAATTCACCTTGTCCTCAAGGTGAAAAGAAGGAAATTGATCTTTCATTCTTTCAAATGGCTCCCAAGTAGCCTTAAAGTCGGGAAGGTCTTTCCATCTGATCAGCACTTCTTTGTTGCCCTCTTTATCTGACCTCACTCCTGCAAGCTCCAATGGTTCTAAAATTATTTACAAATTCTCAATTAGTGTAGAAGGTAATTCTGCACTAACTGCATGCTCCCCTAAAGCTTTCTTCAACTGGGACACATGGAACACCAGGTGTATGGTGGCTGATGGTGGTAACTTCAGTCGATACGCCACCACCCCAATCCTGTCCAACACCTCATAAGGATCGAAGTATCTTGGTGCCAGCTTCTCGTTCCCCCTTCTAGCAACTGTCCTTTACCTGTAGGGGCGTAGTTTTAGGAACACCTTCTCTCCCACTTCAAACTGCATATCCCTCCTATATGAATCTGCCTGCTTTTTCATGATTTGTTGTGCTCTCAATAGATGTGTTTTCAATTCTTCCAACACCTTATTCCTTTCCTCAATACTACTCAACTGAAGAAACTAGTGTGCTTCCCTTCCCATAGTGCACTAGGTGTGGGGGTCCCTGCCATACATCACTTTGAAAGGAGTCATCTAAGAAGAAGAATGGTATGATGTATTATACCAATACTCGGCCCAAGGTAACCACTTCGCCCACATCCATGGTGTTTCAGAAGCAAAACACCTCAAATATGTCTCTAAGCTCCGGTTCAGCACCTCTGTTTGTCCGTCGGTCTGTGGATGGTAGGCGGTACTTCTCTTGAGAATAGTACCTGTGTTGCAAATCTGATTTCAAGGACTATGATTTTGATGATAGCAAATATTTCTATTTTTGGTTGCCTGTTTAATCTTTCAGGTCCGCAGGATCAATTGCAAGTTTAAGCCAGCCCAAGATCGAGTCAGTCTGTTTTGATATTCAGGTCCAATATACTGTTTTCATCTTTATTGAGTCAAATGTAATGTAAAGGATCCCCTAGCTAAGTAACCTTGCATACACACACTCAGAGGGAGAGTTTTATTGAATTAGAATTTTTATTCATTTTTTATTCGGATCGTCCTGGACGATCCAATGAAAATAGAAATCATAATTAGGGCGACCAAATTAAGTCGGTCTGATTAAGCAGATCGTCCTGGACGATAGGCTTAAATCAAAAATTTTCAGACACCAGATTAAGTTAGGCAAATTTTATTTTTAGAGATTTGATCTGATCGTCCCAAATGATACGTGTATCATCCTGGACTATCCTTTATAATCATGCCTAAATTAGTTTGGTAATTAAGAAAAGTAATTAATACCTGATTGATATGATCATATCGTCCCGGACGATCACAATATCGTACGGGATGATACATACAAAATCCTGACCGTCCAGAGCATTTTCGTTGGCCGAACCGAACTATCCTCTGGACGATATACCTGATTTTAAACTAATCATACGGGATGATATAGATATCATCTCGGACATCAAGTCATTTTAAATCGTACAGCATATTTTGTGCAGGCCGATCAGAACTATGCTAGGATGATTTTGGCTGTTTTGAACTATTAGTACAGGACGATAAAAATATCATCCTGGACGATCAAGTCATTGTGAGATCATCTAGCATAAGTTACCTTGGACGAACAGAACTAATCTCTGGATGAAATTCCTGATTTACACTAATCGTCCCGGACGATCGCAGAATCGTACGGGACGATCTGATTAACTTTGTCTTCTAATCGTCCAGAGAAACCAGATCGTCCAGGCTGAAAAATGAGATTTTACACTGATTGTACAGGACGATCCTTCGGTCATCCTGGATGATATTTGTCGACCTATTGAGATTTAGGGCAATTTTTAAGCCCTTCTATAAAAGATCTTTTCTTATAGCAAGAAAAATCTTTTACCACTTTCCTTTCTAGAGAAAATGTTGAGAGAGAGAGAGAGAGAGGATCTTGTGAGGGGGAGTTTGTGAGAGCTTCACAAAGGTTGTTCCAAGTAAGGATCTGAGTCGTCTTCTTTGTTCATCGTCTCTTATCTTATCGGTGTCTCTGTTGGAGGATCGCTCGCAAGAAGATCCGGGTTCTCTGCCTGCTTCAGGAGGAAGCAAAAGGAGTCTAAGTTCTCTGCCTGCTTCAGGAGGAAGCGAAAGGAGTTCAGGTTCTCTGCCTCATCGGGTTTATGGAAAGGAGTTTTTGAACAGACTTCTCTGCCTTATTGTGGGAGCAGAAGGAGAGTCACTTAGTGTTAGTGCAATATCCGGAGGGGAGGCTCTGGGGAGTGGACGTAGGTCAAGTTGACTGAATCACTATAAAATCTGGTGTATTCTTTCTAATTATTTTCCATATTTATTTCATGTTAATGATTATGTGATTGTGAGTATTATTCTATTATTGTTAAACAACTGCACAACATCGCATAACTGTAAAAGTTTTAAAACATTCAAAAAGATTTTCTAAATCGTTGTTTTACTCTCAAATTTTTAAAATTACCAGTTTACCCCCCTCTTGGTTAGCCTCAGGACTAGTTCATAAGGGCTTAACATCCCTATCAAACTTTCATATGGTATCAGAGTGGAATTCAAAAATTAAGTTTAAAAACTTTTAAATTTTGATTCATGGCTAACTTTAGTAATCGTAATACTGTTGAAGGTTATTCAATTATATGACCAACATTGTTTGATAACATACCTTTTAATTTTTAAAAAACTCGCATGTCCACCTCTTTATAATCAATTGATTATCGCATGTGGATATTTGTTAAGGATGGCTATGAAACACCTTTTAGAATGGTTAATAATATTAAAACTGAACTGCCTTTCACTGATTGGATATTTGATGATCTTGATTTAGTACAACTGAATGTAAAATATTTGAACTATTTTTTCTGTGCTTTAAAATCTGAAGATTACATGCATGTTTCCACATGTATGACTGGTAAAAAAATCTGGGATAGATTATGTATTACTTATGAATGTACATCTGAGGTTAAGCAATCTAGATTGAATATCTTACTTCACGACTACGAACTCTTTCGCATGAAACCTAGTGAATCGATTTCTAAAATGTATAGTAGGTTCACTCAAATTGTCACTTTTTTACATGCTTTAGGAAGAGAACTTACAAACTATGAAAAAATGAACAAAATTCTGAGATGTTTGCCTTCTTCTTTTGATGCCAAGATAACTGCAATTACTAAATCCAAAGATTTGAACACTTATTCTATTGATAACTTACTTGAGTCACTCATTGCTTACGAGCAAGGAGTGAACTAACGACAAATTGATGCAGGTGAGAAGAAGAGGGAGAAAACTGTGGAGCTAAAGGCCAATGATACTAACACGGACTCTTTCGGGTCTGATAGCGATGAGGTTGCCTTAATCACTATGTAATTCAAAAGCTTTCTAAAGAAGCAATATAAGAACTTTTAGAAATGGAACAAAGGTAAGAGTAGCAAAAAATTTAAAGGTTCGTCTGATACTGTTTGCTTTGAATACAGGAAGTCTGGATATATAAAGGTTGATTGTCCTACACTTAAAGCTCACCCAAGTAAGGAGAAGGGTGAGGAGAAATCTAAGTTCAGGAAGGACAAGAAGTGGATTCAGAAGGCATTCTGGGTAGATTCTGTATCCGACTCCTCTGAGACTGAAGCTGAAGAAGATACTACTAACTTATGTCGGATGGCTGATGGTCATCCTAGTCAGTCTGATCAAGAAGAGGTATGTGAGTTAACCTATGATCAATTGCTAGATGTTTCTGAGAAAATTCATTCATCGTATAGGAAACTTAAGAAAACTCATGCTAGTCTGAAATTAGAATTTTTAAATTTATAAAAAGAGCATGAAATTTTGATTAAAGATCATTCTACTCTTGATTGCAATCACATGTCACTACTTGATGAATTTGATGAATTGAATAAAAAGTATTCTAATTTGATTACTGAGCATGATTTATTGAAAACCTCGCATGTTAGTTTAGAAAGAGCTTTTAAAGAATTATACATAATGGCATGTGAGTTAGAGAGTAGTAAGGGTGCATTGAAATTTAAAATTGCAAGTCTAAAGAAAGAAAATAAATTTCTAAGTGTAAAAATTTATGCTTTTGAGAAAAATAAAATACCACCCACTTTTGCACAATTTTATGCACCTCCATCATTTGAAGAATCTAATTTAAAATTATCAAAGCATGTTTCATTCAAACCTAGGAAGAGGCACAATCACCCACTTAGATTAGTTAATCCTTTTCCTGTTATTAGATGCTTTTCTTGTGGCATGCTTGGACATATCTCTCACACCTGCACTATTCACCATAGTACACATTAGGTGTGGAGGCCCAAATTGTATGCTTCATAGCACATCACATATGCATTACATTCTTCTTTTCATAAGAAGGAACCCAAACCTGTTTGGGTTCCTAAATTTGACGTTTAATGATTTTATAGGTGTGCTCTTACACAAGACCTCATGAGAGCATGTGGTACCTGGATAGTGGATGCTCAAGACATATGACTGGAGATGCAAATCAATTCATTTCACTGGAGGCCAGGGTTAGAGGCAAGGTTACACTTGGAGACACCACCAAGAGGGTGGTAGGAGCATATATAATTGGTGATTCAAAAATTTTTATTATTGATAATATTTTACTTATAGATGGATTGAAACACAATTTGCTGAGCACCAGTCAACTTTGTGACAAAGGATATAACATCAAGTTCCTGCTCACTTGCTGCATTATAAGCTTAAATGATAAAATTATTTTGTAGGGACAAATGATCAATAATGTCTACATGCTGGATGTAAGGTGCTTTAAAACTGATGTTTCAATTTGTTTAAAAATTGCTGCTGATGAGTCTTGGTTGTGGCACAGGAGATTATGTCATGCCAGTATGAAAACCCTTAGGACAGTTACCCAAAAGGACTTAGTTAAAGATGTCCCCAAGCTTAAGTTCACTAAGGACCACCTATGTGATGCCTGTCAATTAAGGAAGCAAGTCCACTCCTCTTTTCACTCAATTAAGGACATCAACACCTCTAGACCTTTAGAAGTCCTTCACATGAATCTATTTGGACTCATTAGGACTGCCAGCTTATGAGGAAAAGTCTATAGATTTGTGATTGTTAATGATTACTCGAGGTTCACTTGGATTAAATTTTTGTCACATAAATCTGAGTCATTTGATGAATTTAAATCTTTCTTCACTTAGATTCAGAGGAAGTTAGGTTATGAGATCTTGACTATTCATAGTGATCATGGTGGAGAGTTTAAAAATGTGAGATTTGAAACATTCTGTGAGGAGCAAGGGATTAGCCACAACTTTTTAGCTCCTAGAACCCCTCAGCAGATTGGGGTAGCTGAAAGGAAGATCAGGATCTTAGTGGAAGCTGCTAGAGCCATGATTGCTGAGTATTCACTTCTAAAGTACTTTTGGGCTGAAGCGATAAATATTGCCTGTTATGTGCTGAATAGGGTGAATGTTAGATCCAATCTGAATAAGATACCTTATGAGATCATTAAGGGTAGAACTCCAAATCTGTCCCACCTCCATGTCATTGGTTGTAAGGTTTTCATTCTGAACAATAAAAAATCATCCTTAGGAAAATTTGACCCCAAATCTGATGAATGAGTGTTCTTATGCTATTCTAGTGTGGGGAAATCCTTTAGGATGTTTAATAAAAGAAATTTGGTGGTGGAGAAGATAACTCATGTGGTGTTTGATGAATCTAATCCTAAGGAGTCTAGAGTTGAGGAAGAAGAAGGGGTATGAGAGATTACCCAAGGAGTTGAAAATGCAAATATGGAGGAAAGGGTAGAGCCTCAAAATACTTTGCCTAGAGATTGGAGATATGCTTCGAGTCATCCTAAAGAACTGATCTTATGAGACCCTTTTGAAGGTGTTAGAACTAGGCATGTACTTAGGAAGGAAGTAAATTATTTTGCCTTTATCTCAATGACTGAACCCACCAACATCAATCAAACCCTTTCTGATGAGTTTTGGATCTTAGCTATGCAAGAGGAATTGAATCAATTTGTAAGAAACGATGTTTGGGAGTTAGTAGAAAGACCTGAGAATCAAAGTGTAGTGGGAACTAAGTGGGTCTTTAAGAATAAGATGAATGATTCTGGTGTGGTGGTTAGGAATAAGGCAAGATTGGTGGCTAAGGGGTACAATCAAATTGAAGGGATTGATTTTGAGGAGACCTTTGCCCCTGTAGCTAAATTGGAAGCCATTAGGGTACTACTAGCCTTTGCCTGTTATAAAAGATTTAAGCTATTTCAAATGGATGTCAAGAGTGCCTTTTTAAATGGGGTAATAAAAGAGGATGTCTTTGTAGAGCAACCCCCAGGTTTTGAGAATTCTCAATGTCTTAATCATGTTTACAAATTGAAAAAGGCCTTATATAGATTGAAATAGGTATCCAGAGCTTGGTATGAGAGTCTTAGCACATTCCTATTAGAAAGAGAGTTTGTAAATGGGAGCGTAGCACCACCCTTTTCCTTAGGAAAGTAGTGTTGACCTCATTTTTGTATGAGCTCAGTAGGACCAATCCAGACCTTAGGATCATTCCAATCCTTAGGTTTTAATTCTAACCCTAGGATCAATTCAGGTTCTAGATCAATCTACCCTCCAGATTACTCTAGATCTTGGGATTCTCTTAGATCTACAGCTTAAGACTTTCCCAGACCCTAGGATTCTCTTAGACTCCAGGTTCTTAGATCTACCTAGATTCTAGGATCAGCATAGACCTTAGATCAATCTAGATCTAGGATTAATCCAAACTTTCATTCAATTCAAGCATCAATCAATCCAGACTTTAATCCATATCCTTAATTCAAACCTTGATCAAAATCCAGCTCAAAACCAGATTTCTAAACTCAAATCCAAGGCCAAAGGTTTAAGTCCTGAAAGCCTTTTCCAGTGAATCTTTGAACATTTCAAAACCCTATCAAATGACCTCTGATTCAAGATCTATCAGTTCCACACTGATATGACATGTATCTAGAGGCAACCCTCCAACTTTGAGCTCATTCTGAGGTTTCTAATCCCAGAAACTGAATTGAAATCCAAAGGCTGTAAAACCTTCAAATATTTACAGTCTATGCCACTGGACCTACCACCCAGTGGATTTTGACCCTGGAGCTTTCTCCAAAGCCTCCAATCACCTCCAGACCCTTGATTATGACCCATTGAGCATTAAACTGTATTTTTTGGACTCAATTTGACCCCCAGTTGACCATGGGTCAAAATGACCAAAATACCCCTATAGGGTGTGAATAGTCACTTTGGTCAAATGAGCTCCAAATCAAATGCAGTCACTTTCAGCAAATTTCAAATGTCAAACCAAATCCATTGAACCTAGAACCAGCCCCTGGGTCAACCTGGTTGACCAAGTCAACCTAGTTGACCTAGAAGGCCCCTTTAGGGTCAAAACAGGTCATTCTAACCAAATGACCTCCTCAGACCTTGGGACCACCTCCATTGGTCTCCAAATATCATTTCAAATCTGTTGAACCCATTTCCAGACCCTGGACCCACCTGGTTGACCAAGTCAACCAGGGTTGACCTAAAAGGTCCATTAAGAGCTCAAACAGGTCATTCTGACCAAATGATCTCCTCAGACCTTGGGACCACCTCCATTGGTCTCCAAATATCATTTCAAATCTGTTGAACCCATTTCCAGACCCTGGACCCACCTGGTTGACCAAGTCAACCTACCCCATTCATCATTTCAAACCATTCTAGTTTAAACCCTGACCCTGGGTCAACTTGGTTGATCAAGTCAACCCAGTTGACCCATTAAGCCCATTATGGGTTCAAATAGGTGATTTGACCCAAATAACCTATTTAAACCCTCAAACCACATCTACCAGACTCCATTTATCATTTGAGATTAATCCAGCCCAGACCATGACTCTAGGTCAACCTGGTTGATTAAGTCAACTTAAGTTGACCAGTTCAACCCTTAAGCCTTTGCAATTTAAATCAAACTTCAAGTATACTCAAGACTTAATCAAACTTCCCTGGCCATACCCTTCAATAATTTAGATTCAATTGGACCTTTGACCCAGTCAACAGTTGACCTAATCAACTTAATTCAAATCTAGTCAAAGTTGATCTATTTGAATTAATTTAATGACTTTTAAAGAATCAACTCATTCAAAGCATATCAATCCCTTGTTCTCACTCTATTATAGAGTTTAAAATATTAAAATTTAATTTAATCTAAATCCTAGGGATTTTGACCAAGTCAACAAACCAATTGTGGTCAAATTCCTAAAATCTTTAATCAAATATTCAATTATCTTAATCAAGTCCTCAAGTCTCATTCAAGCAGCTCCTAAGACCTTCCCTAATCCACCTCAGCATTTCCCTTGACTGTTTGACCAGTCAAATGGTCAAACAATTAGGTTAGAGTAGTCAAAACTCTTTATTTAAACCCCTCATTCATTTTAAAGCTCATCCAGCTGCATAATCAAACTCTAGAAGCTTCCTAGAGCCTCTCTCAGCCTTTGGATCGAAATCATAGGGCTCCAATTATCTCCACATGCTCACATAGGACAAAATGACCTTTACATGTCATTTGTCCTTATGTCCTTTGATTCTTCTGCTCCCAACCACCCTAGGGACAGATGTCTTGATCCTAGCAACCCTCCCAATCAATCCTGACCACTGATTCAATCTAGAGATGTTTGAATAGGGCAATACCCTATTTTGAGCTATAATTCGAACCCTAGCATTCTCTCACTCTCCTAACTCCTCCAGCCCGACCCCCCTGCTTCCTTGAGCTCTCCAGAGACCCCTTTAACTTTCCCGACCAAAATCCCACCGGTCAAAGCTCGTTGACGGGCGGAATCCGGCGAACCGAGGCTAATCACGTCCAAGGCTTGTAGCAGACGATCCAGGACGTTTCGAGCTGGGATTTCAACTGGTGAAGTGAGCGTGGACAGCCTACAAGTGCAACCAATCCATTTTTTTGTAAATCCAACGGTAAAAACCCCTAAAAACTCTAACCCTATGTCACTTAGCTTAGAGTTAATTAGATCTTTGTTAAGCTTGTTTTAAGTCAAATCAAACTATCCACATTAATTCTGTTCATGTATGCAATTTAAGTTTAAAATTTCACTCAATTTAATCAATTGGTTTGAGAGAACGGGCTAAAAAACCCTTTCCTAGGGTTCTACTGTCTGTCTGCATGAATATGAACGGTCCAGATTTCATCATATCGTGCGTCTATACAACCGCGCGGTCTGTATAGCTGGCTTGATTTCGGTCCGCCTCAATCGCAACCGTTCTTTCAGAACGGCGGAGGATCGGACGGTCATGATCAAGATCCGACGTGGTTAAGTAAGGTGAGTGCGTCCCGCCGCATTTTAATCATGCGGCAATGATTGTGCCGCCGCGCAATCATTGCCGCGGTTTGAAAGGCCCAACCGCAAGCTGCCATGTGGCATCCAACAGCCACCGCCGCGTTTTGGATCCACCAATCTTGGTCTGCCACGTGTCCTCCCGCCGCCCTTTCTTTTAAAATGATTTTAAATTCATTTTAAAATTATTTTTTTATTTTATTTTAATATTAACTTAATATTAAATAATAAAATATATATTATATATTAATATATATTTTCAGAAAACTAAATATTCTAAATTCAAAATTATTATTAATTTAATTTTATGATTTTTTTAACTATATTAATATCCAATATTAATTATTATAAACTAATAATTAACTTTTAAAACATTAAATATTCTATTTAAATATTAATTATTAAATATTAATTATTTTTAATAATTCACAATTTTAATTAATAATTGAGTTATATAATATTTTAATTAACATTAAGCACTTTATAATATTAATTAACTTAAATTAATTTTAAAATTCTAATTAATATTAAGTTATTTAATTAATATTAAATACTTTAGAATTTTGATTAATATTAAATGATTCATAATTTTAATTAATAATTAAATTGTTTAATATTTTAATTAATATTAAATATTTTACAATTTCAGTTAAATATTAAGTGATTTTAAAATTTTAATCAATATTGAATTATTTAATATTATTTTAATGATTTTAAATATTTTAATAAATAATCAATTAATTTTCAATGATTTAATTAATTAATATTAAATAATTAATTAATTATTTTCTTTTAAATTATTTTAATTTTGAAATTAAATTAATTTAAGCTATATCTTATATTTCCATTAATTAAATATTTAATTATTAATTAATATTAATTAATAATTAACTATTTAAATATTTTTGAAAATTAGTATATACATGTATGTATATATATTTAAATAATTTTAAAATTACAGAAAATTCTTAAGTTTAAATTAACTTTTTTTTAAAATTATTTTTAGTCTTTAATTAATTTAAAATTATTTAAATTTCCTTTTAATTGGTTTAAATTTCAAATATTCATAATAAATTCATTTTAAATCAAAAAAATTAGTATAATATATCAAAATTTTCAGAAAATTAAATACTTTAATTTGAGATTAGCTTCAGAGATCAAAATTTGATTAATTTTAAATTATTTTTAATTACTTAATTATTTTAATATTTAATTAGTATCCAATTAAATATTAAACCAATTATTTTGAAAATTAAAAACTTATTTTCAAATGATCTTAGTAGATCAGTAGATCTCTCAATTGGATATTAAAATCACCCTAATCATATTTTAAGTATTCTTAATTTAAAACCTATATCTATATATAATTCTATGTATAGATTAAGTGTATTTTAAAATTATTTTGAAATATATGTATAAATACTTAAATATTTTAGATTGAGAGATCTACTATGAAATTTTAAACATAGATCAACATATTTGAATTGAAATCATGTGGGAATGCTAATGAATGGTTATGATCTAATCATTAATTAGTCTAATTAAAAATATTTAATTAATATAAATCTTTGCATGCTTAAGGACATACACACACCACTTAGTTTAAGGCTCTCTTAGACATAGGATTGATTGTGTTTATATGTGTATTTATCATGCATATGTTATGTTGAGGGTTAGAGACTTTGATTTGAACCCAATTAACCTAGTGTCATTAAGGACAACAATTAAGGATTGTAATTAGAAAACTTAGAAAATTCTAATAATTAGGATACAATTCCAATCGACTTGAAATTTTGAACACTTGAACATAGAGACACTCTCAGCCTTAAGAAAAATTTTCACGGATTTTTGAGATCATTAAGCCCCTTAATCAACCTAATCAAGCTTAAACCTCAATTAAGCCCTTAAACCTTCCAAAAATTATAATAAATCAAGATTAAATCCAAAAAATACAATTAACCCCTCTAATTGACCAAAATTGAATCCCTAACACATGAAAATTAAAATCAACCAGATCTGAAATTAAAATTAAGTTTAATTTAAGTTTAATTGAAATTCAATTTTTAATTAATTTAATTAATTAAAAATAATTAAAAAATCCAGAAAATTTCCAAACACTTGGAAATCACTCCTTAGGTCATTCCTGACCTTTGGAGTTGATTTCAAGGAGTTTGGAGGTCATTTGGATTCAAATCATAAAAATGGCTTTAATTAAACAATTTAAATAATTCATTAAACACCCAAAACTTCAAAAATTCATAACTAATTCAAATGAACTCCAAATTGAGCAAACTCAAAGGCATACAACTCATCTTAAGGTCTAATATTTATCAAAAATGTTAAGTTTCCAGAAATCAAACAAATTTAAAAAAGTCAACTTTTGGTCAAACCTAGTTCAAATTCAAGTTAAAACTTCAAACCTTCATAATAAAATCTAGAAAAATCCAATTTCAGTGTATTTACTGTCTAACTGATCGTATTAAGGTCTAGTATTTTAATAAAATATTAAATTTCCAGAAAATATTTTAAATCAAAAAGTTAATGTTTAACCCCTTAATTAAATGATTAAAATAATACAGAAAATTCCAAAATTCAACATATCATTCAAAATTCCAGAAAATATTAATTTGAACTTAAAACCAGCAACCAACTAATTCTAATTAAAATTAATCAACCTTTAAACCTTAATCAAACTCAAATCACTTAATTATATCGGATACCACTAGGTAACCCAGGCCTACGAGGCTATTAAATTAGCCCCAAGGAAGGTGAAATAAACTTCACGGCCTCGGTGTGCAACAAAGGTGGTGTCCAACAAATAATTGAATCAAATTTAAAATCAATTTTAAGTCATTAAGATTTAAACTCAAATTAAAACTCCCTTAAGCCTTCAACCAACCAGAATATCAAACAACTTCAATCAAGTGCCTATTTAGGACATATCAAAGCCACACAGTCTACCTCACACACTTTAGATGGTTTGCTAGGACAACCAACTCTAGTATTAGGCTAGGCCGGTGTTTACTTTTCTGCTGTGTGCCGGGTTTTCGAGCTTTTACTGCATGCTGTTTGCTAGTAGTAGAATTGATGTGTTTGTTTACTTATTTACTGTACTCTGTGATGTGATTGATTGTACGATTAGATCTACCCCTAGGCTAGGGACGATTTGTACTAATTTAATCTTATGCAGGTGGCCATGCTCATACAGAGCATTAAATAAAGGGGGCAAAATTATAATTATTAAATTACACAGGTGCTCCAGAAAATTACCTAAGTCCCCCTTTAAATTAAAAAGAGCATGGCTAAGTGTGGTTGTGATTGAGTATTTTAATTTCAAATATATAACTGCTTGGGATGTCAAATATAAACTGCTGATTATTAGGATAACCCTGCAGGTTGTTGAGTCTAGATTTTTAATTTTTTAATTGATGTAATTTGAATGTAAATTGAGTTGTAAATTTAAAGTACTTTGAGATTGAGATGTTTAAACATCCAATTTGGAATCCAAAGAGGAAGGAACATCCCTTAGGGGAGAGTTCCTATCCATTTGGAGATCCAAATTAGGATGAAGTTTAAATATCCAAAGAGAAAAGATAACACCCATATTCAGGGGGAGTTTCTTTTCATTTGGATATCCAGACCCGACGATCCAAGGAGTTCCAAGAAGGCGAAGAAGTGAAGAACGAGAAGAATCTCAAATCTCAAAATCACTTGAGTCTTAGGAGTAGAATCCGGGTTGTAGTCAGTGGTACCCGGCCACTTTATTTTTCTGCAGACCCTGGGTTGTATTATTAAGTGGCACTTGCCACATGGACTTTCAGTTTGAGCATTTATTTAATTAATTTAATTATTTAATTAATTTGATTGATGTGTTGATTGTGATTAAGGACCAGCATACTTTTAATAGTTTATTTGACACTCTTATATGTCGATTTTGATTTAGCCTGGAACCCGATCGGAGGCTCGTGAGGGTACGGTCATTAACTATTTCTATTTAAATAAAATTAAAAAATTTAAGCTCAGATAGAAACTCTAACGCTCTTAAGAAGTAAGCCCGGACTCGCCGGGAGTTTTTCATGCATCATATTAAACTTTTCTCTACCTTGTTAGGCACCTCCCCGCCTGCGGGTTTTGGCAGACCACCTGACCTATTAGGGTGCAGTTCTGCCCAAGGGGATGTTGTGCAATCTCTAGGATAAAATCTATTTTTATGCCTGATTTTAAAACTACTTCATTTTGATTTAAGCATGTCATCGAGTCAACTAGCATGCATCGCATTAGTAACAAATTAAATTTGAGTCTAAATCTTAATTGCATTTTTAACTTAAGCATTTAACCCAACATATGTTAAGGGGCTAAATAGGAATCTGCTTTAGATGTCAGCCCTGCTCTCCTTAAACTAATCTTAAACAACGTCCCCTAACCACTCTACATTCAAAAGACTTTGACTCATGGTTTTAAAGCGTTTAGGTGGTTTAGCTGGCTCCCCAATCCAGGCTGGGGTAAGTCCAGGATTGCATTACATTAGCTAGGTTCTGGGTCACTGATTCTCAGTACCCATTTTAGACTTAGGTTCTGAGGCAGATGCTCAATTTTAAGACCTCAATCTTCCGGGAATCTAATTCCCACTTTCTAATAAAATTGACCACTTAAACATTAAATATCTTTCAATCTAATTCAAGCCCAATACTTAGAATAGATTGGGGTGTCTCTGAAGCAATTCAGAATCTCAAAACACCTCCTACTCTTCTTCCTTTGACTCCAGAAAGAACTGCTCAACCTTGAACCAATCCCACTTGAAAATTCAAGTCCTTAACCTTCGTTGATATCAATCTTTGAAATCTTAAATAAAATTCGTATCGCTATTTTAATCGAGAGTTTTCGTAGGAAATTTCTGATTTCCTACGATGTAATTAACTACGAGGGCTTGCGCTCGTAGGAGATTTAGAAACCCATACCAGATTTTCAAAAATTTAGTTTTCAAAACCTTCAATTAATTATCTTTGGGAAATTCAAACCTAACGATCATCATCGTCATATTCAAACCATCGATAGTGATTGATACTTTCTTTCTTCGGATAGATATATCAATTACAATCGTAACTTTGATTATGAAATTAATGATATTTTATCTTGATTATTATAATCAAACAATGGATTAAACATCATTTTGATCCTTCGGGATCATATATTATTTCTCCTTGAGTTTGGCTACGATAATCAGAATAAATTCAAAGATTTATAATCTGAACCTATTAAGGAACGATATGTTCACCTTTCGAGATAATATATCATTCATATTAAGTGTTCGATTATAAAATCAAAATTCCAAAAATTTAACTTTCCAAAAAAAAAATTAAACCCTTTTTCAAAAATATATTTTTTTCAATCAAACAAGTAGGAGATGAACTACTCATTGTCTAGATCAATGTTAATGATATACTTTTTGAATCTTCTGATAAAAATTTATGTGATAATTTTTTTAAGATAATGAGTAAGGAGTTTGAGATAAGTATGATGGGAGAATTATCCTATTTTTTGGGGTTTAGCATAAGTCAAATGGATGATGGAACCTTTCTGAATCAATCAAAATACACTAAAGACATCTTGAAAAATATGAAATGGATAAAGCTAAGCCAATCAATACTCCCATGAGTTCCACGGTTCAGTTAGATAAAGATTCAAATGAAAAATCTGTTGATCAGAAGAAGTTTAGAGGAATAATTGGATCACTGATTTATCTGACTGCTAGCCGACTTGATATTATGTTTAGTGTTTGTCTTTGTGCTAGGTTTCAAGCTGATCCTAAAGAGGCCCACATGACTGCTGTTAAGAGAATTCTTAGATATCTTTTAGAGACCCCAAACCTAAAAATCTGGTACCATAGACACATCACTTCTTTTGAGATTATTAGATATCATGATTCTGACTTTGCAGGGTGTAGAGTGGATAGAAAGAGCACTTCTGGAACTTACCAATTCATAAGACAGTCTTTAATCTCCTGGTCCAGTAGAAAATAGAACTCAGTTGCACTTTCCACTGCTGAAGCTGAGTACATGCCTTAGGAAGTTGTGTGGCCCAAGTCCTTTGGTTGAAATAATAAGTTTTGGATTTAGGATTACCTGTTGGCACAATTTCAGTTCTATGTGATAACACCAGTGCCATCTACATTTCTAAGAATCCAATCCAACATTTTAGAATCAAACATATTGATATAAGGCATCACTTCATTAGGGACTATATTACAAAAGGGGACATTGAGCTACATCATGTAGCAATTGAAAATCAACTGGCTGACATCTTTACTAAACCACTGGCCTTTGACTCATTCAGTATTTTGAGGACCAAATTGGGTGTGATTGACATAAATGCATGAATCTGATGACTGTTGATTTTTGATATTTTTATTTTTTATTTTTTTCTTCTCTTAGTTTTTGTTTATTTGATTATCTGCTTCCTGTTTGTTTTAGTCTATGCTGCTTCTTTTTATTGTTGTTGTTTTTTTGATTTAGTATTTATTTTAATGTGATTTCCTACATGTTCTTGATTTTTATTTTTTTTCAGATCACTGCTCATTATTACTGATAAATTGAATTTCTGATTGAGATTTTTGCCTGGTTTTTATTTGGAAGCTCGTAAGCAGTGGTTGACTACTCTGGATCTGTTAAAGGGAAGAAACGTTGATGATTATTTCTCTTCTTCTAACTCCTTTAATGGAGTATTATTTCTTTTGATAAAAATCTTTTTTAAAATTAAAAAGTTGATTTTTGAAATAGAGATCTATTTTTTCTTCCTACAGTAATCTACCTCATATGAATAGTATTTTCAAAGCTTTGAATCATTGTTATATTTTTCTTAATCAAGTGATTACACTTATCATATGATGAATAATTTTTATTTTGTGAATTACTCTTCCTTACTGTAGAGAGTGAGTTTTGTCGTCTCTTATGTTTGGAAGGTTATTTCACAGCTGAGATTCTTTAACGATTATGAAAGGAAGTAAGCTTACAAAAGATGCACAAAGTGCCAAACAAAATGCAAAAGAGATACAAAATAAGCCCAAAGCTGAAAAGATGTGCAATGTCGCCAAATTGAAAAGATACACAAAGTGTATTAAAAATTAAAAGTTGCGCAAAGTGCCAAACAAATTGAAAAAGAGGCACAAAGTGAGCCCACAAAGAAATAAGCTTTCTTTCCTTTTAGATCTTTAAATGTTTTAGAAAAATCTATGCACCACTCAATATTTTCAAAAGCTTGAGACGAAAAATCATGATTTTTGATTCCTTACTTTGTAGTACTATTATATCAGATATTTTTCTGGAACGAGGCTTGAAAGGATCTCTTTTCGAATCTAATTTCTTTCTTCTGAATTAGACTTTTATTTGAAAGAAATTTGAACCTGTAAGGTGTTAGAGGTAGGAGTTTTGAAAGTCAATTTTCTAACTTTTCTGGATTTCAGCGTCGTTGATTTTCTTCTTATTGGTTTTTAAATTGAAACTCAAGAAAAATTCTGATTTACTAGAGGTGATCGATTAAAAAAAAAGCTATTTTTACTTTTGTTTTCTTATTTCTCTATTTTATTTCATTTGATTTTATTTTCTTTTTGGTTTGTGTATTTTTTAGATCCCTGCTCTTTCCTCTCCATCCCTCATCTTTTTTCATTTTGTTCACATCGTCCTGGACGATCCTCATATCGTCCTAGATGATCCATCATCGTCCCAGACGATCGATACATCGTCCTGGACGATCCATTCAAATCATTCCCAACATGATCTAACGGTTGGTATGCACCAATTATTGGTGATCGTTCTGGACGATCCACCTCATTGTCCTGGACGATCCACGTGGCAACAGTTGGACGATTTAAATTTGGCTAGTCCGATTCATTTATTGCTTATCGTCCTGGACGATCCACCTAGTCATCCTGGATTATCTTTTTTTGTCAAAAGTCGTCCAGCCTGTCTCCTTGGGATTATCATTTTGTCTTATCATCCGGGATGATATCTGATCGTCCTGGATGATCCGACCACCTTTTTGACCAATTGTCCTGGCTGTCATAATTGCTCATATCGTCATGGACGATCTGGACGATTTCTATTTAAATAGCCATTTTATTCACCATTTTCCTCCATTCTTCCTTCAATCCTTCATCCCCTCATCTGCTAATGGCTGGTGGTAAGAGATCCAGGCAACGGGGTGTTAGTTCCTCTAGGGGAACTATCGATCCTCGCTTTTCTGATGTAGCTGATCAAGCTGCATTTCAAAGATACCTTGATGTTGGGATCACAATCTCAAAAACTATGAACCCACGGATCCTCACATATTTGGTACTCAATCTGTTCGCTCACACCTCCCTTACATTCATTCTTACTCTAGCTTTCCCCTTCAGCACTGAACTTCTTCGAGTTTTCTTCACCAATCTTCGCATTACCTCCGATTATTCTGCCCTTCACTCCTTTGTTAACCAACAACCCTTAGAACTTACCCTCTAGGACTTTCATCATATTCTTCAACTGTTAATTTCTGGTGACAAGCTTCATATTGTAGCATATGATCATAATTTTAATTGGAGTGTCGCAAACCACTTCCTTCGTAACACAAATGCCCAATACCACGACCAGCCCTGTTCCTCCCTAGTCAAGGATGCTAGGACAATACAACATGTCCTTCACTCTTCTGTCATTCCTAAGGCTAAGAACCGCATCCATATCACTCCCTTACTCTCCATCACTACCTACTACATCCTGGCCCATCGTGACTTTAATGCAACTGATTTAATTTTTTGATACATTGAACAACTGGGATCCGGGCCACTGGAGACACCCCAATCTAGCTTTAGGACATCTGATCCACTATGCCTTTGAAATAAAATACAATTTTTAATATCCATATCCAGAAAGAATCCCCCCTATCTTCTTCTCCAACAACTCTTTTCATACTCTCCACAGTACTAGACTTCATCCGGAGCTTGCCCTGGATATTTGAGGGAGAAGCAGAAGAAGTTGTTCCTGAATCTGCTGCACCTGCTCCTCTCCGCATCCAATCACCGTTGCATCACTTGGTGCAGCGGTTCGACCAGTGGGAGGCACATTTTGACTCTTACGTAGATGCCTAGGAGGAGTAGCATGCTGCGGTTGTCCACCGATTCAATACCTATATAGACCAGCATCGACAACAATACAACCAGGACATGGCCTAGTTTGGTGAACAGTTCGCCACCATTCACAGTTACTTTCATCCACCACCACCTCCTCCATCTGATCAGAATCCTCCTCTCTATTAGGTTGTTTGTTTCAATTTATTGTGATATTTTTAATTTGCTGTTGTTTGTTTGTCTTTTCTGTTCTTTCTTTTTGTGATATAAAAAGGGGGAGTTATTTTTATTTTGTAGTAGTTTCATTTGTTATTTTTAATTGTGTCTCTTGTTATATTGAATGTTATTGATTTTGTAGTTTTTATATGTTGTTTTCCCTTTTTGAGATGTCAAAATGGGGAGTAGTAGTTCTTGTTATTTTCCCTTTTTGAGAAGTCACCCGTTGTTTAATTAAATGTTTAACATCATCAAAAAGGGGGAGATTGTTACGAATCTTGTTTCAAGGATTATGATTTTGATGATAGCAAATATTTCTGTTTCTGGTTACCTATTTAATCTTTCAGGTCCGCAGGATCAATTACAAGTTCAAGCCAGCCCAAGATCGAGTCAGTATGTTTTGTAATTCAGGTCCAATGTACTATTTTCATCTTTATTGAGTTAAATATAATATAAAGGATCCCCTAGCTAAGTAACCTTGCACACACACACTGAGGGGGAGAGTTTTAGTGAATTAGAGTTTATGTTCATTTTTTGTTCAGATCATTCTGAACGATATTCACATCGTCTTCGACGATCCAATGAAAACAAAAATTCTAATTAGGGCGACCAAGTTAAGTCGATCTGATTAAGTAGATCGTCCTGGACGATCATTTGATCGTACAGGATGATAGGCTCAAATAAAAAATTCTCAGCTGCCAGATTAAGTTAGGCAAATTTTATTTTTAGAGATTTAGTCTGATCATCCCGGATGATCCTTTACAATCATGCCTAAATTAGTTTGGTAATTAAGGAAAATAATTAATACCTGATTGATATGATCATATCATCCCAGACGATCACAATATCGTACGAGACGATACATACAAAATCCTGACCGTCCAGAGCATTTCCGCTGGCCGAACCGAACTATCCTCTGGACGATATGCCCGATTATGAACTAATCGTACGGGATGATATAAATATCATCCCAGATGATCAAGTCATTTTAAATCGTACAACATATTTTGTGCATACCGATCAGAACTATGCTTAGGATTATTTTGGCTATTTTGAACTAATCATATAGGATGATAGAAATATCGTCATGAACGATCAAGTCATTGTGAGTTCGTCTAGCATAAGTTGCCCTGGACGAACAGAACTATTCTATGGACAAAATTTCTGATTTACACTAATCATCCCGGACGATCGCAGAATCGTATGGGACTATCTGAACAACTATTTACACTAATCATCCAGAGAAACCAGATCGTTTAGGCTGAAAAATGAGATTTTATACTGATCGTACAGGACGATCCTTTGATCGTCCTGGATGATATTTGTCGACCAGTTATGATTTAGGATAATTTTTAAGCCCTTCTATAAAAGATCTTTTTCTTCCATCAAGAAAAATCTTTTGCCACTTTCCTTTCCAAAGAAAACCTTGAGAGAGAGAGAGAGAGGATCTTGTGATGGGGAGTTTATGAGGGATTCACAAAGATTGCTCCAAGCAAGGTCTGAGTCTTCTTCTCCGTTCGTCATCTCTTGTCTTGTCAGTGTCTTTATGGGAGGATCGTTCGTAAGAAGATCCGGGTTCTTTGCCTGCTTCGGGAGAAAGCAAAGGAGTCCAGCTTCTCTGCCTACTTCAAGAGAAAGCGAAAGGAGTCTAGGTTCTCTGATTGCTTCAGGAGGAAGCGAAAGGAGTTCAAGTTCTTTGCCTCACCGGGTTGGTGGAAAGGAGTTTTTGTACATGCTTCTCCACCTTACTGTGGGAGCAGAAGGAGAGTCACTTAGTGTTAGTGCAATACCCGGAGGGGAGGCTCCAGGGAGTGGACGTAGGTCAAGTTGACCAAACCACTATAAAATCTGGTGTGTTCTTTCCAATTATTTTTCACATTTATTTTCCTATTGATGATTGTGTGATTGTGAGTATTATTCTATTTTTATTAAACATCTGCACAACATCGCATAACTGTAAAAGTTTTAAAATATTCAAAAAGATTTTTTAAATCGTTGTTTTACTCTCGAATTTTTAAAACTATCAATTCATCCCCCCTCTTGGTTAGCCTCAAGACTAGTTCATAAGG
This sequence comes from Dendrobium chrysotoxum, assembly GCA_019925795.1. Lineage (NCBI taxonomy): Eukaryota > Viridiplantae > Streptophyta > Magnoliopsida > Asparagales > Orchidaceae > Dendrobium > Dendrobium chrysotoxum. The sequence goes on along the minus strand of CM034305.1, from coordinate 93,440,071 downwards.
GCTTAACATCCCTATCAAACTTTTATGAAAGTTAGCTATAGATCAAAATTCAAAAGTTTTTAAACTTAATTTTAGAATCCCGCTCTGATACCACATAAAAAGCTCCCTCCAGAACTGGCTGAGAAACACTTTATCCCTATCAGACATAATTGACTCAAGAATCCCATATAATATAACCACTTCCCTGATGAATGCTACCGCCACTGACACTGCGGTGTAAGGATATTGTAAGAGAATAAAATGGGCATACTTGCTAAGTTGGTCCACCACGACTAAAATGACTGTGAATCCCTCTGAGCGGGCTAGGCCTTCAATGAAGTCCATGGACACTTCCTTGCATACTCTATTTGGAAGTGCTAATGGTTAGAGTAACCCTCCTAGGGCCATTGCCATGTATTTATTTCTCTGGCACACCTCACACATGGACACCATCTCCTCAACATCCTTATACATCCCCTTCCAGTAGAGCTCCGATGTCAGCCTTCTATATGTCTTCTGTACTCCTGAATGTCCCCCAACTGTACTGCCATGAAACTCCTATAATAAATGAGGAATGTGTACTGAGGTTCGTGGCATCACAAAACTCCCATGATATAGCAACCTCTCCCCTTCCAAATAGTACCCCCAATGGCTACTACTATCCTTCTTCAACTCTGCCTTGACCTTCTTTGACTCTTCATTCTGCATGTTTTCTTCCTTGATGGTCCCCCAGTTAACCATCAGTGGTACTGAAACTGCCAACTCTTGAAATTCCTAGCACATCTAGATAAAGCGTCAGCCGCTTTATTTTCCACCCCGGTCGATATTGGATCTCAAAATCATAGCCTAAAATCTTTAACAGCCATCTCTGATGTTCCTCGGTCACCATCCATTGCTCCAATAAGTATTTCAAACTCCTCTGGTCTGACCAACAATAAAATGCCTACCCAAAAGATAAGGGCACCATTTATGAATGGCCAAGACGATGGCCATTAGCTCTCTCTCATATACTGACTTCAATCGGGCCCTGGTCGATAGCACCCGACTGAAGTAGGCTATAGGCCTGTGATTCTGCATCAATATTGCTCCCAAGCCATACCCTGATGTGTCAGTCTCCACTACAAAGATCTGCCTGAAATTTGAAAGAGCTTACACTGGGACCGTCGTCATGGCTTTCTTCAGCCTCTCAAAAGCTTGGGTTGCCATCTCTCCCCACAAAAAATTATCCTTCTTTAGTTGCTTTATCAAAGGCTAAGCGATGGTACCGTACCCCTTCATAAACCTCTTGTAGTAGCTAGTCAACCCTAGGAAACCCCTCAACTCCCTTATGTTCCTAGGCCGCGTCCATTCCTACATTGCCTCTATTTTGGTTTGGTCCGCCACCACTCCTTGGGATACCACATGTCCCAAGTACTCCACACTGGATTGAGCAAACCTGCATTTCTTCAGGTTGACTTTCAACTGATGCTCTGAAGTACTCCCAAGACCACCTTTACGTGTTCCAAATGCTCCTCCCCAGTCTTGTTGTACACCAGAATGTCATCAAAAAAGACCAAGACAAACTTCCTAAGGTACTGCTTGGATACCCTGTTCATCAAAGACTGAAAAGTAGCAGGAGTATTAGTCAATCCAAAGGGCATTACCAGAAACTCATAATGCCCTTCATGTGTCCTGAAAGCTATCTTTGGAACATCTGACTCCCTCATTCTGATCTGGTGGTAGCCTGATTTTAAGTCCAGCTTGGAAAACATCATTGCCCCATGTAGCTCATCCAATAGCTCTTCAATCACCAGAATTAGGAACTTATCTGGTACAGTGCCTTTATTCAGAGCTCTATAATCCATACAGAATCTCCAACTCCCATCCTTCTTCTTGAACAGGAGGACTGGACTAGAAAAAGGGCTAACACTTGGTTTGATGATCCCTGCCTCCAGCATCTCCCGGATCAACTTCTCAATCTCATCTTTCTGAATCTGTGGATAGCAGTAAGGGTGGACGTTGATCGGTGTCTCCCCTTCCTTCAAGGTAATGGCGTGCTCCAACTCTCTCTAAGGCGGTAAACCATGTGAAGGTTGAAACACCTCACTGAACTGGTGTATGAACGGCTGCACTCAAAGAGGGAATATTGCCCTCTTCCTCTAGTCTGACTCCTTCCAGGCAGTGCAACTCCACCGAGTAGCCTCCCCCCTCCTTCTGAATGGTCCTGATTAGAGATTTGAGAGAAACCCCCGTCTTGGTCAGCCCAACATCACCCTAAATCACCCTCCTTCTTCCCCCCATCACCAGTTCCATCCTCAGTGTACCCCAATTGATCTTGGTCTTCCCCAAGGTCTGTAGCCACTTCATCCCTAGGATGACATCGGTACTCCCCAATTCTAAGGGAATGAAGTCCTCCCTCACCTGGATGCCTTGAATCTTCAGCACTACCCCTCTACAAACTCCACTACCCATCTCCACCTTTCCCGTGCCCATCATCACCCCATAGCCTCCTGTATCTGCTAACTCCATCCCAAGCAGCTCAACCATCTAGATGGAAAAGAAGTTGTAGGTTGCCCCACTATCTATCAACACCACAACCTCACGGTCAGCTATCTCTTCTTTCACTTTCATAGTGTGACTCGAAGTGAATCTCATTACTGAGTTCAGAGAGACTTCTGCCACATCCAGATGCAACTTCTCCTCCTCCTCCTCTTTATTCCTGCTCCCACCTCCCTCCTCGTCTTTCTCGCCTTCACAGACAAGGAGAACCTAAAGAGTTCGGTCCTTGCACCTATGCCCCGGCATGTACTTCTCATCACACCTGAAGCACATCCCCTTTGTCCTCTTCTCATGTATCTCCTTTTCCGTCAGCTTTTTGAAATGTCCCCAAATTCCCCCTCCTTCAGTTTTCTCCTTCGACACTTCCTTCAGACTCCATGGGGCTGGCCCTTTGGATGATAAGAAGGTGGTAGTCATCCTGTATGATCCCCCTGAGTAGCTTCCCCGAGCCCCCATATCTGATTTCTTTTGATCTTCCACCAACTGCGCCAGCTCCATGGCCTTCCCTAGGTTCCTCAGCTCCAACACTCTGATTGCTGTACATATCTCAGGTTTAAGCCCCTTCATGAAGTTTCCTTCCAGGGCTGACTCTGAGATATGATCCAATATGCTGGCCAAATACTCAAATCGGTCATGGTAATCTGCCACAGTCCCCTCCTGAGTCAAGGCAAAGAATTGCTCATAGAAGTCTCATCCCCCATCGGCTTGGAAATGCTCTAGTAAGCATTCTTTGAACTCTCTCCAGTTTTAGATGGGCTCCCTCTTGTTATGCCATTGATACCATGCCAGTGCTTTCCCTTCCAAACACAATCCCGCTGCCGTCAACTTCTCTTCCTCCGTCAACCTATTGACGATAAAATATCGTTCCACATTGTAAATCTAATCATGGCCATCGTCGCCCTCAAAGATGGGCATCTTTAGTTTCCTCACCTTGGGATCTTCTCCGTATCCCCGATATCCTCCATAACCTCCCATTCCTCTAATAGGAGGTGCTCCCCAAGTGTCCCGATCATCCCTCCGATGGTTATACCCGAACCCTTCATCGTATTCCCTTCTTCTCCCTTCAAAATCGGTACCTCTGCGGTGAATTTCTTCCATTCTTCCAATGAAATTAGCACCCCTTTTCTCGTTCCCCTAGCTCATTTCCTCTCTAGAAAGCGGTTCTAGAGAAGGCATTTCATCGTCTCCCTCAAGGACCTCCACCTCGGATTTCTCCTCCCCTGAAAAGGGTTCGGATTTCCTCCTACGCCATGACCGTCAGTGGTCTCTCTTGCTTCCGAAGTCATCGGATTGGTCTTTATCTCAATTAATTTCTTTAACATCTCTTCTATAACAGTGAACTTCCCTTCCAACCTTTTATTGTTGGAGGTGATTCGATTTTGAAAATAAAAAAAAAATTCCTCCAAATCTGATTTTAATTGACCGATTTCTCCTTCCAAGACTTTAACCTTCTTTCCGGCCATCTTTCTTCCCAAGAATCACAAGAGATCTTCTTCCGGATGCCAAAAAAACCGGTTGAAATTTCAGGATTTCAGCCACCGTTGGTCCCAAGACTGATGCTCTGATACCAATTTGATAAGAAGTACTTGAGTTCGCAAGTAACCCTAAGGTAATACTTGAATTCGCAAGCAAATCTAATCGAAATCAGTGAGAAAACAAAGCCCAAATTGCTGTTTACAGTAGGAAATCAGCCAAACACAGCAGTTTTTATGAGAAAACAATAGAAAATTTGGAGACGAATGAAGGATTTTATTAGTAGATGCAGGAAAACAATAAAAGATAGACGTTTCTTCGATTCGAGAGGAAGAAACAACTCTCTGATTCTCTAGCCAAGCCTAGAGCCCAAGAACACAAACTCTAGATCTCAAACTCCCTCCAAATTCAAGATAAAAACGTAATTCTAGTATTAGCCACTAATAAAATCAAAAGGACTCATACAAAATCCCTAAACAGCCCTCCTCTTTAAAATTTCCCTCCAACAAGTGGTTTAATGCACGTTGGGGCCCACCATGGCTTCCGCCCCCCTCTGTTTGTCCGCCTAGTTCCGCCTGGCATAGAACAGTACCGGTCTAGGTTGGACCGGTCCAGCCGGCCCCTCCTGGGCCGGCCTAACAAAATACTCTCAACATACTACAAATATTTTTCCAATGGTTAGCAATCAATCCTTTGATCAAGTGGTGAAAAACACTTGAGCCTTATTTTGGAAGATTACATGCATCGAATAAAAGAATCTTAAATTCAAATTCTACAACTTTTAGAGGAGGCTAGGAAACAAAGAGCGTCATTATAACATAATGGAGTTCTTACACTACAAAATCAATAATAATTCGATGTTGATCCCTTTGATTCCGTTGAGGCAGTATCTCCTCATGTTGTAAGTTTCTCTCCACAACCTCATCAAGTTATCTTATACACTGCCAATTCAACCCTTCTTTTCCATGTTGTTCAATCCGCTAATAATCCTCCAGCAATCATATTGGACTTAAATCAATAGTATTTTAGTGACGCTATTTGTGACATTTTGTTCGAAGTTATCAACTCCATTAAAAACTTCTAGGGCTATCATTCTAATGGAGATCTAAAAATTGAACTCCTCAAGTGGCCAAAACTTTAAAACAGTTCAAATAGGTAAAATCAATTTCAATAATTTTACTTTCATCGTTCAAAAAGACATTCAATAGAAGAAATATTTTCAATTGAAAGAAGAGATAGAACTCCTACTTTCCTAATTTTCTCAATACATTTGGGCCATCATTTATAAGGTTATGTAGATCGTTAATCTTAAAATAAAGGAGATCAAAAGAGTTGAGACAAAAAAAACTATCAAATTATTGAATAGGAGTATCATCATAACCTATTTTCCTTTATATATTAAAACATTTCATTACTAAAGCAACTTAAAAAAAAAATTGATCTCCTCATCTCATTAGATTTTTAATCTTGACTTCTATTTGAGATAAACATGTATCTATCAAATAAGTATCTTTTTAAATTATCATTAAAGTATTATTTTTATAAATAATATCACATCTAATAAAAATCTTCAAAAAGTACAACCAAAATAGAGCCTCGATGAATTATTTAAAAGCTAGTAATAGAGCCTCGATGAATCCAATTTTTAAGAACCGGCCAGTTCAATGCATAATTTATTTAAATAATTTAATTCAATATAAAATATTTTATTAAATATTGGATTGTTTAAATATAATATTGAAAGTTCGTTAGGGGTATTAAATCCTTATGAACTAGTTCTGAGGCTAACCAAGAGGGGGGGGAGGTGAATTGGATATTTAAAAACTTCTTTAACAAAAATAAATATCTTTTTAATCTTGCAGCAAAAAAAATTAAATCAATAATAAAAAGATCAATCACAAATTTCACCAAAGCAGTTAATCGTAGTAAAATAAAATGCAAAAAATAATCAGAAAGAACACATCAGATTTATAGTGGTTCGGTCCAACCTGACTTACGTCCACTCCCCAAAGGCACCCTCCAAGTATTGCACTAAACCTTTAATGACCCTCCTTTAGCCCCCACAACTAGGCGGAGAAGCCCTTACAAAATCACTTCCACCTTCCTCGGTGCGACGGAGTTGCCGGGTTCTTTGACATCAAAGAGATCTTCTTCTTCCCAAAACTTTCCTCGAGACGACCCTTGAATCCGATGGTACTTAGGTGCAAGCTTGCTGGAGCAATCGTGTGAACCCCCTCACACTCCCTCAAAAATCCTCCTTCCAAGGCTCTTCTCCCTCTCAAACTCCACCCTTTCCACTCTCCATTTCAAGCTCTCTCTTCAAATTTTCTCCAAAAGAAATGAAGACTCAATGGATGCTAAAGACATCTACCAAGTGCTTTGAGAAAGCTTAAATAGAGAGCTCCAAAAACCCTTCCAAATCAGTTCTGGCGGCAAAGATCGTCCAGGATGATCGCAGGATCGTATAGTACGATGTGCTTAAAAAGATAGCTTCAGAAAACTCTAAAAACTCAATTCTGCCGCCAAAGATCATCCAGGACGATCGCAGGATCATCCAGGACGATGTGCAGAATTTGACCTGATAGTCCTGGACGATCTCAGGATAGTCCAGGACGATCAGTACAAATTTTGAACAAATGGTCCAGTACGATATACAGATCGTCCATGACGATCAGAATATCAAATTGTGCATATTTGATTAAATAATCAAAGGATTATTTAGGCAACATTATCATAGATTGTCCAGTACGATATGGATCGTCCTGGATGATTATTTCAATTTAGATCAAAAATTGAAACTTGAAATCTTGCCTGAATTATTATGGCGGCTAGAGTTTTAAGATCGTATTGGATTGTCCAGGACGATATAAATCGTCTATGACGATTAGTCCAAAAATTGAACTTCTAGTTTTGACTTAATCTCACTCCCCTGAGTGTGTGTGTGCATGATCACCATGCTAGCAAACATCTTTACATGACTCAACTCAAGAAATCAAAAAATACATTAATGAATATTACAGACTCTTATAGCATAACCTGTTCTACCCAATCTTGAGCTTTGATTCTTCGTTGGATGGTGCATGGTGTTCCTAAAATGTTAGTTTACACACAAACAAGTATAAAATAAAAATACTAAGAGACATAAAAATGTGAGCCATAATATTTGTTATCATCAAAAACATAAACTCATGAGTTCGAGTCATAACAAATATATTATTTAATAAACTCCAAAAATTATCTACTAAGCATTAATTAATCATGCCATACAATTCTAACTCCTAATGTGGGCTCTTCACTTATGAAAAGAAGGAAAGCTATATAAACAATATAAGAAAAATCTCCAAGTGATATGGGACTAAACAACTAGTTGTGTCATGTGTGCATGGTGGATTACTTTCAAGAGGATTTAAAAAAAAAAATGTTGTATACAAAATTCAAATAAATTTGATACAATATATAGATATAAATTATATATAAGTATATAACATAAAATAATAATAATTTATATTAAATTTATAAATTTATATGTGATTTAAATTTATATTAAATGTGAATAAAATTCAAAAATTAGTTTAAATATAAAATCATAGAAACTATTTTTTTTTTATTTTTTCATTTTTTTTAATTTTTTTAGAAATAAATTTATATTTGTGCATGATAATTGTACTATTATTATTTCATTTAAAAAATATTTAAATTTAACATTATAAGTATAAATTAGTTATATGATTTATATGTATAAATTATACTAAATATTTAACATAAATTAGTAATAATTTATATTAAAATATTATTTTAATAATATTATTATTTATTAAGTCATCCGATTTGACCCCGATGAACTGATCGAATCGGTTGAACCGTGAACCTCTCATTCTTCAGATTCATTGTCAGGTCTGATTTTCACAATCTTGATATTTTGCCTGCACAAGATAATGTTGGTCCTCTTTTTTTATTTTTGGGAACGGGGAGATCCTCTTTTAATAGGTGGAATTATAACCAACATAGAACAAATTGAGAAATCTAGATTTCCTACAACTCTGAAGGATTACTTATTACTCTTGGAGCACTGGAACATATAAGAAAACGGAGAAAGTTCTTAAAAAATATAATTAAATTCTTTAAAAAATGAGAAAAAAATCTAAAAGAAATGAATAAAGATATTCTAAAAGTAAAAACATAATTTATTTTATTGCGCTAAATGGCGTCAAAAGGAACTACTACTGGCAGTCAGGCGTCTGCTTAATCCTGACCTAATTTTGGGCCCGAACAGGCTTATTTCGATATTTTTAGGAACAACGGTATATTTTTTGATATTTTGAACTCAATTTTAACATTTTTGGAGCAAAGTGGAGCCTCTAGGATCAAATTCAAGTATATTTAAAGAAATTTGGAATACAATTTTATAATTATTTTTACTCTAATCAACACATCAATTTTATAAAAAGTTAAAATTATAATTAAAGAGATTTTATCTTGTTCACAACCCCAAGAAGTCATGCCTCAAGTCATGCCTCAGTTGTTTCGAAGTTATAATTTTGTGTCATAAAATTTTTCAAAGGTTTTGTATATATTTTCGTATGACAGAAGCTTCAAAATTTGAAAAAAAGGGCAAATAGTGTCTCCGAAAAATGCACTTGATCAACACAAATGTCAAGATAATATTTGAATCGAATATTTTTGGATTTATATTCAAGACCATCCAAACTTTGATCTAAACAAGCTTATAATTAAACTTAACGTCTCAATGAGGCAAACTCATCGACATCACAAATGATCTGATGTGAGTTCAAATAAACCTAAATCAATCACTTGATTCATATTTGAATACTTTTGAATATTAATTGATGGACCAAAGACTCCAAATAGTGTACTTATAAACAAATCAAGCAACTCGATAAGTTCAATCCAACAAATTTAAAATCATTTGATTTTGACACTATTAAAGCACTCAAATTTTAGATAAATAATCTACGATCAATAGGATCCATGCAGATTGTTCGATTGAATATTTTATTTTCTAGGCAAATTCATTAAACTTCCTCTCTTAAAAAGGCTACAAAACAAGGCTCCATTTTTAACATAAAGAAGATTCAAGATAGTTTGGTCACATGTAACTCTGCTGGTCTTAGATTATATATTCAAACTGCTCTGAGACATTATAGCAACTACACGGATCTCGTAGCTTGTAGCCACACTTGTCGACACACAAGTGTTGCCGCATGATCCATAAGTCCACAATGCCATAGAGACTATGAAAGTCCACAGCTACAAACAAGATTGTAGCGAATCATCGCCTGCTTACCAGCATTGATGCAAGCTTATAAAGATGCGTATGAGCTCATGAGCACTACAACTTGCCACAAGGTTGCATCAACAACAATGATGAGATATAGCTCATCTTGACCTATTGGTTGAGAACTTTAACTATCAATTAATATATTTTGAATTCGAATCTTACGTATGTGATATATATATGAGTTTTTCTTAATTGAACTAAGTGTCCAAGACAAAAACAACAATGCTGAGAAGCTGGCTGCGTCTAGAGAGAAATTATTACGTGCGGTCACCGAACGGTCCAGAGGCAAATCAGGATGCGCCATATCACCTTGGTACACAGTACCGATACACAGCAAAAAGTGATGTGGCGCGTCCTGATTTGTCTTTGGACGACATCCAGTGACAGCACGTAATAATTTCACGCGTCTATAATAGAAATGTAATATTAAAATTTTAGGTGTTAGATACGTAAATAGCATGAAAGAAAGTGGTATGTATGTAAATTTCCCTTTTTTTTATGATCCTGTATGTGCACTTCAGGCCAATAAAAGAACCTTGATAGCCAAACAAAATTTTCATAGAAACTTTAATAAAATATGGGAGCTTTAAAAAAACCTGCTAGTTTTTAAGAAACCCTAGCATTTGTGCGAGGATATTTAGACATTTTCATAACTATATATATATATATATAAGGTTTTATGAATATTAATTGTATTTCTTTACAAAATGGGATATATAGTTAGGCATAAAGTTCTAAAACCATTGACCTTAATCACACAAGTAAATATAGAGAGGTTTATACAAAATTTTAAACTCTAGAAATAAGAAAAGTCCCCTTATATTTTATAAAAATAAAAAAATCACAAGAAGGTTTTAATCTATGCAACAATAACAAAGCACAACACCATTTTTTATCTACTCTACTGTCTGAAAAATTTAAGAAGCAATGACCTGCACACTTACCCTTGCCAGGGCAGCCCGTTTGTAATAATACATATTTAACCTTCCAACCCAAGCCACTCAATGCCCAACAAAGCCACTAAACCACCTTATTCAAGATACTCCCATAAAATGTGAGGTCCCTTTAACTAATTCTGTCAATATTCACAGTAATGTGAAGACGCATATTCCCTGCAGCAGCATGGCCATGAAGGCGGAATGGAAATGATTTTCTTTCTTGCAGGGAAAGAAAGTTTATTCATATCAAGGGGGACTTTAATCAGATCAGGAAAATTCTCATGTGCGGCTCAACCGAATGTTTGATGAACTAATCAGGTATAAAGCCGGACTAATAATGAGAAACAAAATTATATGATCAGGTCAAGATCTTGCCCATTTACTGTCATCAGACCCATTCAATTTCAAATAAATGGTCCAAGTCCAACTGAGTTGAAGCAGAGATAAATGGAGTCAGGATCAAGAAGATGAACAAAGATTTACTTGCCATGAAAAGAATTAATTGACTCTCCTATTGGCGGGTCAGTAGTCAGTGAACAGAAGATAAGAGAGATGTGGAACTGAGGCTCGTATATCATCGAGTGACCATTAGATAAGAAAATGTTACAGAGCAATCGCCAAGCAATAAATGACTATAAGAAACATCCTTGACTAGTCCTTTCTTTAGACAACATGCTACAGCAAGGAGATAACACTAAAACATGGATAATGGAGTGCAGAATATTGACTTGAATATAACTGGCTGCTCATCTGGAACTTGAGGTTGATTTTTCTAACAAAATACTCTTCACAACATACTTGACAAATGAATGGAAACATTCTTTACATGAACCAGGCATGAGAGTCGATTCACGGAGCTGTTGTATTTGGCTGGTATGTCTACAAACTTGATTGGAAAATGGGCGGTCACATGATTTTGAATGTTCCAAGCCACATGCAGCCAAGATTGAATGGGTGGAGGCCCTAGCAATTTCCTTGAATCTCTCAGTGCCTACAACAACTGGAGTTAGTTTCTCCAAGCAGAATTCGTATGATTACCAGATGAAGAGTAAGTAGCATAAGTGATAAGATGGTTTAATTCTTTCAAATCCTTCTTCGGTCAGGATCTGATTACTAAGAACAAAGCATACGCACCATGGATTATAACAGGAAAATCAAACATACATAAGCCGATCATCTAAAAATATATTTGAAGAAAACTCTAAATGCATCAGAAACAAAATCTACACATCCACCAGTAGAACTCGCCAGGCCTAATGTTTAAAAAGCTAACCAAGGTAAGGATAGCAAAAGATTATAAAACTAAGATAGGCTAGCGAAGTGCAGAATGCACAAGACAGAAAGAAATCGTTCTCCTAAAAAGAAAGCAAGAAATGCAGAAAGTCAAAAGCATTCAGATGTGGTGTACTCAAGGCACCAAGGAAAGAGAAGAGATGCTAAACCAAAGAACTTATGCACTTAGTACCATAGGCTTGAAAATTAAATCAGCATAAGTAAAAGATGATGAATTTACCTAAACGTTCACCTTTAATTAGCCGCTGTAGGTTGAGCTTGACCATTGACTGAATCACAGATTTCGCATTGTTGTCGGATATTTCATACCCTTTTGACGACGTTCTGCCAGTATGTCCGCTTGCAGCCTCATTCCCATCTAGAGCCAACTTTTTGGTGCAACAAACCCCTAAAGATTTCCTGGCTGCTTCACAGGTAGCACTAGAAAGTGATGAACATTTAACTTCATGAAACTTAGATAGCCGTACTGGTGAAACTTCCTGTACATTGCCAGCACACTCTGTTGTCAAAGCCCTATTTGTTTTACAAGAACCTAACTGCATGACACTCAAAGTTTTTATAGCTAATCTTTTACCATGTTGTGACAGAATTGAAGAGTTTTTATCAGGAAAATTCTGATAAAAACCTGTGGATTTATGTCTCTCATGCACGACTTTAGTCAAAAGCTCTTTGCAGGTTCCTGACGTACTACAACCTACCACTTTATCTGCAGCCATCTTATTTTTGGGGATCAAGAAATTTAAGGAATGACTTACCGGGCCCTTTGATGCTGAAATAGCACCAGCAGAGTTTAAGGAATTATTGTATCTCGGTGAATTCAAAGAAGAGTTAGCCAACCTGTGCTTCTTTGCCATTTGCATCATCTTCCATGCTTTCTCAACATCTTGCAAGTCACTAATTGCAGAAATTTTACTAGACGTACTAGAATCTGTCAGCTGCTCATTATCGACCAAAGTTGAGGACTTTGACTGTTGTGATAGATCTGAATTTGTTCTGCTGGTTCTTTGCTTTACGCCAGACATGGTGGCTCCATTACTATCTAAGGTGGATGAGAAAGCCAAAGAACTAGATTGCAGAGCAGTCCAATTCTTGCGAAGAGCCTGTACACGGCTTTGCATATTGCATGAGTGTAGAAAGGTCCTTGCTGTTTGCCCAACACCACTTCGTTGAAGGTACACGTCAGTTCCCTGAGATGCAGAGCAAGAGGAATCCGATTCTTCTACATGCAACATGATACCTTCAAACCCGCTTTGAATATTTGTACTACTTCTAGAAACTGGTCTATCATGAAAATGTTGCTGTTCAATAGTAGAAGACCTCTCATCAGCCACAATATCAAAGACGGAAGCAGGTTGCTGCTGATCCAGCACAACTGTGCCTTGATCTTGGTCCGTATTATTGGCATCCCCATCAATTTTTGCATGTTCTTCCCTCAGAATGGTACAGTCATGGCAGTACCAATCATCTTCAGGGACAGTATAACCCAACCCAACACAGTAAGTATGAAAAGCTGAATCACAAAGGTCGCACAGTAGAAGTAATTCATCATCATTAGAACCATGACACACTCTGCAACTAGCTTGAGCATAGAGATCATAAAGTGCACTGCTTTCATTGCCTAAAGGATGATAAACCTAGAAATCAAGTAGCAGTATAAGTAAGCACACGCCTTGACAAGGTTGATGGCATTACTATCTTCATCAACAATACCAGGGTAATACTAATATATATATTTTTTCTTTTACAGCATAATAAGTATACAAAGGCTATATCCCCTTTGCATGATGTACAAGCAACTATGTCCAATTCAAAGTAATTATCTGTCTCAACTCAATTCTTTTCTTTCTCAAAGACATTTTGCTAAGTAAACATCCACAAACACCAAGCTTGATGAGAAGGCAAATAAAAACAGTTTTTTAGAATATGCGCAAGGACTTCAGAGCAATGCACCACAAATTGCGATGCTTCTGCAAACCACAAAAACTGATGGCATAACAATTAATCTAAATTAGTAGAATTTCATGTTAAACTCAACAAACAGAAGAACTGGACAAAATAAGGTCATAATTTTTAAGGTGGAAGAACACACATGGACGTCGCAGTCCAAACTTTTAATACTATGGTTCTAATTTATAAAGCAGAAAATGAATAAAAATTGATGTTGTAATATGCTACAAGGGGTAAAATTGACATTTATATCACCTTATCTGCATAATTTTCACACTATTGAATGAATTTGTTAGCTAATTAGTCGCTACTCAGTTTTTTGTCAAATTTTTGAAGAATTTGTAGGCAATTTTAGAAATTTATTGAATTACCATTGAATATTCATTCGATCATTTTTCCTATGCATACACTTGGGGCCAATTGATAAGCGAGGTCTTTTGGCCTCAAAATATTCAATTTCATGATTTAGGAAAAAAAGGCAGAGAGGTTAATCAAATTTTTTCCTGAGATAAGTCTAATGTTCCATTCAAATTAAGGCTCAATATCATCTATTCAAGGTTTTTCATATTTAAAAATTTTTAAGATTGACTCAAATAATTTTGTGTATATTTCATTTTAGTAAATCTAAACTTTGCATATATTAGCTTGAAAAAGGTGTCTTGAACATTCTCTCAAAGAATATGATAAATTCTAGATAGGCTGAAACTTTGTTATTCTATCAAGAGGAGATTCGAATTGGAAAGGGAATTTTGATCATCTGAACTTCTAATGAACTTTTGGGTTCACTTTTTCCAAAATTGTTTCAAAACTTGTCAATTTCAAAATAAACAAATAAAATAAAATAATGGGCAACTCCGTTGGAAACAATCAGCTCTCAAAAAACTGAAACTTGGTCAAAAGGACCAGTTCATTTCGTATAAAAGGACAACCATATTTCTATTTTTCCAGCTTTATCAGCCTAACTTCTTGTTAAATTCTTTTTGCTGTTTTCCAAAACATTCACCTAACTTTTATGGAATTTTATGAGTGCCACACATACAAATATTCATAAGTGATTTTGATGCTCTTTGGCATGGCACTTTTAAAAAGCACCATTGAAACTTTATATCAATTCCTTCTGCTTGCACTCAAGTCTATCTAGTTGCTTCTCCATGCAAACTTCTCTCAACTTTGAATGATCCTTTGTGGGATTGAGTCCCATACCGCTCCACCCATTGTATTCTAGCCAATGAGAGGGTTGCTGGTTGGACTTGAGCCCGATAAAAATCCCATTGCTTGGGTGGCACCTTGAGCCAACCAAAAAGGAGAGTGTGATTAATTTGGCTTTTACCATTTGAAAGAAGTTCACTAAGTTAGGAAATTCCAAATAGGGGTCAGATCAAACAAACCTTGTTAAATTCAATTTCATTGCTCACACTTAATTTTCCTTCTTTAAATATCATTCATCATTAGTTTTTTAAGTTAAAGGGAGTAAATACTTCAGTTGCACAAAATTCTACTTATTTAGTTGTCTACACTGAATTTTAATTTCTTGTATAAATAAACTTTAGTTCAATTGTGCCCCCACCCCTCTTCTTTCAAAATTGTGCATTGGGCCAATGACTTCATCGTTCTCATTAACTCCTACTGCCATGGAGCGGCCCCCTACATACCTTACTATTTACACTTTATAACACTTGCTCGAGATGGGACAACTCCACTCATCACTTAGCATCAAAATATATTTCATATTTTTTGGGTCAACCATGTTGGGAAGCAATTATAAGTTTCCTTGGGAAGTATTAACAAAATAAAAGAGGGCACAACCTCCTGTTCTCTAGAAGAATTACCTCGCTCACCGAATTGTTGTTTTTCAGTTGAATCCCTTTTATATGATACACTCACTAACTAATGTGTTGCTTTAACTCATTCACCATGTATTAGGTATCCCTTAGCATTATTGCTTTACAAAATTCTATGGTCTAAGTCGGAGGATAGAGTGTCTTGATAAAAAAAGAATTCGGGGTGCCTTGTGACACCCCCAAGTACTATATGTGGCTCCCCCTACCTAAATTGTGAATCTCCAACATCTTAAGAGGTGCAGTGAGGATTTTGCTTATGACAAGGTTAAAAGTTTATCCACAACATTTGGCCACTTTTCCCTTCTCTTTGGTCCTTTTCTTACTCTCATTGTGCAACTCTACCATATATTTTTTAAGCTTTAATCATTATCAACTAATGATGTATTTGGTGTTGCAAACAATGCTCGTGCAAAATCAAACCATAACTCTAAAAATTTCATCCTAATTCACTGTAATTCAAAATCATATATTGGAAGTAAAACCCATTCTATTAACATGTGGAGATAAATTTCTCTGTCAAATTCCTAAAAGTTTCTTCCTATCACTCTCTACCTAATCTTTACAATTACTTACCTACCACTATTTACCTAACATTTGTAAACTGTAAGCATTATATAAAGAAATTATTGCATGGTGTTGAAGTGCATCACTCGTTGCACTCCTTAATTTAACCAAGTGTAGAGGCGAATGTTAGAGAAGCGACCAATATAGTGATTTGAGGCTAGTGGTTATCATGGTTAGTGTCATACAGAGGGATTTCTCTATTGGGTCATTAACGAAAGCACTACAGGGTTAATGATGGGAAGCTGGCCAACCAACTTAATGGCAAGAACTTTGGATGCTAAGAGATTCATATTGAAGATTACTTACACAAGAAAAAGCTTTATTTATCTCTCTTTTGAGTCAAAGCCAACAATTTTGACCAAAAAGACTGAGATCTCCTGAATAGGTGGCATTCAAAGGTGTACGCATGTCATTGATAGCTTCCTTCAACATATTGCATGAGAGGATTGTAGATGGTGTGATAAAACATATGTCAAACTTCTATGAGAAATCAATAGTGAGCAAGGTAAATTAAGTGAGAAAAAATTTTAATCTTAAGTTGGTTGAAGGTGCTTCCATAATAATGTATATCGATGAGTAAAATCTAATCACAAGTCAATTGAGCTCGATTAATATCAACTTCAATGATAAAGTTCATGCATTGAGCTTGTTATCATCACTACCAAAAAGTCCACCTCGAACCATGGTATTTGTTAACCAACCATCTACGTAATATAATTATGTTACCTACCACCATTCACCCAATCTTTATAGCCTGCTAGCAATCACTTACAAACATTATATAAAGAGATAGTTACATGATACTGAAGAGCATCACTCATTCTTTCCTTAATTCAATCAGGTGTAGAAGTAAAGGATGGAGAAGTGGTCCGGAGAGTAATAAGAGACCGATAGTTGTCTTAGTTCATGTCATTGTTATACAGAGGAATTTCATTGTTCATATTAACAACAACATTGAAGGGTTAAAGGAGACTGTTGACAGGCAGAGGCTTTCTTAAGAGGAAATCAATGGCCTCCAAAGAGGTTGATGACTAGTAAAATGGCCAAATATAAGATGCGACATGCTTTTCTTTATCTTCGATGGACATAAAAGGTGCAGTAATTGTGCTCAGGTTTGGAGAGAGAGAAGGAAGAAAATTAGTGTGATAAAAGTGAGAAAAATAGTTGGACAATATTTTTGTCTTTAAACTACTAATAATTTATCTCTTTGTGTAATCATGGATGTAGGCAGATCTCACTAAATCACATAAACTCATAGTACTCTCCTTGCAAATAACTTTTCTCATTCTCCTAATTATCATTGCTCTCCATCGCATGCTTTTTTTACCCTCTTTGTGTAGCTCTGCCAAATATTTTTTATGCTCTTATCAGCATCAACAGACCTAGTGAGGGGTTTGTTGATTTAGAGAAAGCATATGATAAAGTTCTAAGAGAAGTGCTATGGAAAGTTCTTGAAAAGAAAGGAGTTAATAACTCTTATATTCAAATCATTAAAGATATGTATGCAGGAGCTATTACTTGTGTTCAAACACAAGGTGATTTGACCAAGTATTTTCCTATTTCGGTTGTATTAGATCAAGGATCAGCCTTAAGCCCATATCTTTTTTGCTTTAGTCATGGATGTTCTCACTACACATTTACAAGAGGATGTATCTTGGTGTATGCTTTTTGCTGATGATATTCTTCTTGTTGATAAAACTAGGGAGGGAGTTGAAGGTAAACTTGAATTATGGAGGTCAACCTTAGAGTCTAAATGTTTTCGGTTGAGTAGATCTAAAACTGAATATATGGAGTGTAATTTTAGTAGTAATAGATCTAGAGAGGGGTTTGTGACTTTGGGCGATCAAGTCATTAATAAGAGTACATGTTTTAGATATCTTGGATCTATTGTTCAGAGTGATGGTGAAATAGATGGGGATATCATCAGCAGAATTCAAATTGGATGGTTGAGGTGGAAGAATGCATCGGGCTTGTTGTGTGATAAAAAAGTCCCCCTCAAACTTAAGGGAAAGTTCTATAAGATGGTGGTGAGACCTGCAATGTTTTATGGTGCCGAATGTTGGCCATTAAAAGAGAAGCATAATACTAAGTTAAGTGTTGTAGAGATGAGGATGCTTAGGTGGATGAGTGGCTTTACCCTTAGAGATAGGATACAAAATGAGCATATACGTGAAAAGGTTTGAGTAGCTCCAGTGGAAGATAAGATTAGAGAGAGTCTCCTTAGATGGTTTGGTCACATAAAACGACGGCCTTCCGGTGACCCGGTTAAAATAGTAGAGGTATTAGATTTGACTTATGTTAAGAAAGGTAGAGGTAGTCCTAAAAAGACTTGGTTAGAAAATATTAGAAATGATCTTTCTTTATTATATTTAAACGAGAATTTGACTTTTAACAGCACACAATGGAGAAAAAGGATTCATGTAGCTGACCCCACGTAGTGGAACAAAGGCTTGATGTTGTTTGCGGTTTGCTTGTGTTTATCATCATCAACAGATGATGCATCTAGTGTTGCTAACAACACTCAAGTGCAGAATTAAGCCATAACTCTGCAAATGTTGTCATAATCAAAACCATAAGGTGGATATAAAAGCCGAACCACTTCAAAAAACAAGTCTTTTTTTTATTTTCTCGCCTAGCGTTAAATATAACGAGCTTTATATGAATTAATTAAATCAGTTTCAGGCAAGCTCATGTACAAACGAAAAGCTCCATTATGTTGCCTCGAAAGAGCAAAGATTTCAATAAGTAGCAATCCATAAAAGAACCATAGCATAACCCTAAACAGAAGTGAAATTATTCATAGATAATTATCCAAACCTTTCTAACCCACTTAGTATTTTAAAAGACGGGGATAATTCTCCAAACCTGATCGCGGACGGGGATTTCCAAAGCACTCTCGGCTATGCGGCCGGATACCTCCGGACGGCGTATGATACGGAAGCGCTGCTTGCACATGGGACAGCGGGATTCGACCTTGGCCCATTCCATGATGCAGACGAAACAGAAGTAGTGGTCGCAGCTATCGATCCAGCCGCGGGCCGCGAGGCCGCCGTCCGAGAAGCAGATCCCGCACACTGCCCCGTCTCCGATTGCTGCTTCTCCCATCTTCTCCTTCCCTTTTGGACTTAGAGATCTCTGTCGTTTGATTGGGAGGAGGCCAGAGGCATCCATCGTTCTCGGACAAACAAAGCTCGAACCGACCAGAACCTTCCATTTATATAGAGGATATGCTTTTAGCCCGCCTCCCGCACGCTGCCAACGCGATTGAGGTTACCTTTAAATTCTAAAATAATAATAATAATTTATATTTACATTGAAAATAGATAAATAATAAAAATTTATTTTTAAAATATTATTTATGTAAAAAAAACACTCAATTTTTCCCTAAGACTTCTATGACTCCATATAATTATTTACTCCACCTTTTAAAGCTAAATCTTACACATATTATTCATGCATTTAAAATTTATGCAAAAATACATAAATTTGCCTTGAAATTTATTTTGAGTTTATATTTATTTTGACTATTTTTACTTATAAGTATTTAGCTTAATGTGTGTTTGAAATATATTATAAATATAATGTATTTGGAATACTCAATATTATTTATTTTTTGTAAATATATATATATATATTTGATTGATTGTAAAGTGAATTAAAATTTTTTATTAATTTATATTTTTAAATATAAATTTTTATATTGAAATTTTGTTATGGCACAGAATCTAGAAGCAATATGATCAAAAGATATGAGGTCAATAATAGATAGGATCGACAGGGATTAATTGTTGTAAAATAAAATTGGAAAATTAATTTTATGTTTATTTACCAACAAAATTAATCAAATTTTTTTTGTATTAATATTTTTTAATATATAATTTTGTATTAATTTTTTGTACGACTTACAAATGTAATGGGATTAATAACGAAGATACCAATAAGAGCAACTAGGGTTGCTAATAAGGATAGCGGGTGAGGTTAGGTCTGTTGGGAAGAGAGAACATGAAACACTCAGAAGGTCATGAGATCACAATAGCAACCCGAACATAATAGGTAGGATCACATGATTCGATTACAAAGGAAGCGTCATTGGTGTCATTGATTTATTAAGGAACTGTTTGGTTTGATAAAAAAAATGAGTGTAAAATATTTCAAATGCAGGAAGTAGAGATGGAATGATGAAGATGAGAAGAATTAGAAGAGGCTGAGGAGACTGAGAGAAATGAGGTATTTTTTTTATATTGGGTTAAAATGAAACTTTAGGAATTGGCTTAAAAGTTAAAACCAACTTCTAAGATCATTTCTTATATTCTTTTGGGTAAAAAACAACAGCAAAGGGGGCAGATTCAAAATTGAAAGTGAGTAGAGGCAGCACAGTTAACACAAATCATGTATCAAACCACAGGGCCAAGCGAAAGGATTTAAAAAATTTATATATCATTTGAGCCATCTCAAACAAATTTTAGAGTCAAACTAAATTCAAAATTAGGTTCAACTCATATGCTTTAGCTCGTGTATTAAATCGATTCCCAATTGACTGACAGTTAAATAGATTTTCAACCAAAGCTCCAGTACGACCATATTACTTCTGGATTGATTATAGCAACTTGAACTCTTAACTATCGATATATTATCCACTTAAGTCTAATGGCCTCTCATTATTCCATAGGTGTAACTTCTTAGGGGGTTACTCATCCCGAGAGTGCTCCTGTGTGAGTACGCTAAAATTAGAAGAAGATTCAAATGAAATTCCAAAAAACCAAACCAAAAGGCAACTCAATGTTTAGGTGTTTGACTTTATTCTCCTAAAGGCAATCAATTGATGTCCTAATCGGTATGCTTAACCCATAGTTATTAACAAGACAAATAGGATCTTAGAAGTGGCCCTATAGTTTCAAGAGGTGACTCCCACCATATAATACTTTGTCCCAACTAGCATTCAAGTGGCTCCCATAATATAGCATTTTCTTCTATATGACACTTAATTCTTATCTACTATATGGTGAAACTTTCCGATATCATTTGTAATAATATGAACTCTTACACACCGAGATGATATCCACTTTGACTTAATGGCTTTATAGTTTTGTTTCATTGAAATTGGTGTAACTTCTTAAGAGTCACCCATTTTAGAAGTGCAGATATATGAGCATGTTTAGCTTTCTAGTTTATAATGAAATTTTAACTCAAACCATTAGGCCAAAAGGAGCCAAGATTTTAAAGAGTTAAAGTTTATTCTAGGGGTTTTACAAACCCGAGGGGACAAAATCATGAGGTCACTAGCTAAAATAGACAATATCTCCAGTGTTCAGACTATTAATTTTGAATCAAGGTTCTCCAATGAACACTAGCCATAAAACTGGAAAACAAGAAAGTTATGCTATTGTGAATGACATTAGACAATAAAGTGACCTGCTTTGGGTCACATGCAGGTTCAACTTTTGCAATCAACTGACAGATTTTTCCACAGTTTAACAATGCAATTCAATGTCATGTGTAAAGAAAGATTTCAGTTGTAGGAACAAAATTCAAGCCGACTTGTACTTCAAGCAAACACGAGAGATGAATTTTATCCTGAATTCACAGAAATAACAATAAGTTCAATAGCTGGTTGATGCTATAACCTGCTTGATTGCATGGCTTGGCTTTCAGGTGGTCGCAGCAGCGATCTCCAAAACATGCAAAAGAATGAAAGGCATCACCATTAAGTGGTTCGATAGCATCTCCTTGCAGCGAATTAACAATCCCTGGATTCTTTGCACAACATTAGTATATACTTTTAAGGATTATTCACATAAAAAAGGTAATTTACTGCATTATTGTTCAAGGCTTATTCTGACAGGTGTTGCAAGGTTAAGAAAACGCAGTTACAACTTCTAGCTAAATAAAAATCTCAAATATTTCTCCAACTCTCAAAATATTGTTTTCTACAAAGATTAAAACAGATTAAACCTGTGATAGCAGACAACTCCTATATAGATGTATAAAATCGGAAAATAGATCTCAACAAACATGTTGCGCTAGTAATTGATAAATGCACTGAACTTCAAGGAAACCCAAATGCAGGCGTCCTCTTTGTACACACTAAGCATAAGAATTGCTTTCTTCAGCCAAAATGAAGGCAACGGAGACCAACAATGTGCTTAGGCTGTGCTGCTGTTGAAGAGGGAGGAGGCATCACTGTATATGGCTACTCCATTAGACAGTACAGCAAGCATAATCATTAAGACAGATAGAAGTTTGTCTCTCAATGTTCCAATGCCATGAGGATCCCTGGAGAAAAAGAGAGATTATAAGAAAGTATAAAGCTCAGAAGACATTGGCCTTTCATTTACAAGACAAAAATATGGATTATTAGGTAAGTTGATTTAAAAACAAACATGGAGTAATACTGAACATCAGAACGGAAGAATTGAACAAAGATATTTGCATGAAACGGGGAGAGAAGTTGGGTTGGAGAGACATGGTAGAACGGCAAAGCAAGACTCATTCTTCATACATCAAAATGTAACAAAATAACGTCTAAGCAACTACTCCGTGAAATATCTTACTATCAGATGAAATTATTTAATCCTTAAAATAGATGGTGCCTTTTTAGCATTGTTGTTATGGAATGCAAAATCAAATCGATATTCCAGTAATACCTAAAGCTCTTAAAGGCCCTTCAAATCCCCTTACCTTAACATAATGTTATATAATAAAAGTTTGATTTATTAATGGGAAGAAGTGGGATATACCGAAGGATGTCCATGCAGAAATAGTATGGAACCTGGGTTCCACTACATGGAAAACAGCACATTGTTTTGCAATATATATATCTATGGACCAAGTAAACGAGATTGGACGAGTAAATCAAAAAAACTCACCTTAGTGTCATGGCAGCAGGAAAGATGTACCCAATGCTAACAGCAGCAGTTGCACCTGTGAATTGGAAAGCATCCCATATGCTAGGAATAAAATTCGCAGCTAAAAATATGAGAGAAAGAAGCGCCACTGAAATCACTGTGAACCTTAAGTTGTCAGTAGATAAAGGCCTTGCAGTGGAAAAGAGGAGACCATCTAAGTTCAGCCTCAGAGCATGGAATATTATAGGGAATACAAGCATAAGGTGTGCAGCATAGCTGACTCAAACAACATCACTAAGAACAGCACTGTATGGTATCCCAAGGTTGGCATCAAAATTGGCGAGCACATCATGAAGAGTTGATTCTCCAAAGAGAAGATAACCAAAGAAGCTTGTAGCTACATAAACAGTAGAGCAGAGTGTTAACGATGTCCGCACAATAGGCTTTATCTGGGAGGAGTCCTCAAGTTCATTGTCAATGCTATGAACTGCATAATGTTAATGAAAAAGTATCATTATTTTCTGGAAACGTCATCCTAACATTCTTCTGAATGATTTATGAAATATAAGGGGTGAAGAAAAGTAAACCAAAAAGAGAGAGACCACGATTGTGCAAAGGAAATCAACCATTGCTTAAATACAGATAGAATATCACCCTTTTCATTTATTTGAACAGAATTTTTTTAAAATGAAATATAACACCTCAATTAAATGAGATCTTAATTTCTTCACTGTAAGAAAATTCCTGTAAAACATAAAAATTGAAAGCTTAAGTTGCATTTAAGCCCAATATTAAGCTTGATCCTTAAAACCAACAAGATTCATGCCATATGTTTCCTTGAAGTAGATGTCATATGTTTCCAGCATCCGTTTTTTCGTTTCTAAATAATTTCCATGATGCTAATAATTAGGCTGGACTAAAAGAACTTTACTTACAAATTTAAAATCATAACAACCTAACTACTCTTTATTAATTTTCTTCAATAAGCATTTTCCTCTTGTCAAGTCCTATTCTATATCATATATATGTCTCTCAACTTACCTCAACCTTAACATCCTCTGGACCTACCAAACTCTTTAATTGTTCACCTTGATGAGGACATCCGGCCTTGGAGGGTTTACCAGAGAAAGGGCCGACGATCTACGGTCACGATTACTCCGATCTATTTTTGATATTTTGTTGTATTAGATTTGTTATTTTTGCTTTGACGTTTCTACCCTCACTTGAGGGATTAGTTGTTTGTAGCCATGGAGGGCATCTTAGTCTTTTATTATGCTTTTATTGTACTTCACTATTTATACCCCTTTTCTCTTCATGAGAGGGATAATGAATGATAAACAAATTTCCTGTAATCTTGTGTTTGTGTGAGAGTTTGAGAGCTTTGGAGTGAAATCCCTAGGAGAGGGAAGCGGATTACCCACCAACCTTGGACGTGTCCGGGGTCGTGGTTATTTTCTCCTATCTTTCCTTCTCTTTTCTCCCTCCCTTTCCTCTTCCTCCCTTTGCCGTCGGCAAACACCACCCCCCTCATCCGCCACGTCCAAGTCGTCAGCCTCCTCACCAAAATCCCTCCCCATAACCGCCGGCCATCTCACTCCACCACCTCCTAGCCGCCGGCCATCTCACTCCACCACCCCCTAACCACCGGCCAACACCACCCACCTCTTTCCCCACCTCCAAGTTGCCGGCCACCTAGTGATGAGGACATCCGCAGGAGATTTCGTCACACTTACCATCGGAGGAATCATAGATCGACGGCTACGATTCATAGTGTTTATTTATGATGTTTTAATTTTGTTTTTGTTATTTGTATTTCAGTTTTTCATTTGTACCCCTATAAGGGATTTGTCATGTGTTGTAGTCCAAGGGCATATGTGTCTTTGTTGTCTTTGCTTTTGGAGGCCTATATATTAAGGCCTAGCCATTGTATTAGCTTCTAATGATGGATGATGAATGAAATTTCAAATTTTTGCTTCTAGATCTCTTAGTGAGTTCTTGTGAGGAGTGATCCCTAGGAGAGGGCCAAGCACCACCCACCAGCCGCCGGTAGGAGCCAGGACTCATGGTTAGTTTTTCCTTTATCTTTCCCTTCACCAACACCACCTCCGGCCTATTTTCCCACCTCCTAGCCGACCAAACCAGCCCCCTCCCCAAACCTCCACACCACCGGCCTCCCTTGGCCTCAACCGCCAGCCACCACCCACCCCGTCGTCGGCCTCCACCCTCCACCCGCCTCTCTCCACTTGCATACCCGCCGGCCCCTCTCCATTGTTCCTCAAACTGAAATTCAAATTCCCATAGGAGCCTTATTTTCTTTCCTAATTTAACTCTAGCTAATTAGGAAAGTTTCCAACTTGGATTTCAATTAAATGTTGGAATTCAAATACTTTCATAATGCTTGGATTTAAATTAGGAAACTTCCTTATTTAAATAAAATCTGAAATAAACTTCATATTGATTTCAAACCAAATAATTAACCTTGGGGCCAACTTACCTAAAACCCAAATCCCTCCTCTCTCCCTATGTGGCCGGCCCTCCCTTCCCCTAGCTTTCTCTCTCCAATTAAAATCAATTCCACATTAAATCAGCCCCTAATTCCCCCTCTAACCGCTGGCCCCAACCTTGGAAGAATAATTTGAAATTCAAATTATTCCCTCTCCTCCCTCTTAGAAAATTCTGAATTAATTTCTGATTTTCTCCTAATTCCCTCCCTCTCCTTCTCCCTCACGGCCGAACCCACCTTTCCCTTGCAAGCCGCCGCCCCTCTCCTCCCTCTCCATCAAACCTTCTTCTCCCTCACTCAAAGTAATTATGAATGGTCGATCCGGACATTGATCATGGATTCGTAGAAGATTCTCACGGATGGATCGACATCCTACGATCTCCTTTCTTTGACTTCATTCCCAATTTCGACAACTCAGTGGACGAATACGTGGACCGCATCTTGTATCAACTAACTCTTTCAACCGAAGAGCACATCCTCCAGGGTCATTGGTACGTTGTCAACCATCCAACCACTTCTCCTGCTTCGACTACCGCTCCAACGACTACTACCCGAGGCGTTTTCTTTCTTGTGGTGGTATCCATTGGTGTATTGACTTTGATTCTCCATCCAACTCTACCACTTTAAAGAGAGAGATTGGTGGACTCAATGTGAAAACATCGCTTTGTTAACCGGTGGATTGTGTTGAACTAGTCATTTTACTATTTTTATTTTGGTTGTTATTTTAAAAGATTCCTCAACTTCGGTTTGTGATTGATTGCCTACGCATAGTTTTCTTTCTAAAGTCCTCTTTGAATCTACTTGGGTGAAGCATTAAGCTAAAACTTTTATCTTACTTAATCAATTAATTATTAATACTCGCAAACAATTCCTGGTTTCACATCACCTAGCCTCACCCTTCCCCACATCCTAACTTAATGACTTTCCTAAAATAAAATTATTTAGTTAGAAACATTTTGAATTCAAATTTCAATAATTTAGAATTTCAAATTCTTTCCCTAAATAACTCAACCCATCCGAGAAAACCACCCAAATCTATTCAAATCTGAATTCAATTCAGATTTAAATAAATTCCTCTCATTCATTGAACCTGGACACCCTCTCTCCTCCCCTTCTTTGGCCGCCCCTCTTCTCTCTCCCTTAATGAAATCTTTCCACTAAAGCTCCCTCAATCAAATCCCAATTAATCCCCTTTCATGGCCAGCCCTACCTCTCTCCTATCCCATTAAATTCCCAAAATTTAATTCCCCAATCAATCACCTAATCTCCCTCGCCCTAGCCGCCTTCTCCAAGCACCTCCTCCTCACGGTTTTCCCCCTTTCCTGAAGTTTCCAAGTGCTGTCCAGATTTCTAGACATAACCTGCAGGCTGTCCAGGAATCCCAGCTGACCCCACTGCTGTCCAGGAGAAGATCAGCTGCTATCCAAGATTAATAATTTCAGCATTCCGGACAGGTTCTAGTTGTTGTCCTGAATTTCTGAATAAAAAAAACTGTTGTCATGCACCCTCAGAACTGGGCCCCTTGCTGTCCCGAACATCCCAAACCGCCGTCCAGCTGTTCCGGCCGAAGGAAATCATTGTCCAGAAGTTCCAATGACGAGTAATTGTTATCCACTCTCCTTCAGAAGCTGACTAAGGTGAACTTTCTTCCTAACCCTATTCCTTCCATGTTTCTCTCTATTGTGGCATTACGACGATTGTGTTACTTCTCTCCGCTGAACTAGAATATAAGAGTGTGAGTGAGTGGACTAAGTAGTGGCTATCTTATATGTTAACTTAGGAATTTTTATTGGAACTCCTCCACGCATGAATTATCTTGATTCGAATGATTATGACAATGTTCCGTCTTTTAACCGGTAGTTTGGCCTAAGTTAAATCACTTCTCTGGTGTATGTTAAAATTCGTTTAATATTGCTAAAGCTTTATGATCATTATTGCTTTAACCCAAGGCGTAACTTTTCTAGTCATTATTACCTACATGTGCAATGTTGTCCTGCATCACACCTCCTAGGTCCATTCATCTTTCTCCAGGCCTTGGATTAAGGATAGAATGAGTGAAAAGAGGTTAGCTAGAGAACAGGATGAAGTGAGGATGCAAGGAACAGGGCAGAGGAGTTGATCAAAGATTCAAAGAAGAAGGCCCCAACAGAGGTAAGGGGGAAGTAATCATTGAGCAAGAAGAGAAGTAAATTTG
Organism: Dendrobium chrysotoxum; assembly: GCA_019925795.1. Classification (NCBI taxonomy): domain Eukaryota; kingdom Viridiplantae; phylum Streptophyta; class Magnoliopsida; order Asparagales; family Orchidaceae; genus Dendrobium; species Dendrobium chrysotoxum. Next base: position 93,412,657 of record CM034305.1, on the reverse strand, counting down.
AAGGGGAAGAAAAGAAATACATATATACCAAAGATCTCTACATATGCTCTCTTCTCTTGTTCATAATGTTAGCAATCACATATTCAAGTTTCACCAGTGTTAACCTCCACGATACAGCCAAGAAGAAACAAACCAGAAGAAAATAAAAAAAAATGCTAAAATGATTACCTGTCAAAGCCCATACGCAAATCCCGTCGTATCTCTGTCAAAGCCGCGTCTACAGTCGCCCATATCTCTGCAAACGGCGCCGATGTCAGCGACCTACTCCCGCGTGCGAAGACTTCGCCTCGATCGCGACCCTTCTCCGCTCTTTAAAATGCGAAGAGGGAAGCTCTTCGGCGTAGGTTCTTCCCACTCGACTCCTCCACAACGTGAAACTCCCGCAAGCTCCGATCCTTTCTTCCTCTCTCGCTGCTCTTCCCAACCCCATCCGAACTCCTCTTCCCACGCAAGTTCCTCTCCACCTCTCCCGTCACTATTGTTCGGCTTCGCTTCGACGACAACGTTCCCTCCTCTCGGATCGGAAGTTCCGATATTTTGATCGCAAGCAACAACCGGAGCTCGCCGCTGTGAAGGAACCTTCTCCTCTACACGCGCTTCTTCGGCTCCTGCGTGCCGTTCGACTTCGCTCCTTCGATCGACGTTCCCTTCTTGTCCGATCGGAAGCCACGATAGGAGCTTGCTCACTGGGGAGGTAGCCATCTTCTCCCTTCCGCGAGCTTCTTCCGCCAAATCCTGTCGCTAAACAGCCCTTAGGCTTTCTTTTTTTTTTTTTAAATTAAATTAAATTATTTATTTATCTTTAATTGTAATTAATTGATTTTAATTATAAATCAGTAATAATTAATTAAATTTAATTGTATTTAATTATATTAATATTTAATTAATATTTAATTAATCATGATTAATTAAAATTAAGTATGATTAATTAGTTTTAATTATAGTTAATAATTAATTAATTAATTAATTATAATTATGATTAATTTTTCTTAAATATAATAATTAATTATTGTTAATCATTAATTAAATTTAATTATGTTTAATTTTTTTAATATAATTAATTATTATTTAATCATGAATTAATCATAGTTAACTAAATTTAATTATAATTAATTATTTTTAATAATAATTATTATTATTAATTATTAATTATTCATAATTAATTAAGTTTAATTACGCTTAATTAATCTTTAATATAATTATTTCTAATTAATCATTAATTAATCTAATTATAAATTAATCCTAATTAATTATAATTAATTATAATTAATTTAAAAAAAGAGAGAGAAATACTTCTCTTGCTTCTCTTGCTTGCCTCGATCTCCGTGTACCAACCCCGCCTCGCCGAAATGCCAAGGTATAACCCCTCTAAACCCTAAAACTTCGAGAACCCGCCTCGAGGCTTGCAGCGCGACAAAACGATCACTTATACACGCTTTTCTTAGCGTGATGAGAGGAAGTGCGTTGCGAGGCTTGCAACGAAGTGGGTAATCACCTAAAATCCAATCTCGACGTTCGTGTCAGCTGGCAAACTTCCCATACACGCTTTTCTTAGTGTGGTGGGAAGGGAACCCGGTGCGACGCCTACAATGATGCGGGTAAGCCATATGCACGCTTTTTTTAACGTGGTGGGGATAATTTTAAGTACTCGTACGCGGCTCTGTATCTGCGAGGAAACAACTTCTCTTTTCTTGTAACATGTACATGTAGAAGACTCATACACGCTTTTCTTAGCGTGGTGGGAAAAGCTCAGTTTTTCGTAGTTTCCCTTAAATTAGGGAGACGCTGGGAGGTTGCCAAAATTTTGGGTGAACATAAAACTGCACTCGGACTTGATTTGGACCTAAAATGAAACTTGAACAAAAAATACAAAGAGCCTGAACTAAACTTAAACTCAAACTAAATTCAGAACTTGAACTTGATTTGAATATCAAGTGGACAAAGCTTGGACTCAATTTGAATATCAAACGAATGTGACTTGAACTAGTTGGATTAAACTCAAATGAATAAAGAACTTGATTCAAACTTGACTTGCTTGGTTTGAACACCAACAAAGACCTTTAGCTTGACTGCAGGGAACTTACAAGATGTGGACCTGAACTTGATTTGAACAAATGATTTAAATTTCAACTTAGACTAAAAGTCTAATATTTAAAATGAAGATCATAAACTCATGAAGGATGAAATCAATAACAAGGGAATGATAATCATGGTATGGGGACCTTCAGAATATTGACGTGCAATGTCAGACATGAATTCATCCATAAGCGACATTCAACAAGGAGTTTGACTTGAATGACATCAAAAATCCCAACGGAATTATCACTTTAATACAAATGATAATCCAGAAAGTGTGATTCATATGAGACTCATGCAAACAAAGAAGGATTCCTGTAATTACCAACTTTGACATGGGTCCCTTCTTGGATGAGAATATTCAATTTGTGATGATTATATCAATCGGAATGGGAATATTAATGAATATAATAACAAGTTGTCATATTATAAATTATCCCCAAAATTGAAGAGCTTGCAAATGTCATCAGTTTGCATGTAACAAGAAAATTGTGAAGGACATGACTTGATTTCGAAGGACTTCTGAACATGATAATTGACTTGTAATGCTGAACATGCCTCATCCTCAAGTAATGAGTAGTATCAATCATCACTTCAATCGAATGGCTACTATACAAGACTTCTAATAGGTGTTTTAATTGACTCATGAAGACTACGACAGCAGAAATGCAAGTTTCCAATAAACAAAAAAACTAGCTCGTAGATGAATACAGTAGGTATCTACGAACGCCGAGAGTCAACATATAATGAACCGGATGGTTTACCAACTGTTGTACACAAGGAATGCAGTGTCATCTCTCTCATCAGCAATAATTCAATTCCAAGAAGATACAACAACGAAGGAGATCAAATGCAAATGAATAAATAGGAATCTTACATCTCTCTCACAGTCAACACAAGTCAACATAAAAGGCAACTGTGTGGATACATTACAAGTAGGGGAGACCAGTGTATAATGAACATAATGATTTGATGCATTCACTTGGATATGAAGGATATGCAATAGATGCAACAACTCCTTGCATTCAAGATCAACATACAAGCAGAGGACAATGAGGGCCGACATGCAATGGTTATGAAAGTTCCTTCATACAAATGCAGTACTGTCCACAAACAAAGAAGATAAACATAAAGCAAAAATAGTAATCCCTCCTACAAAAATTAGAAGATCAATATGCAGTGAATATAATGACTTATAGGTTAACATATATTGGAAGATTCATGATGAATATTACAACATTTCTACGGTCAACACCTTGATGCACTGTAAGCAAAGATAGATAATATGTAGCAAAAAAAACATCTACCTGCCTACAAGCAACAGTAGTGGGGATCGTATAACGCAACGCCACGGATCTGCAACATCCATGCAAGCAGACAGAAGGCATACAAGTCCTCAAATGAAGCTCTAGCGCTACGCCACCGAATCTACAACATCCGTTATGTATAAGCAGACAGAAAGCGTTTACATATATTTTAAAAGTACCCCCGCACATGTGCACCTTAATTTGTATACACATAGGAACACAAAAGGGGTAAGTACAATCATAACTCGCATGGGCCCCGACGAGCGTATTATTGGTACACACGTGACGTCTAGGGATGCTACATGGGTCAATAAGTGAATTCAAGTTTGAGCCCGATCCTTCTATCCAGGTAGATAGGAGTCGACACGGCTTGAACTATTAAAAGAATATACAGCCACGGGGTCGACTGGGATATTTGTTTATACGTTCATATTAGACCTTCAAGGCCTATAATCAAGAGAATTCACCAATAAAGGTACAAAGCCTACGAAACCCGATCCTCTATCGACAGCCTGATAGAGTCGATAAGGTTCAACCCATAAATACAAAGGACCCTAAAGTCACCCCGATGATGGCCGTGTTGACCGTTAATCTCAACCGGAGGGGTTCACAAATACTTTCAAATGCCTCCCAAATGTCCAAACACCCATAAAATTTAAATTCTGAAATCCCAAAACTCCAAAAATATTTAAAAAATTGAAACTCATCAATCAAATCACTTAAAGCAAAATCCATCCATCCTCCGCAACAATTTGTCGAGGTGGACAGATATGAAAACTACTTCAGCTCACAAAGAGCTAATGCCTGGTCGAAAATATCACTAGGATCCATTCTCAAACAATCTCCTGCCAGCAAGGACGTGGTACGAGTCCTCTAACCAGCAGTTTTGCCGCCAAATGGCACTGCAGGATAGACGGTTATGACTCGGGGCCCTCTGAACCAGGTGGTTGCCATCAATGACACCATTATATTATGGTTATGGCCAGAGCCCGTATACTCCACAATGGAATCAAATCCTTGAGATATGAATTAATAGGATATGATTGATAGGGCACAAAGCCCTCTATTAGCTAAGGTGGATTCAAATTTGTCCCCTTAGACAAACATTCACCCCAGGTCTATAAGGTACCCTTGGACGAAGCAACTCATGGCTGCCGACAAGGATCTTTCTGTCAGGTTGAGTCGACTACCTCCTCTGACTAAGTAGACCAGGGACCACGATGGCCCGGGATGACGGAATCATAGGATCTTAATCGGGTCCATCATCCATTCCCCCACCATCCGCTTTAAGTGAAAGATGGTGAAACTTTCAATTTTAAATATCAATCAATCAATTTCAAACTTCAAATCCATTACTGCTACTGCATGCCAGATAACACGTATCTTTACGTATCTGATTGACGACTAGACTTAATCGAAAGTTCTCTCTCGTGATCGGGAGGGGTAATTAACTATAGGGGCTTGTGCCTATAGGAAACCAGAACTCAGATTATAAAGTCCTCACAAAATGAGGGCGAAATTTCTGGGTAGTGTCTTATCTACAAACCCATCTGCCTTCCAAAATTTACCCCGGAACTTAAATCCGTTAAAACTCCCCCGAAGAAAGCAAAAGCGGGCAGAGGCCGGGGCTGAATTTTCGGAGCCCACAACCAATCAACTTCTTTAAACTAAATATTCACTAGCGTCACGCATATACTTTAATTTAAAACTAGCTTATGCCCCACCTTCAATTAATTATATATATATATATATATATATATCAATTTAGAAAGAAAAATTTCTTAGTTGTTTGGTGATTCCAACATCACATTACTAACCATTACACATACTTAATTTTGCTTTTCTCAAAATCTCCTAGGATCTTACAATAAAGTTTCAAGAATAAAGAGAGCTATGCTCGAGCTCAAGCAACACACAAGGGTGTTAATTAAATATACCAAAATAAAAATACTTTCCTAAAAATAATGTAACGCAAAAACAGATCTGTATATCTTTATGATGCTAATTATTGTCAAGAAATATTAAACCATACCATTGTAATGGCAAATAAAAGCCGTTACAAGAACTGGGACTGCAGTGAAGAGGTTCCAGATAGATGCAAGATTGGGTATATCAGGAAACAATTTTGGCATCGGTATGCTTCCAACTAGCAATTTGAGAACAGCAATCCCAGCTGTGATCACAACAAAAACTATTGCAAGTGCAACAGACAATGCAGACGTATACCTCAATGAATCTGCAAAAGGAAATACCAACATACTATAAGTTAATTCTAGAAAAATAAGTTAGAAAGATGCTACCATTATCATTAACTTAAATAAAAAATACTAACAAAAAATTATGCCATGAAGTGAACAACCTGACAAGACTTACCTACACGCTTGAAGCTTGCTAAGGGAGCAAATATTAGAAGAGTAGTAACAAGAAGAACAAAGAAACGTCCATTCCACCAATGATCCCCAAACCATCCTTCCAAGACACCTGAGTGATGAACACCACTAGTAGATGTTCCAGAAAGCACATCACCTTGCCAAAAGAGAGTAAACTCTAATTGTTAATACACCGAGCCCATTACATGTATCCAACAAGCAAATGAGTTGAAAAAAATAACAGATACCCATTGAGTATCACAACTAAGAAAGGAATGAAAATGCGGAAATTTCAAAAGACATAGGGAAATTTAAGAGAACTTATCAGAGAAGCTAGCCATAAAAGGAAGGATAGATTTAGTCAACATGCACCATTATAAGAAGCTTGCTAACTCATATAAGGACACTTATGAGAGAAATAGTAATTAAAGATTATTTTTTCTTATGATCATTGTAAGATAAAGGAGGTGAGGAATAAATAAAAACAAACAGGAGAAGAATGTAAAAAGGGAATAAGGGACCATCCTGTTGCTTGATGTTAGAAAATATGTTTTAAAAATGGTGAATTACTAGATTAAATCACTTACTTTGATGCATTTGGAAATTAATGTTGTTTTTGAACTCCACAAACACCTAAAGATGACCATTTCCTTTTCACACAGCAACAACTAAATAAGTCTTGTGATGTAAACAAGAAAAATTCAATCCCCTAATTCCATAAATTTGTTTTTTGTTGTTTGTTTTAAGGATGGCTTGCAGATGATGCCTTGAAATCAAACGCAAAAAGCCAATCCTCATCCAATAATAGTGAAAGAACTAGGCAATTGAAATTATGACACAAATGATGCTTTTCCAATACCTTCCTCCTAACAAATCTCTTCTTTCTATGAAGAAAACTAAGGGCATTTTATTCTTGAGATGAAAATGCTTCAAATTTCTAAGGCATGTGAAGTTTTGGGCTGACGCTACATCAAATATTTGAAAAATATGTTGATGTAGAAATTTCAAGCATCTTTCCATTACCTTGAGGCCTGAAAAAAAGGTTTGTACATGTGCATTTGGCCAAGATTCACCCCCATTGGGGTCCATACTCACCTAGAAGTGATTTCAGAGCCGATCGTTCAATTTGGAACAAGTGTCTCATGCAGTTTGTAGCTACCATGAGTCTTTTGTGGAATCTACAATGGCTGAGAAAAATTCTGTAATGGGTAACTTACATGACAGATCCATGCGATTGAGTGAACTATTAGTGTATGAAACTTGAGGACGTTGATAATGATGACAGATGTGGAGAGTTTTCGCATCAGATAGAGATTGTTAAGTCACATAAAGCTTTGGGTTTAGTCCTACATCCGATAGTTGAAAATATAGTGGTGTAAAAATATCAAGTGGTTGGCCCTCATCCATAAGTTTAAACTCTTGAGTTGGAAAATAGGTTTGACCACTAGTATATCCAACCCAACTTCAGTTTGCCTTTGGTTTCACACACACACTAACACCAATATAGTAGAACAAATTGTTATGTGTAGAATCTAATTGTGTTGATCAATCGGATTGTTTTGTTGCCTCGGACCTCAAGTTTATTGTGCTTGCTGGGGGTGCGGGGGGTTTACTCCCTGATTGGGTTCAGGTGTAGAGCACCTAAAGCTGTGTACCCGAGCGCCCCGACGCTGTGTTCCCGAGCACCCCAGTGCTTATAGACAGAGAGCAGAGCGCCACATCTCTCTGGATTTGGTGTAGTAGCGCTGCAAGTTTGAGCGTCGCAACGCTGCGAGTTTGAGCACTGCAGCATCTTCAGACAGAGGCTTGAGCACTGCAACGCCCCAAACTAGTGCCACAGCGTTGCAAGATGGACTGGACAATTTTCTTTCTCGTCTTTCTCAAGGGTTGCATCCCTTGGTGGTTTTAACTAGCTTTCTCTTATATTTCTTGGTGAGTTAGACATTGAGAATGGTGCATGTGAGAAGAGAAGCAAGGAGAGAGTGAGAGAGAAGAGAGATCTGTACTTATTTCTCCCAATTTTTATGGTGGATTTCTTGGTGTGATGTGACTCTGTGGTTTTTTCCATATTTCCACGTTAAATCCTGGTGTCCTTTATTTTTTCGCTGCTTTTACTTTCTTGCTTGTTTCTTCATTGTGATGTTTACTCCCTCATCCCAACACAAATAACCAATGAAGAGTTTCTTGCATGTAATGGTATGTTAAAATAGTTGAGTTGCAATGGAAGCATTCACAGAACTTAGATTGCATGCAAAAAATCTAGATGAATGAGTAATTTCCTCAAGAAAAATTATAAAATGTTAAATACACAAAAATTTTAGCAGATGTAAAACTTCTTCAAAAGTACACAAAATAATCCACTAAGAATTCTTCATGTAAGGGTTTGTTCAAATGAAAATCATCTGCCAGTACCTTGATGAATCTAGGTTAGCATGCAATTCTTGAAAAATATATAAGCAACTCTTAGAAGATAACAAATGCATAATCACGAGAAAACCAGTCAATCATGAACACCAAAAGCTTGGGGGCATGATTGAGATAAGTTAGTCAATAAAAGATGCCATACCGATTATAATCATCTAAACAACCATAACACCACCATTATTAATAACCACACAGATCTGAAGCAGCATCCTCCCAGCTTTCCCAAACGAATCACCCATGACCTCACCATAAGCAACCGACTTCCCAATTCGACTAAACCTGATCAATAGCTCTATTGAAGCTTCGGTAAGGAAAGCAAACAAGACGATCATAGCAATCCCTGGCACTAAACCCAAAACTTTCATGGTGGCCGGCAAAGACATGATTCCAGCTCCCACAATTGTAGTAGAAAGATTGAACACAGCCCCAGAAAAAGAAGCTCCATTGAACTCGTTAAAAGTTTCACTTCCCACCTGCGAGCTAGGTAGCAAAGGAGCGTTCTCTTCAAGAACACGCTTGCTCTTTCCCCTGCTCCTCTCCTTCGGATAAACATTTCCAATTGTCATTCTTAACCAGTAAAAACTGCGATCTTAGGCTAAAATTTATAAGAAAAATTATATAACAGGAAAGGTAAGTGGCCGAGACAAAACAAGGACCTGCAAACAGAAATCATCCAAAACAATATCTAAGAAATTAAAAGAGCAGTTTTTAGGACCCCAAAATAGAAAATTGAAGTATAATAAACAATTTACAGATTCAGTATCAGAAGATGGAGGCAAATATTTACATATCGAAAACTAAAAACCCTCAAAATGGGTGCTAGAAAGGTGCAAGACAGATATCGAAATATAAGAGTAATCCTCCGCGTCTGCTTAATTCGTCTTTCTCTCAGGATCTAATATTCGAATACTTGATCGGAAGTTTCCGTATCGTCAAGTTTTTGTAGCTTTTTGGCCTCTGAATGGATCGAAGAGAAGCCAACTCATGCTTTTGGTCTGGTCCGAGCTGAAGGCCGATGGGAAGGTTTGATGGGAATTCGATCGATGGGAAGGGGAGGGCATTGACATTTATTTCTTCTCCTGATCTTCCTCGTCCAAGAATCAGATGGGAAGTAGAGATGGGTAATGAATGAGTATTGATCCCAGTTCCCGAAGAAAGATGCTCTTTGCGCATCATTGCCGGTGAATCCAAGAAAATGAGTGGAGTTCATGTTCCAAGTGAGTGAGAACTCTTATACGTGAAAAAGAAAATGAAAACTTTACCAGGGGACATTTTAGGATGCCAATTTATGAAACAAAAAAACGTGAAAAAGGGGGATTTTTATGGGAAAAATTTTAAGAGTAAGCATGATTAGTAATTATATTAAGAGAATAAATATGTATTAAAAATAATTTAAAAATAGGTAAAATCGCCCGTCCAATGGGCGACTTAACCTTAGCTCATACGCCGACGTGGCAAAGAAGTGCCACATCAAAAGGATCAGGCATAAGTCGCCCGTTAATCGGGCGACTTACTGCCAGTGAAATTCCTGGCATAAGTTGCCAGTTAAATTGCTAATGAGCTGAAAATTTTTGGCTTTGTAAATATTTATATCACTGAAAGACTTTTGCTTTGCAAATTTTATTTTAATTATTGTGATTTGAACTCATATCATCAATCTTTATTTTTTAAAAAATATTAAGCAGTCTGTAATCATTTTTTGTCACACTTCTTTAATAATTTAATTATTAACTATGTGATTAAAATACACTGTGGTTTAATGTTGCTTTTTTACTCACAATTTAGAACTTGAAATACATTTATTTATTGTACATGTAAATAAAGCTAAACACAATAATTGTACATTTTACTCTTTACTATTACATATGCTGCAGTAGATATCGTACACGAGTTTGAAGCTGTGTCTGGGTAGGACAACATCTGAACAGAGTTGAAATTCTAGCTGTATTTGCTGCCATTCCTCTCCATTAAGAAAATCCTTATCCTTACCATGTTCAGGACTTTGCAGTAACATTTTATAGCAAGCTAATATGTGTTGATCTTTATCAGGAGACTAATGACAATATAGAATATAATGGTCTATATCTAGCATAGACCTTCCAATCCCTGATTCAACTATACCTTCTTTATCAAGTCCAAGTTCCCGAATTCGACCCTTAAGGAAGTCTATTGGTACAAGGTGGCAGTCATGAACGCTAAAGCTGTGCTGTAAATAATTCCAGCCAACATCTCGAAGTTCAGGGCCAGCTCTATATTCCTTGATTTTTTTTACTTCATCATGCTTGTGCCACAGTAAGCAATCCTGATCATCATCCCAGGAATGGATAACACACCTGAATAGTTCATTGGATGTTACCTTGGCTTCAAGGATCTCATCTGTAGGAAAAGATAAACTTTCACGCAGGCGCCTACTTCCATCTCTAATACGTTGCTTGGTTGGGGCAGTTCTGGTAGCATCCCAAATAGGAAAGTACATTCTTGATTAATTAACCTGAAATTATTGTTTTGGTTGATCCATTAAATTTTGTAAGTCAGAGAAGGTGAAATGAGTAAATTCAATTTAATGTAAAGTAAGTCATCAAAAAAATTATTGTTCCTACCTAATTAAATATACAAAATTTCCTAGGAACATTCTAGGAAGGTGGCCAACAGCGAACACCCAAAAAATAGGAGAGATCCTCTAAAAGTCAATAAGCATACTCTCTTCGGCAAAAAAAAATAGGAACCTCCAAAATAATAAGAGCAACACAAGGAGAAATACAGAGGCAAAAAAGTATATTGCAGTTAAAATTATGCTTATAAGAATTCATGCTAGTATCATCATTGATATTAAAATGTGAGAAAAGAGAAGCATAACTAATGTCCAACATATGTGAAACCATAGATGAATTTATAATAGTGCTATGAGGTGGTTTGATAAGCATACAAATACGCCAAAAATTAATGCCATAAATTGAATAAACCAAACAGGTAACATAAAGGATCAAACTCCAGATTTACCTTGATATTGTGCCCGATAGATATATAGATATGCTCTGTCAGAACATCCAAAAATTGAGAAATGTTGATGTCAGAAGGCATCAGGAAATCAGAATCACCAACCGAACAATAGGCAAAATTTAGCTTAACAAATCGATTAAGGCTAATGATCAGAAAAAGGCCACATGGATAAATAAAGCCTAAATGGAAAATCTCAACATGGTAACAAAACTGAATGAAATTACCAAACTCAATAACCCAAAATCACCACATCCAATAATTTGGAAATAAAAAACATTCAAGAAAACTAAAATACTAATCAAGAAACAAATTCTGACTTAGGCATGTAGTATCCAAACAATCATGATGCTAAAAGCCCATCTACCACACAATTCTCATGAAGGATCAAATTCAATAATGCACTTTCACCAACCACCAATGGCAATCGGAGAAGCTTGATCCACTACAATAACAACCAGTCCTCAGAACACCAATAAATAAATAGATACCCAGGTTAAGGTAAAAATGAATAACAAACTAATGATGATAGAAATTTCTCCAAATCAAAAGACCACACAACATATCAATCCTAATTAACCGATTACAAATTTTTAATATATTCCAATCAATATATAATTAATATAAACTTTAATGGATATGTTACACTTCTATATACATATGAAATGTTTTAATTCATAATTCACAAATCAAAAGAAAAATCATTTTCGATTAAAAAAATTATATATAAAAATTAAACTTTTGGTTATCATTTAGACCAATTAAAGAAAGTTACTTGATATACCATATAGCTCGAATAATTAATTACTTCATATACACACATTTTGTTAATTCTTTCTATGTTCAATTTTTGATGTGTTATCTTTTAAATATATTAATAAGTAAGGGTGTTAATATATATATTTTAAAGGATTATGCTTCGCATCACCGGTAATAACAAAAAACCTTTGAAAGCCACATTTACAACAGTTACTACATATGCAATAAGGAAACCAAATCTAGTACATGAAAGTAACAGCTAACGTCGTCTACGAGGCCTTTGTGGTAACGCATCAGTGCCTGGGGTGTAATGCTGTGGAGGTCGTCGTGGCCTCTGACGTAACATGTGACGTTCCTCAACATCTACTTCTTCCTCAGCAATGTCATCTGTAGGATGGGAGTTACGTACAAAATCTGGGGTAAGGTATGTTTCCAAATCCGCTGGCACCTACTGACTGAAGATGTCCCCAGAGTGCCCTTGATCATAATAGGAGGAGGGTCCAGCATATCCACTGTAATGTTGAGGAGCGTCCTGGGTCATTGAGATTGGAACATCATGCTCTCTTATGTCATCAAAATATCCTTGGTCTTGAATATGCAACTGTGTACGTAACCCACGACAAAGCTCAGCCACTGTGTTGATGTCTCTCTGTTGTTGTGTATCATCTGTACCATTGAAATGATGACACAAAGCTTGTTCCATTCCGAGGAAGAAATCCCTCTGCATTAATTTGTTGCTTATTTTAGGAAAAATAACATCACATATAAATAAACTATGTTCAATTATAACTTACCAGAAGGCGTTCAGAAGGAGCTCTTTGGTATGCCGTGGTGGGAGGCTCTACAGGTGCCTTTAATATATATAATGATGCCCACGACTTGTACCACTGCACATACTGATGCACCAAGTAGTAATTGTGTTGATCAAGGAGCTCCCCAGTGACTATATATCCACGCCTGCTCTCCCATATGCCAATATGAGCTTGGTGGTATAACATCCAATCCATGTCTGGTTTTCCACGACCATCTACCCTTTTGAAGCTTGGTTCCATTGGTTGGACATCAGTCGTGGGACACAATCCAAACTGCCGTAGCACTCTATCTGGCAAGTGCCACTCGACCCTCTTCCAACTAATAAGCGGCACTCGTGTAGACCAATTGTCCTCCCCTGACAGACAAATCTGTGCGACCTGAGAACGGATATCTGGCGTGTATGGCTGCCAAATAACCTGCACATTCGAAAGAATTGCATAAATAAAATATAAATAATTATGTGGTTTAAGCAATTCTTAAGTTTATGTGGTTTAGTTATAAATATTATCGATCATTTATTAAGAAATGTAAAACATTTCTAGTGAACTACTACTGATATGCGATATAGGGAACTCACCAATGAATGAGTTCTTCTACTGCTTCTATCCTTGAAGGACCAGCAACCATATCTACCCTTTCAGCTTGGCCTGAAGTTCCATATCTTTGTGAATTAGAAGGCTCAGTATTATCTTCAGTGTTATTAATCTCTTCGATATCAACGTACAAGATGAGAAATTCTGTTTCAGCCTGACATAATAAAACTTCACAAACCTCCTCATCCTCAACATGTGATGCAACAAACTCATTTCCCACGGGCACTCGACATACTAAGTTCACAGAATACTTTGAAGGATCATACTTCAGAGCTCGAAGTACCCTTAACTTAAGTTGTTCTAAGTTTATATCTCTCGGCACATGTAGGGGACGATTCCTACCCCCAGAATAACTTGGCGCGAATTTTTCATCCACTTGTAATACACCTTCATACACTAGCATGAAGGTTGCACCACGTCCACTCATTATTGAACACCTACGTTCCACTATGAAAGATGAATAATTCATTAAATCGTAATATTCGTCAAATCATAGAAATTTCTAAGGGGATTATCACTAATTAACTAAGAATGGAAAATTAACTCTTGCACTTTAAAAATAACTAATTAACTATTGCACTTAATATTGACCTAATATATAACTAATTAACTATTGCACTTTAAAATAAAATGATGCACTTTAAAATTACCTATTGACCTAATATATAACTAATTAACTATTACACTTTAAGAATTCATTATTAAATCTTATATTTGTGATGATTGTAAGTTTTAAATTTGTTAAACAATAAGAATAATAAAAACTTAAAATGATTAATAGTGTATAAGATGGAAAATAATTAAAGTACAATTGCCTAAATAATAACTAATAAATTTCATTACGATTAATATTTCCTAATAATGAAAAATCCTAACAACATTTTAGCACTTTTTTATTTACCTTAACAAAAATTGATTATAAGTTCTCTAAAAAATGTAGTTTTTAGATTATTTAAAAATTTTATTATAAGATTCTACAAAAGAAATTTATATAATTATAGAACATAATTAAGCTCATAGTTTAACTATAATATAAATTACATATGATAATTTTCTAAACCTAAAATCATTATTCCTAGGAAGTAAAAATTTTCCCTAACATAATTATTTCAAATTTAAAACAACACTTCAACATCATCCATTTAACTAATTTAACAAAAATCCCAAAATTAAAGAGATTTGCAATAATCCTAAAACAATACTTCAACATCAAAATGCATAGATCTATAAAATTTCTACACCATTCACATCTTAAATGCATAGATCTACAATAATCCTAAACTATTTTTTCAATTCAAACAACAAATGAAGAGATTTGCAAAAAACATTATACAAACAACACAATAAACATTCAATCTATACATCTCTAACATAAAACAACACTTCAACATTATTTCTTTAACTAATTTAACAAAAAAAATTAAAAAAAACTAACATTTGCTTAACCCCGGCGGCAATGGCTCGGATCGCGACTGCAGCAGCAAACTTCAGCGAAAGAGACGTTTGGGATCGGGAAGGGAAAGGGAAAGCATAAATAGGGCTAAGTCGCCAGTGTTCAGGCGACTTATAAGTCGCCCAGTATTCAGGCGACTTATGCCACGTCCGGTCAACGACGACTTCTTCCACGTCACACAGCCACGTGGTGAGGTGGGTGGACTAAAATCGCTTTTTAAACTAGCGACTTTGCCTACTTTTAAATTCCACTAATGATGTGCTTATTCCCTTAATTAAATCTCTAACTATGCTTATTCCTAAAATTTTCCCATTTTTATGCATAGGGCTTAATATTATAAAATGCACAAATTTATCACATAAATTTTATTATTTATATAATACAACATCACATTACATTTTATTCATGGCAATAAAATACATAAAAAAATGTGTCTATAGAGCTGAAATGAGCTGAAATGAAGCAACAATGCGTCTCAGTTGGATGCAAGATTTAGGTTTCATTTGAGACGATATTCTTACTGCTTCTTAAAGTAACTTTGTAGTATAAAAATTACTTTTAAAAGTAGTGAAAAAGCCGTCCCAAATGAAGCCTTAGATTGGAGGTAAGTCAGGATGATATAAAAATAAAGGTGCCGAATAAGGGTGATAAGGGTGTAAGTAAGTCAATTCAGACTCGATTCGATAAATGGCTCGTGAACTGTGCTCGATAAGCTAAAATTCACTTAAAATATATTAGGACATAGAATTTTAAGCATAAAATTTTAAAATATTGATTGAAATTATTCTTTTTGTTTTTTTGTTTTTTCTCATACCCTCTCATTGGGGAAAAATTATTCTGTGCGGAGTCCGGACGTCATCCAAACTCCAATGAAAATGCACCACGTCAGGTACCGAGCTCGATACTGACCGGTACCGAGCCTCGATCGGTACCCTCAGTACCGTTAGGATACCGAGCATACCAGACGGGAATACCGTCCGGTGTCCGCACAGAATAATCTCCTCATTGGGCACCTATGATTTTCTTCCAAGCCAAATGATGGGATGTGACATCAAGAATATTTCTTTACTGAAAATTTTTACTGGGATTTTTTTTTCGCTTTTAGTTGTCTATTTCCCATGTGTAGATGTTTCTCTGAGTTTGGTTTTGAAAAATGTTGAGCAAATGTTTAATATTGGTTATTATTAATACAAAATAGAGCACTAATTCTTATTAATATCGATTTATATAAGTTATAAAATTAAGTGTCAGCTTTAGATAATTAGCTCTTATATATATATATATATACTATTTGAGTTTATTGCAAAAATTAATAATATGTCTTGTTAGTGTTTAATAAAAAATTTAAATAATTCAAATGATTTTTTTTTTCGCGTTTCAACTTGTAGGTTTTTTTTTTTTTTTTTGCACTTGAATCCAATTCAAGTAACTTGTAGGTTCTTAGGACTATGGAAAGATTTTTATAAAAAAATCATCAAAGTCAAATTTATCAATAAATTCAAATGAAACAAAAGAAATGGACGAGGAACAACATAAAAAATGGAGTTGAATGGAGATAGAGTCATTAAAAAAAATAAAACAATATTTTTACAAAATCTTCCTTTAGATCCTGGATTACGAGCACCAATTTTTGAATTTAGTTCTAATATTTGAGATCAAGTCTGAAGATTGTACTTGTAAAGAGGATCATATCATTCTATAGGTAAATCTGGAGTCAAAGACAGACATTTCAGTCCGAGCTGATTTGATAGATACTCTGCTTGATTAGAGTAAAATATAAATAAATATAAAGCATATTATTTATGTTGTTAGCTTTTTAGAACATAAGGAGAGGAAAAGAGAATGATGAAGCATTTAACAAAAATGAATTTTTAAACTGAAAAATCCTAATATATTTAACCTTTATGTTAAAGGCCCTAACAATGCTTATAATATAGCACGAAAAAATTATGAGGTATTAATGAAACAAAGTTAACTTATTAGCTTTGATTTCATATATAATTGAGCTACAATTGCATATTGTATCCGTCTAAATATTTTATGTTAATTATGTGAAGTTTCTTTTGAGATAAAGATTGGCTCTTTGAGGATATAATAAGTCTTTAAAATCCAAATTCAAATTTTTTTTTAAATATTGTAATTTTTTGCTAAGCGTAATGAAGATATAAATAATGTGTTATTAAAAAATGCTCCCAAGAATGTGTAAGTTAACTGCGCCTAATATTTAGAAGACATTGGTAGAGTTTCTCAATTGTAATAACAATTTTTTTTAAATAAGAAAGTTGGTGATAATTTCTTTTCCATTCTGATGATGAATCTCGTGGCATACCGTGAAAAGAGAAAATGGCTTTCATGATGTGATATGTGAATGAACAAGGTCAAAGAATTGAACACTTTTTGGGCATTGTATATGTTCTCAAGACATTATCCAAACACCTTCAAACATCAATTGAACATGCCCTCTTAACTTATGGTTTATGCAATTCAAAAATTCATAGCCAAGATTATGATAGAGCTAGTAATATGATATGAGAGTTTAATAGGCTTAAACCACTTTTTTAAATGAAAATAAATTAGCACTTTATGTTTACTGCTTCTCACACCAACTCCAATTATCCTTAGTAGCAATTGCAAAAAATCATATTCAGATTGTCTTGTTATTTACTATTATTTCAAATGTGATGAATATCATTGGTGTTTTATGTAAGCATTGTGATAAGCTCAACGAAGAAAAGATATTAAGTGCATTACAAAATGGTGAATTAATTATAGAATAATATTTAAATTAAGAAATATCTTTGAGGCATGTTAGCAAAACATGATAGAATTCTCATGATCAATCAATAGTTAGGTTGATCATAATGTTCTCCTCAATAATTGATGTACTATAAATTATTTTGGAGGATTATATAAGCTCTGAATTGAGAGGTGATGCATTTTTATTATTAGTAACATTTCAATCTTTTGAATTTTTTTTTTCATCCTCCACCTAATGAAAGATATACTAGGAATTGTTGTTGAGCTATCACAAGCTTTGTAGAGAAAAGAGCAAGACACTGTGAATGTTATGTCTTTAATTCAGATATCTAAAATGAGACTATAAGATATAAGAGATAATAAGTTAGAAAATTTCATTAATAAAATAACTTCATTTTGTTATCAACAAAAAAAAGTTTCTCCGAATATGAATGATAAATTAATGGGTAGCTCGTGCATGGCCTCAACATAGAGTTCAAGAAATGATAAATTTACATCATTTGAGATGATTTTCAATCATTAATATGCAACTTAAAGAGTTAAATAATCATTTTACAGAGGCAAATATAGAATTACTTTTATGAGGTTTCTTGTTTGAATTGACATAATTCATTTTATGCTTAATTAGAATGGAACACTTATGACCATTTGATTTCACTCTTTTAGATTTGATGATTCTTAATAATCAATTAAAAACTTATATTATGAATATGCGGTATGATGCAAATTTTTATTGTTAAAAGATATTGAAAGCCTTACTTAGAAAATGATTAAGGGTGGGAAATATACTTTATATCACCTTTTTTTCAGGCTATTAAAACCGGCATTAGTGTTACCCATTGTAACAATAAGAGTTAAAAGAGCATTTTATGCAATGACAATTATAAAAAATCAACTACGAAATAGAATTGAAGATCAGTAGATGAATAATACTTTTGTCATTTATATTAAGAAGAAAATATTAGATTGTCTTGATAATAAAGTTATTATGCAACTCTTCTATAATGTGAAGATCGAGCAGATGGTATAAATTGTAAATATTTTTCATCTTATGTTTAATATTCTATCTTTTTGAAATAATAAATTCAACAATTTTATTTTTAAATGTCGATGCAAGATGCAAGTCCCATGTCTTGATGAAAAAGTTGAGAATTTTTTTTTTAAAACTAATTTGTTCCCCTCTATAAAAATTTTCTAGCTCTGTCACTGATTCTATGTTACACATATCATCATAAATTCTTTAACTGTAAGATGATAATTTGATAGCAAGACTTATTCTCATGCACTTTATTTGAGCTCAATAAGTATTCTTTGAATGAATCATGTTTTATTATAAAATTAGTACTAATCATATTGATTATAGAATATATGTTAAAAAATTGTTTATTATTTATATAAAATGTGTATGTCTAGTCTAGTTATATCGGATGTGTAGGTAAGTACAACCTTTTCAGATATTACCTAATTTGGTCGATCGGTCCACAAAGGGGCTATTTTTTTTTAAATCATTGTATATCCGTAGGTTGGTGCTTATCTTTTCAATTTCAAGATGTTATAATAAAGTTGACTATAGATAATACATTTATTAAAAAAATGATAAATGTCTGATGAGCCAATCTAAAAATATATGATTACACATGATGTAATTTTATTCATCTTTAACTATGTGATACTCTTTTCTTTATGCCATGCAATATTATACTAACATAATAATTTGATGGGTTCATTATATTGCTATTGCATAATAAATCGTGACTTATGCAATTATTCATATTACTTTCTCCATGCATTTTCGTTTATGCTTTACTAAATATGATTTACTTAATGAGTTTAAAAATAAACTTATTCATTATAAAATTTTTCTTATTGCATGTTCTACTAGGTTGTTTGGTGGATCATCATTATGGGAGTAGACTTCCCAACAATAGTTATTGTAATTGGTACTTGAGTTTACATTGTAGTTGTACTTGTACTTTTGTGTGGTTTGGGTTGTCTTTCCTTATGATATTGTACTCTCATTTGCATTTTAGTAGTTATTATCATTTCCCTAGTGACCCATTAAAGGGGTGGATGAAATATAAAGAATTGGTGCCCGATGAAATTATTGTTGCAAAAATATTTTCTCCAAACTAATTATGAGCATATGATCTATGTCCAATATGAATGATGTAAGGCGTGCAATCGGTCATTGTTTACACTAAGAAATTTTATTATTTAAGCATCCATAATAATCTTAACGAAACACATCAACGATTAGTTGCCATTATATTGATAGACTAAAAAAAACATTCATGATTAGTTGGAAATGGACAGTGTGGTCTCTCACATATGCAATTAACTTTGCTTATAAAGTGGAACTCTAACTGCATCACAATCTTCATCAAAACCTATTCTATCAACCTTATAATGACCACTCTAGCAATGATTTGGAAGGAGTTTCCATCATAAAAGAAGTGAACCCCCTTCAATCCAAACTAGTTAATCCTGTGTCATCAATCAGAACCAAAAAGCAACCTAAAAGCTTGTGAACACTAGAGGAGATATATATGCTAGTCAGGGTCCCTCCAAATGTTTTTGTTAGTTTTGTGTGAAATATGATTGTGTAGATCAATCGGGTTGTATTGCTGACTCGGACCTCAATTCAGTCTATCGAGCTCACTAGAGGTCATTCCCCTGCTTGGGTTTGGGTGCTTTGCGAACTAAATTTTGTTTCCATATAACACCCTGGCGCTACATAGTTTGCTTAGAGAAAAACAAAGAGTAGAAGTGTTGTGAGGCTCCAGACCCCAACGCTACGACCCTGTCATACAGACATGAGACAGAGAGTTGAGCGCCACAACGCTGTGAAGCAGGCAGAGCAGCTTTCTTTCTCATTTTTCATTAAGGGTTGCATCCCTTGGTGGTTTTAAAGTATCTCTTTATTTTTTCATGTGTAATAACAGTGCTAGAGAGAAGAAACAAAAGGAGAGAGTGAGAGAGAAGAGAGATCTATACTATATCTCCCAATTTTTATAGTGAATTTCTTGGTGTGGTGTGATGTGTCCCCTTGGCTTTTTTCCCGGTTTTGAGTTTTTTCACGTTAAATCCCGGTGTTCTTTATTTTTCATTATAATTTTTTATTTCTTGTTTGTGTTCGTTATGTGGTTTACTTCTCCCCAACAACTAGTATCATAGTCACATTCTTCAGTTCGAGTGAGAGTAATGGCTGACAAAGCAAGATACAAGATTGAGAAATTCAATAGTTCAAATTTTGCATTTTGAAGGATTCAAATTAAAGATTTGTTATTTTAGAAGAAGTTGTATTTACCATTGGAAGGAATCACCAAGAAGTCGGATTCAATAGCTATGAAGGAGCGGAAGGTTATTAAATATACTACCCTAGGTTTGGTTCGACTTTCATTTTCCTCATTTGTTACATTTAAATTGTAAATGAGAATATTACAGTCGATCTCATGTCTACACTAACTAAGATATATGAGAAGACATCGGCCTCAAATAAAGTGTTCTTGAAGAAGAAGTTATTTAATATGAAGATGTTGGACAACACTTCAATGACAAAGCACCTGAATAATTTGAACACTGTGAAGAGTCAATTATGTTCAGTTAACATCAAGTTTGAGAATGAGGTGAGAGTGCTGTTATTGTTATCTTCATTGCTAGATAGTTGGGATGGGCCGATTACTATTGTGAGTAACTCTTCAAGAAGTTCAAAGTTGAACTTTGAGGGTATTATGGGGTTAGTGCTTAATGAAAAGATTCATAGGAAGGTGAATGATGAATCTTAAAATTCTATTATGGATATTGAAGCAAGAAAAAAGGGTTTAGATAGAAATCCAAGCAGAGGGAGATCTAAATCAAGGAGAAGAAAGTCTACTTCAAGTAGAGGAAAGTTGTGTGCTGAAACTGTGAAAAGAAGAGTCACTTGAAGAAAGACTGTATTGTTCAAAAGAAGGCTAATGGTGAAAGTCAAGACAAAAGTCACTCTACAAATATATCTACATAAGAGTTTTAGTTAGATTCTATGATTTTATCTCTAAATAATCCTGAACCTTGGGTTATAGATTCAAGTGCTTCATTTTATGTAAGTCCTAACAAGGAGTGTTCTAGAACTACAAAGAAGGTGATTTGTGTAAAGTGTATTTGGGAACAACAAGCCCTACAGCATTGTAGGATAATGAGATGTTGATATCAGAATGCCAGATGGATTAACTTGGAGCTTCAAGGATATTATGCATATTTCTTATCTAAAGAGAAATTTAGTTTCTATAAGTTAACTATCAAGCTCAATTCATGTGACATTATCTACAGGAGATGTGTGGAAGGTGATAAAAGAGGCAATGATTTTAGCTCATGGAAGTATTAAAGTTACACTATATATTATTAACAAAAAGATCAAATTCTATTTGAGTATCTAATTCAGATGTTGATGGAGTCTTTAGCATCAAAGATTTGGCCATATGAATAAGAAATATATGCATTAACTTCTTACTAGAGGAAAATTTTTGTTTTAAAATTTATAATCTCAATTTTTTCGAAAATTGAGTACATTACAAGCAACAAAGGGTGAGTTTTTAAAAAATTGGTTTAAAGGTAAAGTCAAAGAAGCTTTATTTAGTGCATATTGATGTATGGGATCCTGTACTAGTTTCTTCTATAGGAGCTTCTCTTTATTTGTTACTTTTATTAATGATTACAGCAGAAAGGCATGAGTGTATTTCTTAGAATATAAGTCTGATGCATTTTATGTTTTCAAGAAGTGGAAGGTCATAGATGAGATAGAGATAGGTTTAAAGCTTATGTGTCTTAGATTAAATAATGGTGGTGAGTATCGTTATAAGAAGTTTAAGGAGTATTGTGCTTTGAATGAGAACATGCATGAGTTCACTGTTCCAAGAACACCACAATATAATGGTGTTGCAAAGCGCATTAATAGAACTATCACTGAGTGTGCTAGGAGCATGAGGTTGCAAGCAGGTCTATCTAAACAGTTCTGAGCAAAGGCAGTGAATATGATTATTTATCTAATCAATCGTGGTTCATTGATTTCTCTGAATGAGGGGTTACTTGAGAAAGCCTGGAGTGGCAAGGAGGTAAGTTTATCTCAGCTCAAAATTTTTGGATGTTCATCCTACGTTCATATTGATGCAAGATCTAGGAATAAACTTGAACTAAAATCTATCAAATATATTTTTATTAGATATGATTCAGATAAATTTGGTTATAAATTTTAGGGTTATCAAAATAAAAAATTCATCAGGTGTAGGGATATTAAATTCAATGAAAATAAAATGTACAAGAATAGGAATGAGAGTCCTATAAATTCTTTCAAATATATATCTTGTGATAGAGGATGATGATGATCAAGATGACAAAGTTGATGAAGCACAGAGAGTTTCTCAAACACTTGCTACTAAAGTTAGGAGATCCAACAGAATCTCAAAATTACTATAAAGGTATTCTCCTTCCTTATACTATCTATTAATGATATATGGTGGTGAACTAGAGTGTTATGATGAGGCTATTCAAGTTAATGATTCAAGGAAGTGGGATCAAGCTATGAATGATAAGATGCATTCACTTGAGCTGAATCAGACTTAGAATTTGACACAACTACCATAAGGCACGAAAGCACTACAAAATAAGTAGGTTTACATACTGAAAGAAGAACATGGTAATAACAAGCGCTACAAGGATGGATTTGTAGTTAAAGGTTTTCAGTAAAAGAAAGGAGTTGACTACACTAAAATTTTCTCTTCAGTAATGAAGATGACTACAGTTAAGTTGTGCTGAACATACAGTTAAGTTGTGCTGAACATAGTAGCAGTGAAGGATTTACATCTATAGCAGATGGATGTATAGTCAATATTTCTTCATGGTGACCTTGAAGAAGAGTTGTACATGATGCAACCTCAGAGATATGTGGTCATAGATAAAGAAGATATGGCGTGTAGACTAAAAAAGAGCCTATAAAAGTCGAAACATAAACCAAAATAGTGGTACCAAAGATTTGACAAGTTTATGTCAGACAATAAGTACATGAAGTGCCATGCAGATCATTGTTGTTTCTATAAATATTTTGATAACTGTTATATCATTTTGCTTTTGTATGTAGGTAGATATGGAGAAAATACGATGTCTGAAGGAGCAGTTACCTTTTGAGTTTGAAATAAAAGATTTGAATCCAGTAAAAAAAATTCTCAGTATGAGAATCAGCAGGGATAGAAGTGCATGTATACTAAAGTTGTCTCAAGCTGAGTATATTAAAAAGATGCTAAAAAGATTCAACATGAGTGAAGTAAAGCCATTTTACACTTATTGGGTAGTCATTTTCAGTTATCTAAGGAACAATCACCAAAATTTGATGCAAAGCAAAAATATATGGAGAGGACTCCATATATATGATCTGTATGAGACCATATATATCATATATAGTAGGAGTAGTCAACAGATTTATGAGTAACCCAAGCAAGCTTCATTGGGAGGTGGTTAAGTGGATTCTCAGATACTTGAGATGATCAATTGACAAAGCTCTTTGCTTTAAAGATATAATGATTGATCTACATGATGTAGATTCTGATATTGCTGGAGATCTTGACGGTAGGAGAAGCGCAACAAGTTATATCTTCACTTTTGAAAAAATTACAGTGAGTTGGGTTTCCAAGTTATATAAGATTATTGTGCTCTCAACCATAGAAGCTAAGTATATTGTTATCATTAAGGCTAGCAAGAAGATGAAATGATTACAAGTTTCTTGGTAAAACTTAACAAAAGGCAAAGGAATGAGAAGTTGCATAGTGACAGTATGAGTGATATTCATCTAGCCAAGAATGTTGCATTCCATACTAGGATGAAGCACATTCAGCTTTAGTATTATTTCATCAGCTTGCTTTTATCTTGGGAGAAGATACACACGACCCAGAATCCTGCAGCCATACCAACGAAGACAATGATAGTTAGTAAATTGAAGCTATGTGTAGCTTCAATTGGTCTTTGTAACAACTCAAACTCTTAATTATTAAGATATTATCCGCTTTGGCTTAAGGACCTCACGGTTTTGTTCTGTTGGTGTAACCTTCTAAGAAATTATCCATTCCAGGATTTTTTTGGGATGAGCATGCTTAATTACAGAGTTTCTTGATAAAATTCAACTATTACACCAAAAGGCATCTCAATGTTTAAGAGTTTAGCTTCTTTTATTTAAGGGGTTTCACAATCTCCCTCATTTAAGTAACTGACATTCTCGTCAGCATCTTTATCCTAGAATTGTCCACTATATAGATATGATTCTAGAGGTGACCCCTACAAGTTTAAGTGGTGACTCCCACCACGTAGCACTTTGTCCTATATAGGATTTAAGAGGTGGCTCCCATGATGTAGCACTTTATCTTGTATGTCACTTAGTTCTCATCTCTCGGCTGGTGTATTGCTCTAATACCATTTGTAACAACTCAAACTCTTAACTATCGAGATATTGTCCGCTTTAGCCTAAGGGTCTTATGGTTTTGTCCTGTTGGTGTAACTAGGTCACCCATTCCAAAATTTATACGGGATGAGCACAATTAATTGCGGAGTTTCTTAATAAAATTCTAACCATTATACCAAAAGGCACCTCGATGTTTAAGAGTTTAGTTTCTTTTACTTAAGGGATTTCACAGTCTTCATAAAGGATGAGAGCAGGGGTGAACCACGCTATATGTATTATGATTGGTTCTACATATCGGGAGACGGATTGACCGCAATCAATTTCTAAGTGTGAGATTGTTAGTTTGGTGTGAAATCTGATTGTGTCAGATTGTACTGTTGCCTTGGACTTCAATTCAGTCTGTTGAGCTAGTTGGGGGGTTGTAGGTGCTTTTTTACCTAAAATTTTTCCGTAAAGCACCCTAGTGTTGCATAGTTTTCTTGGAGAAAAACATAGAGCAGAAGTGTCGTGGTGCTCTAGACCCTGGCAATGCGGTGCTATCATATAGATATGAGATAGAGAGTTGAGTGTCGATGCACTACGAGGCGGGCAAAACAGTTTTCTTTCTCGTTTTTCATTAAGGGTTGTGCCCCTCGTGGTTTTGAAGTATCTCTTTGTTTGTTATTGTGTAAGAATGATGCTAGAGAGAAGAGAGTTAGGAGACAGTGAGAGAGAAGAGAGATTTCTACTATTTCTCTCAATTTTCATAGTGGATTTCTTAGTATGATGTGGCTCCATGATATTTTTCCGGTTTCGTATTTTTTCACATTAAATCCTAATATTCTTTCTTTTCTATTGCAATTTTATATTTCTTATTTATGTTTGTTGCGTGGTTTACTTCTCCCCAGCAATTTTTTCTGTTTGTAATTTGGTCTTTGCTCCAATGAATGTCCTTGGAGCACAAATATTAGCTGCTTACAAATGGATTACAGCTTATTTGTTTTCCTGTTTGCTGATCAAAATTGCACAGGATCAGCAGCACTAGAAGTTGCCCATATTCTAAGCAAATTGGTGACACTGCTCCACTTGAATTACCAGAGAAACTACCAGCGCTGCATGTGATTCAAAATCAAATTAACTAAATTGGCTCTACATTATCTAAAAACATTTTAATGCTTATGTTCTCACTCTTTCATCTATTTTAAATATCCCCACATTTGAAGCTGCCAACATTTACATTTATCATCCACTTGATGATGGCGCCACACGGCTTACTAAACTCAAATCAGTTCTTTCAAGCAGGAGAGAACTAATGTCGTGTATCAGCTCACTGAATGAACCAGCCATTCTGCTGATTGCCAAGCTCAAGATTTAGTTTCCATTATATATTTCTTTTGTTAATCCTTTTGTTAGTATTAGCACATTGTCCTGTAGCTACCTGTTAACTACATAGCCTTTTGTGGCGCGCATGAAGAGTATCAACTTCTACACAGAAATCTTTTACCTTTTTTTCTTGTGAGTTTTTTACTCTTCATTTTCCCTGTTCTTGGTCCATTCGGTTTACGCCGATCGGGATCAAGCTTGTTTTGCAAACAAAGGGACCCAAATGTTGATGTATGTGATTATGAGGATTTCTTCTGTAAAAGCAACTTGTATGGATCGCTCATCGCTCAGTATCAAAGCAAAGCAAATGTTGCTGAGAAAATGGAAATAAATTGTTTTTTTTATCCATTTTCCATCCTCAAAACTCCAACGAAGTTTACCAAATGACCTCAAACATCTTAAGGCTTTTTTCTGTGGAAGGATCACAAGAAATTCAGCCTTTCCTATTCTTCTGACACAATCTCAAGAAAGTTGGTGCCAAAGCAATCCTTTTTCTTAAACTTCCATCGCCTAATACACTCATGCACTGAAAATTTCTTCATATATATTTTTTTATAAAGAAAGCAAAAATATAGCACTATAAGAAAAATCTATTGTTTCATTTTTGTGATTTTGGCATAAGCCTAGTTAGGCTAGTTTTACCATGGAAGCTAAGTAATTCTAGTTTTAAGTTCTTGCATCATCACTCTTGTTTTGAGAGCTCTCTTTGGGGCCCCCATGGAAGAGATTTATTACTAGTTGACAGCATTCATATCACTCTCCCACGCCTCTTACTTGTAAACCCACCATGGTAGGCTAAAAACAGACAGAATTAGTTTGTCATCAAACACCCATAAAATACTAAAAAAAATATTCTGTGCTTTAAATGTCTTAAAAGCTGTGTCCATGTAGAATTTACTGAAACATAGACAGACTTTTTAGATCTACTCAATTTGTTTTAGGCGCTTAAACAATCTGTGTGGCCTGGATCTCAAAGCATTTCATCATATTGTAGTTTTAGGAACAGATAAGACGATATGTTACAACAGTCAAGTTTTTTTTTTAAACTTCCAAATATGCCAAAGAATCGCATGCAAATTTCTGTAATTTACCCGAGGATTTTATGAGTTGCGAGTTTTTTTTTTTTTCGTTTAAGAGTAGCTCCAGTGTAAGATAAGATTAGATAGAGTCGTCTTAGATGGTTTGGTCACATAAAACGGCGGCCTTCCGTGGAGAGATTATTCTGTGCGGACACCAGACGGTATTTCCGTCTGGTATGCTCGGTATCCTAGTGGTACCGAGGGTACCGACCACGGCTTGGTACCGGTCGGTACCGAGCTCGGTACCTAACGTGACGCATTTTCATTGGAGCCCGGATGGCATCCGGACTCCGCACAGAATAATTTTTCCTTCTGATGACCCGGTTAGGAAAGTAGAGGTATGAGATTTGACTTATGTTAAGAAAGGTAGAGGTAGACCTAAAAAGACTTGGTTAGAAAATATTAGAAATGACATTTCTTTATTAGATTTAAACGAGAATTTGACTTTTAACAGAACACAATAGAGAAAAAGAATTCATGTAGCCGACTTCACTTAGTAGGACAAAGACTTGTTGTTGTTGTTGTTCTTTTAAGTAATAAGATTTTCTTCACTAAATTTAATGATTTTTAATTCAAAAAATGGGAACTGAATAAAAATAGAGATTGAAACATTTTTCTTGCTTTTAAGATATGGGAATTGAAGTTTTACAAAAATGTTGGTATAGAAATATTAAACTATTGTCAAAACTATAGTTTTTGGATTAAAAATAGTTTGATCACTTTTATATGTGGCCCAATGGTACCTTACCTTTTTATTCACTTCCAAACAAATAACATCAATGCAATAGTTCAACTGAAAATTGAGTGTGATTCATACATAGTTCGTGATTCCCATCTGTCTATAGTGCTTTTGACTCTAGTCAAGCAAGATTCGACAACAAATCTGTCACATAAGTTTCATATGATTGAGTGAGCTCTTTGTGTATGATGATGATAAGAAACTTTCATTTAAGGGAGAATATTGACTAATGTGAAGAACTCTTATGTAAGAGAAATTGCTAAGATAACTTATGAGAGTTTGGATTTAGTCATACAACTAAAGATTAAAAAACCAATGATTTCATCAATGAATTTGATCATTGATGTTGATGGAAATAAGTCATATTTATGAGTAAATAGAAATGGTTAGTTCTTTCTTTACTTTCTCCTATGCATCAGGCAGCCTCACAAGAGAGTTAACTGTTAGCAGAAGAGAGGGTGTCTAGCTTTAATATTTATGGTCTGATAAGCCCTTCCACCACTGTCTGCTATCAGGATTTGAACCTACAACAGCTCATACAACTTAAGTCTAAATTAGGCAGTAAAAGCTCGTATTTATTTGGGACAGCTTTTTCGAGTCTTTACAGTGGTAAAAGCGTCGAACACAGAATTATTTAATTGAATGAAGTAATTGTGCTGCTTTTCCCTACTTTTTAAAAATTTGTTTCAGAAAAATGATAAGGAAAAACATCATAAAATTATGATCGAAAAATATGTATTTTTTTAAAAAAATTGACAACAAAAATAGAAAATATAAATAGTCCCAATTGAAAGCAATGAGCTTAATAATAAACATAATAATCAACTTATAAGTTAACTTTTAAAAGCTAACAATAACCCCCCATTTATGTTAAAATACACTCGAAACTCCGAATTTGCTGTGCTTACATGTGAACTTGTAGTGGTTGATTCTTGACCACTCACTTTATGTACAAAATGGACACTTTCTCTCCTGTAAGCAGATGGTTCAGTCTTTCGCACTCTACAGAACCATATCAATCATTCTTCATCTCAAAATTATCATTTTTGTTATACTATATGAATGGACACAGTTGATGAAACTAGATATCTGGAAAAAAAGGCAGCTGGCCTTGGGACCCTGACAGCATTTAGTGATGGTCCTTGCCAACTACCTCCAGATCATTGTCTGATAACTTTTCATCTAGATAACCTCTCAAAAAAGCATTCTGAAATAAGCTAAGTGTGGGGCTAGCATTGAAATCATCCATGGGCCCATTAGTTCTCAAGAATATTCCAGCTCTCCAGATATTAACAATGAGAGCTTCCTCTTTAAGGCTGAGAAGATATATGGGCTGCCAAATAATTTTGTTCTTATCTTTTCAAATTTATCTTCTCAAAAGGAGATCAATAGGAATATTGGTAGTTTGCTACCATGTCAATATTGGAGAATATCCAGGTTAAGCTTTGTATATTGGTGAGATAAACAAATAGAGGAAAGAATGACATTATTTCTTTGTAATACTATTGCAAGCATACAACATTCATTTCCTCCCATTTTAAAGAGGAAAATTAGAACAAACTAGAAAAATTGAAAGCTTCCATTGACAATTATCCAGCTGCAACATTTCCACTAATCCAGTTTTATCATCTTAAACATAATCAGACTCCTCTTAAGAAGTAAGATCTATGAATAAGCCACTGAGCTGTACCAAAATGTCATTCAATCCCCTTGCAGGCCAAGCTGTCACTTATCTTCTATGTACTAGAAGCAAAAATATATATAGCAATTGCTTTTAATTTCATAGATCATACCAGGAATGTGTGAATTCTCCCAATGAACTGAGAAGATAGATTATAGAGTGGAAAAGTTGATCTTCCAAATCACTCAAGAACTATGCAATTTTTTCTTGCTTCTACTGCTTAAGATAAGAGTGAGTAGACATTCATAGGAGGCAATAGCTACAGTATATATGATTTCTTGCATGTCATGGTAGTTTCGAATCTGAGAAGACAGTGAAAGTTCTTCATTTTGTTTCACATGGGAAAACCATCGCGAGGTACGCCATTCAAATCTTGGGTTTTTAGAGGAGGATTGTTACCATAAGTCATTTGAACAACATTGTGGAGATCCTCATCCCAAGCATTAGTCATCTATAGATAATTGCAAGACATGATTAGGACCGTATACTAGTAGATGACTACCCAATCTTCCCAAGAATATGACAATATTTGTTTTTCATGAATATTAGTAGCACATAATTAACTTTAATAACAAAATAGAAAAATAAAATTTATATTGAATTTTTAAAATCACGGGGGGATTCAATCTCAAGTTCTTGAAAACACCTTTCAAAGTCTTTATGAACAAGTCTAGTTAGCACCCACATCTAATTAAGTTATAAATAATAATACAGTGTGACAATGAAGTTCAACATTTCATCTAAGCCAAGAATATGCAAGTTTATTTGCCAATTTAACCAGCTCATACTCATAAATAGTAGTTTGGCTGAGTTGGTGTGGATACACATCAACAAAGCAACAAAGGTTACTTGACATCTTGTTTCAGTAGAGTACAGATTTCTTTGACGTAGAATAAGAGAGAAGATCCTGTTAGTGTTCATACCTGGCCTCTTGCAACCTTTATTTTGAAAATAACAAAAACCTACTTTGCAATGCACAAACCTAACTTCAATAAAGGGAAAGGATACCCAACACCTTGCATACTAGCAAAGTTGACTCTTTTCACATCAGTCAATGCCCTTATCACAATGAAAGTGGTTTCATAGCACACATAAAATCAAATTAAATGAGAGTAACTTTGTAACTGAGGTCTGTTCAGGGCGGCTGCTACTGTCAGTAAAATCCGTTTTAACATGTTGGAGGTTGTTACAGCTAAAAGAGTAATTATTCTGTGGAAAATCTTATTAGGGTGTTATTTATAAATCAAATAATAATTTTTGGATTGATAAGATAGTTGTGCTGCTGCTATTTATAATTAAATAACCTTAATGCCCTTATTCTTATTGAAGCTTATCTGAAAAGCCAGTAGTTTTGTTTTTTAACTTAGGCTTCGTTTGGGACGGCTTTGTTACTTCTTTTTAAAACAGCTTTTGAGTAAAAAAATTTAATTTTTATACTAAAATGTTGTTTTAAGAAGTTTTAAGAGGTAGTAAGAAAGCCGTCTCAAACGAAGCCTTAATTTGGAACAATGCTTCCCTCAACCGAACATGAACTTTGATCATAAAATCTGAATATGATGTATTAAACATAATTATTTGATACTTGCACATCTCACAAATACACAAAAATAACAGATGTAGAGCTAACGGGGACAAAAGAAAAGCTGAAGAAATAAAACTTCTTAATTCAGGAGAACTACATACTCTTAAGAGAAGTCAATAGATCTGCACTTATAAATAAAAACAATTCAGTTTTCAGTAATAAGAGTAAGTTGATCCAAACAATAAATTTGCAATATTACATTAGCATTCCTTACCACGCCATAGGTATGCAGTCATCCCAAATGAAGCCTAAGAACATCTTAAATATAACGTGAGCTTCATTTTTCTAGTCTATGTATAGAAGATATGACTATATGGGAGTAGAGGTTATAAGCTAATACACTTGACGTAGAGTTCTATATTTGACTTGGTTAACAGTCTTTTGTGTCCACTTGGCTGATAGAATAAAAGTTGAATTCTCTAGTCAGGTTCAAGCTCAAATTAAGTTTAACTGAAACTAGCCGAACCCCACATGAGCAAGAAAGGCTCAGCCATGGATCTAGCTAGCTTTGGCCCTAGGGTTGCTATCCAGTCCTGTTCCAGTGGTTTGGCTCAATATTAAATCATAAATTTTGATTCAAGATTGACTCAAATTTGACTTGAAAACCAAATTAAAATCTACTAGAAAGTGATTTTAAATTAATTATCTACAAAAATATAAATACTATACTATGGATTATATATCTATTGTTTAATATATATTGTAGATTTTATATAAATACTCATTTAGATCCAAAAATTTGAGTTGACTTAAAATTATATTTGAAAGTTGAAGCAGATTCAAAATTGATTCAAAATCAAATTGCAGTTTGGAGTGGAGCTTAATTGAAAAATACATATATACATTAGAATATCTTGATGTAAATTGTATTAGCATGGGCTTGAAATATATTTAATTTATTTTACGAACAGTGCAAGATAAATTCTTCAAATATAACACTATCTTAAAGCAAATTCAATGATTTTCAAGTCTCATGATACCATTTATGTTAGGATATCCTCGTACTTGAACTTCCCTCAAAATAGACTTGACTCGATTTAAGTCGAGCAAATTTTGAGTGGTTTCCAAACAAATTTCGAGCTTCGAGCTTTTTTAGCAGTTTTATTTGGCACAAGCCAACTGCAATAATGATATGCTCTCCCTTTACAAAGTATTCCTAATTTTTTCTATAATTTTCATTTGTCTCCCTCTTAGCAGTAAAAGCAGTTAGAGTAGATGACTCTACTGTAATCATCGGCCGGGGCCGAACATTTATTTTGAAAGCTGTAATCAACCAAGAATTCAACCCCTACATGACAGTTTTAGGGCTTATGTCATAAAACCAGAACAGCTTTATAGTTCATACCAGCATATCATATAAGGATCAAGCACAGGAAAAAGCAAGAGTAAATTTTGATTGCTTTAAATGTTCAAGTTAGCTTTGTTATGAACAACATGAACTAAGACTGAGCTTGGATGCTTCGAATTTGGTTGAAAAGAAATAAAAAAAGGGTTCAAAAGCATAAATCAATCGTTATAGATTCATAATCAACACAGATATTGTTGGGATTTCATTTGATTTCCTCCAATTTCCTTCAATCCAAACAAGAGGATTGCACCAATCCATTGAATATTTATTAAACCATCAAAATGCTTCTATAGAAAGGGAAGTAGAATATAAGAATCAGCTATAGGTGAAAAGCAAAATTCTGATCATTTTAAATGTCGATATTTAACTTTCATTTCTTCAAGTTAGGTTTACTAGAAAAACTTAACAATCTAGAGAATAAATATGAAACCATCAAAATTTTTCTTTAAATATGAAGGTAGAATACCTGCTGTGTAGAATCTTTGAAGCCACTGGTTGAAGCCAATTGAGCATTTAGTGCTCTTCTAAATGCATCTGAAGGGTTCATAACTCCAGGCATCCCAACTTGAATCAAACCTTGATGAGGTGGATGTAACTGTTGATGGATCATTTCTGGTGTGAATCCAATGGCTGATGAAGAACCAGTCCTGGTCTGAAATAACTGCAATGACAAGAAATTAATGATTTTCTAGACTAATTTTTTCTCCTTTAACTCATGAATTTCTGCAAATCATGAATGCACTAAGTAACGGCTTATGATCTCTTACATCTTTAGAAAGAAGGCCTTCAATATTGAAGTCTATACTTGGGTTAACAGCAGCAAGCTTCATTGATAAAAACTAGTACCAGAAAACAAATATAATGCCTCATTTATGTTTAAAAGGGAGAGTCATCTTGAAAATCTTATAAGAAACTTAAAAATTTTTATTCATGTAATCAATAAATGATAAATACCTCTACTTGACGTTGCAGTGATTGGACGTAGTTGATAATCTCATCTAGCATAACGGCTTTACCTGTAACCTGGAGCACATAACCCGAAGATTTAAGTAAAGCAGCTCTATCTACAAAGATTATAAAGAAAACAGTAGCTAAGTTAATTTTTAAAAAACCTACTTTGCTGCAGCCCGGAACAAGGTCCTGAAGAAACTTCATCCTCTCACTAATCTTCTCCCTTCTTACCTGCATCAAGGAGATTCCAATACATAAAAAGCTAGTTTTTCGTTTTCTTTGAAGTTCTATAGGAACAAAAATGACTTCAATGGCGGAGGAAAGCCTTACTCTTTCTGCAAGACTATGACTATTGGTAGCTTGGCCGCGACGAGCTCTCACATGGATATAATCTTCCTTGGAAGCTTCTCCACTCTCCTTTGGATTTTTTCCTAAAGGCTTAACATTTGCCATTGTTGAGCTGTTCTTTTCTGCCTTCTGCTTATTATCAGTAACATCCTTAGAAGTCTCAAAAGGCAATTGAGGTGCAGCTTGTCCTTGATCTGACTCCATATCCTGCTATCAGAAATTCACAAACTTGCTAATTTATGAAGAATAAAGATTGAAAGGAAAAAAAAAGATCAGAGAAAAAATGTCGACCTGATTACTCCTCTTCCTTTTATTTATGCCAAATACCCCTTTAGACGAATTAGGTGACTCATCTCGAGCATCGTCACTAAACTCTGGTTCTGAGAACTCATTTGGTCCCTTATCCCTTTGCTCCTTCATTGGACTCCCACTATTAGAGCTCTGATCAATCAG
The DNA here is from genome assembly GCA_019925795.1 of Dendrobium chrysotoxum. Lineage (NCBI taxonomy): Eukaryota > Viridiplantae > Streptophyta > Magnoliopsida > Asparagales > Orchidaceae > Dendrobium > Dendrobium chrysotoxum. The sequence continues at coordinate 93,378,143 of CM034305.1, read as the reverse complement.
AACAGATCTACCCTTGAGTACTTCAATCCTGCCTGCTTCATTCTTTTGCATTTGAGCTTCAGCAGTGGCCTCCGAACTGCCGGGGACAATGAAAGGATAAGCCACATCACTGAAGCTAGAGAATCTTGCAGCCCTCTCAGTAAATCCAGCATCACAAGGGAACTGTGAGAGGCTAAGGGGAAGCATTCCCATCCCTGTGCTAAAAAACATTCCTCCCTTTGTTAGTGAATCTGAGGGATTCCAGTTCATGGGAACTGGTTTCCCAATAGTGGAAGAACTTGCAGTTGCCTGCGCATTGGAGAAGCTTAAGTTGTGCGTATTGGCGGGCAGTTGATTCCAGATCACATGATCGAAAGAATCCACCATGGAAGCGGATGGGCAAGGTAATGAACCAATCTGATTCCACTCAGTAGTGGTTAAGCCTGTAGTGTTGCAGTTCAGAGAATCTACAGTCCTCTTCTCTAACCCAAACTTCCCCTTCTCACCCAAATCCATCTTTCTTTCTTCTCTAAGAAGAAGAACAGCGACCTAAGACCACTGAATGAAAGCTTGGCCTCACTCCAAGACCTTATATGGAAGAAGCGCTCTTCAAGTTATTATTGACTTCCAAGTTTCTATTTTTTCTTTTTTTTTCTTTTACTAGAAGTTATTATCCACTACTATGACCAGAAAAGACTTGTTGAAGAATAATTGGTTCTATCGACCAAAGGCAATAGAATCCAAGTGGGAAAGAGAGGAAAAAAAATAATAGGATCAATTCCAAGTTCCAAAATCCAATGCACCAAATTAGCCAACAAAAGTGTAGGCTTCCTCAAAAGGAGCAAACTTTGTTCATACCATACCAATTATATTCAAAGACCAAAAGTTAACAGGAAAAAAACATAAATCCCAACTTCTCAAGAGAAGCTGACCACCTACAAAACTCCTACAACTTACCACAAAGAGTGACAGTAATAAAGATCAGTGAGAGCTAAATCTCCTGAAATCATGGAATCAATAGGCTTTAAGGATTTGAAAAAAAAAAAAACCTCATCTAGCTGTAAACAGGGATTGAAAAGACAGGGCAGCTATAGAATCTCAAACCCAGACCCAGCTATCCATTAAAAAGGAGCTATGCATTGGTTTCAGAAATCGCAGGACCAGAGCCAACCATCTCCCTCTCTCTCTCTCTCTCTCTCTCTCTCCTCTCTCTCTGAAAAACTCAACAGCACACCTAAAAGTAGTAATTAGAGAAAAGAAAAGATACCCTCCCTCTGATTCCTTTATCCTTCTATCTTTCTGCACTTGCTTGAAACCTTTTTCCCCTCATTGAAAGCACTGCGAACTACACAAAATAAAACAGAGTTTTCTCCTATTTAGGCTTCTCCTCTCACTCCCACCTCCACTCTCAGAAACAACAGAGCTCCAATTTCAGAAAGAGAGAGAACAGTGATAGAGCTTGCTTTCATTTATACTCAACCCACAACTGTTTGAGAGAGAAGACCAGCTGAATGACTAACCAAAGCCACTGCTACTGCTGAATTAACCTCTGACTGTTTAATTCAAGAAATCATTCAGTAAATTTACAAATATACAATGGTAAAGCCTAAATTATTATTTTTTATGATTTAAATCATAGTTTTATTTATTTTATCATTAAAAAAATAGTAAAAAAAATCTTTTTAATTGAAATTTTAAGCTTTTATTGCCCTTCTTTATTGCTCTGTTTTCGCTATGTTACTTTATTATGGTAAGCTTGAACCCTGACATTTGCCAACCTTCCCGACTATTATACTCTTCGCCTTTATTTGAGCTTCGGTACGTTACCACGCGGCTAAACGTTCACCTCGGGATTACTGGTTGATAGAAAATAGTAATGGAAAACGCAGGAGACACCGTCATAGATGTATGGGAGAGCCTGCGAGACAATTTAACGTACACGTCGCGGTCAAGATTCGAATAATTTAAGCGAGATTTTCGCGAGAGATTTCCTCCGAACGATACGATATGAAAGAAATATCGTATCCAAAAAGGTTGGGATTTGCCGAGATTTTGGTTTCGTACATTGGCGAATCGGACGGCTGAAATCAGTTGTTTGAGGGGGCAGGTTGAGTCCGGTTCGGTAGCTGAGTGTGAAGCGGGGTGTGAGACAGTGAAGAGTAAATATCGGGCAGGAATATGTACAAAGCAAAATTTGTACGAGAGATTTGAGATTTATGCACTTGTCATCAAATAGTGCTATTTTTATAAAATTATGAATAAAATGAGCTAATAATTATATAATTATTCATTTTATGATCATGGTATTAATAATTTTATTAAATTGAAAAAAATGAGTTAAAATCTTATTATGAATTTCAATATTTTGTTAAAAATTTGATGAAAAAAAAGTAAAAGTTTGTTAAATTTACAAAAGAACTAATATTTAAGAGATGTATATGAGCCCCAATTTATATTTGAGCAATCTTAGACTGTCCCACCTACAATACAAAATCAAACTTGATGAGTTTCAATAGTGCACTACACAAATAAAAAAATTACTTCTCTCTCTCTCTCTCTCTCTCTCTCTCTCTCTCTCTCTCTCTCTCTCTCTCTCTCTCTCTCTCTCAGCCTCTAGTTCCATTTTTCTTGGTGTCAACACATTAAAGATTTTTAAGGTTATTAGTTTGGTAGCATAATATTTTTCTATTATTTTGAGATACACCAAATTTAATCCAATGAGTTGGGCGCTAACATGAGCGGTAAAAGAAAATTTTCATCATGATGTAACATGGGTGAGTGATAGTTGTAATCCTTGAAATTTGTGCAAATCTTAATTTTAACCCTACAGGTAGACATAACAACTTAATACTTAATTTCTCATGATTAAGTCAATAAACCTCAAGAATGACCTCATGAGTTTCTTTGAGAATGACCTTAGTTCAAGTAACTGCCAATTCTCCTAAAAAAATATCTTAAGCTGATCACTATGCAATCCCTCTCCTAAGTATCACAGGTCACTTTGAAAATCAATTAGCACCCTACACTCTGATAGCCATTAACAATATCCAAAAAATGACAAAATTTTTGGATAAGAAAAAATTTATAATGTGTTCAAATATTCAATTGATCATAATAGCACCTCATTTAATGTCACTAAACAAAGATTCAATTGACTTAGCATAACTTGAGTGTAATCATTATTAACCAATCATCAATATTAAAATTTACACACTGCTTCAAAAGCTGCAAATTTCGAAAGAACTCACAACTAGAGTTAACATCAAGATACAATGACATTGTTGACCTCTTTTTATGTGGAGTATATTCACATCTTGACATTAGTCTATGTCCCTAGACTAACCTAATAGATCTTATTACAAATATGGACTCAAGTACTATGATTTTGATGATAATAAATATTATTGTTTCATTACTGCTATCATCTATCAATTGGTTTATTGTATATATGGTTTGCCCTGCTCACTAACATTTTAAGTCCACCGTTCACTTGCAACTTCAATCAGCTCAAGATTTGGTAGACTAGGGTTGAGTATGTTTATAATTTCAGCTTTAATATACTTTTACATTTCTTGAGTCAAGTCATGTATATGGTGAATACTAAGCTGAGTAACCTTGCACGCACGCACTCAAGGGAGTGAGTTGGTGAGTTAAAAATTTTTTATTTTTTGAACTAATCGTACAACACGATTTATATCATACTGGAGGATCAGTTAATCAGAAAACCCTAATTAGGGCACCCTTTATTAATTGAAATTGATTAAACTAATCATACTGGATGATCCTAATCATACAGGACGATTAGGTATAATCATAATATTCAGCCGTCAATCACAATTTAGGCAATTTTTTAATATTCAAATTTTGCTTTCATTATACAGTACGATAGACATCGTACTGGATGATTTGTGAAAATCATGCCTAAATTGATCCTATGATTAGGAGACAAATTATAGTTTAATTGCTCAATCACATTGTACAGGAAGATCGTAATGTACGACCCGAGAGATGTATGGGATGATATTTAATCGTTACCCATCGTCGCTTGTTGTACTGGACGATCAATATAGTCTCTTGAACTAATCATACATGAAGATCGTATTGTACGACCCGAGAGATGCATGGGATGATATTTAATCGTCGCCCATCATCACTTGTCATACTGGACGATCACTATAGTTTCTTGAACTAATCGTACAGGACAATCGCAGGATCATACGGGACGATCAATACAACCTCTTGAACTGATCGTATAGACCAATATAGTTCGTATTATCTTGCAACACTATTTTGTACTAATCATACAGGATGATCTAACAATCGTACGGGATGATCCTTGACGACAAGTTGAAATTTAGGGCTTCTTTGGAGGCTTTCTATTTAAACTCCTACATTGTCTTGTAAGAAATCTTTTTATTGTTGAGTTGCTTGAGAGGGAGCTTAGAGAGAGTTGAGGAGAGCTTTGGGAGAGAAGAGAGAGAGAGTTCTTATGAGGGGGAGTTGTGAGAGCTTCATAAGGTTACTCCAAGCAAAGTTCCTTCCAATCTTTATCAAGTCTCTGCTTTAATTCTTGAGTGGCTCCAGGGAGATATTCTTCAACACTAGATCGTGGTTCTCTGCCAACTACAGGAGGGAGTAAAAGGATTCTTGGTTCTTTTCCATCTTCAGGAGGGAGAAAAAGAATTTCAGGTTCTCTGCCTTCACTAAGAGGGTGAAAAAGATTTAAGGTACTCTGTTGCACCGGGTTGGTTGAAGAGATTTTGTAACGACTTCTCTACCTAGTTGTGGGGGCTGAAGGAGAAACATTAAAAGGTTTAGTGTAATACCTGGAACGAAGGCCTCCGGGGAATAGATGTAGGTTAGTTTTGACCGAATCACTATAAAATCTGACGTGTTTGTTCTTTTACTTTTCAGCATTTTAAGTTCTACACTTTTCTATTTTTTGTGTGTGGTTGAAAACTCTGATTTTGTTATTATTATGAAATTAATCTACTTCCACATCAAAGGATAAAATTGATATTTTCAGATATTTTGAAAAAGCTTTTAAAAGGGGGGAGGGGGATTTGCTTAAAGAAGTTTTAAATTACCAATTCACCCCCCCCCCCCCACCTCTTGGTTAACCTCGGGCTAGTTCTTAGAGGTTTAACAACCTTCACGAACTTTCAGATCTTAGATGGTATAAGGAATTTTTTAGCCATACTTTTATAAGCTTTTGATTAAACCTACCTTATCTTAGTGAATCCTAAACTATATAGAGTTTGAGCATGGTGATACCCACTTATTGTTTATTAATCCAACATCATCTTATGGAACTTGGATAATTTTGAATCAACCCATTGACTTATAAACCTTAAGTAGAGAAAATCATAATGACTAATAGATCACATGGCATTTAAGTGGTTTACTTAATTTTGCTTGAGCCTTATATCTTTTTGGACCCTTTAATTGAGATAATCACTTTAACTTGGTTAAGCCTCAAGTAATCCTCATATTGACCAACTTTAGTTTAGTTGGTCCAAGTTCATATTTAACCTAATATAAACCTTAATTAACCCATGCTTTATAATCTAATTAGGTGCATAGTTGTTTAATTAGACTTCGTCATCACTATTGGTTCAACAAACCCTAATTAAGTCGGTAGATCTTTCTTTGGATGAGTAAACTCATTTGATTAACTTAGTTTAATGAGAATCTAAGTTTAGCACAACTTGACATAGTTTAGCCAACTTTAATCCAAGTTAAACCTAAATTGACCTAATTAAGTCACCTAGCATAAATAGAACTTAATTCCTCCCATTTGAACCATACACTTTTTTGTCACATTATCATCCCCTTCCCCATCCAATACACTTGAGCACAAACTAATTGGACCTAGCATATGTGTAGCCTATGCTAGTCTAAGTTATGTCCATACGCAATCCTTAGAAGTTTACAGTTGAGCTATATTTGAATCCCCCACAACACCCAACAACTTTCTCTGATCTTATCAAATGGTTCACAACAACCTATGATTTGTCTCCTGGCCTTTTCAACTAAGCTGAAAGGTGGAGGAGCACCAACCAGTCTTAAAGACTCAGAAGACTAGTAATCTATTACTTATTATTAAATTAATTCAATAGTTCTCAGTTGGTCAAATCATGTTTTAGTTGAGACTAGCCTATCTTATTCAAGCTTTAGGAAGTTAGTATTCTGTTTTAAATTTGAAAGTTAATCCCAAGACAACTAATGCATTATAACAACCTAAAATATGAAAAAAAAACAAAAAAAATTAAAATGACAATTTTGAATTTCTGTTTAAACTGGAGCGCTTCAGGGCTATGCTGGGTAGCGCTACAATATTAGGCTTGAGAACACAGTAGCACTAGAAATCACTGTTATATCATTGAAGCATCTGCTCTATAGTAGTTCTGGATTTAATATACAGCATTGCGATGCTGGGTCAAAGCACTTCAACGCTAGGGTACTAATAGTGATTTTATATATTTTTTTATTCTAAATCCTAAGCATTAAGCCACCATCACCTCATCCCTTCCCCATTTCGCTTGTCTTGCTCGGGAAGGAAAGGGGAGAGGAGGAAGAAGAGGAGATGATAGATGAAAGAGAAAGTGGACTTTTGAGGTTTTTGTGTCCATCATTTTTGTTAGAAAAGTTATTCTACTCGTAGTAACCTTTACTCTGTACCTATTTTCAATGATTCAGAGTTTGGTGTGTTTTCTCTCTTCTGAATAAAAATCTTATATATTCTATTTAAGTGAACTTTTATTGCATAACTTTTGGTATGTAATAAGTATCGTCAATATGAGTAATTAGATTGAAATATTTTTAAATTTTATTAGGTAAAATGATAGTTATGAATTTCTGAAGACATTGCATATTTTTTTTGAATTTTCTTGTATTTCATATAGCATTACATTTATAGATGAAATGATACTATTGCAACATAAAGAATGTGACATTAACATGCAAGCAAGGAAGACTATCTGTTAACACTATAAATTAATATAGGTTACCTCTTAAAATATAATACCCTACTCAAGAGGGTGACCCGACAGGCTTTCCTTTAAAGATGATTTATAGTTTCCTTGGTCGTAGCCTGTAGCCAATTGATCGAACTATACCGATGGATAGAGGGTGGTGACTCTTAAATGATTATTGAAAGTTGCATGTGAAAGAAATAATAAATATAAATAAATGAAAGATAAGATATGATATGACAGATAGATATATATAGTAGATAAAAGATGAGAAATATTAAAACACCACATTAAAGCTGTATGTTCTGCCTTGTTGAATCTTACATTGATACATGCACACATTAATAGCATATATAACATTGAGGTGTGTGCGTATATATCATATGATTTGGATACGTGCACTAATAGTACATGACTGATAAAAGGGATAATACTAACTATTGTTGATTGATATAGTATGATAGATCATGATGGATACAGACTACTGATGATCACTAATTTTGAATGCAAAATTTATATTTGATAAATTGACGTGAAACTGAAAGGCCATTATGTTATTTAATATGCTATTGATATGATTGCATGTATGATATGCATTGACTTCAATTATAAATATTGATAACTTGTTGGGCAATGTTGCTCTTTATGTAATTTTTATATGTTTTCAAGGAAAGGTAAGGAAGCAGGAGGATGAGCTATGTTCTGGCTTAGTTTTTTAATTTTATTTTGTAGTCATGTGTTCATCAGGATAAACTAGTTTATTGTATGTCATGACTAATACATATGTATCATTTTGGGCTTGTACTAGTTGTACATATTGAATCATCATCAACATCAAGCCTTTATCCCACTACGTGGGGTCGGCTACATGAATCTTTTTTCTCCATTGTGTCTTGTTAAAAGTCAAATTCTCGTTTAAATCTAATAAAGAAAGATCATTTCTAATATTTTCTAACCAAGTCTTTTTAGGTCTACCTCTACCTTTCTTAACATAAGTCAAATCTAGACCCTCTACTTTCCTAACAGGGTCATCGGGAGGCCACCGTTTTATGTGACCAAACCATCTAAGGTGACCCTCTCTAATATTATCTTCCACTGGAGCTACTCCAACTTTTTCACGTATATGCTCATTTCGTAACCTATCTCTAAGGGTAAAGCCACTCATCCACCTGAGCATCCTCATCTCTGCAACACTTAACTTAGAATTATGCTTCTCTTTTAATGGCCAACATTCGGCACCATAAAGCATTACAGGTCTCACCACCATCTTATAAAATTTTCCCTTAAGTTTGAGGGGTACTTTTCTATCACACAGTAAGCCCGATGCATTCCTCCACTTCAACCATCCAACTTGGATTCTACTGATAATATCCCCATCAATTTCACCATCACTCTGAATAATATATCCAAGATATCTAAAACGTGTACTCTTATTAATGACTTGATTGCCCAAAGTCACAATCCCCTCACTAGTTCTGTTATTACTAGTTGTACATATTGAATAAGTATAAATAAGATGTTGTTTCTTTTTTTACTATTTCGATTAAATTTATAAATTCTAGTTGAATGATTGAATAGTTAAAGGATTATAAATGTAAATATAAAAGAGAAAAATCTTCCAACCTGGATCTTGGGGCATGACATGCATACTTTAACCCTTGATCCTAGTATCCCATCCCCTAATTGATCTTGGACTTCGATTGGATATATTTTGAGTTATTATTTTATAATTGACTTTTATAAATTTATCTTGGTAATTAATTATGTAACACATGAACATAGGGGTGTAAACGAGTCGAGTTGAGCTCGAGTCAAGCCCAACTCGAGCTTGACTCATGAATTGAATCCCCAGCTAAAACTCCAGCTCAAGCTCGAGTCAAGCTCAAAAGGTGAGCTTGAACTCGGCTCGTCCCACTGTAAACAAGCTCAAGCCGTTTGCAAGCTTCCGACGGCCCGGTCGTCTTCCGCGCACTACGATCTGTCGTGGTCCTGTTCATTTTTCATGAACTTGAGAGACTCCGCAGTAGTCCCGTTCATCCTTCTTCTGAGCTCACGAGTGCGGCCGTCCCCTTCATCCGCCTTCTGAGCTCACGAGCGCGTTCCGCCTCAAATTGCAAAACTATAGGCATGAATTAGGAAACTGCATGAGGGAATTTTGAACAGTAGGCACGGTTTTTAAAAAGAGCTATTAGGTATTTAATAAATAAAATAAAAATGGTTTAAAAAATATTAATAGTGATTCGAGCTGGCTTGCGAGCTCGTGAGCCAAGCCACATCAAGCTCAAACTCGAGCTCGTGGCTTGATAAGCTCGGCTTGCGGGCTCATGAATAATTTAGAGCTTGGTGTGTTGTCTCTCTTCTGAATAAAAATCTTGTATCTCCCGTTTAAGTGAACTTTTACCACATAACTTTTAATATGTGACAAGTGTTGTTAATATGAGCAATTAGGCTGAAATATTTTTAAATTTCATCAGGTAAAATGATAGTTATGAATTTTTGAAGATATTGCATATTTTTTTGAATTTTTTGTATATTTCATACATCATTATATTTATAGATGAAATGATACTATTGCTACATAAAGAATGTGACATTAACATGCAAGCAAGAAAGACTATATGTTAACACTATAAATTAATATAGGTTGGCTCTTAAAATATAATACCCTACGCAAAAGGGTGGGCCAACAAGTTTTTCTTTAAAGGTGATTTATGGTTTACTCGGTTGTAGCCTGTAGCCGATTGACCGAACTATACCGACGGATAGAGGATGATAACTCTTAATTGATTATTGAAAGCTGCATGTGAAATAAATAATAAATATAAATACATTAAAGATAAGATATGATACGACAGATGGATATATATACAGATAAAAGATGGGAAGGATGAAAACACCATATTAAAGCTGGATGATCTGCCTTGTTAAATCTTATATTGATACATGCATACATTGATAGCATATATAACATTGAGGTGTGTGTGTATATATCATATGATTTGGATACGTGCATTAATAGTACATGACCGATAAAAGGAATAATACTAACGACTATTGATTGATATGGTATGATAGATCATGATAGATACGGACTACTGATGATCACTGATTTTGAATGCAAAATTTATATCTAACAAATTGACGTGAAATTAAAAGGCCATTACGTTATTTAATATGCTATTGATATGATTGCGTGTATGATATGCATTGACTTCAATTATAGATATTGATAACTTATTGGGCAATGTTGCTCTTTATGTAGTTAATTTTTATATGTTTTCAGGGAAAGGTAAGGAAATAGGAGGATGAGCTATGTTCTGGCTTCTAGTAGTTTTTTTTTTTTTTTTAATTTTGTAGTCATGTGTTCATCGGGATGAACTAGTTTATTGTATGTCATGACTAACCGTTGTACATATTGAATAAATATAAATAAGATGTTATTTCTTTTTCTACTATTTCTATAAAATTCGTAAATTCTAGTTGAATGGTCGAATGATTGAATAGTTAAAGGATTATAAATGTAAATATAAAAGAGAAAATTCTTCCAACTTAGATCTTGGGGCGTGACATACATGCCTTAACCCTTGATCCTAATATCCCAGCTCCTAATTGATCTTGCACTTCGATTGGATATATTTTGAGTTATTATTTTATAATTGATATTTATAAATTTATCTTGGTAATTAATTATGTAACACATGAACATAGAGGTGTAAACGAGTCGAGTTGAGCTTGAGTCAGGCCCAACTTGAGCTCGACTCGTGAGCTGAATCCCAAGCTCGAACTCGAGCTCGAGCAAGAGTCAAGCTGAAAAGCAAGCTCGAACTCGGCTCGTCCCACTGTAAACAAGCTCGAGCCACTCGCGAGCTTCAAGCGGTCCGGCCGTCTTCAACGCACTGCGATCTGCCTCAGTCTTGTCCGCCTTCTGAGCTCACGAGCGCGGTCCGCCTTGAATTGCAAAACTGCAGGCGGGAATTGCGAAACTGCAAGCGGAAATTTTGAACAACATACAGGATTTTTAAAAAAGAGCTACCGCATATTTAATAAATAAAATAAAATTTATTTAAAAAATATTAATACTGATTCGAGTAGGCTCACGAGTCAAGCCTCATTAAGCTCGAACTCGAGCTCATTTAATAAATGAGCTCGAGCTCATGGCTCGATAAGCTCGGCTCGCGAGCTCATTAATGAATCGAGCTCAAGCTTGCTCATGAGCCAGCTCGGCTCACTTACACCCCTACATGAACAACCCTTATTACACCATCAAAATTTTTTAAAAAAATATCAATTGAAAGGAAGAATTTCTTTATATTAATTATAGGAGATTAGGAAAATCTATTTTTTCTTATTCCTTTTATTTCACACTCTCCCAAATTGTGTATATGTTATATATATATATATATATGTTTTTTATAGATATTTCCTCTTGAGTATATCTATCTCAATATAAAAAAAATTGTGACTTGTTGTTTTCTTCACAAACTCATTGCAAAATCATACATATTTCGGCCACCACTAAAACTCTTTCTAAAATCATTAAAAAAAAAGCTACAATTTCATAAAAGCTAATTAGTATGCAAATGGAAAAATTTTCAATTTTTTATGAAAAAAAAACTCTTTTAAAATTATTTGCAAGAGAGAAAATGAAGCACAAGACCACCAATTTAGTCCTTTGCAAGGTATTTTTCTTGATGTCCTACTAAAAAATCAGTTATAGTAATATTTCTTCTAACTAATATGATTAAAAATATTTTATTAATCATATTTTTAAATGTAAATTAAAGCAATTATAAATTTTTTTTTTAATTTCGTTACAATTAAATAAAAAAATAAAACTATTATTTTTATGATTTATAATGTTTCTGAATATTGATAGCAATTTAACTAAATTTATTTGTGTGGTTGAAATTATTTTTAATTAATTAAAAAAATCCTATTTAATCAACTTTTTATTAAAAATAATTGTAGCTTAGTTTTACATAATTAATAGTCATGCTTCTACTAAAAAGATGGCTATTAAATTAGTGACAATGCTTATAAATTACATTTCTATGATAAAATTAATGGTCTTCTCTAAAAAAAATTAAGAAAAGCTTAAAACATATTTAGAATCTATTTTACTTCATGACAATAACAACAACAACAACATCAAGTCTTTATCCCACTACATGGGGTTGGTTACATAAATCTTTTTTCTCAATTAATTGTGTCATGTTAAGAGTCAAATTCTTATTTAAATCTAATAAGAGAAGATCATTTCTAATATTTTCTAACAAAGTCTATTTAGGTCTAACTTACCTCTCCTAACGTAGGTCAAATCTAATACATCTGCTCTCTTAACCGGATTATCAGAAGGTCGACATTTTATGTGACCAAACCATCTAAGGCAACTCTCTCTAATCTTATCTACCACTGGAGCTACTCCAACCTATTCACTTATATGCTTGTTTTGCATTCTATTTCTTAGAGTAAAGCCACTCATCCACCTAAGCATCCTCAGCTCTGCAACACTTAACTTAATTATATGCTTTTCTTTCAATGGACAACATTTTGTGCCATAAAGCATTGCATTGCAGGTCTTACCACCATCTTATAGAATATTTCCTTATGTTTTAGGGGTACTTTTCTATCACACAACAGGCCCGATGCATTCCTCCACTTCAACCTTCCAACTTGAATCCTAATAATATGCTGATTTATTTGACCATCACTCTAGACAACAGACACAAGATATCAAAAGCATGTGCTCTTATTAATGACTTGATAGCCCAATGTCACAATCTCCCCATTAAATCTATTACTACGAAAGTTACACTATGTATTTGATTTTAAATATACTCAAATGAAAACCTTTAGACTCTAAGGTTGACATTCATAATTCAAGTTTACCTTCAACTCCCTCTCTAGTCTTATTAACAAGAAGAATATCATCAGCAAAAAGCATACCCCGGGGTACATCCTCATGCAAATGTCTAGTAAGAACATCAATGACTAAAGCAAAAAAAGATATGGGGGCTTAAAGTTGATCCTTGATGTAATATAATTGAAATAGGAAAATACTTGATGACGTGAATATAAGCATTATTAATCCCCTTCTTTTCCAAAACTCTCCTTAGCACTTCTCTTGGAACTTTATCATAAGCTTTCTATAAATCAATAAATATCATATATAGATCCTCCTTATTCTCCCTATACTTTTCCATCAAACCTCTCAATAAATGTACAAATTCCATAGTAGAACTACCCGGCATGAATCCAAAGTTATTTTGAGAAGCATTAATGTCACAATGTAACCTATGCTCAATAACTCTCTCCCAAAGTTTTAAAGTATGCCACATTAACTTAATTCATCTATGATTCGCACACTCTTGTGCATCACCTTTATTTTTAAAAAAATTAAAATCAATACACTCCATTTCCACTATTCTATCATCTTTTTAGTCTTCAAAATAATATTAAAAAATTTCATAAGGCAAGAAATTTCTTTATCTCCTAACCATTTTCACACCTCTATTGGAATATCATCAGCTCTAATAGCTTTCTCATACTTTATTTTCTTTAAAGCCTCTCTAACTTCGTTTTAAATAATACACCGATAAAAAAAAAAAAATTTTATTTAGAGTGCTATGGTCACTGAAGTCAATCATATTCTTACAATCTTTATTGGAAAGCTTATCAAAATATCCATCCACCTTTGTTGAATATTCTCTTGTAATAAAAATACTTTTTTATCTCCATCCTTAATACACTTCACTTGACCTAAATCATTGCTTCTCCTATCTCTTTGCTTGGTTAAATTATACATTTATCTTTCGCCTTCCTTACTATTTAATCTATTATATAAATCATTAAAAAATCAAATTCTTATAACATGAACTATTTAAAATAAAAAGAATTTCATACACTTTGATTTAAGTGTATTTTTATTATACTCTATCTAATTGAAAACCATACACTTGAATTTAATTGGAGAAATTTAACATTTTACCACAAATAATATATATATATATATATATATATATATATATATATATATATATATATATATATATATATAATGATTAAAGTAAGACAAAATGATACTTTTAATCACATTTAAAAAAATGATAAATAATAATATAATATTTAATGAAAAATTTTGATCACTTTAATAAAAATATTATGGTGAATAAATTTTGAAGGACATGGAAGGAGATCAATTTCTTATCATTTTAAGATAGAGCAAATTTTTAGTGGAGTTTTGAAAAAAAGAAATTGAGACATCTATGCACAATTGCACACCCAATTGGTTGACCATTCTTTGGAAATTGAAGGATGTGCTTAATTACACCAATAAATAATCTCCACATCACTTTCATGTATCCTAAGGTATGTCATACTTTAGATCTATAACTATGTACATAACGTACATGAGAACAACTAAAATACATAATTCTCTAATTGTTAAATGTATACTAAGCGCACAACTCTATGTATACTCTTTGTGCACTCTATTATTTTGAAGTACATAACAAACACAAATGATGTGTTTGTTATGTACTAAAAAAAGATCGAGTTCACTGACTATACACTTATGTACTTTGATACTCCACTTATAGAATGTGTGGTGCATAGTCCGCATCTAATAATATTTCGTAACTCTCATGTTAGAGAGATATAGAATCAAATATGCATTAATTAGTTGGTGTTTTTTTTTTTTTATAATGCCAAAATTAATCAGCTAATGAATCCACATTTATATCTCCAACCTTCTTTTCTTAAGTGAGGCCCAATCAAGTGCGGGCCAGGAGGTTTCTGGGGTGGGTGCCTCTTCTAGGTCAGCAAAGAATTAGCTACGCCGCCAAGCACCCTTTCAGAGATGACAGCAGGTGAATTTTCCGTTCCAAAAAAAAAGTCTTTACTTATAATCATCTTCTTAATTACCTTTTAGAATTTGATCGGTCATCAAATACTCCATGTCGCCTCTCTCTCTCTCTCTCTCTCTCTCTCTCTCTAGCTCTCTCTCTCTCTCTACGCGTGTAGTTCTCCATGATATTGGCGTAGCAAGGAAGTTGTATGGATCCTTCGTATTTTATTTGTCAGGCTCATGATTTGAGTTTCCTTATAATAAAAAAGGCACGAAATTCAATGTCAACTCTCAGAATTTTATAAGAGAAGCCTAAACGAATAAGAAAACCACAAATTAACATTGATCACTTCAGAATTAAGTTATCAGAACCTTATTCAAAATAACATAAATGACCAAAGTGTTTTTTGACCTATTCTGTGAAGTTACCGGCAATAAACAATGGTCACTCTCAGTTTAGGATTTTAGGATAGGGGTGTCCAAACAGGTTGAAGGATTGGGTTTGGGTTTGGAGTCGATCTAAAATTGATTCGACTTGAATCCAGTAAACCCAATCAAATCCATTTAATAAACGGGTCAAAAAAATCAATCCAAACCTGATCCGCTAGCAAGCCAAATGACTTGAACCCAACTTATAACTTATTAGCAATAAAATTTATGAGCTCTAAAATTAAGTTTGATATAGAGCTCGACGAAGATACTATTCATGAGATTGATTTTGCATCTCTCATCATCGGTTTCCTTCAAAAAAATTCTCTCTCAAACATCCACGAAAACCCTAAAAAAAGGGGTTGATTTCTTCCATATGGCTTATGACAATGATGCTTATTCTCTTGCTATTTTCAATCAACATAATGAAAATATATTGTAAATAAATATTGGATTTAAGTAAAGAAGAGAGAAGAAAAAAGAAAAAAATTCAAAAAAAGTGATTTTTCTCATCAATATCTATATCATTTGATATCAGAGCTCAATATTATTAAAATTTTGTATTGTTTTCTTCACTATCTCTAACATTGATCAAACTCAAACTCCCCTTCATCACTCCCCGTCGAAATTCTAATGCTCAAGACTCCTACCATGATTGGTCACATATACCCTCAAAATCTCTCAAATTTTTTTTTTTGAAGGAAGATGGTGTGATATTTTGGGGCAGAATATTTTTTCTCAATTTTTTATTTGATCACATGCAATTATTTTAATTAATTTGGCTGAATCCAATTTTTATTTAAGCAGAATAAACTCATTAGTCAACTGATTAATTAAATTACAACTCACTTCAAATAAAATATTGATCAGAACTGTCAAGCAATATTCATTCTGAGCCAAACTCTGTCCTAACTTCGCTGATGGCGTACTTTATAAGGCAGATTGGCTAACAGTTCTTAGCTTGCTTTCCGACTGAAGGTTTTCTTTAACTCTTGTTTGGAGAAGGAACTCTGTAGTATGAATTCCTACGTGTTCAAATTAACAACCAAGTGTTAATACTTAAAGTCTACACAAACCATAAGCTAAATGAAATCAAAGTGGTTTATGATTAACAAAAAAAAAGAAGAAATCATTAGCATCTCCTAATGGGAAATTGTATCAATAATATAGGATTAAAACTTAAAATAACATTAGTTTTATAGAAGTTGTGAGACAATTGCAATTTGTTTTACAAAAAGGGACTTTGAATATAATATTGTATTAAAAATGTTGTACGTTTGTTATATGCTAGAAAATTTATGATGATGTAGTGTATATTTAATATCTTAGCTTTGGGCAAAAATTCAACATGTATAGATAAAGGTTGTAAGAGATTAGAATTTTTTTTAAAAATGTGGAAAGCTACTAGTAAAATTACTTAAGAAATTGGCACATAATCATATTTAAAAGTTGAACTACTATATTTATCTAGCCCAATGATTTAAAATAGTTGTGTAAATTAAATAAAAAGTTACAGTTGTAAGAGGTAAATTCACTATTTGTACAAGTTGTGAACCTATGATAATTAAAAACACATGATTGCATAAGAGTGATTCTCTACCTATTGTTGCCGTGAATTAGAGCATAAGTACTCCTCGTCTCCGTCGAGCTTGTTAGAGCATTAGTTAGGATTTCTCCTTACTACAATTCTACTATCTTCTTAAGATTCAATAACCCTAATCATCATATGTCTATGTTATGTCAAGATTGTGTTTTAAAATCTCTAATTGTTCTTCAACTCCTTCGTTGAGGCTTTAGATCACACTAAGTTTTAAGTTTATGCATGATTTATACATAAACTAAATGAAGTTTAGAGGCATCAAAAATAGCTTGAGTACATTATAAAGATCAAACCTACTCTTATTTAATACACGACTCTTAAATATATGTAGATTCAAAATTAAAGATTAGATGTACATGGAAACAAATTAAAATAGCACAAATATTTTTATTTCACTAAAACAACACCATAAAAACCATAAAGCAAAAGATAAACGATTGAAGTAAGGTTAGAAGTGACTCGGATCGAAAGTACAGACTCCTTCGCACTTCTCCACTTTGATCTACACTAATATAGGATACCAACAAGTATATAAGAGCCATTTCCTCTCAAGAATAGTCCCTCACACTCACTCACACACACACGTCTCCACAATGTGTCAACTCCTTTACATGAACACTAAGACTATTATTTATATTTTAACAAAATAACTAAATTAGCACCGTGACACTGGCTTGGTGGCATTGCGGCTTTGCTGGACCGGCACATTGGTTCACAATTCATCGCATCGGTTCACTGGTCTAACTATTTTTCACTACGGCGTTGGGAGATTTGGCTCTGTGGCACTCCATATGATGCTGCGGCGCTTCCTGGATAATGCCTCAGTGCTAAGCTCTTCGCCAAATTTATAGAGATGAATTATAATGAGTGGGTTTTAACAGTACATGCTTTACTTACTCTTCTAAAATTTTCATAGGGGACAAAATATAGGAGTTTAGAGTGGTATTGAGGTTGGAAGGGTTTAATTTATTTTTTGTCTCTTCACGCTTGACTAAGCGGTCAGTGATGCATATGCTCTGAATAGCATCAATATAAAAGAAAATCATTAGAAAATATATTATATTTACATTCCATCAATCCAAAACATTTTATCTAAATAGTATTTCATTTAAATTTTTTATTGATTTCAAACTAAGTGATTGAATCTCCATCAAAACTTATTTTTATTGAGTAGGATAATTGTTGTAATTGTAGTAGACAGTACTAGTATTTGCAAGTACACATTCTTCATCGTGGGATCGATACTCTACTGTATCACTATATTACTTTATTAGGCATGTATACTTGCGTATATTAAGTAAGATTTTTATAATTTTTATATCAAAGAAAACTTAAACATTGTTTAGGGATTGATAGAGCCCTGAATCATTTTCACAATTCTTTAAATTACTCCACCGCCCCCATCACACGTGTCTAGGGCAGTCTATACTTAGAGCCATTAAAGTCAATAATTTTTTTATTCTTCTAATGTAGCCCTTAAATCCCTATAAAGAAGAGGTGAAAAAGGAGCATTTAAATCTTTTGGCATCTTTTGAATCTTTAATACCTTTCAATTAAGTGAGATTATAAGCATTAAGAGCATTTTCTTGCAAATTTTTCTTAGCAACCTACTTCCTCTCCATTCTCACATAGACTTCCTCAAAGAATTTATCTACTAATAAGATCAAATATTATCTATGAATAAATTTGAATGCAACAATCATCTTAATCTGAGATTAAAAAGCCTTCCAACGAACAAACTAGCTATTATAATTCAAACAAGGAGTCTACTAACTTTCTGATAATTCTATAACCATTATAATCCAAACTTACAGTCTACAAAGTTCCTGCTGCTACTGCCAAATACAACGAACGACTAAGGTGCCCATAGACTATCAACATTTAAACAACTGTGCCCACACAAGACTCCAAGCAACAATACAAATGTCAGAGCTTTTAAAATTTGCCACACTGTACATCTTGCATTAATAATGTTACTATAGTCTAATTCTCGCTATACACTCATGATTGGCACTCAAATTTGTAAGAAATGATGGCTCAAAACTTAGGATCTAAGCTGGCCTATGTAAACAAAGGCAGTAAATTTGTAAAGAATAATGAGCACAATAACCCAAAGTCTAACTCCATTGCCATTCTCATGTAGTGTGATAACTTTCTCTCTTGCCTAATTAATGCACTTTTACTTTGTGGTTGGGTAACTTAGGTGGCATGAATGGTGGGAGGATGGGGGATGTCAGCTTAGCTTTACCAAAAGAAGTGGTTATTTAGCCCATAAGCATCACATCATACTATTATGAGTTTGGAATTCAATGATTGCTCTCTTGTTTTTTTTTTTTCATAATTGAGTCTTTTAATAGATTGCTCATATTTTCTTTAGAAATTTTATTTTTGTATTTAATTAAATTAGCATCATTTTAAATATTATTAATCCTTAATACATGCATCATATTATTTTTTATAAATAATATATATATTGATAAAATTTGGAGAATTTAAGGGCGCTTTATATCTTCTTAGGTTTAAAAAAATTCTATATAGTTAGATATGACATGAAAATTTAATCATTAATTTTTTTAACAATTATTACATTATAAAAGATTAGGGCTCTATATTTTCTTATAATTTTTAATTGTGAAATATTTCTCAACTCTCAATATGTATTGAGATGATAAAATAAATTATACACTATTATTAATAGGGATGCACCGATATTTTCATATTGATATATGTTGTTACGTGTTGAAAATTTCATGGTAATGGAGATTTAAACTTAATTCTTAGGATATAAATATTTTAATATGATAAACATAAAATTAAAAAAATGATTTAATTTGATTGAAACGATTTCACTAACATGAATTTGATGTTAGAAATGATTTGCCCTGCTCTATAATTAAAGAAGATATGATAATAATAATATAAGTTTGAATATTGGAAAAAGAAGGTGAGCTAGAACCTAATTATAAATTTTTATGGAGTAATATGTTCATTATTTAGAATTATAAAAATATTATTTATTTTTATTAACAATGAACACACCATATCACTCTCTTACTTGAGCAAAAAATGGAAAGACAATCCCACCAAAGAAATTGGTCCTAAAAACTCACTTGAGGCATTGTTTGGCTCGGTAGTTGAACGACTATCGATGATAATGGTCTAATTTGGTGTGGCAACTTCCGTTAGCGGTGAATTCTTTATTACTGAGAGAAAGGAACCATCTCAAAGCTCTCAAAACCATGAGCATCGTGGAGTTGATGAATAAATTTTTTTGATGGTCGAATCATCTCGAATAATACTTAAGCATAAGCTATAATTCTATCATCCTCCAAAAATGATGATGATTAGGCACAAGCTTGGAAAGAGTTTAGTTATTTTGTAGACATAAATCAATCATCACTAATGGTTTACAAATCAAAGGTTTAAATGAGTCATAATAATTTTGATAAATTTTCAAATCATGTTTTGTCCTTCATAAAATGGCATGAAAATTCAAGTACGATCTTATCAATTTTGTGATTCGTATCAATTGCCCCCTTTTTTTACACATTCAAGGATGATATTAAATTTTTTCGCTTAAAAATTATAATATGTGAAAAACAGAAAATGTACCCACTCGTTAAAGTCAATGTAGACTTCTCATCGATCTATGATGTTTTTTCCCTTAATCTTGGTTACATGCACGTAGAATCTCTAGACATCGTTATCTTGTCTTTCATCATAAAATGTCCTAAATGATTTGGCTCATAGTCTACTAACTCCTAAAACTTTCTTGAGGGGCTTCGTTGGGGTTTAAAATGCTAAGAAAATAATTATACAATGTTGAAAAATAGTCCCAAAGGATCTTGAAATGCTCAACATGACCTAGGCTTAACATTATACCTAAACAGATCAAAATAACCAATGAAATGTTCGCTTGGCATCACATTAGGTGCCTGCAAGTGGCTGTTTGCCTAAATTTAACAAAGTGGTGCCACTACTATATATATATCATAAACATAAAATAATTCATTAAAAGTATTAGACAAATCTTTGCTTGGAATTTTAGTTGCATTGTCATTATCCTTAAGAGTTGGTTGGTGTTATGCAATAGAGGACAGTCTTCTTCTTTTATTTCTTTTACATCTACTTGTGCTATCATGACTATAGGTTGAGCGTTGTACTCCTTCCCTTTTTCCACTTTTCTTCCTATTTATTTTCTTCTTGTTCTAGTAGAGATGTTCGTTCTTGAACTTATTTCATGATATTCTCCCCCTATAGTTCTTCATTCTTTTTATCAAAAAATTTTATGACTCTATAAATGTAAGATTGCCAATAATATATTTTTCAAATTATTAAGTAATACCACATAATATTTATTATTATTATTATTATTATTATTATTATTAAATAAAAAATGAGTCATATGGTAATCACCGAGCTCATAAATTCAATAGCGACAATACATCATCCTCTCGAGGGTTCATACAGTAAAAAGCCCTCATAGGATTCAAGTTAGAGCCTTGTTCAATAATAAAAAGATGTACTTGGCTTCAAGTATAGATGCCATCTTGGGACTTTTAAATAAGCATAGTCTCTATCTACTGTTCTCATAGAATACATATATTATGGAACTCTTTTGGAGTCTTTTTTATGAGTATTATGCCCAAAATTTAGTGTCATTTAGGTTTCTAAATTGAAAATTTATATGGGGGGCTTTTAGCTGTAGAAAATTTTTACTTATTTTCTAGGCCTTCTGAGGTTCATGTAATGATGGATCTATTCAAAGACGTTTGAATAATAATACTTGACATTTATCGTAAGATAATCCCTAGGTCCATGCAAGGATGGTCTCTCCTATGGACTTTTTTTTTTAATAGAAAGATCTTTATTCTTCTTTAACCTCAATGAATGCAATGACATATCCTTACAATAGTATGAAGAACTTATTCTCTAATTAGAAAAAGAAAATCATATGGCAATTATAATGATAAATATTTGAATATTACTTAGAGGTATACATAATGATTAAATGAAATATGAACTCTTATTTAAGTCTTAGTGTGACGAGATGCTTACTTTCTTATTTTATTACTTAGTGTGATGAAATATGAACTCTTTGATATAATTTTCATTACTTCTATGGAAGTTATAATTTGGATGTGAGTCAATTATAACCCATGTTAATGGGTGAGTCTTGCTTAAGGCTTTCCCTAGATTAATGCATGAGATGGTATGTGCCCAAAGATGATTCATTGGTGTAAATTTCTCAATATATTATATCTTAGTTAAGTGAGTTGAGCAATTATATATACTCTAATACTATAGGGTCATAGGATATTACCTAGATGAAGATTCATGAAAGTTAAATAATTCCTTTAAGCTGGCTTTTTGAGTTTCCTTAACTTTCAAAATTAATCTTTATGATCAATATATATATATATATATAATTCTGAATAATAGGAGGAGCTCTTTATGATCAATATTTTTTATTGTTCCTACACATACTATCTAATGATGGGAGAAATCCTACTTGGTTCTTCACATGTATTTTTTAATACTAAAATTTGATTAATATTTATATAGCTTCTCGTACTTTTTTTAAGGCGCAAGAAATGGTATATATTTCTTGATATATATATAATAGCATCCTAAAAAATTCGCAGCTAGCGATAGAGATATATAAAGTTTAGCTTCCTAACTTCATATAAAGATCCAGCACACAAATAAACAAAAGTAGAGGGGTGCAGCGTTCATATGAGACACTATAATTTTTATGTGAAAACCCCTTAAAAGAGGGGAAAATCATAGGGCTTCACCTAGTCGAAATGAATCTACTAGTGTTTGTAGTTGATTACAAATGATGCCCTTCCTCACGAGGAGGGCCTTGGCTCAATGTAGCAAGTATACATTGTATTGAGTGTATTACATGGTGAGAGTTGGGAAAAATCTAATAATATGACAATTGTTTTCAAGAGAATGTTGTTTTGTTCTTTTGGTCGGTAGGACCATCGTCGGCAGGTGACTGTGGTCGAAAGAATCGTAACTGGCAGGAAATAGAGGTCGCAGGGACCATAGTCGGTGGACGACGGAGATCGAAAGGACAGTCATTAGGGGATAGTGGTCAACAATATTGTAGTCGAATAATGATGGTTTGAAGGACCGTAGTAGGGCGATGGTGGTCAGAAAGATCATAATCGGTGGGAGATGGAGGTCGAAAGAACCATAATAGGGTGAATGTGGTCGGAAGGACCGTAGTTGGGCGATGGTGGTCAGTGGGATCATAATCAGGTGATGGTGGTTGGAAGGACCGTAGTCGAGTGACGTTGATCAGAAGGACAATACTCGACGGACGACGATAGTGGTTGGAAGGATCATAGAAGAGCGATGGTGGTCAAAAGTGTTATAACTCAAAAATTTTGAAAAATATATTTTTACCTACAACAGTCAAGAATTTATTCAAAAGCTATTAAGTCCAAATCACAAATTGACTTCGCCATAACATATCTTTTATGGTGTTTTAGTATCACTAATGTTTTCATAATTTTGAGGCACTAGTGAAATTACTTAAGAAATTGGCACCTAATCATACAAGAGGGGGTTTTGGGACCGTCAAATGTCCATTTTGTAAATCGGTTTTACCAAAATTTTTTAAATAAAATAAGATATTTTATGAATATTTTTCTATAAATTAATTTTTGAAGCTTTAAAATGATTTATAAGAATTTTATATTAAAAATATATTATTATTATTTTATATAAAATCTAAAGCACTTAAGCCCTTAATCATTTTATCTAAAGCCATTAACTCATTCTCTCCATTCGGCTCAACAGAAAAAAAAAAGAAAATGTAGAAGAAAGAGAGGAGAGAGAAAGAATGAAACTAGATTTTGGCAGTTGCAGAGCAGTTTTCGCCCATCTGCTCAGTTGGAAAATTTGCTCGTCTCAAGGTATGTTATATTTTGCCTATTTCAGTTTTCAATAATTTGATATTTTTAATATTTTTCTATCAAATTTATTTTTCCGTTCCCGAAAAATGAGGATAGCTTTATTTTGGTAAAACTTTTACTGCGTAATTTTTTGTATATTATAGAGAGTGTGAGATTATGAACATTTTGAGTATATTCTAGAATTTTTTTACCAGGTGATTTTGAAAAAAAATAGCTATTTTTGCCTACTCAGAAATTTATTTTGACATCTAAAAATAGTGTTTCAGTTCAATTAAAACTTCAGAATGATGTTTTACACAATCTTTGATAATTTAGTTATATTTTAAAATTGTGAATTTTTACTCAGTAGTATTTCTGTTGTCTACCATCATGACATTTTGATATTTTTTTAATTCAATTCAATTATGCTTTAATTAATGAAATGCATTGAAAATGTGAAAAAAATGTGATGTGATGTCGGCGCCAGTGGACTATCGAGGTGAGATTCTGTTACTAAAGTTTTGTGATGTCGGCGTTAGTGGGCGACCGAGGTGGGATTCTGTTATGTCGGTGCTAGTGGGTGCCGAGGTGGGATTTTAGTAACAAAGATATATGAAAATTTAGGCTTAAGAGCTATTATGATAATCATTATGAAGTATTTGTTTATAATTTAGTTAATTTCAGTATTTATTTAATTGTATGCAATTTCAGTATATGATTCAAGTTCTTTTGGTTTTAGTTATTGATTTCTGTTTTAGACCGCGATAGCCTACTGAGCCGTGCTAGCTCATCCTTGCTTTTACTTTTATTTTTAAGCCTAGGGAAAGGTAAGGAGCGAGCTGAGTAGTTTGGATAGCAGGCTCTAATTTGTGTTGTAAGTATGATTTGGTTAGTTTTGATTTTTGCAGGTTTGACTTTTATTTTGTTATTCTCTTTGTTGTCAAGTGATGTTATAGATAGCCTTCACATTATATATTTTTGGAAGAAATATGGAAAAGCATGTTGAGATTCTGTAGTCTTTTACTTTATATTGCATTCAATAATGACTTTTTGTAATATATAAATTGGAAGTTTTATTTCAGTACTTTTCTAACCAGACCTTGAGGTCAGTCTTGCCACAATCTGGCATGATATGAGCTGTGTGATATTAGGTCATATCGAATTGGATTGTGACAAGAAGGACCATAATCCACGGTCAACTATAAGCATGTCACATTTGGATATCATTTGATCATTCAATTAATATTCTAAAGCTGCCAAATAGACTTCAAGCCCTCAATTTGGACCAATTTGGGTTTGAATTTGACAGATTTTGGTGTTGTTGGGTTTGTTTCTTCGAGACGTTCATTTTGACTATAAGTTTGTTGAAATCGGAGTTCAAATAGTCCTGATTTTAATTTTTGAAGTTTCTAACTTTGATATGCCTTGAGATTCGAACCTGATCAAGACTATTTTATGATGACGTATCATATATATATATATATATATATATATATATATATATATATATATATATATATATATATATGAATACTCTTTTATAACACAATATTTGTATGAATTTGCACTACTTAAATATCCTTGATTTGAAATAGTATATTATATGGTTCTCAAAGTCTATAATTATCTATATTTCTTCCAAGTAATCTCTTATTCCCATAAGTGGGTAATTTGATGAAATTATTTAAACAGCCATTCAAATAAGCTGAAGCCTTAGTTAGGAGCAAAAAAGAATCACATCTCTAGTATGGGTAGATCATACACCATCCAATAAACAAATGATTTATGTATCACATTATTTTGATAGTACTAAAAACTAAAATGAACTCCTTTATTGATTTTAATCCCATAAATTCAAATTATGACTGAGCCATCATAGATAGCCTACCAAAATTCAACAAAAAAATTGACCAAGCTCAAAGTTCATGATTACCTTTGAAGATCTAATTAAATGATTTTAAATTAGCATCTCTATAGGCCAGTAGAGCTGCAAAAGTGCACCTAAAAGATATGACCAACAAGGACATCCACATAATTATAGCTTGCAACTAGCCCAAATGCCCCAAATTGAAAGCTAATGCACATTTCACTAACAAGGACAGCATCAATAGCACTTAGACCAAAGGCTAGATTTGCTCACAGGTGCTACATTTTGCACCTCAAATGCATCATTTCAACACCTAAACATACGCACCATCATCAAACTTTTTTTGTTTATATCTCTTCACAGATTGAGACATAAGAGAAACAATTCAACTATCACCAATAGTGGATTCCTATTCATGTCAAGGGCCCTTCCAACTTTATGACAATGACAAGGGTTCTTCCCTTGTTCAGATAGAGCACGTGTTTCACACTACAAATTGAGCTTTCACCTCTATCATGCATGCTAAAAAAAAACTTGGAGCTGATACCAGCCATTTTGATGCCATCATATCCCCTTTGCTATATATTACAAGGTTTAAATTGAACGCACATGCACTACCTACTTTGTTTTGATTGAGATTTTATATATTCATTAAAGGACCTATGACTTATTGTGTGTAGAAGAATTTTGTTTCTTCAAGATCACAAATTCAAGTCATATATATTTTATGATTTATTACTGACATCTTAACAATATTTCTGCACATCCAAATATTTACCACCGTTATATACTCCTCGAAAAAAAAAAAGAGAGGTGTAAACAGTAAGATTTAGTCATCGTTTGATTCACATTCCCAAGCGAGCAAATGGTGTAAGAGCGTATGCTTTGGTCGGAAATTGAATCAAGTGGTTCATGTGATTTAGGATCCGTTATGATGGTTATAGCTTTTTATAAAGGTGGTTATGAAATTGTTGCGTTGAAAGTGGCTTTTTTGAAATCTACTATAAAAAGTAGTTTCACAAGTTGCGATCTAAAAAGTAAAATACTAAGAAAGAAAGTTGTCTCAAACGAACTTAGAGCTCTCATGAAGTAGGTGACCATTACAACGAATGATTCTTATGATGGATTCATGCGCGTTGTTGAGTGTACTCTCGATATTGCATGACTATTAGTATTAAAAAAAATTCTATTCGAGACGTTGAAATGATTAATGTGAAGAACTTTGATACGAAGTATGAATTGTTATATATGCACATAATATTATATTATGTATTAATATGCTTTGTTTCACATTGAGTAATTGAATTATATTAATTTAAAAATACAAAATAATTTAAATATTGATGCATTAATCAGGCTGAATTTTAATCTCCTTTTATTTCATAAGCTTGACATTTTCCACATCATACCACCAACTCCTCACACATATGCATCTGTCGATTTTACTGACGTGAGAAAGCTTCTAAAACTTCTTTTGCGGCAGTTTTCTTATTGCTTCTTAAAGCAGTTTTTTAGTAAAAATTAAAAAATTTTATACTAAAAGCTGCTTTAAGAAACAGTAAAAAAACCGTCCCAAACGAAACCTAAAAGTGCTTCTAAAAATAATGTTATACGTTCATCATTTACAATCAGTTGAAGAAGCAACTTTCTACAAAAGTTCTAAGAATAATTTCATCATTTGAATGAACTCTATTCCTTACTGTCTATAGAATATCACTGAAATCAAAATATCTTTCTTATTTTTTTATTGTAATTGCATGTGCGTCAAGAGGCTGGCGGTGGACGGCCGGCCACATCGTCGATTATGAAGCTGGCTGAAATGGGAGCGTGAAGCACCTGGATTTGCCATTTGAAGTGGAATCCTATCTGATACCCTTTGCTGTTCGCATTGTCTGCTTCCTTGTTTGGTAAGAAAGACGAAAATGAAAGAAAAGGGGAGGAGAGGAAGAAAATGAGCCACATATCTTTGGCATTTATGATAAAGCGAGGAACAATTCAGTCGTTGTATGTTAAGGTATATGATGTGAGACAAGTATGGGGAGGTGAAGTAAGATGTGAAGGATAACTACCTGAGGAGAAAATTGCTATGTAAATGACGAACATAGCATATCATATATGTTAAAGAATTTACTTCTAGTAAGAAATTAATATTCTATGAGCCACTCAATATATTATATAATTACGATGCAGGTCTATATTAATTCAAATCGTATTATATAATGAAAATGCCGAGTGAAACGGGAGCAGAGAAATGAGACGAGAAAGAAAGAATTTTGGAGTAAGAAGTCCTGAGATTTCTGTAAAATAAGTTTGAGTGTATAGAAAATGGTGTAATTTGAACTCCTCCGTTGAACTCCTATTTATAAAAATTGGTTGGAGTTTTAAGTGTTATAGAATTGGCTATATATATGACTTCGTCTGAGCTAGACTAACTTGACTTGAATCTAATTTTTTTTACTATTGGATTGTACATATATGAATATAATGCTTATTAAAAAAAGTTAGATTATATTTGAATATTAATTTTTGGGCGTGATTATTAAATGATAACATACATTTTTGTTCTTGTTATATTTTATGAACAATGAAGGAGTCAATGAAAGTTTAGCTGAGGATTTTAGATAAAAAAATACTAAGATGTTTATGTGATAAAATTATAAATAATACATGAAAATATATTTATATTATAAGGATGATAAGAGGTGTCATGCATGCTTTTTAGAGTTGAGGAAATGTAGCAATTAATAATAAAAATTAATGTGAAATGATTAGTTAGTCCATAATTAATCATAATCAAGCATAATTAGAACACATTAAAGATCAAGTTAGAAAGAATTTGGTTTGGTAATTTTGTGAAAGTAGCACTTATAAGATGATTTTCATAATTTATAAATCTAAAAAAATTATGAAATGTTTTAAGAAGAATAGTTGGTGCCTTTTAGGAGTAGTTCAGTTAAGCTCGAGCCATAGAGGTTATGCCATGCAAATACATCAAAATTGACATGATTCACAACCTACTGAGTCTAAATGAATTTTCTTTGAACATTTGGGAAGTCTTTGTCATGCGTCGGGTCACTAGATCATATATTAAAAGTGAATTGATGTTTGAATTAAGATTCAAGCTGATTCTCAATCTTTTAGGATCGTTAGGTGTCCGTTTCACAAACTAATTTCATTAAAAATTTTTAGACATGATGAGATATTTTATGGATATTTTTCTATAATTTTTGGAGCTTCGAATTCGAAGATATAATAGAATTTATATGAATTTATACTGAAAACTAAATAAATTATATAATTATTTTATTATAAATATCTTAACTCATTAATGGATCCATTAAGTCTTTTTTCTCCCTATTCATTTGGCTAACAGAGAGCACGAAACGGATTTAAGAAGAAAAAGGAGAGGAGCGTAAAAGGAAACCTAGGGTTTGAAGGTCGTAGAGTGATTTTTGTCAGTCGACCCTATTATGAAAGTTGCTCGTCTCGTTGTAAGGAATCATTATTCTATTTCTGATTAAAAGGATTTTGTGTATTTTATGTTTTATGTATTTTAATTTGATCAAAACTTGTAAAAGTTGCAATATTTTGATTTTTAGCAAACTTTCACTGTATAACTTTTTGTATGTGATAGATATTATCAATATATATTATCAATATGAATATTTTGACTGTAGTATTATTGAATTTCAACTAATAGAAGTTATTGAATTTTGTATGATTTACATCTTATAGAAATTGAGTATTTTTATTAAGTATACTATTAATAAAAACATTGAGATTGAAAATGGATATGTCATTGCGTAACAAGTGGTCACCATTACTGTTATCATACTATGATAATAATATATGTGAGGACAAGTAAAAATTGATTTCACTGATGTTGGCTGAAGATTGATTGACTTATATAAGATGGTGGACTGATAGACTTTTCTTTAAATATTATTGATACATCCTCAAAAAATTATCTTGATCGGGCACGAATCTCGAGGCAAAATCAAGTTGGAAGCTTCCGAAATTAATTTTGGTACCATCCGAACTCCAATTCCAGCAAACTTACAGTCGAACTGAGCGTCTCGAAAATATGAACCCAACGACACCAAATTCAACCCAATCCGAGCCCAAATGAGTCCAAATCAAGGGTCAGAAGCGCTATTGGAAGGTTCAAACCATAATTTGGATTATTAAACGGTCTCCAAATGTGACATTCTTATAGTCGAATCGAGTGCCTCGATAAGACAAATCCAACGAGCCCAAGATTGCCAAATTCTGACATCATTAAGACCTTCAAATGTCCAGCGAACGGTTTATGATCAAGGGATTCAAGATCGGCCATCCATTCGACCACTCCCTAACTACCCTTGATCTTCCACCTATTTACGGGCCATGCCACTCATGAAAATCTATAAATAGAGACCCCATTTCTCATGAAAAGAGGGACCTAATCCTAAGATAGAAAGAGAGAGCTCTTGCCTCCTTGCTCCTCCTCGACCACCGCCGGAGTTTCGCCGGACCACCGCTTGACGCCGTTGCTCCGCTGGACCACCACCTAAGGCCCTGCTCTTCGCCGGACCACCACCTGAGGCCCTGCACTCTACCGGACCATCACCTGAGGCCCTGCACTCTGCCGGACCACCACCTGAGGCCCTGCTCTTCGCCGGACCACCACCTGAGGCCCTGCACTCTGCCGGACCACCACCTGAGGCCCTGCTCTTCGCCGGACCACCACCTGAGGCCCTGCTCTTTGCCGGACCACCACCTGAGACCCTGCACTTCGCCAGACCACCACCTGAGGCCCTGCACTTCACCGGACCACCACCTAAGGCCCTGGTCTTCGCCAGACCACCACCTGAGGCCCTGCACTTCACCGGACCACCACCTGAGGCCCTGCTCTTCGCCGGACCACCACCTGAGGCCCTACACTTCGCCAGACCACCACCTGAGGCCCTACACTTCGCCTGACCACCACCTGAGGCCCTGCTCTTCGCCAGACCACCATCTGACGTCCTCATCTCTACTCGACAACTACCTGGGGACCAAAATTCTGCCATATCATCGGGAGACCCTGAAATTCTGCCAACGTGACCTTAGGCCTTTAAAAGCCTCTAACTTCTACCCTATAGGTGATAACTTGTAATCTGATCACCCTCAGAGGCGAGTCAGCCCCCTGTAATCTACTCAAGTTCTAGTGGAATCATTTCAACTGGGCCAGGCCCCGTGGTTTTTCCTTTTTCTGGGTTTTTCACGTAAAAATCTTGTGTTCTCTGTGTGTGAGTTGGATATTCGTGCAACGTTAGGACGCAAAATTCAATCTCTATCATCGCGTATATTCTAGCCCGCAACAGTTTGGCGCCATCTGTGAAAAATCTGCCAGTCCCACTATCCTTAAGCACCACCGCAATGGCCAACAAGCGCAGTAATCGCATCCTGGGAGCCTCCCGCTCCAATTCACATCAATCTCTGAATCAATCCCTGAATCAATCCCTGAATCAGGGACGCCAGGCATCTGCCTCTTTTCAGCCCGGTGGCCGAAACCCTGTCGAAGAAGGGACTTCAGGACCGTCCCTGGAAGATCGCATTCAAAGGATGGAGGATTCCTAGAAGGAGATCCTTCAACTCCTACGAGACACCCGACAACCTACACTAGCACCCCCTGATGAGGTTCTGCTCCCCCAGGATCCACCACGGGTCGATGATGTTCCACCGGAACATCCCCATGTCGAGTTTCCTCTTCCTCCGCCAAGGAGACGTCCTCCAACACGCCAAGATGACGAACTTGCTGACACAGCCAGCTGTACCCATCCTTCACGCGCAGATCAGTATCATCACATTCCTCAGGATGCTCCTGAGAACTTAGTTCGACCACATATAGCCGAACTCCCTCGCAACGCCCTGCGGCATGAATTGCAAAGATTAGTCCGAGAAGAATTCCCTGGGGGAGGTGTGAGGCAACCTCTACGCCCATGGGACTTCCAGGAATCATCACCTCTAACTGAGGCCATTCTTCAGCATCCTATTCCGGTAGGATTCATGCTACCAAGCATTGAGCCCTACGACGGGACATCCGACCCGTACGAGTATATCGACCACTACAGAACTATAATGCACATTCAGCGAGCCTCAGATGCGTTGCTCTGTCAGGTCTTTCCTGCCACCCTCAAAGGGCAAGCACGAACATGGTTTTACTCACTCCCGGCTGTATCCATTTCCATGTTCGTCAAATTGGCTAAGGTGTTCGTCGAACAATTTGTTGCCAATCGGAGAATTACTAAGGACTCTTCTCACCTCTCGGGGAACCACCAGAATGAAAGTGAGTCCCTCAAGGAATACTTCCAGAGATTTTCTATTGAAGCTCGTCAAATTCTGGGAGTAGATCCCGAGTTACTTAGAGGCATTTTCCTCGGAGGGCTTCGTCCGGGCCCCTTCTACTCAGCATTTATGCGCGACACGGTCCCTTCGTATACTGACCTGATCCATCGTGTGGAGGCACAAATATCAACGGATGAAGCTATTAGTGCCCATAGAAAGCAATTTGAACAAACTCTTGGAAAGCGCAAAGCCCCTACAATAGAGGACTCATTCTCACAAAGAAAGAAAAACTTCTCTCCTAGACCTCCAGTACCACGACGTGAGTTTCGACAAGAGGAGGAATATACACCACTCAATGCCCCTCGAGCAAATGTGTTGATGGCCATCCGAGATCAAAAAAATATTAAGTGGCCTAATCCCTTAAAGCCGAATGTAGGGAATCAAGATCAATACTGTCATTTCCATCGTAGTCGTGGACACATTACCAAAGTTTGCAAACAACTCAAGGATGAGATTGAGAGACTAATCCGATAAGGATATCTCCGTCAATTCATTCAAAGCCCACCTACTCGGGATGATGCTGGGGGGTAAAAGCAAGAACAACAAAGACAACCATTAAATAACATTCAAATAATTGGTGAGATCAAATGATCACACAGTGTATGCATCTATGTTAGTAATGGTAGTCGTCTTGTTTTGTGGTATCTCTTTTTTAAGTAGGGTGTCTCTCTGATATCCCTAATTTTTTTCTTTCCAAGTCAAACATTGTGTTGTTCTTATACGTATATCTTATGTGTTTAGCATGGTGTAAAACTTATATCCCTAGGTTGTACTAAGAAGTTGTTATATTATCCTACATAATACAGTGATGTGTTGTGCACTCCATTTGATATTATCTGCTTCTTTAGAAAGGATTAAAAATGATGACAGTAGAAAACTACTGACAAATATAGTCTCTTAATCCCTGATTCGAGAAATACACGATCTTTATTGTGTCTCGATCATTGGACGATCAATCCCAGGGGGATTCGATCTCGACCTCTTCCACACAGGTTAACGTCATCGAGCAGGGCTCTGACATACAACCTCGGATAGGTCATACATCCTTGGTGGATTCTCTCGACCTCTTCCACACAGGTTAACGTCATCGAGCAGGGCTCTGACATACAACCTCGGATAGGTCATACATCCTTGGTGGATTCGATCTCGACCTCTTCCATACAGGTTAACGTCATCGAGCAGGGCTCTGACATACAACCTCGGATAGGTCATACATCCTTGGTGGATTCTCTCGACCTCTTCCATACAGGTTAACATCATCAAGCAAGGCTTTGACATATAACCTCGGATAGGTAATACATCCTTAGTGAATTCTCTCAACCTCTTCCATATAAGCTCATGCCATCAAGAAGTCCTCGACGCGGAACTTCTACCCGACGTTGAACTTTTGCACTTTCATCGGATTTCCACCCGACGCCGGACTTCTACTCGTCGCCGGGCTTTCGTTGGGTTTCCACCCGACGCTGGATTTCTGCCCATCGCGGGACTTTCATCATACATTTATGTGACGCCAGAATTCTGCTCGTCGCCAGACCCTCGTCGGACTTCTACCCGACGCCAGACTTTTGCCCGTCGCCGGACCCTCGTCGGATTTCTACCCGACGCCAGACTTCTGTCTGTCCTAGGGCTTTCGTTGGGTTTCCACCAGACGCTGGATTTCTGCCCGCCGCAGGATTTTCATCGGACTTTTGCCCGATGTCGAGCTTCCTCCCGTTGTTGGACTTCTGCCCGCCGCGGGACTTTCGTCGAAATTCTGCCCGACGACAAGCTTCCTCCCGTTGAAGGGCTTATGCCCATCGCGGGACTTTCATTGGACTTCAACCCGATGCTGAACTTCTACCCGACGCCGGACTTCTGCCCGTCATCGGACCCTTGTCGGATATCTACCTGACGCTGTACTTTTACGCGATGCTGGAATTCTGCCCGTCGCTATACCCTCGTCGGACTTCTACCCGATGCCGGACTTCTGCCCGTCGCCGGACCCTCGTCGGATTTCTACCCAACGCCAGACTTCTGTCCGTCCTAGGGCTTTCGTTGGGTTTCCACCAGACGCTGGATTTCTGCCCGCCGCGGGATTTTCGTCGGACTTTTGCACGACACCGAGCTTCCTCCTGTTGTTGGACTTCTGCCCACCGCGGGACTTTCGTCGGAATTCTGCCCGATGACGAGCTTCCTCCCGTTGAAGGGCTTCTGACCGTCACGGGACTTTCATTGGACTTCTACCCGACGCTGAACTTCTACCTGATGCCGGACTTCTGCCCGTCGTCGGACCCTTGTCGGACTTTTATCCGACGTTGTACTTCTACCCGTCATCAAAATTCTGCCCACCGTCGGACTTCTACCCGATGCCGTACTTCTTCCCAATATCAGACTTCCGTCAATTTCCAGATTTCCACCGACTAATGTTGGACCTCCGCAAGATTTCTAGAAGAAGAAGGGGAAGACTCCTTCTCAATGAGGGGCCCTAGACCTGAACAGGGGATACCACTTGAGCAGGGCTAGGGGAATGCCTCAGCATGAGGGAGAGAAGAAAAAGGAGGGGGTCTCTTTCTCGCAGAGAGGGGCCCTGAGCCTGGACGAGGGATGCTACCCGTTCAGGGCTAGGGGAAGGCCTCAAATGAAAGAGGGGAAGGCAGAAGGGGAAAAGGACGGAAGCGAAGGGCCTTCTTCTTGTAGAGAGGGGCCCTAGCCTGCACAGGGGATACCGCCAGTCCAGGGCTAGGGGAAGGCCTCAAATGAAAGAGGAAGGGGAGAGCAGAAGAGAGGTGCAAGGAATCCCTACCCCCTAGGGGTCTATTTATAGTAGTAGGAGGGGGAAGTTGGGGAAGTTAAGGTGGTTATGAAAAAATAAATAAATAAATAAATATTATATATATATATATATATATATATATATATATATATATATATATATATATATATATATATATATATATATATATATATATATATTTCGTTTACTTATTTCTGAAAAAAAAAAATTTAGCTCGCGGTTAGCTGGCAGTTGGCTAAAACTGCCGGCTGGCGGTTAGCCAACCGCGCCCAGTCAGCCCTGACCGCGCGGGCAGCGCGGTCAGCTGGCGGCAGCGCCGGGCAGGCGCGCGAGTGCCGGGCAGGCCCACTGGTGCGGCGGGCAGGCGCACCAGGTAGCGCAGGCGCGTGGAGCGCCGGGCGGCGGCAGTGCGCGGCGGACGGCAGCGGACAGCGGCGGGTAGCCCGCCCCGACTCATTTTCGGGCCCAATTTCGGGCCCGGAAAGGTCAAATCGGATATTTTTGGGATCCCCGGGACCGTTTTTCGACGTTCCGGACTCAATTTTGATACTTTTAAGGCTGTTCGGGACCTCCATACCCAAGATTGGATTATTCCCAAATTTGAATTGCACAAAAAATTCCCCAAAGACTAAGACGCATATTTTCGGACTTTTAGAGCTTCAACGTCTGAAAATAGGGGGCAACTGATACATCCTCAAAAATTTATCTTGATCGGGCACGAATCTCGAGGCAAAATCAAGTTGGAAGCTTCCGAAATTAATTTTGGTACCATCTGAACTTTGATTCCAGTAAACTTATAATTGAACTGAGCATCTCGGAAATACGAACCCAACGACACCAAGTTCAACACAATCTGAGCCCAAATGAGTCCAAATCAAGGGTCAGAAACGCTATTAGAAGGTTCAAACCATAATTTGGATTACCAAACGGTCTCCAAATGTGACATTCTTATAATCGAATCGAGCGTCTCGACGAGACGAATCCAACGAGCCCAAGATCGCCAAATTTCGATATCATTAAGACCTTTAAATGTCCAGCGAATAGTCTATGATCAAGGGATTCAAGATCGGCCAACCATTCAACCACTCCCTAACTACTCTTGATCTTCCACCTATTTACGGGCCATGCCACTCATAAAAATCTATAAATAGAGACCCCATTTCTCATGAAAAGAGGGACCTAATCCTAAGAGAGAAAGAGAGAGCTCTTGCCTCCTTGCTCCTCCTCGACCACCGCCGGAGTTCCACCGAACCACCGCTTGACGCCGTTGCTCCGCCGGACCACCACCTAAGGCCCTGCTCTTCGCCGGACCACCACCTGAGGCGCTGCTCTTCGCCGGACCACCACCTGAGGCCCTGCTCTTCGTCGGACCACCACCTGAGGCCCTGCTCTTCGTCGGACCACCACCTGAGGCCCTGCACTTCACCGGACCACCACCTGAGGCCCTGCACTTCGCCGGACCACCACCTGAGGCCATGCTCTTCGCCAGACAACCATCTGACGTCCTCATCTCTACCCGACAACTACCTAGGGACCAAAATTCTGCCATATCACTAGGAGACCCCGAAATTCTGCCAGCGTGACCTTAGGCCTTTAAAAGCCTCTAACTTCCACCCTACGGGTGATAACTTGTAATCTGATCGCTCTCAGAGGCGAGTCAGCCCCCTGTAATCTACTCAAGTTCTAGTGGAATCATTTCAACTGGGTCAGGCCCCGTGGTTTTTCCCTTTTCTGGGTTTTCCACGTAAAAATCTTGTGTTCTCTGTGTGTGAGCTGGATATTCGTGCAACGCTAGGACGCAAAATTCAATCTCTATCGCCGCGTATATTCTAGCCCGCAACAATTATGATTTGATTTTATCCTTTATTGATTCACGTGATATTGATTGGAAGTTATAAGGAGTTATTGCTATGCCGACGGACAATGAGTGACGACTCTACTACTATTATCATACTGTGATATATTTTTTATAATAGCTTTACAAAATAGTAAGAAAACTGTCCCAAATGAAACTTATATTTGAGACAAACTGAATTAAAATCCAAATTCAAATTTGAACTGAGCCAAGCTTGACCCATTTGTCCCCTGCTGACGAGCTCAACCCGAACCATCCAGCGATCTTCGAGCCAAATACGCAAAGGCCAACCGGATCAATGTGTTCCCGGTTTGGCGAGCTAAAACCGGTTTGGCAAATATCGTCCAGGCCTCGACCCCCTTTGCAAGAAAAACCTACGTCGTCATTGCATCGCATTTTTTTACTTCAGAAGCCTCCAGATTTCCTCATTCCGTCTCCTTCCTCTTTAGATCGGTGAGTGTCTTCTGTGAATCAAGCTGACATATTCGATTCTTAGCTCGCAAAATGCCTACTTTGTGTGAAAAATGGGAGATTCGAAATTATTTTCTGTGTTATGTCTTCTTCTATTGTTTCTTTCTAGTGGGTGTTTGATTTTTGGTTTTGCGTAATACCTGTTGCCGTTTATGTGTGATTGAATTATACGGTTTTTTTTTTTTTTTGAGAGTCGTGTACTTTGTGATCCGCAGGATGGCGAAAGCTTTGGCAGATGCTCCCCCGAAGGGTGGATTTAGTTTCGATTTGTGCCGGAGGAATGATATGCTCGTGAAGAAGGGGATACAGCTCCCGGGTTTCAGGAAGACCGGAACCACCATTGTGGGCTTAATTTTCGAGGTGATTCATGTCTTTGTTTACTTCTTCAATTATTGTAATTACTGTGTTTTTTACACTCTTAGACGTTTTCATGTTGGTACAAGTGAGAAATAACCGTGCTTGTTCATGGTTTAGTGTTCTTTTGATCTAACAATAAAGCTGACGCTAAATAATTTGGAATGATCATTATGCTACTGATTATAAACATTTGTTGATATCTTGCATTTTACACACCATCTTTATTTTCCATTTTATTTATCTTATTCCTGTTAAAAAAATAGAGGTAATTAAAAATACTAATTATTTGTTTAAACGCAAATTTGTAATTTGCCATGCAATCTCAAGGTATTGTCTTAGAAAAGCATCCAGTCATGAAATTAAGAAGGTTTTAATTCTTACTCATGGGGGACAACTACTAAAGTAACAACAACAACATCAAGCCTTTATCCCACTACATGGGGAAGATGACTACTAAAATTATTTGCGGAAATTTATGCAAGCAGTTTTAGGTTTGATATAAATGGATCATAGAGACTAACTAAATTTAAATGATTGAGGTCAGTTCTATGGCGGCTATGTATCAGTAGCTATGTGGTCAAATAATGATCAGGTTGACGAATTAACTTCACACTTTATAGAATAGTTTCTGATGTGGATCACTGTATGAATACATACATGCTTATTGTTCATAGCACTTCACCATTTTAATATGTGGAACTACTTTTTTTTGTATTAGTCAACATATACCTTCAGAGGTTATATCTTTAAACTAGGAATCTTATCCTTAGTATTGTGATCTGGTAGATTATGTAAAAAAATGAAATATAAATACTATTCAAAGAAACAAAGCAATGCGTCTGTGTATTTTATGAAATTATGGGAAATATTAAGCAAATCATGAACAAGCATAACATTTTGATGCATTTGAGAGATTGAGTTGACCAGGATTTGAGGCAAGTTCCAAACCATTTTTGCATTGTTTTTTGTATTTTTTGTGTTTCTGACTTGGATCCTAGAGGCTTCTATCAAGCATTCTCCATGCAATACAAGTGTTGAAGAAAAATAACAACATGCTTTAAGGTCATAAACTTGTATTATACCAAACTTTCAATGTAGTAAACTGTTTTCTTACATTACTGCAAGAGTTGTCATTGTTGTACTATATAATTTTTTTTGAAGCTCTATTGTGGAATTACATGTGCCTTATCACCCATGATTTTTTTTTGTTTGCTATTGTTATAACTTTTTTAGGATGGAGTTATTCTAGGAGCGGATACAAGAGCAACCGAAGGACCTATTGTTGCAGATAAAAATTGTGAGAAGATTCATTATATGGCACCCAACATCTACTGTTGTGGAGCTGGAACTGCTGCAGACACTGAGGCAGTGACAGGTTCTTTTTTTTTTTTAATTTTTTAATAAAGTTTATGCATTGATAAAGTATTAAAGTGGTTGGTGGAACTTGGTTTCTTTGATTGAATTTGTGACAAAATGAATATGTAACCATAATCATTAGCCTTATCTCAACTATTTGGGTTAGTTTTATGTATTTATATGTTTTCAGTTGTCATGTTAAGTGTTGCCTGTGGTTTTAAGCTTATTATTTGCAAATCTTTTAAAAAAATTTTTATTCATGTTATCATAGATCTACCTCCTTTTTATCATCTGACACAAATTTGATCTAACAATCTAATGAGGGTATTTTTTACCTTTTGTTGTACATGTTTAAACCATCGAAGTCTATTTTTAATTATCTTATCTTCAATAGTTGTCATTTTAACCATTTCTTTAATTATCCCTCATAGTTTTTCCATGTATCCATTGAATCCATCTTAACTTTCTCATTTCCGGCATGCTCATCTTAGCTGTAAATGATTTTTATACTTCCTATTCTTGAATCTATATACGTTATTGGCCTAATTGCAATTTTATAAAATTTTCTTTTAAGTCTTCATTATATCACTTATGACGTAGTACTTGTTAGATACTCCATCATTTTAACCTCCCAATTTTAATTCTAGAAGTTAAATCCGCATTTTTATCTCCATCATTCTATGTAATAGATTCAATATGTTTAAATCAATTTCACTTATGTATCATTTTATTTTCTAATAATATTGACTGATAACATTAACCCACTAAAATCATATATTATATACACAATTTTATTCTATTAAGTTTAAGCTATCTATCTTTTAAACATTTTCTTTATTTTATCAAATTTTCACTTATTTTAGCAAATGTTTCATTGATTTGAACTATGTTATCTGCAAAAAGTATACAGCGAAGCATCTTATTTTAAATATCCCTCATAAACTTATTTGTTACCAATACAAGAAGATATAGACTCAATGATGATCTTTGATACAAAACTATTGTAGTTTGAAACTCTTTACTTACGTTTTGACTATTAATGCTTATATGTGTCCATTGTACATATCTTTAATACTTTCAATAAACAATTTTTTCTTAATATTCATTAAATCAATTCTCATGTTATCTGATCATATGCCTTTTCAAGATCTATAATAATCATATGGAGATCTTTTCTCTGCTCTCTATATTTTTTCAGGAATTATCTAAACACAAAAAATTCATACTAGTTCTTTTGGGATAAAATTAAATCAATTCTCCAAACTTGACATAATTTTTCTGTTCCATATCTTCATTACATGGCTTATAGTTTTGATTCCCCTATAGTTAGCAGAATTTTAACTATCTTTTAATTAAATATTAGTACCTAAATGTTTTTACTGCAACAATTTGGCATCATTTTTTGTTATCAAAGTTCCATGGAAAGATTTGTAAAGCAAACCATTCTAGTATCACTGAGCAATTTGAATGCACCTTTTGCAGGACTTATAGTTTCTAATGCATCTAACTTGATCAAGTTTCTAGATCCCTTATCTTTCGTCTTAACTATTTTATATATCTCATTTTCTTCTACCAAACCAACTAATAGAAATTGTCAAAAGTTGTAGTTTTTGTTTTGTTTGCTATGCTTTTCTCAAGTATTCTAGTTTTTTATAATCATTACAAGCCGCAATAATATTCAGTTTTTACTGCTCTTTGACACATTTCTTTCTTAATAGTATTTTTGTTCCTGCTAAATCCACGACCAACTCTCCTTATTAATGCATGATTTATTTGTAAATTCATCTAAAACTTTCATGACATTCTTCCTAATGGAACTAGTCATCTTACCTCATATTAGGACGTCTAAAGTAAATAATTCTAGTTTCCCTCTATCAGAAACTTACCTTTGAACAATCTCTCAACATTGAAATTTCACAATCTTATCTTAGGGTAATTAGTTTTTTCTTAAATTGTTTTCGTTATTCACTCAAGATATACATCCTCACTATTACTCTATATTGTGTGGGCATGCTCTCTTTTAGAATCCACATACAATATCTGCATTTCATTTCAAGTAAAGTGGAGCCTATTTGTGATTTGGTAGCTTCAGTTTTGTAAGTTATTACATGTTCTTCTCATAGAAATGATTAGTCAATAGAGTGTTTTATTGTCTAGTATTGTAAACTTAGAAGTTTCTGATCTCTTTTGGTTTCTTTCTATTTTTTAGATATGGTAAGCTCTCAGTTGCAGCTGCACCGCTATGCAACGGGCCGTGAATCAAGGGTCATTACTGCCCTTACTCTTTTGAAGTCACACTTATTTAGGTAGATTTCCTTGAACTGCACGTTTTCTTTTGTTGATCAAATTTGCTGGAACTCTGTATGAGATTTTTGTAACATTTCCTTAAATGATTACTAAGCCAAACTTCTTAAATAGCTTTTTATTTCTTTGTTTCTTTGGCAGCTACCAAGGTTATGTTAGTGCTGCATTGGTCCTTGGTGGTGTTGATGTTACTGGACCGCATTTGCATACAGTAAGTCGATTTTGCTTGTTAGCTCCCTCTCTTAGTATGGATGTGGTATTTTGGCTGAATTTATCATGTAGGTCTACCCACATGGTTCAACTGATACTCTCCCTTTTGCTACGATGGGTTCGGGTTCTCTTGCTGCCATGGCTGTGTTTGAATCTAAATACAAAGAGGGCTTAAGTGTAAGTCAATACTTTGCTCCACAAGATGGCATTTTTTTACTGTGTATTGGTCTATAGGTACTGTTGATCTGTAGATCATTTAAAAGCAAATTTAGACTAGTATTGTATAATATATGATCAAAGTAAACTAGTAGCTTTCATTAAATAACACTTTCCCACCTAACACTGGCGTGCACATGCTCATTCACACTTGCACAAGCGTCAGCACCGGACAAAGTTGAAAAAATGCCTGTAATTTTTATTTCCCCGGATGATATTTGACAACAATACTAGCATTGTAAGCCACATACCTGGTTGTGGTTTTGATGCGATATCTCAGTTGGTCTTTCATTAACAACTAATTAATTATGGCGTTCAATTCATGTTTTATGTTGTGTTTGCGATGTCTTTGTATAGTTCTATTTGAGATTGTTACTCACATCCAGGGTACCGTCCAAACTTTTGTTTGACTATAAAGCATGCGTACTGTGGATTCTTGTATTCCCATATTGAATGCAAATTTACCTACAATAGCTTGATCAGGTATCCATTATGGCGTTCAATAACATGACAAAACAAGTGTTGTACACGGCTTGTATATTACTGGATACTCCAGCACTCTATATGCTCTTTCGATATTGATGAGTTTTCCTTGGATATAACTACATAGTTCAAGGGTACGCTCAGCACTGAACCATATGTATCCATCCTGCACAAACTATTGATGGCACCTCTCTAAAGATCGAGTTGATAGTTATTTTTCTTTTTAGATTGCTTTTTTTATCATGCTGCTTTAGTGAATTGGAAGCCCAACCATGATTTTGGCATCTCTTTGCCAGAAGAGATTTCACAGTTGTCTTTGATTTCCTAGTAACGTTTATACACACACACATGGTTTAAAGGCCCTAAACTTCTTCTTGCCTCCAAACCGTCACCATGAAGTCTTTCCTTGCCACAGGGTTAATGTCTTTTAGCTTTCAAGGGTAGAAAGGTAGTGCTGGAATATTTGTGGTAGTTAAGGTAGAGTTTAACAACTTAGGTTTCTATGAAGATGTCACACACATACAAATAAGTTGAAAATAATACATATGAGACACAAGTTTTTATAGGTTAAAAATCCGAGAAGGGGAAAAACCATGGGATGTAGCCTAGCTAAATTATTTTTATTAGTGTGAGTCAAGAATTACAAGTGTTGCATTTTTTGAGATAGGGAAGGCTCTAATAGAGTGTAATAATACACATGAACTATGGAGGACACCTATTGTAGTGGTGATAGTGGATGATCAAATTGATCTTTCTTCTGATAGAAATGAGAATTAAGTGACTTAGAAGTCGAGTTTAGATGTCAATCTTTGGTTGGCCTTGGGCGAAGTGCGGTTGGCTCTATTGTTCTCTTGATTAGAGGGTAGATTAGGCGGCTGTGAAGATGCGTGCTGAATGTCAGTGGCTAATTAACATTTGATGCTAGCCACGAGTAGGTTGAGTGACAACTTATGTGGAAGAAGGTAATAAATCTATTATGAGTGGCTGACTTTGTTGTTCTTCTATTGAGAAGAGATATTGGGCAATCGGAAATATGGACGTTAGAAGTTGATGCCTGATTGATGTTATAAGTCGGTCATTGGAAGGTGTCCAACGATAGTTAGTGAGGAATATTGATAATTGTCTTGTGATCGGTAGTTAGCTTGGTCGCTCTCTCAATAGGCGGGTAGATAAGATGAGTGGAAGATGAGCATCAAACACTGTTGGCGAGTGTTATGTCTGTTGACAATCGATTGCGGATGATAGTAATGGCGGGCGTCAATGTTGGTTAACGACTAGCATTGGGCCCTGACGATGAGCAATGTCGATGTTGTTCTAGAGCCAACATCGGTTGATGGATGATAGTGAGTGTTGGCATTGATTGA
Source organism: Dendrobium chrysotoxum (assembly GCA_019925795.1). NCBI lineage: Eukaryota > Viridiplantae > Streptophyta > Magnoliopsida > Asparagales > Orchidaceae > Dendrobium > Dendrobium chrysotoxum. The sequence continues at coordinate 93,334,782 of CM034305.1, read as the reverse complement.
TGACAAGCGTCGTTGTTAGTTAACAATAGGCATTGATACGGGTCGATATCTGTCGTTAGTGGGTGTTGATGTCTGTCTACGGTCTATGTTGGGTTATGCTAGAAGAGGCTCTGAAATTTTTTCTCTTTGCTGAAATTACTCTTTTGAATATGTAGAAATAAGGTGTCTTTTGCATGTCTACCATGACCTTGGACACTCTATCAGATGATCTGAGTAGGTCATCCTTGATTATTGTATTTTATTTTTGGCATCGTAGGGCTTTAATATACTTAGAATTGAACAATCTTGGCGTCAGTTCTTTATCATTGAAACACCCATTTCGATTATAGGCATGATGTATTTGGAGGGTGTTTGATGCCCAAATGACTGTGAAAGTTTTCAGTTATTCTTATTGGTGTTTGATTCAATCCTATTTGGACTTGGATCTTTATGTTCTTAAATATCAGTGGATTTGTCTCATGGAACAACACTATTTTGACTATAAGTTCACTTAAAATTGAGCTAAGATGATTTCAAAGTTAATTTTAGAAATTTCTACCCCAAATCTCTGGTTGCTTTGAGATATGAAAATTGCATCTAAATTAGTGCTTGTTTGTATGAGTTTTTTGGTGGCGTCATGTTCCTGAAAGAGAGGCCATCAATAATTAGATATAAAAGTTTGTAATAAAGAAATTCGATGAACTCTAAAATAGTGTGTGGTAGCAAGCCATTTCCAAAATGAGAACGACATCAAGCCTTTTTCCCACTGTGGGGTCAGTTACATGAATCCTTTTTCTCCATTGTCATTTTAAGAGTTAAATTCTCATTTAAATCTAATAAAGAATGGTCATTTCTAATATTTTCTAACTATGTCTTTTTAGGTTTATCTCTATCTTTCTTAACATAAGTCAAATCTAACTTTTACTTTCCTAACCGAGTCATCGGAAGACTGCCATTTTATGTGATCAAACCATCTAAGGCGACTCTCTCCAATCTTGTCTTCCACTAGAGCTACTTCGACCTTTTCATGTATATGCTCATTTCGTATCCTGTCTCTAAGAGTAAAGCCACTCATCCACCTGAGCATCCTCATCTTTGCAGGTCTAACCACCATCTTATAGAAATTTTCCTTAAGTTTGGGAGGGACTTTTCTATCACACAACAAGCCCGATGCATTCCTCCACTTAACCATTCAACTTGAATTTTACTAATAATATCGCCATCTATTTCACCACCACTCTGAACTTGATTATTCGATATGTTTTACGTTGGCTGTCGACTACCTAACGCAACCATCCACTTTTCTCATCAAGGACTTTTCCATCACCAAAATGAGAATTGGAAAAAAAAATGTAACCGTGTGGAAAAAACAACAGCAGCAACAATATCAAGCCTTTATCCTACTATGTTGGGTCGGCTACATGAATCCTGTTTATCCATTGTGCCCTGTTAAAAGTTAAATTTTCATTAAAATGTAATAAAGAAAGGTCATTTCTAATATTTTCTAACCAAGTCTTTTTAGGTCTACCTCTACCCTTCTTAACATAAGTCAAATCTAATACATCTACTTTCCTAGTCGGGTCATCGGAAGACCGTCGTTTTATGTGACCAAACCATCTAAGGCGACTCTCTCTAATCTTATCTTCCCCTGGAGCTACTCCAACCTTTTCATGTATATGCTTATTTCGTATCCTGTCTCTAAGAGTAAAGCCACTCATCCGCCTGAGCATCCTCATCTCTGCAACACTTAACTTAATATTATGCTTCTCTTTTAATGGCCAACATTCTGCACCATAAAGCATTACAGGTCTAATCACCATCTTGTAGAATTTTCCCTTAAGTTTGAGGGGGACTTTTCTATCACACAGCGAGCCCGATGCATTCCTCCACTTCAGCCATCCAACTTGAATTCTACTAATAATATGCCCATCTATTTCTCTAGCACTCTGAACAATAGACCCAAGATATTTAAAACATGTACTCTGATTAATGACATGATCATCCAAAGTCACAATCCCTCCGCTAGAACTATTATTACTAAAATCACATTCCATATATTCAGTTTTAGATCTACTCAAACAAAAGCCTTTAGATTCTAAGGTTGACCTCCATAATTCAAGTTTACCTTCAACTCCCTCTCTAGTCTTATCAACAAGAAGAATATCATCAGCAAAAAGCGTACACCAGGGTACAACCTCTTACAAATGTCTAGTAAGAACATCCATGACTAAAGAAAAAAGATATGGGCTTAAGGCTGATCCTTGATGTAATCCAACTGAAATAGGAAAATAATTGGTCAAACCACCTTGTGTCTGCACACAAGTAACAGCTCCTGCATACATATCCTTAATGACTTGAATATAAGCATTATTAATCCCTTTGTTTTCTAGAACTCTCCATAGAACTTCTCTTGGAACTTTATCATTTGCTTTCTCTAAATCAATAAATATCATATGTAGATCCTCCTTATTCTCTCTATACTTCTCTATCATACCTCTCAATAAATGTATAGCTTCCATAGTAGACATACCCGGCATGAATCTAAATTGATTTTGAGAAACGTTAGTATCACGCCGCAACCTATGCTCCATAACTCTCTCCCATAGTTTTAAAGTATGGCCCATTAATGTAATTCCTCTATAATTCACACAATCTTGTGCATTACCTTTATTCTTAAAAATAGGGATCAACACACTCATTCTCCACTCATTTGGCATCTTTTTAATCTTCAAAATAATATTAAAAAGTTAGTAAGTCAAGAAATTCCTTCTTCTCCTAAGCATTTCCACACCTCTATTGGGATATCATTAGGTCAAACAGCTTTTCCACACTTCATTTTATTTAAAGCCTCTCTAACTTCGGTTTTACTAATACGTCGTAAAAACAAAATTATTTATTTTCATTTAGGGTGCTAAGGTCACTAAAGCCAATCGCATTCTCATAATCTTCATTGAAGAGTTTATAAAAATATCTCATCCACCTTTGTTGAATATCTTCTTCTAGTAAAAACACTTTTTGATTTTCATCCTTAATACACTTCACTTGAACTAAATCTTTACTACTCTTGAAAATTGAGGTTTGGGTGCATCAATCAATATAAATTTAGATTAGATTTTTTTTGGGGGGTATTTGGACCGAATTTGCATGTTCTTAGCCATTTCTTTCTCTAGAATTAGGTCCAATAGTCAGCGTAAACCAGTAAAGGAGAAATGGAATAATACTTCATATTTTTGAAGATTTGGTCTTAATTGAAACGATGAAAGCATAAAACAGCTGATGAAAACAAAATAAGCAAGGATGAAGAATATTAAGGAATAAAGAACTCAGATGAAAGAAAGATTGGACAAAAGCAACAATATCAAAATTTAACTTGCCTCTAATTGCAGCCATTAACCTTATGTAAATAGGCATTGAGTAGGGAGAGAATCTGCAATGGCAAATACATCATTATGTCACTGCAAGCGTAAAGAGAAAGCTAACAAGAATCTATTATTTTTTATGTTCAATATTAGACATCCATTCTAGTGCGAAAAATAATAAATTTTCTTATTTCCAACAATATTAGTCATTTTCTCTGATAGCTGGTCATATGCACAAGAGTTTGTTTCCGAGATTAAGTTCAAATATAGTATAGAGCATATTACCACTAAAAAACATGAACGAAAATATCAATACTAGCAATAACTTTTAGTTAAAAGATTATGAAGAGATTTGCTGACGTTGATATATGCTCGTTAAATTTAAATCAAATGTCACCCAGTCTCTACAGATTAGAAATAGCAGCATTATCTGAAACTAAAAATATAGCACTTTCTTTGCCATTTTGAGTCCAAGCTTACCCATTACGTGTTGTGGAATTAACGTCGAGCTTTTAATTTAAGCATCATGCCTAGAAATGACTATTTTAGGTTAAAAAATTATATTACAAAGATTTGCATCATATTGTTAATATCTATCTTGTTGTATGATTGTACTAGGATGATATGGGTTTATCTTATCAGATAAAAATTTGATATCATCATTATTCTCTGCATTTTTGCTACCACAACAACAACAACAACATCAAGCCTTTATCCCACTACGTGAGGTCGGCTACATGAATCCTTTTTCTCCATTGTGTCCTGTTAAAAATCAAATTCTTGTTTAAATCTAATAAAGAAAGATCATTTCTAATATTTTTTAACCAAGTCTTTTTAGGTCTACCTCTACCTTTCTTAACATAAGTCAAATCTAATACTTCTATTTTCCTAACCGGGTCATCGGGAGGCCGCCGTTTTATGTGACAAAACCATCTGAGGTGACTCTCTCTAATCTTATCTTCCACTGGAGCTACTCCAACCTTTACACGTATATGCTCATTTCGTATCCTATCTCTAAGGGTAAAGCCACTCATCCACCTGGGCATCCTCATCTCTGCAACACTTAACTTAGTATTATGCTTCTCTTTTAAAGGCCAACATTTGACACCATAAAGCATTGCAGGTCTTACCACCATCTTGTAGAATTTTCCCTTAAGTTTGAGGGGTACTTTTCTATCACAAAACAAGCCAGATGCATTCCTCCACTTCAACCATCCAACTTGAATTCTGCTGATAATATCCCCATTTATTTTCCCATCACTCTGAACAATAGATCCAAGATATCTAAACGTGTACTCTTATTAATGACTTGATCGCCCAAAGGCACAATCCCCTCACTAGGTCTATTATTACTAATATATTGGATTGAAACAGTCATAACTATCACATATCTAATCAATAGAATACTTTCAAGAGTATCTGGCTGGATTCTACACCACAAATAACTTCCTCTCAAAAATTCCTTTAAAAAATCATTGGGTACATTGCTTATGTCCACATCCATTAAAAACACAAGGATAAATTTGATCTTAGAGCTCTCAAATGTATTTTTATTAGGTATTCTTCCATTCAAAAAAGATATCCGTGTTATTATCCTACCACAAAAAAAATTTGCTTACTTTAAAAGATATCACCTTGAGTTAGAAGTAAAGTTTTTTTCAATCAAATTTATCTTTTAAGGGGAGAACTCTAAATTGAAAGATAAGTTTGATAAAATATCTATTTTTCATCTTGACATTTCTACAACACAAACTCCAAAAAAATTCAAACATTATACCCTTCAAGTCTATAAGAAATGGAATAAGCCCAGCCAAAATCTGTAGAAAGCTCAAGGCTCAGAACCATTGTTTAAGTGATCATAATCAACTCAACACATATTTTCAAAAAGTTTCTCCGACCCATAAAGCCTTTCTTATAAACATCACCACTTATTTTATTGTAATACCACAAATTTTATTTGAGGCAGTTGAAAATAGCAATTGGAATGATGTTATGAGAGAAAAAATGAGTGCTCTGAAAAGAATTACACTTAAGAGATTATTGAACTACTAAAAGGGAAGAAAATAGTAGGATGTAAATGGATTTTTTTAATAATATATAGGCACATAGAGGCTTGAATGGGTAAAAGCAAGATTGGGAATCAAAGAATATACTCAATCTTATGGATTGACTATAGATATACTTTTGCTTTGTTTGCGAAAATGAATAGAAAATGCATCTTAATTTCTCTTCTTCCAACTAATCATGGATGGTTCATATAACAATATGATGTAAAGAATGCTTTTCTATACGAGGATGTTGAAGAATTCTATATGTATCCACAGCTTAGATTTGATAAGTATCTTACAATGAACAAAGTGTACCAATAAAAAAAAAAAGGGTTTGTATGGCGCTAAATAGTCTTTGAGAGAATGGCTTGATAGATTAAAAATAACAAAATCATGAATGAAGTTGGATCCAAATAAAACTACAGAGTTTATATCCTTGTCATAAAATAATCTATTGATGATAAAATTCTCAATTTTTATCGTATAAGTTGATATAATTATCATAGTTGATGACAATAGGAGTCAGGAAAAGCTTGGTGAAGAATTTGAGACAAAAAAAAATTGGTAAACTAAAATACTTATTGGGATTAGAAGTTTCTCATTCAGAATAAGGAACACTCGTCTCTCCCCTGTCTCATCCTATGGAGTTCAATGCCTCCCAATTTGTTTCTTCATTTATTTCAGTCATCTTCTTCTTTCATAAATATTTTTCATTAACATAATGATGAGATTAACACTTTAAAAATTTTAGAGGAGCTGGTGGTGGTGTGCAGATTTCAAGTGATCCTCGACAACGACTACGACGATGGTGACTATGGAGAAAATGGAGGGTTGGAGGTCAAAGCAGTTTAGAGAAAGTTGCTGCAGCTTGGGGGTGCATTAAAGCGTGATTTGTTCGGGGGCTTTAGTTTAGAATTTAGGTATGTTTTAATATATATATATATATATATATATATATATATATATATATATATATATATATATATATATATAGGGCGAGGCGTAAGCCTCATAAAAAAAGTTTGAGGCGTAAGCCTTGGTGTGTTTTTCACTGGAATTGCGTTGAGGTGGGCCTCAAGGAGAGCCTCTTATTGCGCAACTTTAAACAATGATTGGATGGCATCCATCATTGGCGGCAAAGGCGATGAACCTGCACTTGGAGTCATGAAAAAAATAAAGGGGATGCCAATACCAAGCGGAGAGGGCAAGCGGCCAATACCAAGCGTAGAGGGCAAGTGACCAATAGAGGATTCCGAGTACCAAAGTTCCAATGATATAAGAGAGAGTGTGGGAGACTTTATCCTAAGAAGGGTGATGATGGCCAAATCTCTAGAAAATGCAGCAGTGACTTGGGAGGCAAGGGAAGTGAGTCGATGACTTGTAGCGGGTGAGGGGTGCTTGGGGTATCTCGAGAGAGTGTCGGTGGCGCTTAAATCATATCTCAAAATGTGATACAAAACTAAGCTATTGTGGGAGGAAGGGTCCACGATCTCATGTCTGGGGGAATAAATCAACGAGTTGTTGCTATAGATGGGCAATTAGGATGATGTGTGTTTGACTCACATAATAATAAGTGTTTGAGAGATTTGCTAAAATTATATATGATATACTCCCTCTTTATTCCATAAATTCCATGCCTTCTATCTATTAAAATTTATGTCAAATATTCTAACTTTGAGGCTTACCTTATTGTTGTGTTGAATTTAGGGGTGTCAAAAATTGACACAACCCGGACCCGGACCCGACCCGAAAAAATTCGGGTTTGGGTGAACCCCCCTAAAATTATATATGATATACTCCCTCTTTATTCCATAAATTTCATGCCTTCTATCTATTAAAATTTATGTCAAATGTTCTAACTTTGAGGCTTACCGTATTGTTGTGTTGAATTTAGGGTTGTCCAAAATTGACACGACCCGGATCCGACCCGAAAAAATCCTTGTTTGGGTCAACCCGTTTGTGAAACAGGTCGGGTTCGGGACCCGAAAACCCGCGGGTCGACCCGAATTGACCCGTTTGTCACGTCACTCAGGGTTGCGTCGTAGCTGTTGCTCAGGGTCGCATCGCACGACTTGTCTCATCATCGGTCGCGTCGTAGTCATTGGCGGATTTAGGGGGGGCCTAGGGGGGCACGTGCCCCCCCCAAAAAAAAGTTTTTTTACTTATAAAATCATTCCTCCATTGGCTGAAATATTCCTTTTTCATTACCTCTCTCTCCTCTCTACTCTCTCTATCTCTCTCTTGCCTTTTTTTTGTTACCCGCAACTTTCTGTACATGGCTACTTGCTATTAATTATAGCCCTCTTCTCTCTCTCTCTCTCTCTCTCTCTCTCTCTCTCTCTCATGAGGGGTGAGATGATTTTAATTTTTTTTTTTTTTCATTATCTCTCAGGCAAGGTTAACTATTTTTTTTAATTTTATTAGATTATCTTAAACCTTTTTTTCATTTATATTTCGCTCTTTATTTATATTTTTTTTCATTTTAATCATTTATCTTCACATTATTAATTTTTTTAAAATTAAAATTTTCATTAATTTTTTTAATTATTTTAAAATCTCTAAATTCTTATTTATAGAAAATTTATGTAATTAAAGCTAACAAATTACACTAGAGAAAGATTACAATATTTAAATTTAAATCAAGTAGCTTAAAATATGCTAATTATAATTTTAAATAATTTTTATATTAATAAGATACAGCTTTTATATATTTATTGCTTTTTATAAAATATTTTTAAATTATTTTTTTATTTAAAATAGATATGAAAACTTAAGTTAGATATTTAAAAAAATTAAAATCCCAATGTTAATTTCAGGCTCGAATAAAAAAGCTTGATTGTACTTTTCAAATTAAAAATTTATGCCCCCGCAGATATAAAATCCTGGCTCCGCCACTGGTCGTAGTTGTCGCTCAGGGTCGCGTCGTAGCCGTTGCTCAGGGTCGTCACCATCGTTGGCCTGCCGCCGTCCCGCGGCTCCCGCCCGCGTTGCTGCCGCCGTTGAAGCCAACGAATGAGCGAAGTCCGAAGAGCCGAAGAGTGTCGTTGTCGTCCCGCCCGCAAGTTGCCGCTGCCATACCGCCCGCGAGCTGCCGCTGCCGCCGTCCCGCGTGAGATGCCTTTGTCGGCCTGCTTGAGCTGTCATCCCTCCCTCGTGGGTCGGGTCGGGTCAACCCGGTAACCTGCACGGGTCGGGTCTGGGTTGATAATCCTAACCCGTTTGCTAAATCGGGTCGGGTTAGTGTCGACCCGTTTAAGGCCGGGTCAAGTCGGGTTTGACCCAAACCCAACCCGTTGACCTGAATTGACACCCCTATTTGAATTGGATTCACTTGTTATGTGTCTATGCTTCATAAAGACTCAACCCACTAATCTATTTTCTTATGCTAATCTCTTATATTATTGCATCTTGTAGCATGCATCTACTTGATAAATTGAGTATGCGAGGCTAGTTAGCTTTTGATGATTCGAAGGTTTTGGTTGAATTAGGGAAGTCAGGTGTGACTAATAGTGTGGATTTCATGATTTTCATTAGTAGTCTCAATGGCTATTGAGTACCGACAATGTTTGTATTGCAATAGTAATTCAAAATTGCATCTCAACTTTTGATTTATTGTGGAGTCTATTGATGAGGATATCAACCGGAGATTTCGACGCATCTATCATCGGAGGAATCGTATTCAGAGTCTCTATTTATGATGCTTTTATGTATTTCTTTTAGTTATATTTCAGTTTTTACCATTGTACCTGATGAGGACATCAGAAATCTACGGCTATGATTGTGCCTATTTATTTTGATCTATTTTATGTATTTGATTTGTTATTGTTCTTTTTCCCTTTCTACCCTCACTTGAGGGCTTTGTCTTATTTATGCCCTAGGGGCAATAGTATCTTTGTTATTTCCCTTCATGTATTTGGCTATTTAAAGCCACCCTCTTCCTTTAGAGAGGTTAATGAATGAATTATAAGAAAAATTCTTGCACATGTGTTCTTGGAGTTGTAAGAGTTCTAGGAGAGAGCTTTGGAGAGATCCCTAGGGAGGGAAAACGGATCACCCACCAACCTTGGAGACGGCCGGGTTCGTGGTTTTTTTTTATCGTTCTTTCTTTCAATCTCTATTCCTCCCACCACCGCCGGATTCCCTAGCCAACCCCACCTTGCCGCCGGCTAACGCCTCACCACCACCACAACCCCCCGGCCCCTCCCCTTCCCCACCAAGCCGCCGCCTCACACATCTTCCCTTTTCAAAGTATTTCCAAAAACCTCCACTTTCCATATTTAACTCTACTTATTTTGGAAAGGATTTGAAATTTGAAATAAATCAATTTTAGATTCAAAAATCTTTCCTTTTATCTTAATCCTATTTTTGGAAAGGTGCTTAATTGAATTTGCAATCAATTAAATTTAAAATTCCAATCTTTCCTTTCTCTTAATCCTATTTTTGGAAAGATGCTTAATTAAATCAATTAATCAAATCATGATGGATTGATTAAGTGGAGCATTAATTTCAAATACATTGTATCTAGACACTTGGCCCCCACCTCCTTATTTCTTTCCACAAAATCAGTCACTATCTCTTTGGAAATAATTCCAATTCCAGCTCTCTCTCTCTCTACCTGCCCCCCCGCCCTCCCCCTCTTTCCTTTCTCTCTTTAATTGGAGATTTGAAATTCAAATCTCCCCAATCATCTCTCCATTAAAATCTGAATTTAAAATCCAGATTTTGGACCCACATCTTTTCCTAAAATAATATCGTAAATCTGAAATTAGAAACTCCTTTCTTCTTCACACATGGCCGGCCTCTCCTCCTCTCTTCTCCACCGCCGTTACTCCCCCTAATCCCCTCCCATTTGTGGCTCACGCTTCCTCGCCAAAGCCTCCACCTGTTGTCCAAGGGATCTTAGCAAAGATACGCTGCTGCCTTCCATCTAGGAATCCACGTTGTTGTCTAGAATTCCTGTTTGAAGCCGTCCCCTTGCTGTCCAGAAATTCCTGGATGCTAGCAGGGGCTGTCCTCTCTTCCAAACCTGAGAAAACTGCTCCCCAAGGTCATCTACCTACTGTCCAAAGATTCCAGCCGGAGTTCCCTACTGTCCAGCCCCTTGGGAAGCCACCGTTATTGCTTGAAACTGCCCGGAATCACTGTCCAAGAAGGACAGCTTGCTGTCCATCAATCCGAGCAAGAGGAGATCAACAGTTTCGCTGTAATAAAGCCATCAATTGCTGTCCAAGCTTGCGAGGAGGTTGAATCTCAGCAAAGGGTGAACTCTTACCTTCCTCATTGATCCTTGTGGTTTTGATTGATTCATGCAAAATCTACAACGCTCTACTAAAGCTTAGTGTTTAGTAGGAATTTGTGTGAGAGATCTTTCTTGGCACTACTCTTATTGTTAGATTAGGGATACCTTGTTGAAACCCATCATGTATGCAACGTTAAGAATAATTGATCGTTTTGTGGCTTTTACTTCACGGAAGTAGCTTGGCCTAAGCTAGTGTTTACCGCTCTTTGTGTTTTAATTTATTGTTTAAATCAACATCAAGTCTAATTAAGTTGCTTTTAATCTTTCGACGTGCAAACTCCTTAATTTGATCATAATTTCATTTATGCCTTGCATCATCTGGTATCAGAGCATGGTTTGCTCTAGTTTTGCATGCTAGACATCATCCTAGGAGTTGTTTTAATTAGTTCTATACTTTGTTGCATGCATGCTATCATTTAAATTAGTTTAACCACATTTTATGCTTGTTGTCCACGGCATTCCTGCACACATTTAGAGGTTGTTAAGCTTGTTTATTAATTATTTAAGTGCTGTCCTTAACCTAGCCGCCTCACTAATTGTCTAGGTTGCTTAGCCCCTCTTTGTAGTTTGCTGTCCAAGTAATTTCTGCATCATTTAGTGTCATTTTAGGGAGTTTTTCATTACATTTAGGTGCTGTCCCCTATCCCAAGTCAACCCTAAGTGTCCCCTAGTGTCTAGCCATGGACCCGGAACAACTTGGAAGGACATTAGACCTACTGGTAGGTCAAATGAACACTATTAGTTAGCAACTCAAGGAAAATCAAGCCGACTTAGCTGAACTTCGTAGGACCACCACTAATCGATTTGACACCATAGAGCGTGGTAGGAGCCACCCGATTCCTTACACTCCATCTAGGCCGCCTTCCATGTACGGGGATGATCCTTTTCTGGATGAGGGACCACCTCGTGCCCCTCATCGAGCCCCCCACTATGGACATGACCACCACTACGACCCTGATCTCCCACTGATGAAAAATATCAAGGTCGATGAACCCACTTTCGATGGTACCCTCGATCCTCAGCTCTTTCTGGACTGGATCAAAGGTATGGATAGTTTCTTTAAGTGGTATAACATCTTCGAGGCTAGGAAGGTCAATTTTGCCAGCATGAAACTCCTTGGTAGGGCTAGCCAGTTTTGGTCAAACTTAGAAAGCCTTAGGGAGTCTCGAAATGAGTACCCTATTACTGATTGGTTATCGATGAAGCGAGAGCTTAAGCAGAAGTACCTACCTCCCTCGTACTTTCCTAGGCTCTTGGATAGATGGCATAGGCTGACTCAGGGCAACAAACCAGTTAAGGAGTACATCGCGTCCTTTGATGATTATCTGATCCGCTGCAAAGGGGAGACCTCTACCACCCCCGCGCAGATCTTATCTATGTTTCGTACCGGGTTGCGAGAGGATCTTCACAACGAGCTTTTTGCCTGGAACTCTACTACTCTGGAGAATGCCTACAGCCTAGTACTTGACTTAGAGGAGACCCGTTCCCAGCACCCGAGCCGTTCACATGACTCTAGGCCCTCCTACAGACCGTCCGGTAGTTCCACTCCTCACACTCCTACTGCCCAGCCGACCCCAGGGAGCACTACTAGACCCTCGTCCGGTCCCCCCACTCCCCGTCCTGATATTAGAAATAAGTCTCCCACTCCGGATACCCCTGGTCCAACCCCGGGACCAAATGCTTTAGATGCCAAGGGTATGGGCATATCGACTCTCAGTGCTCTAGTCCCTACAAAGTCACAATTATCGAAGAGATCACTGAGTCGGAAGTCGAGCCCGAAGTCGACCAGATTCACAAAGTGGACAACGATGGTAAATTCTTTGAGGAGGATGACGACACTGCTGTCATCCAATACATTCAGAAAATTGACACTTCTTCCACCTGCGTGGTGAGATGTGCACTGTCACAACCCATTGTCATCGACAACTGGCGTAGGACTACGATCTTTCACACTTACACCAAAATCAAGGATAAGAACTGTAAAATCGTCGTGGATAGTGGCAGTTGCATCAATGTTGTCTCCTCCAGCATGGTGTCTAAGCTTGGCCTGTCTGCCGTTCCTCACCCCAACCCCTATAAGGTAGCTTGGGTCAACATCACTGCCTTGGGGGTAAAGGAGCGAAGTTTCATACCTATCTCCTTCGATGACTATAAGGAGAATGTTTGGTGTGATGTATTGATTATGAATGTTGGACAAATTCTTCTAGGCCGTCCCTAGTTATTTGACAACGATGTCCACATTTATGGGCGTTCAAACACCTGCGTATTTGAACATGAGGGCAAAAAGATTAAGCTTTTGCCATCACAGCCTCGAGTTATGGATGATCCTGAATCCAACCCTGTCAAATCCAAGAAGGGTTTGAACTTGATAGTTCCTATAGCCCGAAACGCACCCTTGCACGCCTTAGTCGATCGTGAGACTCCCACTGAGTCTGACGGACAATTCCCTCAAGAGATTCAGCCCACTCTTAGTAAACTTATTGATATCTTCCCTGACGATCCTCTCGATTAATTGCCTCCGATTAGAGACATCCAGTATGTTTTAAATCTAGTCCCTGGAGCCTCCCTATCCAAGCTCCCCACAGTCGAGTTCACCTACCTTGATTCGATGACCCGTACCATTAGTTTAAGTCCCGCTAAAGCTGTTTATGGGTTCACACCTAGACTGATGATAGATCTCATATCCATGTGTCCTAGGTATAGAATTTCTGAGTCTGCATCTACATTTGCATTACATTTGCATGATTTACATAAGGAAATTGCATGCGAAATTGAGCAGAGCAACATTAATTATAAGTTTCATGTTGACTTTAAACAAAGATTTAAAACTTTAGAGGTTGGTGACTTAGCGATGGTGCGGATTCGTCCGGAATGGTTCCCCAAAAAACTGTTAAGAAGTTATATACTGAAAATGTTGGGCCATTCAAAATAATCAAGAGAATCAATGACAATGCATACGGGGTGGATCTGCCTGTAGAATTCGACATTAATCCCTCCTTTAACACAAAAGATTTGGTTGCCTATGAGGATCTGGAGTGTAACTCGCCAAATCCACTTTAATTTGAACCTTGTGTGATCCCACCTTGTGAGAACCCAAGCTTACCTCCACTCCCAAATATTTCTAAAATACCTATAGCGGAGAAGGTTGGCATGATTTTAAGTGATGATATTATTTCTGCAAAAGAGGATGGTCGAAGAAGGTATTTGATTAGGTGGAGAGGCAGGCCCGAGTCAGGAGACACCTGGTTAGAGTGCGAGGAGCTTCAGCAGATCGACCCAGATGCACGGGAGTTCTCAAGACACCTACTCGACGGAGTCGAGTTTTCTCCCACCCGGGGAGAATGATGAGGACATCAGAAATTTACGGCTACGATTGTGCCTATTTATTTTGATCTATTTTATGTATTTGATTTGTTATTGTTCTTTTTTCCTTTCTACCCTCACTTGAGGGCTTTGTCTTATGTATGCCCTAGGGGCAATAGTGTCTTTGTTATTTCCCTTCATGTATTTGGCTATTTAAAGCCACCCTCTTCCTTTGGAGAGGTTAATGAATGAATTATAAGAAAAATTCTTGCACATGTGTTCTTGGAGTTGTAAGAGTTCTAGGAGAGAGCTATGGAGAGATCCCTAGGGAGGGAAAACGGATCACCCATCAATCTTGGAGACGGCCGAGTTCGTAGTTTGTTTTATCGTTCTTTCTTTCAATCTCTATTCCTCCCACCACCGCCGGATTCCCTAGCCAACCCCACCTTGCTGCCGGCTAATGCCTCACCACCACCACAACCCGCCGGCCCCTCCCCTTCCCCACCAAGCCGCCTCCTCACACATCTTCCCTTTTCAAAGTATTTCCAAAAACCCCCACTTTCTATATTTAACTCCACTTATTTTGGAAAGGATTTGAAATTTGAAATAAATCAATTTTAGATTATAAAATCTTTCCTTTTATCTTAATCATATTTTTGGAAAGGTGCTTAATTGAATTCGCAATCAATTAAATTCAGATTTCCGATCTTTCCTTTCTCTTAATCCTATTTTTGGAAAGATGCTTAATTAAATCAATTAATCAAATCATGATGGATTGATTAAGTGGAGCATTAATTTCAAATACATTGTATCTAAACACTTGGCCCCCACCTCCTTATTTCTTTCCACAAAATCAGCCCCTATCTCTTTGGAAATAATTCCAATTCCAGCTCTCTCTCTCTACTCGCCCCCCCCCCTCTCTTTCCTTTCTCTCTTTAATTGGGGATTTGAAATTCAAATCTCCCCAATCATCTCTCCATTAAAATCTGAATTTAAAATCTAGATTTTGGACCCACATCTTTTCCTAAAATAATATCGCAAATCTGAAATTAGAAACTCCTTTCTTCTTCACACATGGCCGGCCCCTCCTCCTCTCTTCTCCACCGCCGTTACTCCCCCTAATCCCCTCCCATTTGTGGCTCATGCTTCCTCGCCAAAGCCTCCACCTGCTGTCCAAGGGATCTCAGCAAAGATACACTGCTGCCTTCCATCCGGGAACCCATGTTGTTGTCCAGAATTCCTGTTTGAAGACGTCCCCTTGCTGTCCAGAAATTCCTGGATGCTAGTAGGGGCTGTCCTCTCTTCCAAACCTGAGAAAACTGCTCCCCAAGGTCATCTACCTACTGTCCAAAGATTCCAGCCGGAGTTCCCTGCTGTCCAGCCCCTTGGGAAGCCACCGTTACTGCCCGAAATCGCTGTCCAAGAAGGACAGCTTGCTGTCCATCAATCCGAGCAAGAGGAGATCAACAGTTTTGCTGTCATAAAGCCATCAACTGCTGTCCAAGCTTGCAAGGAGGTTGAATCTCAGCGAAGGGTGAACTCTTACCTTCTCTCTTACCTTCCTCATTGATCCTTACTTATGGTTTTGATTGATTCATGCAAAATCTTGCAACACTCCGCTAAAGCTTAGTGTTTAGTAGGAATTTGTGTGAGAGATCTTTCATGGCACTACTCTTCTTGTTAGACTAGGGATACCTTGTTGAAACCCATTATGTATGCAACGTTAAGAATAATTGATCGTTTTGTGGCTTTTACTTCACGCAAGTAGCTTGGCCTAAGCTAATGTTTACCTCTCTTTGTGTTTTAATTCATTGTTTAAATCAACATCAAGTCTAATTAAGTTGCTCTTAATCTTCCGACGTACAAACTCCTTAATTAGATCATAATTTCATTTATGTCCTGCATCAGTACCCCTGTGAGGGATGTCTTTATGTTGTAGCCCTGAGGGTATTTGAGTCTTTTATTTTCTCTTATTTTGAGACCTATATATTGAAGTCTTCACTATTGTATGAAGTTAATGATTGATTAATGAAAATTCAGTTTTGAATCTTTGTTTCTTACGAGCTCTTGAGAGAAGAGAAAATCCTAGGAGAGGGCCAAGCATCACCCGTCAGCCTCCGGTAGAGGTCGGGCTTGCGGTTCGTCCCCTTTTGTCTCTTTATTCCTCCTTCCTCTACCCCAACCGACGGCTCCCTAGCCTCACCGTCACCCTCATCCCTCCACTGAACTTAAGCTGGCTCCTCCTCAAGCCGTCGGCCTACCAATCCCAAGCCCACACCGCTGGCCTACCCATCCCCCAACCCTTGATCTCCTCCCAATTATTACTTTATTACCTTCCTAATTAATCTTACTATTGATTTGGAAAGGATCTTAATTTGAATTCAAATAATATTTAAAATTCAAAACATTTCTTAATTAATAAATCTATTTTAGAAAGCCTCCCCAAATTTCTCCAAATTTGAAATCAATTGGAATTAATTTTAATTTCAAGATTCATTGCACCTAGACACATTCATTGAATATGAACTGCTCTCTTCCCTCTCTCTCCCTTTTTGTCGCTGCCCCTCGCCCCCTCTCTCTCCCATTATAATTATTTCCCAATCAAAACCCAATCTCCCCCATAATCCCTCCACCAATTAGAGAATTCAAATTCAAAATTTCCCTCCCTCCCTATTCTAAACTCTGAAATTATAATTCAGATTTTGGGATTGTTCCCTCACCCTTCCTTAACCCTAAATCTGAAATTAATAAGGCCTCTCCTAGCCTTGGCCGGAATTCCCAAGCCCCTTCTCCCTCAACTACCTCTCTACTCCCTTGCCAGACATACCACCCAAGGAAGAAGATACGCTATTGCTTGGCCTATGTTCCCCCATGGATGGCCGATCCCGAACTTGACCACGGATTCATCTATATGACCATTAAGGCTTAGTGGATGTTCTACACTAACCTAGAGGTCGACGCCACCGTAGAAGAATACATTGATCGGATTCACTTCAGTTTGACGTCTGCCATCGACGAACATCAACCCTCCGGACAGTGGCAACTCCTCCCACCTCCAGCGACTTCTTCTTCTTTGGCAGAATTTTCATTGGGCGATACTTTAAGCGTTCTCTTTATTTTGGTGGCATTTTTAGGATTGCTGAAATTATTCTTCCGCTAAAGCTCCCGCAAGAGTATGAGTGAGGGAAACTCAAGGTGAAACTTCTATTTGTTAATTGGTGGATTTCTGTTATTCCTGCACTTAGTTTACTTTAACTTTTGATTGTTATTTTAAATCGCTCTGCTACTAGTTTGTAATCGCATGCCAAAACATATCAACTAAGAATCCTAAATCTAATCTTGTGGAACATTGAGTTTTAAATTATCAAAGCTTAACAACTTATTATTAATTCCTTAACAATTCCTGTTTTCATATATGTTTCACATCATCTTGGTATCAGAGCATAGTTGCATGTTAGTCTCATTTTAGAATTTCCCACTTGCATTTAGTAAACATTTTAAATTGCATTCGATTTATTAGCATTACATTATTCTACTTACTGTTGTGTCTGCACTAGTTACCCAAGTTAACATCCATGGACCCCGAACAAATTCAACGAACTTTAGACTTAATTGTAGGTCAGCTTGGAACTGTTACCCAACAGATTAGACAGACCCAGAGCGAGATAGCTGACTTTAGACGACAAGTTGGAGAACGTTTGGACCACATTGAACGACTAGGGAACCATACAATGTATACCCCTTCTAGGCCTCCTTCCCCTTATGTTGAAGAGATGCGAGCTGGTCATAGACCTCCACGAGACCCTTACCGTTAAAACCATGTGCCCTGAATAAGCATCAAACACTTTTGAAATTTCTAATTGGCCCTTGGCTAAGTCTATAATTAGGCATGCAATCAGTTTTGTTCATTTAGTTCTATAATTATGCTCTGGAAGCTTGAGTAGACCTTAGAGCCATGGTAGCTTTTTTCTCTATCTAGATCCCAGGAGTTAAGTTTTCTAACTTTGGGAACCCTCTACGATTCTATTATAACCCTCTAAGATTCAAGGAATCTTATTCTCGTTCTTGAACACTGACTGAGCATTGAATCCCTTGACCCTCCTACCGGTTTGTCAGTCTAGAACATATCTGTCAGTTATTGATTTGAGAGTCGGGGGCCTTTTTCTGGGCAAAGCCCTCGGGTCTTATGTTGTCCTTTTGGTTTTTGGAGTGTTGGTTTGTAGCTTAGAACTTTGTGCTAAAGTCTAAAGATGATCTGAATTTATGACTCCAGAGGCATAGAAACTGCCTTCTGACATGCAACGAGGGCATATTGTGATTGATGGTTGAGGGAAATAACTATAATTTATTATCATCTTCTGCGAATTTAGAGGTGAAATTCTCCAAAAACTTATGTAAGCGGTCTCCTTGAAGTTCAATGTTATTCAATCTCTATAATCTTGAAGCTTAAGCTTCCTGCTTCACGTCGAAGCTTATTATATTTTCACTCACTTTGGATAAAATACCTTTATAATATTCTTCCTTTCTGAATGACTTTACAAAACATTATTTCTTATGTAAGCTTAAACTGTCATTTTATTGGATTACTCAAAATTTGTTATGAACTAAAGTGTACATGATTCCTTATCACATGAATAAATTTGCGAAGTTATCCAAACTTGGCTTGATTATTTTTTGCCATTCACATTTTGACCGCAGTCTTTAGTATAATCATAGTTTGGTATTAAATTTTTGTTGTTCATAATAAAATTCATGACATCTCATATTTCGACCTCAATGTAATTAATTCTTACATTTTTTTAGTTGTTTTGATACGTACATATGGACTTCCAAATTTATGTTGCTTATTTTCTGATTCTTCTGAGCACTGTAATTAGGATTTAACATAAATTTATTAAACTTATAGCACTTTTCTTTGCTAGGAAGTTAATGACTTTTCCAAATATTAACTTCTCATGAACTTGTAAACAGCACATAGAGCAGATGATGCAACTATTGAGATGCATAATGCAATATTGACTTGCAGAATCTCCTATGTTATTGCTTTAAATAATTGATTACTTTTTGGTATCTGTGAGCAGAGAGAGGAGGGAATCCAACTGGTTTCTGAGGCCATATGTTCTGGTATCTTCAATGATTTGGGAAGTGGAAGCAATGTTGATGTCTGTGTAATTACTAAGGTTCTTACAACAATCATTCTATCACTAACATCCTTTTTCTGCTGGGGTTTTTATTTGTCCGCTTACTGATCCATTAAAAAACAGGGCAAAACGGATTATTTGAGGAACCATCAGTTACCGAATCCTCGGACATACATTAGTTCTAGAGGCTACTCTTTCGCCAAGGGTTATACTGGTAAGTTTCTTTAGTTACTCCCGCCAAAAGTGCACCTGCGCTTGTGCTTGTAGATTGGTTGATTATTTTTATTTAATAAAAATAACAATCTTTAGATATTATTTATCCTCAAAATTATATATTTTTTATTTTAAAATATAAATGTAAAAATTTTGTTTTATTCTTCAAAGAGTGTTTTGATCAAATAATTAAAAAAAAGTCTCTTCTTATATTCAGTTTTTGTAACTTGACAATGAAGTAAAGGCTTTTTAAAATATTTTTATTCTAAAACGATAATATAACTTGACAATGGAAGAAAAGATAATATATTATTTTTAATTTTTTTTTCTTGGAAGATGGTGTTTGTTGATTGGTACCTTGCATAACATTGAAAGCAATTCTGTTTAAAGTTTTGTTTGGGACAGCTTTATGAAATAATATTTTAGTAAAAAAATTTCTAGTTCAAAAAATTTTTATATTAAAAACTGTGTTAGAAAGCTGTTCCAAATGAAGCCTAAGATATTCATGCTATAATAATAAAATAGTATCAAAATTATCTTTATTCCTCAAAACATTGACATAGAAAGACGGAATGCATATGCAGTTTGCTTCATCAAATGTTACCTTATTCTATACATAGGTGGAATGAATTAACATATTCATCCATCCTTCTTTTCTGATATTTTTTATTATGTTAGAAACCATTTTATTGTTGGTTTTGTCACAGTTCTGATTTTGATTTACATGAGCTTATCAGATCTTTATTTTAAACTTAAGAACAACATTTTATTTGTGTGAGATCACAAGCAACTTTTTAATAGTAAATATAGGTAAGAATAGAAGAGTATTAATTTTATGCTGCATTAATGGATAAAGTTCCTAAAGTCTATCCTCCTTTGCATTTACAGAGGTGTTATCAACGAAGATCATTCCGTTGAAAGCCAAAGCAGAACTCTTTTTCTTTGATGACGTTGAAGATTAAGGGGATTATTTTGCATGAGCTGCTGCTTGGTTTTGTCTGACTGTTGTAGCTTAATCAATGCATCAAGTTGTGTTTAGGGAACTATATCGTATTACATTCTTCTGCAGAATGTTGCTCTTGAAGTCCTTTGCTCATCTTCTTCACTATCAGAGTCAGTACTACGATGATATAATTAGTCATCTTACTTTCTGCTTTGGATAATATACATCTTATTCTATTTTGTTGAAGAAGAGTTCATGATTTTTCTTAAGTCTTTGTGGATATTAAATTGATCAGATAAAAAAAAGTCAGTATAAAAGTAGAGGATTTTGTTTGGTAATTGATAGTTAGTATAAAATTTATGGAATAATCTTGTTGTTGTAAATAAGTAACCTGTTTTACAAAAGTTTTTAGTCATTGATATGCCTTATAATTAGTATCCCTTTGGTGGAGAGCTGTCTAAAATTTATAGAAATGTTAACTAAATATTTTTTTGTGTCATTTAGGATAACATATTCATGTGGGCTTCAAAAATTTGCGTCCTGATCTTTCCATGGACCTCTTTCTTTCTTTTCTTCGGGTCGTTGAGGAGAGTTTTAACACTTAAGTTCGGACGTAACTTTTCAGAAGATAGATTGGGTTTTGAATAGGTATTACTCAGAGATTTTGCCCTCATTTTTTGAGAATTTTATGATCTGAGTTCAGGTTTTCTATAGGAGCAAACCCCTATAGTTAATTACCCCTCTAGATAACGAGAGAGAATTTTCGATTAAGGCTAGTTGTCAAACAGATACAGAGTATCTGACATATAGTAGCATCATGATTTAGGTATTTGAGAATTTGATATTTAAAATTAAAAATTTCACCATCTTGCACTTAAAGATGGTAGGGGTAATGATGATGAGCCCGATCAAGATCATATGGTTCCGTTGTCCCGGGCTATCATGGTCCCTAGTCAACACGTCCATTATCGGGGTGTTTATTAGCTATTTTTATCTTGTTGGTTGTACTTTGTTGACTCTGTCCACTTGTCGACAGAGAATTGGGCACGTTACAGGCTTTGTGCCTTTGTAAATAAATTTTTCTTGTTGTAGGCCTTGAAGGCCTAATATGAACATATAAAATAAATATCTCAGTCGACATCATGACTGTATATTTGTTTGTCAGTTCGAGCCGTGCCGACTCCTATCTACTCGCATAGAAGGATCGGGCTTGAACTTAAATTACCATTTGACTGGCATAGCTTTCTCAGATGTCATGTGTATACTCATAACACGCTCGCCGAGGCCCATGCAAGTATATGCTTTTGTATGAAGTTTGTATGATGCAGTTATATGATTGTCATACATATACAATAGATATGTATGCCATATATGCATATGTGTATACGCATTTGCACGAGTGCTTGCATGTTCACATAATAAACTTTGTATGTTGCAATGCATGCGGGAGGATATTTTAAAATATTTGACATCAATCAACCATGCAAATGATTGTCCTTTGAGTGTGCACAACGTTTTATTTGAAAGTTTGTAGATGCCTTCTGTCTGCTGTATGTGTGTTGCAGATCTGGTGGCATGGCGTAGCAGCTTGTGGACGTCTTCTGTCTACTTGTATGAGTATTGCAGATCTTATGGTTTGGCATTACAGTGCATTGAATTTCATGTGTATCGCATTAATAATGTGGTTTGGCTCATTTATCTTCTGCATGTTGTCATCCTCATCGACATTCAACCTGCAGGGTTATATTTTTGCCAGCATATACACTACATGATGTATCAGGAATCTTCCACCTATCGTTTGCAAGTAAATTGATCTATTCGGTGTGACAGCCTGACATCGCAAATCAGCTACCTCAATTTATCAGTGGCCCACAATTTGTACTATAAATTACATGCTTTTGCTTACATATGAATTGTAACGTATATTGCCTGTTGTTGGTTATCATTCATAAGCATGTTATTGTACTGTTTGCAAGCAAGTTAATGTGTTCATCTGCAAGTTGATGTTGACTATCGATTCAATCAACAATCTCTACATACATGTTGGCTAGTGAGTCACTATATTTATCCCATATTAACCTTCAGTGTCCATAGGGCAATGATACACTTGTTTGCAAGTTAATGTCGTAGGGAGATTATTACATTCGTTGCTTGTTTGCAGTCGTCGCTCACAAGCAGGCTAGCATATTCATTTGTATATCAACTTTCATTTGTTCGTCAGAGGCTGGTACGTTAGCTTGCACATTGATCGATAAATTATTGTGTTTGTTGTATGTCTCATGATGTCATCTATGGACACTCATAAGCCTCTTGCAGCTGCTTATAAGGGGTTGTCGCTTTCCTTTGCTAGCTGGCTGATATTGACTGAAGGATATTGCAGCATTGGTTGCATGTTAAATGAGTCGCTTAGTGAGTTATATTTATCACTAATTCCTCCATACATGCTAACTAACGAGTTACTGCATTCGTCATTAATTTCTTAAATAAATTGATTGGTAAGCTGTTGCATTTGCTTGCATGTTGATGTTGACTGTCGTCTGAGTTACATTCATCACCAATTTCTTCATGTATATTGACTAATGAGTCTCTACATTCATGGCATGTTAGCTTTATGTTCATTGAAGGGTTACTGCATATATCTGCAAGCCAACAGGCATTTATTGAAAGTATGTCATAGTATCCATTGCATGTCAAATTCTACAATTTGTACATGGCATATGTATTTGTGTGCATGACTGTTGTGATTGTTACACATCAACTATTATCATCTATATATGATTTATAGCATATGTCTAGGACTTTACATTTGCAGTCAAATTACACTTTCTCTTCGAATTCATTGCTTGTGGGAGAATCATGTCGAACATCTCAAGTCCTTTGTTGTCTTTGAAAGTAATTTACGATTTACATAATGAACTTGCACGTCGATGTTCATATTGCAATCAGCATGATGATCCTATTATAGATATTGTGTTATTGCTTGTGAGCGCGCAATCACTTTTTTTTATTTGGTCTTTGCTTGCTCATTAACGTTCATGTGAATAATTTGGATTGTTATTCATCATTTAGATTTTCATTATGACCAAGCATTCATTAATTAAATGTTCGATTCTCTGTTTAGTGATTTAAGTTCTGTTCCCTATTGCCCGTTCAAGTTTGCAAGTCCCATGTTCATATTGTTTAATTTTAGGTCCCTTATTCACTGGAAATTTTGGTAGCCTCTTGGTGTCTCCCATGTTTGGGGAAAATTACAGGAGTCATAGTCTGCCCATCATGTTAGAAAAAGATGTGCATGGTCGGTGTCTGATGACACCACGGCCGTGGTCTTCAATCCCACCACGTTAGAGCAATGTGTGCGTGGGTCTTCAGAAGTACATGTTTGAAAGCGCAGTTTTACCCCGCTGGCACTGAGGCACATGCACAGGTACTTAATTTTTATCACGTCATGCTAGAGAAAAGTGTGCACAAGGCTCACCCACCTTACCACAAGCGCCACACCGGGTTCTCTCCCACCATGTAAGAGAAAAGCGTGCATATGTGATTTTTCGTGCATATGTGATAAGTGTCATTAATATGAGCAATTAGGCTAAAATATTTTTAAATTTTATAAGATAAAATGATAGTTATGAATTTCTGAAGATATTGCATTTTTTTTTTAATTTTACTGTATTTCATACATCATTACATTTATAGATGAAATAATATTATTGCTACATAAAGAATATGAAATTAGCATGCAAGCAAGGAAGACTATCTGTTAACACTATAAATTAATTCAGGTTAGCTCTTAAAATATAATACCCTACACAAAAGGGTGGGCCAACAAGCTTTTCTTTAAAGATGATTTATGGTTTCCTTGGTTGTAGCATGTAACTGATTGATCGAATTATACCGACAGATAGAGGACGATGACTCTTAAATGATTATTGAAAGCCGCATATGAAATAAATAATAAATATAAATAAATGAAAGATAAGATATGATATGACAGATGGATAGATATACAGATAAAAGATGGGAAGGATGAAAACATCATATTAAAGCTGGATGTTCTGCCTTGTTAAATCTTTTATTGATACATGCATACATTGATAGCATATATAACATTGAGGTGTGTGCGTATATATCATATGATTTGGTTGCGTGCACTAATAGACTTGATCGATAAAAGGGATAGTACTAACGACTGTTGATTGATATGGTATGATAGATCATGATAGATACGGACTACTGATGATCACTAATTTTGAATGCAAAGTTTATATTTGACAAATTGACGTGAAACTAAAAGGCCATAGCGTTATTTAATATGCTATTGATATGATTGCGTGTATGATATGCATTGACTTCAATTATAGATATTGATAACTTATTGGGCAATGTTGCTCTTTATGTAGTTTTTATATGTTTTCAGGGAAAGGTAAGGAAGCAGGAGGATGAGCTATGTTCTGGCTTCTAGTAGTTTTTTTTCTTTAATTTTATAGTCATGTGTTCATCGGGATGAACTAGTTTATTGTATGTCATGACTAATACATATGTGTTATTTTGGGTTTGTACTAGTTGTACATATTGAATAAATATAAATAAGATGTTATTTCTTTTTCTACTATTTCTATAAAATTTGTAAATTCTAGTTGAATGGTCCAATGATTGAATAGTTAAAGGATTATAAATGTAAATATAAAAGAGAAAATTCTTCTAACTTGGATCTTGCGGCGTGACATGCATACCTTAACCCTTGATCTTAGTATCCCAGCCCCTAATTGATCTTGGACTTCGATTGGATATATTTTGAGTTATTATTTTATAATTGATATTTATAAATTTATCTTGGTAATTAATTATGTAACACATGAACATAGGGAGTAAACGAGTTGAGTTGAGCTCAAGTCAGGTCCAACTCGAGCTCGACTTGTGAGCCGAATCCCGACCTCGAACTCGAGCTCGAGCAAGAGTCGAGCTCAAAAGGCGAGCTCGAACTCGGCTTGTCCCACTGTAAACGAGCTCGAGCCACTCGTGAGCTTCAGGCAGTCTGGCCATCTTCAACGCACTGCGATCTGTCGCGGTCCTGTTTGCCTTCCGTGAACTCGCGAGCCTCCGCATTTGTCCTGTTTGTCCGCCTTCTGAGCTCACGAGCGCGATCGTCCCGTTTGTATGAATTTTGATCTCACGAGCACGGTTCGCCTTGAATTGCGAAACTGCAGGTGGGAATTTTGAACAACATGCATGATTTTTAAAAAAGTGCTACCGGGTATTTAATAAATAAAATAAAAATTATTTTAAAAATATTAATAGTGATTCGAGCTGGCTCACGAGCCAAGCCTCATCAAGCTCGAACTCGAGCTCATGGCTCGATACGGTTGGCTCGCGAGCTCATTAATGAGTCGACCTCGAGCCCGCTCACGAGCCGGCTCGGCTCACTTGCACCCCTACATGAACAACCCTTATTACACCATCAAAATTTTTTTTAAAAATATTAATTGAAAGGAAGAATTTCTTTATATTAATTATAGGAGATTAGGAAAATCTATTTTTTCTTATTCCTTTTGTTTCACACTCGCCCAAATTGTGTATATGTTTTATATATATATCTCCTCGAGTGTATGCAAATGGAGAAATTTTCAATTTTTTATGAAAAAAAAAATTCTTTTAAAATTATTTGCAAGAGAGAAAGTGAAGCACAAGACCCCTAATTTAGTCCTTTGCAAGGTATTTTTCTTGATGTCCTACAATTATAAAAATTAGTTATTGTAATATTTCTTTTAACTAATATGATTAAAAATATTTTATTAATCATATTTTTAAATGTAAAATAAAGCAATTATTAATTTTTTTTAATTTCGTTACAATTAAATAAAAAAATATAACTATTATTTTTGTGACTTATAATGTTTCTGAATATTGATAGCAATTTAACTAAATTTATTTGTGTGGTTGAAATTATTTTTAATTAATTAAAAAAATCCTATTTCTGAATTCTACTAATAATATGTTGATTTATTTGACCATCACTCTAGAAAATAGACACGAGATATCAAAACATGTGCTCTTATTAATGACTTGATAGCCCAATGTCATAATCTCCCCATTAAATCTATTACTATGAAAGTTACACTCTATATATTTGATTTTAAATCTACTCAAATGAAAATATTTAGACTCTAAGGTTGACCTTCATAATTCAAGTTTACCTTCAACTCCTCCTCTAGTATTATTAACAAGAAGAATATCATCAGCAAAAAGCATACACCAGGGTACATCCTCTTGCAAATGTCTACTAAGAACATCAATGACTAAAGCAAAAAAGATATGGGCTTAAAGTTGATCCTTGATGTAATATAATTGAAATAGGGAAATGGTGTAAGAGCTTATGCTTCGGTCGAAAATTGAATCAAGTGGTTCATGTGATTTAGGATCCGTTATGATGACTGTAGCTTTTTATAAATGTGGTTATAAAACTGTAGCGTTGATAGTAACTTTTTTGAAATTTACTATAAAAAGTAATTTCACAAGTTGCGATCTGAAAAGTATAATATTAAGAAAGAAAATTGTCTCAAATGAACCTTAGAGCTCTCACGAGTCATTGCTGAGCAAAATTCAAAAGTAGGTGACCATTACAATGAATGATTCTTACGATGGATTCATGCGCGCCATTGAGTGTACTCTCGATGCTTCATAACTATTAGTATTAAAAAATTTCTATTCGAGATGTTGAAATGATTAATGTGTAGAACTTTCATTTGAAGTATGAATTGTTTTATACAAAGGGTCGGTTGGCTATGTATGCCAGGCACATCTTTTAATTGATGGGCGCTATATGGTTATCAAGACATATGGCCGACATAATTTTTGGATAATATAGGGTGGGCTTGCTCAGCCAACCCTTTAAAAAAAAAGTATGAATTGTTATATATGCACATAATTGTATTATGTTTTGTTTCACATTGAGTAATTGAATTATATTAATTTAAAAATACAAAATAATTTAAATATTGATGCTTTAATGAGGCTGAATTTTAATCTCCTTTCATTTCAAAAGCTTGATATTTTCCACACCATACCACCAACTCCTCACACAAATACATCTGTCCATTTTACCAAAGTGAGAAAGCTCCTAAAAGTGCTTCTGAAAATAATGTTATACATTCATCATTTATAGTCAATTGAAGAAGCAACTTTCTACAAAAGTTCTATGAATAATTTCATCATATGAAGCAAGTCTATTCCTTACTGTCTATAGAGTATCACTGAAACCAAAATATCTTTCTTTTTTTTTTTTGTAATTGCATGTGCGTCAAGAGGCCGGCGGTGGACGGCCGGCCACGTCGTCGATTATGAAGCTGGCTGAAATGGGAGCGTGAAGCACCTGGATTTGCCATTTGAAGTGGAATCCTATCTGATACTCTTTGTTGTTCGCATTGTCTGCTTCCTTGTTTGGTAAGAAAGACGAGTAAATGAAAGCAAAGGGGAGGGGAGAGAGAGAAAATGAGCCACATATCTTTGGCATTTATGATAAAGTGAGGAACAATTCAGTCGGTATATGTTAAGGTATATGATGTGAGACAAGTATGGGGAGGTGAAGTAAGATGTGAAGGATAACTACCTGAGGTGAAAATTGCTATGTAAACGATGAAATATAGCATATCATGCTGTTAAAGAATTTACTTCTAGTAAGAAATTAATATTCTATGAGCCACTCAATATATTATATAATTACTATGTAGGTTTATATTAATTCAAATTGTATATTATATAATGAAAATGCTGAGTGAAAGGAGAGCAAAGAAATGAGGCTAGAAAGAAAGAATTTTGGAGTGAGAAGCCCTGAGATTTTTGTAAAATGAGTTTGAGTGTATAGAAAATGGTATAATTTGAACTCCTCCGTTGAACTCCTATTTATAAAAATTGGTTGGAGCTTAAGTGTTATAGAATTGGCTATATATACGACTTCACCTGAACTAGACTAACTTGACTTGAATCTAATTTTTTTTTACTATTTGATTGTACATATATGAATATAATGCTTATTAAAAAAAGTTAGATTATATTTGAATATTAATTTTTGGGTGTGATTATTAAATGATAACATACATTTTTATTCTTGTTATATTGAATGAACAATGAAGGAGTCAATGAAAGTTTAGTTGAGGATTTTAGATAAAAAAATGCTAAGATATTGTTTATGTGATAAAATTATAAATAATACATGAAAATATATTTATATTATAAGGATGATAAGAGGTGTCATGCATGCTTTTTAGACTTTGAGGAAATGTAGCAATTAATAATAAAAATTAATGTGAAATGATTAGTTAGTCCATAATTAATCATAATCAAGCATAATTAGAAAACATCAAAGATCAAAATTGAAAGAATTAGGTTTGGTAATTTTGTGAAAGTAGCACTTATAAGATGATTTTCATAATTTATAAATTTAAAAAAAATTTGGGAAATTTTGCCTTGAACACTTGAGTATTCTTTGTCATGTTATCGGGTCACTAGATCATATATTAAAAGTGAATGGATGCTTGAATTAAGATTCAAGCTAATTCTCAATCTTGTAACATTTGAATTAAATTATTATACTATCAATATGTGTTTGTTATTATCAAAATGAGCTTATGAGACTGAATGAGTTCATATGGTAAATAATTTTCTCATTTTGTATATTTTTAGCTGCTTATATGAATTGAGGTGTAAAAAGCTGACTTTTTGTAATAATCTAAATTTTGATTCAGTCATATAATTTTTTTCAGGAGTTATTATAAATTTAACTTATAAACAATCTTATTCATAATATAAATATTATAATGCTTTAATTATATTAATTTTTTCTTAATTTTTGGGCATTAATACAAATTCTTAAGAAATTGACACTTGTCGATATAAGTGGAGATTTTATGATCGTTAGATGTTTGTTTCACAGACTGATTTCATCAAAATTTTTTAAACATGATGGGCCCTTATTATATGGATATTTTTTTATAATTTTTGAAGATTCAAAATTGAAGATATAATAGAATTTATATAAATTTAAACTGAAAACTGAATAAATTATATAATTATAATTATATTTTATTATTATTTTAATATAAATATTTTAACTTGTTATTGGATCCATTAAGTCCTTTTTCTCCCTATTCATTCGGCTAACAAAGAGCAGGAAAGGGATTTAAGAAGAAAAAGGAGAGGAGAGTAAAAGGAAACCTAGGGTTTTAAGGTCATAGAGCGATTTTCGTCAGTTAACCCTGCTTTGAAAGTTGTTCGTCTTGTTGTAAGAAATTATTACTCTATTTTTTATTACAGGATTTTGTATAATTTGTGTTTTATGTATTTGAATTTAGTCAAAACTTGCAAAAGTTTGGATATTTTGAATTTTAGCAAACTTTCATTACATAACTTTTGGTGTGTGATATATGTCATCAATATGAGCATTATGACTGTAATATTATTAAATTTTACATGGTAAAATAGAAGTTATTGAATTTTGTATGATTTACACATTACATGAATTGAGTATTTTTATTTAAGTATACTGTTAATACAAACATTGAGAATAAAAATGAGTATGTGATTAGATAACAGCTAGTCAATATTACTGTTATCATACTGTGATAATAACATATGTGAGGACAAGTAAAAATTGATTTTACTGATATTGACTGGAGACTGATTGACTTGTATATGATGATGAACCGATAGACTTTTCTTTAAATACTGTGATTTGATTTTATTCTTTATTAATTCACATGATGTTGATTGGGAGTTACAAGGAGTTATTAATGGACACTTAGTGAGGACTCTGTTACTGTCATCATACTGTGATATATTTTTATAGTAATTTTACAAAATAGTAAGAAAACTGTCCTAAAAGAAGCCTATATTTGAGACAGACTCAATTAAAATCCAAATTCAAATTCGAACTGAGTCAAACTTGACCCATTTGTCCCCCGCTGACCAGCTCAACCGCGAGCGATCTTCGAGCCAAATACGCATAAGGCCAACCGGATCAATGTGTTCCTGGTTAGGCGAATATCGTCCAGGCCTCGACCCCCTTTGCAAGAAACCTACATCGTCATCGCATCGCATTTTTGACTTCAGAAGCCTCCAGATTTCCTCATTCCGTCTCCTTCCTCTTGAGATCGGTGAGTGTCTTCCGTGAATCAAGCTGATGCATTCGATTCGTAGGTTGCAAAATGCCTACTTTGTGTGAAAAATGGGAGATTCGAAATTATTTTCTGTGTTATGTCTTCTTCTATTGTCTATATGTCTCTTCCTAGTGGGTGTTTGATTTTTGGTTTTGCGGAACACCTGTTGCCGTTTATGTGTGATTGAATTATAGGGCTTTTTTTTGAGAGTCGTGTACTTTGTGATCCGCAGGATGGCGAAAGCTTTGGCAGATGCTCCCCCGAAGGGTGGGTTCAGTTTCGATTTGTGCCGGAGGAATGATATGCTCGTGAAGAAGGGAAAACAGCTCCCCGGTTTCAGGAAGACCGGAACCACCATTGTGGGCTTAATTTTTGAGGTGATTCATGTCTTTGTTTACTTCTCAATTATTGTAATTACTGTGTTTTTTGCACTCTTAGACGTTTTCATGTTGGTACAAGTGAGAAATAACCGTGCTTGTTCATGGTTGAGTGTTCTTTTGATCTAACAATAAAGCTGACGCTAAATAATTTGGAATGATCATTATGCTACTGATGATAAATATTTGTTGATATCTTGCATTTTACACACTATCTTTATTTTCCATTTTATTTATCCTATTCCTGTTCAAAAAGTAGAGGTAATTAAAAATACTAATTATTTGTTTAAACGCAAATTTGTAATTTGCCATGCAATCTCAAGATATTGTCTTAGATGAAATTAAGAAGTTTTTAATTCTTACTCATGGGGGACAACTACTAAAGTAACAACAACAACATCAAGCCTTTATCCCACTATATGGGGAAGATGACTACTAAAATTATTTGCGGAAATTTATGCAAGCAATTTTAGGTTTGATATAAATGGATCATAGAGACTAACTAAATTTAAATGATTGAGGTCAGTTCTATGGCGGCTATGTATCAGTAGCTATGTGGTCAAATAATGATCAGGTTGACAAATTAACTTCACACTCTATAGAATAGTTTCTGATATGGATCATTGTATGAATACATACATGCTTACTGTTCATAGCACTTCACCATTTTAATATGTGGAACTACTTTTTTTTGTATTAGTCAACATATACCTTCAGAGGTTATATCTTTAAACTAGGAATCTTATCATTAGTATTGTGATCTGGTAGATTATGTAAAAAAATGAAATATAAATACTATTCAAGGAAACAAAGCAATGCGTCTGTGTATTTTATGAATTTATGGGAAATATTAAGCAAATCATGAACAAGCATAACATTTTGATACATTTGAGAGATTGAGTTGACTAGGATTTGAGGCAAGTTCCAAACCATTTTCGCATTGTTTTTTGTATTTTTGGTGTTTCTGACTTGGATCCTAGAGGCTTCTATCAAGCATTCTCCATGCAATACAAGTGTTGAAGAAAAATAACAACCTGCTTTAAGGTCATAAACTTGTATTATACCAAACTTTCAATGTAGTAAACTGTTTTCTTATATGACTGCAAGAGTTGTTATCGTTGTACTATATAATTTTTTTTGGAGCTCTATTGTGGAATTACATCTGCCTTATCACCCATGATTTTTTTTTTTGTTTGCTATTGTTATAACTTTTTTAGGATGGAGTTATTCTAGGAGCGGATACAAGAGCAACCGAAGGACCTATTGTTGCAGATAAAAATTGTGAGAAGATTCATTATATGTCACCCAACATCTATTGTTGTGGAGCTGGAACTGCTGCAGACACTGAGGCAGTGACAGGTTCTTTTTTTTTTATAATTTTTTTTAATAAAGTTTATGCATTGATAAAGTATTAAAGTGGTTGGTGGAACTTGGTTTCTTTGATTGAATTTGTGACAAAATGAATATGTAACCATAATCATTAGCCTTATCTCAACTATTTGGGTTAGTTTTATGTATTTATATGTTTTCATTTGTCATGTTAAGTGTTGCCTGTGGTTTTAAGCTTATTATTTGCAAATCTATAAAAAAAAAATTCATGTGATCATAGATCTACCTCCTTTTTATCATCTGACACAAATTTGATCTACCAATCTAATGAGGATATTTTTTACCTTTTGTTGTACATGTTTAAACCATTGAAGTCTATTTTTAATTATCTTATCTTCAATAGTTGTCATTTTAACCATTTCTTTAATTATCCCTCATAATTTTTCCATGTATCCATTGAATCCATCTTAACTTTCTCATTTCCGGCATGCTTATCTTAGCTGTAAATGATTTTTACACTTCCCATTCTTGAATCTATATACATTATTGGCCTAATTGCAATTTTATAAAATTTTCTTTTAAGTCTTCATTATATCACTTATGACGTAGTACTTGTTAGATACTCCGTCATTTTAACCTCCCAATTTTAATTCTAGAAGTTATATCCGCATTTTTATCTCCATCATTCTATATAATAGATTCAATATGTTTAAATCAATTTCACTTATGTATCATTTTATTCTCTAATAATATTGACTGATAACATTAACCCACTAAAATCATATATTATATACACAATTTTATTCTATTAAGTTTAAGTTATCTATCTTTTAAACATTTTCTTTACTTTTTCAAATTTTCACTTATTTTAGCAAATGTTTCATTAATTTGAACTATGTTATCTGCAAAAAGTATACAACGAAGCATCTTATTTTAAATATCCTTCATAAACTTATTTGTTACCAATACAAGAAGATATAGACTCAATGATGATCTTTGATACAAAACTATTGTTGTTTGAAACTCTTTACTTACGTTTTGACTATTAATGCTTATATGTGTCCATTGTACATATCTTTAATACTTTCAATAAGCAATTTTTTCTTAATATTCATTAAATCAATTCTCATGTTATCTGATCATATCCCTTTTCAAGATCTATAATAATCATATGGAGATCTTTTCTCTGCTCTCTATATTTTTTCAGGAATTATTTAAACACAAAAAATTCATACTAGTTCTTTTTAGGATAAAATTAAATCAATTCTCCAAACTTGACATAATTTTTCTGTCCCATATCTTCATTACATGGCTTATAGTTTTGATTCCCCTATAGTTAGCAGAATTTTAACTATCTTTTAATTAAATATTAGTACCTAAATGTTTTTACTGCAACAATTTGGCATCATTTTTTGTTATCAAAGTTCCATGGAAAGATTTGTAAAGCAAACCATTCTCGTATCACTGAGCAATTTGAATGCAATTTTTGCAGGACTTATAGTTTTTAATGCATCTAACTTGATCAAATTTCCAGATCCCTTATTTTTCGTCTTAACTATTTAATATATCTCATTTTCTTCTTACCAAACCAACTAATAGAAATTGTCAAAAGTTGTAGCTTTTGTTTTGCTTGCTATACTTTTCTCAAGTATTCTAGTTTTTTATAATCATTACAAGCCGCAATAATATTCTGTTTTTACTGCTCTTTGAAAGCACAGTTCTTTCTTAATAGCATTTTTGTTCCTGCTAAATCCACGACCAACTCTCCTTATTAATGCATGATTTATTTGTAAACTCATCTAAAACTTTCATGACATTCTTCCTAATGGAACTAGTCATCTTACCTCATATTAGGATCTAAAGTAAATAATTCTAGTTTCCCTCTATCAGAAACTTACCTTTGAACAATCTCTCAACATTGAAATTTCACAATCTTATCTTAGGGTAATTAGTTTTTTCTTAAATTGTTTTCGTTATTCACTCAAGATATACATCCTCACTATTACTCTATATTGTGTGGGCATGCTCTCTTTTAGAATCCACTTACAATATCTGCATTTCATTTCAAGTAAAGTGGAGCCTATTTGTGATTTGGTAGCTTCAGTTTTGTAAGTTATTACATGTTCTTCTCATAGAAATACTTAGTCAATAGAGTGTTTTTTCGTCTAGTATTGTAAACTTAGAAGTTTCTGATCTCTTTTGGTTTCTTTCTATTTTTTAGATATGGTAAGCTCTCAGTTGCAGCTGCACCGCTATGCAACGGGCCGTGAATCAAGGGTCATTACTGCCCTTACCCTTTTGAAGTCACACTTATTTAGGTAGATTTCCTTGAACTGCACGTTTTCTTTTGCTGATCAAATTTGCTGGAACTCTGTATGAGATTTTTGTAACATTTCCTTAAATGATTACTAAGCCAAACTTCTTAAATAGCTTTTTATTTTCTTTGTTTCTTTGGCAGCTACCAAGGTTATGTTAGTGCTGCATTGGTCCTTGGTGGTGTTGATGTTACTGGACCGCATTTGCATACAGTGAGTCGATTTTGCTTGGTAGTTCCCTCTCTTAGTATGGATGTGGTATTTTGGCTGAATTTATCATGTAGGTCTACCCACATGGTTCAACTGATACTCTCCCTTTTGCTACGATGGGTTCGGGTTCTCTTGCCGCCATGGCTGTGTTTGAATCTAAATACAAAGAAGGCTTAAGTGTAAGTCAATACTTTGCTCCACAAGATGGCATTTTTTTACTGTGTATTGGTCTATAGGTCCTGTTGATCTACAGATCATTTAAAAGCAAATTTAGACTAGTATTGTATAATATATGATCAAAGTAAACTAGTAGCTTTCATTAAATAACACCTTCCCACCTAACACTGGCGTGCACATGCTCATTCACACTTGCACAAGCGTAAGCACCGGCCAAAGTTGAAAAAATGCCTGTAATTTTTATTTCCCCGGATGATATTTTACAACAATACTAGCATTGTAAGCCACATACCTGGTTGAGGTTTTGATGCGATATCTCAGGTGGTCTTTCATTAACAACTAATTAATTATGGCGTTCAATTCATGTTTCATGTTGTGTTTGCGATGCCTTTGTATAGTTCTATTTGAGATTGTTACTCACATCCAGGGTACCGTCCAAACTTATGTTTGACTATAAAGCATGCGTACTGTGGATTCTTGTATTCCCATATTGAATGCAAATTTACCTATAATAGCTTGATCAGGTATCCATATGGCATTCAATAACATGACAAAACAAGTGTTGAACACGGCTTGTATATTACTGGATACTCCAGCATTCTCTATGCTCTTTCGATATAGATGAGTTTTCCTTGGATATAACTACATAGTTCAAGGGTACGCTCAGCACTGAGCCATATGTATCCATACTGCACAAACTATTGATGGCACCTCTCTAAAGATCGAGTTGATAGTTATTTTTCTTTTTAGATTGCTTTTTTTATCATGCTGCTTTAGTGAATTGGAAGCCCAACCATGATTTTGGCATCTCTTTGCCAGAAGAGATTTCAACACTTGTCTTTGATTTCCTAGTAACGTTTATACACACACACATGGTTTGAAGGCCTTAAACTTCTTCTTGCCTCCAAACCGTCACCATGAATTCTTTCCTTGCCACAGGGTTAATGTCTTTTAGCTTTCCATGGTAGAAAGGTAGTGCTGGAATATTCGTGGTAGTTAAGGTAGAGTTTAGCAACTTAGGATTGTATGAAGATGTCACACACATACAAATAAGTTGAAAATAATACATATGAGACACAAGTTTTTATAGGTGAAAAATCCGAGAAGGGGAAAAACCATGGGATGTAGCCTAGTTAAAATATTTTTATTAGTGTGTGTCAAGAATTACAAGTGTTGCATTTTTTGAGATAGAGAAGGCTCTAATAGAGTGTAATAATATACATGAACCATGGAGGACACCTATTGTAGTGGTGATAGCGGATGATTAAATTGATCCTTCTTCTGATAGAAATGAGGATTGAGTGACTTTGAAGTCTGAGTGTTAGATGTCAATCTTTGGTTGGCTTTGGGCGAAGTGTGGTGGTTGGCTCTATTATTCTCTTAATTAGAGGGTAGATTAGGTGGCTGTGAAGATGCATGCTGAATGTCAATGGCTAATTAACATTAGAAGCTAGCCACGAGTAGGTTGAGTGACAGTCTATGTGGAAGAAGGTAATAAAGCTATTATGAGTGGGACTTTGTTGTTCTCCTAATGAGAAGAGATATTGGGCAATCAGAAATATGGACGTTAAAAGTTGATGCCTGGTTTATGTTATGAGTCGGTCATTGGAAGGTGTCCAAT
This sequence comes from Dendrobium chrysotoxum, assembly GCA_019925795.1. NCBI lineage: Eukaryota > Viridiplantae > Streptophyta > Magnoliopsida > Asparagales > Orchidaceae > Dendrobium > Dendrobium chrysotoxum. The sequence continues at coordinate 93,298,320 of CM034305.1, read as the reverse complement.
GATAGTCAGTGAGGAATATTGATAGTTGGGTTGTGATCGGTAGTTAGCTTGGTCGCTTTGCCAATAGGAGGGTAGATCAGATGAGTGGAAGATGAGCATCAGACAGTGTTGGTGAGTGTTATGTTTGTTGACGATCGATTGCGGATGATAGTTATGGTAGGCGTCGATGTTGGCTAATGATCAGCATTGGGCCTTGATGATGAGCAATGTCGAAGTTGTTCCACAGCCAACATCGGTTGATGGGTGATAGTGAGTGTTGGCATGGATTGATGACAAGCTTGGATGTTAGTTAACAATAGGCATTGATACGGGTCGATATCTGTCGTCAGTGGGTGTTGATGTCTGTCTACGGTCTATGTCGGGTGATGCTAGAACAAGCTCTGAAATTTTTTCTCTTTGCTGAAATTACTCTTTTGAATATGTAGAAATAAGGTGTCTTTTGCATGTCTACCATAACCTTGGACACTCTATCAGATGATTTGAGCAGGTCATCCTTGATTATTTTATTTTATTTTTGGCATCGTAGGGCTTTAATGTACTTAGAGTTGAACAATCTTGGACTTGTCAAATCTTTATCATTGAAACCATTGTTTAAAATTATGCAATGAGGCTCTTCTTAAGGCCCGTCTCAGCGCAATTCCAGCGAAAAATGCCTCGAGGCTTACGCCTCGAGCTATTTTTATGAGGCTTACGCATCATCTTGGCTGAGGCTTGCATTGAGGTGCGCCTCGCCTTGCTGGCATGAGGCATACACCTCGCTCTATTTATGTATGTTTTTATTTATTTAAAATTTAGCTAAATCCTATACAAAAGCTCCAAAAAAATCATGCCTTCTTGTACTCTCAAGCTGCAACAACTTCCTCTCAACTACCTCGACTTCCAGCCCACTGCCTTCGTCGTAGTCACCACCGTCGTAACTGCTGCTGGGGATCACTTGAAATCCGCACGCCACCACCATCTCCTCTAAAATTTGAGTATGACTCTTATCTTCATGTTGATGACAAACATTTATGAAAGAGGAAGATGACTAAAATAGATGATGAAGAAGCATATTGGGAGGTATTGGACCCTACAGGATGAGGCAGGGGAGAGACCAAATTTATTATGATAATGACTCAAATAAAAATTCCCTTTATAATGATAGTACAGATGATTTTTGAGTTGGTGCCAATTATTTCAACTTTCTTTAGTAATTAAATGTAGATGAGTAGGGAATTGAAAAAGAAGAAATTTAGAGCTAAACTTGATGTTATATGATAAGTTTATGCAATTCATATATTTTATGTTATTTTTCTCCTGTAATATTTTGATTTCAATTATATTTTACATAATTTATTGCTTACCACTTTACATATTGTGCAATTTTTTGTTTCATATGTATATAAATTTGTTACGTCATAATTCAATAGAAAGTTAATATGCCATTCTTTAACATATTATTTGGGTATTATATAAAAATCACTTTTAACTTTTATTTTTTTATTTTATGCAATTTTTAGATTTTGAGGCTTATGCTTATGCCTCAAAACGCCTTGAGGCTTAAGCCTCGCCTCACGAACGAAAAACGCCTCAATACCCAATTGTGCAATTTTAAACCTCGATTGAAACAACCATTTTGATTATAGGTATGATGAATTTGGAGGGTGTTTGTTGCCCAAATGACTGTGAAAGTTTTCAATTATTCGTATTGGTGTTTGATTTAATCCCATTTGGACTTGGATCTTTATGTTCCTAATATCAGTGGATTTGTCTCATGGAACAACACTATTTTGATAATAAGTTCACTTAAAATTGAGTTAAGATGATTTCAAAGTTAATTTTAGAAAATTTTGCCCCAAATCTCTGGGTGCTTTGAGATATGAAAATTTCATCTAAATTAGTGCTTGTTTGTATGAGTTTTTTGGTGGCGCCATGTTGCTAAAAGAGAGGCCATCAATAATTAGATATAAAAGTTTGTAATAGAGAAATTCGATGAACTCTAAAATAGTGTGTGGTAGCAAGCCATTTCCAAAATGAGACAACAACATTAAGCCTTTATCTCACTATGTGGGGTTAGCTACATGAATCCTTTTTCTCCATTGTGTCTTGTTAAGAGTTAAATTCTCATTTAAATCTAATAAAGAAAGGTCATTTCTAATATTTTCTAACAAAGTCTTTTTAGGTCTATCTCTACCTTTCTTAACATAAGTTAAATTTAATACATCTACTTTCCTAACCGAGTCATTGGAAGGCTGTCGTTTTATGTGATCAAACAATCTAAGGCGACTCTCTCCAATCTTATCTTCCACTGGAGCTACTCCAACCTTTTCACTTATATGCTCATTTCGTATCTATCTCTAAGAGTAAGGCCACTCATCCACTTGAGCATCCTCATCTCTGCAATACTTAACTTAATATTATGCTTCTCCTTTAATGGCCAACATTCTACACCATAAAGCATTGCAGGTCTAACCACCATCTGATAGAGTTTTCCCTTAAGTTTGAGGGGGACTTTTCTATCACACAACAATCCCGATGCATTCCTCCACTTCAACCATCCAACTTGTATTCTACTAATAATATCCCCATCTATTTCACCATCACTCTGAACTTGATTATTTGATAAGTTTTATGCTGGCTGTCGACTATCTAACACAACCATCCACTTTTCTCATCTAGGACTTTTCTATCACCAAAATAAGAATTGGAAAAAAAAACATGCAACTGTGTGGAGAAAAAAAAAACTCGTCTCTTGAAAATTGAGGTTAGGGTCGTCAATGAATATAATTTCAGATTAGATTTTTTTTGGGTATTTGGACCGAATTTGCATGTTCTTAGCCATTTCTTTCTCTAGAATTAGGTCCAATAGTCAGCGTAATCCATTAAAGGAGAAATGGAATAATACTTCATATTTTTGAAGATTTGATCTTAATTGAAACGATGAAAGCATAAAACAGCTGAAGAAAACAAAATAAGCAAGGATGAAGAATATTAAGGAATAAAGAACTCAGATGAAAGAAAGATTGGACAAAAGCAAACAATATCAAAATTTGACTTGCCTCTAATTGCAGCCATTAACCTTGTGTAAATAGGCATTGAGTAGGCACGGAATCTGCAATGGCAAATAAATAATTATGCCACTGCAAGCGTAAAGAGAAAGCTAACAAGAATCTATTATTTTTTATGTTCAATATCAGACATCATCTATTCTAGTGAGAAAAATAATGAGTTTTCTTATTTCCGATAATATTAGTCATTTCACTGATAGCTGGTCATATATACAAGAGTTTGTTTCTGAGATTAAGTTTTAATATAGCATAGAGCATATTACTACTAAAAAATATGAACGAAAATATCAACACGAGCAATATCTTTTAGTTAAAAGATTATGAAGAGATTTGCTGACGTTGATATATGCTCGTTAAATTTAAATAAAATGTCACCCAGTCTCTACATATTAGAAATAGCAGCATTATCTGAAACTACCAAATATAGCACTTTCTTTCCCATTGTGAGTCAAAGCTTACCCATTACTTGTTGTGGAATTAACGTCGAGCTTTTAATTTAAGCATCATGCCTAGAAATGACTATGTCAGGTTAAAAAAATATATTACAAAGATTTGCATCATATTGTTAATATCTATCTTGTTGTATGATTGTACTAGGATGATATGGGTATATCTTATCAAATAAAAATTTGATATCATAATTATTCTCTTCATTTTTACTACCATGATATAAAAATAATTCAATGCCAACATCAAGGTTTTTTTGATTGATAATGCTCATGATTTCTTTTATCACTTTTTTTTGTCTTTTTTTCAAGAAAAGAAGCGGCACCCACCAATTCTCTTGTCTTGATATTTCTTAATAAAATGGAATGGCAAAAAGAAACAATACTATCTTCTAGAAGTCACATAATTTTCTCTATCAGAATCAAGTGTCAAAAATATATTGGGTTGAAACAGTCATAACTATCACATATCTAATCAATAGAATACTTTCAAGAGTATCTGGCTAGATTCTACATCACAAATAGCTTCCTCTCAAAAATTCCTTTAAAATAATAGCTTCCTCTCAATAATTCCTTTAAAATATCATTGGGTACATTGCTTGTGCCCACATCCATAAAAAAACACAAGGATAAATTTGATCTTAGAGCTCTCAAATGTATTTTTATTGGGCATTCTTCCACTCAAAAAAGATATCCGTGTTATTATCCTACCACAAAAAAAAATTGCTTACTTTAAAAAATATCACCTTGAGTTAGAAGCAAAGTTTTTTCAATCAAATTCATCTTTAAGGGGATAACTCTAAATTAAAAGATAAGTTTGATAAAACATCTATTTTTCATCTTGACATTTCTACAACACAAAATCCAAAAAAAATCAAACATTGTACCCTTCAAGCCTATAAGAAAAGGAATAAGCTTAGCCAAAATCTGCAGAAAGCTCAAGGCTCAGGACTATTGTTAGGTGATTATAATCAACCCAACACATATTTTCAAAAAATTTCTCCTACCCATAAAGCCTTTCTTATAAATATCACCTCTAATTTTATTGTAATACCACAAACTTTATTTGAGGCATTTGAAAATAACAATTGGAATGATGCTATGAGAGAAAAGATGAGTGCTCTGAAAAGAATTACACTTGAGAGATCATTGAACTACTAAAAGGGAAGAAAATAGTAGGATGTAAATGGGATTTTTTTTATAATATATAGGCACATAGAAGCCTGAATGGGTAAAAGCAAGATTGGTAATCAAAGAATATACTCAATCTTATAGAATTGACTATAGATATACTTTTGCTTTTGTTTGCTAAAATGAATAGAAAATGCATCTTAATTTCTCTTCCAACTAATCATGCATGGTCCATACAACAATATGATGTAAATAATGCTTTTCTATATGAGGATGTTGAAGAAGAAGTTTATATAGATCCACCGCCTAGATTTGATAGTTATTTTACAATGAACTAAGTGTACAATTAAAAAAAATGTTTTGTATGGCGCAAAATAGTCTTTGAGAGCATGGTTTGATAGGTTAAGAATAACAAAATCATGAATGAAGCTGGATACAAATAAAACTATAGAGTTCATATCATCTTCATAAAATAATCTACTAATGATAAAATTCTCAATTCTTATCGTATAAGTTGATATAATTATCATAGGTGATGACAATAGGAGTCAGGAAAAAGTTTGGTGAAGAATTTGAGATAAAAAAAATTAGGTAAACTAAAATACTTATTGGAAAAGTCCAATGCCTCCCAATTTGCTTCTTTTTATTTATTTCAGTCATCTTCCTCTTTCATAAATATTTTTCATAAACATAATGATTAGATTAACACTTTAAAAATTTTAGAGGAGGTGGTGGTAGCGTGTATGTTTCAAGTGATCCTCAACGACGGCTACGACGGTGGTGACTATGGAGAAAATTGAGGGTTGGAGGTTAAAGCAGTTCAAAGTAAGTTGCTGCAGCTTGGGGGTGCATTAAAGCGTGATTTGTTTGGGGGCTTTAATTTATAATTTATGTAAGTTTAATAAATAAATATATATATATATATATATATATATATATATAGAGGGCGAGGCGTGGTGTGATGTCCTAGAATTTTAATTGGAAGAATTATTCTTTTAATAAATAATAATCAGAGCTATTTAATATCATCTATCAATAATAAACAACAAAAATAAATTATATAATTCAAAATATTAATGTATACATCTGTATTCATTCTCAAAAATCATATAAACTACTCAAGATCTACACAATCATATCACAACTACTCTTTACTGAGTACAAAAAATAACTAGAACAAAAAAATAGAATCCGAAGAATCCTGACCAACCTTACACTCCTGCTCCATTGTTCTGACCTGAAATCATTTAACTACATATAATGAGCTAAAAAGCCCAGCAAGTCATCAAAATCTACAATTGAATTCAAAGCACGATAAATGAACAATATACATGTCAACAATCAAATCATAGCAGTTACATTCATATGATCATTAAATCAGTGCAGAAACAATAAAATTCACATGCAACAATGGTAGAATCTATAAACAGTAAAATACTACGGTACGGAAGCCAGTAAAGTGATAAACTAGTATGAGTATTAAATCTATAAAGTAATTTTCGTATCAGTAATATCAATCAGTACAAAAATCATAGAAAGCATCAAATCAAAACATCGGTAAAGACTATCGAAATCATGTCAATATTATAAAATTATATAAGAGTGTACCCAAACTATCCAGGTATTCTATATCACGTGCTCAATATATCACATGCTTAGTATCAGTAGTATCAGTATCTAAATCGGTAACAATAACAATCCATTGGCATGAGCAGTAGAATTATGCAATAATAGTAAATCCATGCAGTAATAGTAAATCTGTATAATAATAAGAATAATGCCTTAAGAACATGCATTTCAGTAGTCACACTAACCAAGTAAGAAGTCCTGGCTATCACGATGTTTTTCAGTATTGTACCAATATCAGTAAATCGTTGGCTCAGGTAACAGAGTCGTCACTCTTTGCCTGTTGGCACAGTATCATCTCCGTATAACTCCCAATTAGTGTATCAAGTGAATCAGTAGAAGATAACACCAAATCACAGTATTTAAAGGAAAGCCCGTCGGCCCATCATGTACAAATTAATTAGTCTCCAACCAACGGGTCAACCAGTCTTTACTTGTCTTTTACACATACATTGTTATCGCAGTACTATAACAGTAATCTCAATCACATATTCACATTCATTTTCAATGCATTACAACAAATAAAGCATAATTGAGCTTAATTCAAAAAAATGCCAAAATGTCCAAGCGGTTAATAATAAAAATCATACTGAGTAGAAATTCATATTTTCAAAATTTAATCAAATTACCAAATATTGCATAAAATAATATAATGAAGCTTTAGTTGAACTAAATCACTATTTTTAGACGCCAAAATAAATTTTTGAGTAGACAAAAATCGTTATATTTTTAAAATCACCCTATGAAAAATCTCAAATAAATACTCAAAACGTTCATAATTCAATCTATATAACATATAAAAAGTTACGCGGTGAAAGTTTTACCAATACAAAATTATTCGCGTTTTTCGGTAACAGAAATACAAATTTTATCAGAAAAATACAAAAAACATAAAATCTTTAAAATTTGAAATAGGATAAAGGTTCCTTACATTGAGACAGACAATTTTCCCAACAGGCTCGACGAACAAAAATCACACCGCGGCCTCCAAATCCTACCTTTTCTTTTCTCTCTCCTCACTTTTCTCTCTTATTCTCTGGAGCCATGTCTCTGTTGATGAAATGTTAAGGGAAAAGAGATTTAAAAAGTCATTATTATTGCTTTAAAATATTTTAAATATAATATACTATAATTATTTAATATAACTATTTAATTTAATCAATTTTTCAATATAAAATTCATATAAATCATTTTGGGCTTTAAAAATTATAAAAAAATATCCATAAAATAATATATTTTATTTAAAAAATATTGTTAAAATCTGTTTGCAAAACAGACACCTGACGGTCCCGAAATTCACACTGGTACCGACAGGTACCAAATTCTTAAAGATTTTCGATAGTGCCCAAAACTTACGAAAAAATTCGTGTAATTAAAATACCACAATCTTAATGCTATGGCGAAAATAGTTTATAATTTGGAGTTATATTGACTCCAAAAAAAATTATTTACCTCAATTATTTATCTCGGTTAAAATACGGGTTATTACACGTGGCATGTCTCAAGGAGGGCCTTAGCCAAGCTGAGGCACAAGCCTCATTAAAAAAAGTTTGAGGCATAAGCCTTAATGCGTTTTCACTGGAATTGCGTTGAGGTGGGCCTCAAGGCGAGCCTCATATTGCACAATTTTAAACAATGATTGGAGGACATCCATCATTGGCGGCAAAGGCGATGAACCTGCACTAGAGTTATGAAAAAAATAAAAGGGATGCCAATACCAAGCGGATAGGGCAAGCGACCAATACCAAGCGGAGAGGGAAAGCGATCAATAGAGGATTCCGAGCACCCAAGTTCCAATGATGTAAGAGAGAGTGTGGGAGACTTTATCCTAAGTAGGGTGATGATGCCCAAATATCTAGAAAATGCAACACTGACCTGGGAGGCAAGGGAAGTGAGTCAATGACTTGTAGCGGGGTGAGGGGTATCTCGAGAGAGGGTCGTTGGTGCATAAATCTTATCTCAAAATGTGATACAAAACTAAGCTATTGTGGGAGAAAGGGTCATTGATCTGATGTCTGGGGGAATAAATCAACTAGTTGTTGCTGTAGATGGGCATCGTCCGATTCACATAATAGTAAGGGTTTGAGAGATTTGCTAAAATTATATATGATATACTCCCTCTTTATTCCATAAATTCCATGCCTTCTATTTATTAAAATTTATGTCAAATATTCTAATTTTGAGGCTTACATTATTGTTGTGTTGAATTGGACTCACTTCTTATGTGTCTATGCTTCATAAATACTCAACTCACCAATCTATTTTCTTATGTTAATCTCTTGTTATATTATTGCATCTTGTAGCATGCATCTACTTGATAAATTGAGTATGCGAGGCTAGTTAGCTTTTGATGATTCGAAGATTTTGGTTGAGTTAGGGAAGTCAGGTGCGACTAATAGTGTGGATTTCATGATTTTCATCAGTAGTCTCAATGGCTATTGAGTACCAACAATGTTTGTATTGCAATAGTAATTCAAAATTGCATCTCACCTTTTGATTTATCGCGGAGGTTATATCCCTCACATTTTGATTTATTGTAGAGGTTATATCCCTCGTTATCCTCTCCCATGTTATCCTCTCCCATTGGTTTTGAAGCAATGCCATTAATTGTTCAAAACTTTATCCGGTGAAGGTATAGTCTGAGGTCGCTTTATTTTGTCATAGGTCTGCACACACCTTTCTAGAATTTACCTAGCTTCTTTGGCGGATGAAACATTGTGCTGTTGCCTCCTTGTGAATTCTCACATTCGTAGGGTCCAACTACTCCTTTTGGCCATAGGTAGGCATGGATGAAGGGGTTTTTCCCTGAGCATAGTGAATATGAAGGCTTTTTATTTTGTATGGTTACTCATGGCTTTTCCGCTTCTGGTATGGTTCAGTTGCAGGACAAATAAGGCATTTTGCACCGTGCATTTATTTTGAGGATACGGTGGATATGAGCTAATCCATGTGCCCTGAATAAGCATCAAACACTTTTGAAGTATTTCTGAGTGGCCCTTGCCTAAGTCTATAATTAGGCCTGCAATCAGTTTTGTTCATTTAGTTCTTTTCTATGGATGGAGAGCTCTGGAAGCTTGAGTAGACCTTAGAGCCCTGGTAGCCTTTTTCTCTATCTAGATCCCAGGAGTTAAGTTTTCTAACTTTGGGAACCTTCTACGATTCTAGTATAACCCTCTAAGATTCAAGGATTCTTATTCTCATTCTTGAACACTGACTGAGCATGGAATCCCTTGACCCTCCTACCGGTTTGTCAGTCTTGAACACATCTGTCAGTTATTGATTTGAGAGTTGGGGGCCTTTTTCTGGGCAAAGCCCTCGGGTAAATGTTGTCCTTTTGGTTTTTGGAGTGTTGGCGTGTAGCTTAGAACTTTGTGCTAAAGATGATCTGAATTTATGACTCCAGTGGCATAGAAACGGCCTTCTGACATGCAAAGAAGGCATATTGTGATTGATGATTGAGGGAAATAACTATAATTTATCATCATCATCTGCGAATTTAGAGGTGAAATTCTCCAAAAACTTATGTAGGCGGTCTCCTTGAAGTTCAATGTTATTCAATCTTTATAATCTTGAAGCTTAAGCTTTCTGCTTCACGTCAAAGCTTATTATATTTTCACTCACTTTGGATAAAATACCTTTATAATTTTCTTCCTTTCTGAATGACTTTACAAAACATTATTTCTTATGTAGGCTTAAACTGTCATTTTATTGGATTACTCAAAATTTGTTATGAACTAAAGTGTACATGATTCCTTATCACATGAATAAATTTGCAAAGTTATCCAAACTTGGCTTGATTATTTTTTGCCATTCACATTTTGACCGCAGTCTTTAGTATAATCATAGTTTGGTATTAAATTTTTGTTGTTCATAATAAAATTCATGACATCTCATATTTCGACCTCAATGTAATTAATTCTTACATTTTTTTAGTTGTTTTGATACGTACATATGGACTTCCAAATTTATGTTGCGTATTTTCTGATTCTTCTGAGCACTGTAATTAGGATTTAACATAAATTTATTAAACATATAGCACTTTTCTTTGCTAGGAAGTTAATGACTTTTCCAAATATTAACTTCTCATGAACTTGTAAACAGCACATAGAGCAGATGATGCAACTATTGGGATGCATAATGCAATATTGACTTGCAGAATCTCCTATGTTATTGCTTTAAATAATTGATTACTTTTTGGTATCTGTGAGCAGAGAGAGGAGGGAATCCAACTGGTTTCTGAGGCCATATGTTCTGGTATCTTCAATGATTTGGGAAGTGGAAGCAATGTTGATGTCTGTGTAATTACTAAGGTTCTTACAACAACCATTCTATCACTAACATCCTTTTTCTGCTGGGTTTTTTATTTGTCCGCTTACTGATCCATTAAAAAACAGGGCAAAACGGATTATTTGAGGAACCATCAGTTACCGAATCCTCGGACATACATTAGTTCTAGAGGCTACTCTTTCGCCAAGGGTCATACTGGTAAGTTTCTTTAGTTACTCCCGGCAAAAGTGCACCTGCGCTTGTGCTTGTAGATTGGTTGATTATTTTTATTTAATAAAAATAACAATCTTTAGATATTATTTATCTTCAAAATTATATATTTTTTATTTTAAAATATAAATGTAAAAATTTTGATTTATTCTTCAAAGAGTGTTTTGATCAAATAATTAAAAAAATAGTCTCTTCTTAGATTCAGTTTTTATAACTTGACAATGAAGGAAAGGCTTTTTAAAATATTTTTATTCTAAAACGATAATATAACTTGACAATGGAAGAAAAGATAATATATTATTTTGAAGATTTTTTTTTTCTTCGAAGATGGTGTTTGTTGATTGGTACCTTGCATAACATTGAAAGCAATTCAATTCAAGGTGTCGTTTGGGACAGCTTTCTTATAACTATATAAAATAGCTTTTTAGTATACAAATTTCTAGTTCAAAAATTTTTATACTAAAAACTGTTTTAAAAAGCTGTTCCAAACGAAGCCTTAGATATCCATGCTAAAATAATAAAATAGTATCGAAATTATATTTATTCCTCAAAACATTGACATAGAAAGACGGAATGCATATGCAGTTTACTTCATCAAATGTTACCTTATTCTATACATAGGTGGAATGAATTAACATATTCGTTCATCCTTCAAGTATTCTCTGATATTTTTTATTATGATAGAAACCATTTTATTGTTGATTTTGTCACAGTTCTGATTTTGATTTACATGAGCTTATCAGATCTTTATTTTAAACTTAAGAACAACATTTTATTTGTGTGAGATCACAAGCAACTTTTTAATAGTAAATATAGGTAAGAATAGAAGAGTATGAATTTTATGCTGCATTAATGGATAAAGTTCCTAAAGTTTATCCTCCTTTGCATTTACAGAGGTGTTATCAACGAAGATCATTCCGTTGAAAGCCAAAGCAGAAGTATTTTTTTTTGATGCCATGGAAGAGTAAGGAGATTGTTTTGCCATGGAAGACTTAATCAATGTTCAATTATTTTTGCCGAACTATTAATTTGCGGTTATTTATATTTGATTAGATGGTATCATATTGCTTCTTTTTTATTTATTTATGCTGTTTTTCTCTATAGTTTTGTTTGATTGCTATTGAGATTATCTGCTCATATTATTGAATTTTTCTATAATAATTTCCTTATGAGAAATTGTCGTTTTGAGATAGAACAGCTCAAGCTTTCTCCTGTTGGTATAAACTGCGCTGGTAAGCTATCGAATTAAGGGCCATGGATGCCTTTACGCCCATTCGTTTTGTGTCAGAATGCTAAATTTTATGTCATTTAGGATATGCTATTCATGTGGGCTTCAAAAATTTACGTCCCGACCTCTCCGCGGACCCCTTTCTTTTTTTTCTTAGGGTCATCGAGGAGAGTTTTAACACTTAAGTTTGGAGGTAAATTTTCAGAAGACAAATTGGGTTTTGAATAGATATTACTTAGAGATTTCGCCCTCATTTTTCGAGGACTTTATGATCTGAGTTCAGGTTTTCTATAGGAGCAAACCCCTATGGTTAATTACCCCTCCTGATAATGAGAGAGAATTTTTGATTAAGGCTAGTCGTCAAACATATATAGAGTATCTGGCATATAGTAGCAACATGATTTAGGTATTTGAGAATTTGATATTTAAAATTAAAAATTTCACCATTGTGCATTTAAAGATGGTAGGGGTAATGATGATGAGCCCGATCAAGATCCCATGGTTCCGTTGTCCCGGGCTATCATGGTCCCTGGTCAATACATCCATCATCGGGGTGTTTATGAGCTATTTTTATCTTGTTGGTTGGACCTTGTCGACTCCGTCCACTTGTCGATAGAGGATTGGGCCCGTTACATGCTTTGTGCCTTTGTAAATGAATTTTTCTTGTTGTAGGCCTTGAAGGGCTAATATGAACGTATAAAATAAATATTTCAGTCGACGTCATGACTGTATATTTGTTTGATAGTTGGAGCTGTGCCAACTCCTATCTACTCGTATAGAAGGATCGGGCTTGAACTTAAATTATCATTTGACCCGCACAGCATTCTCAGACGTTACATGTGTACTTATAACATGCTCGTCGGGGCCCATGTGTGTATATGCTTTTGTATGCAGTTTGTATGATGCAGTTATATGATTGTTATACATATACAACAGATATGTATGCCATATATGCATATGTTTATACGCATTTGCATGAGGGCTTGCATGTTCACATAATAAACTCTGTATGTTGCAATGTATAGAGGAGGATATTTTAAAATATTTGACATCAATCAGCCATGCAAATGATTGTCCTTTCAGTGTGTACAACGTTCTATTTGAAAGTTTGAGATGCCTTCTGTCTGCTTGTATAAGTATTGCAGATTTGGTGGCATGGCATAGCAACTTGTGGATGTCTTTGTCTGTTTTTATGAGTATTGCAGATCTGATGGTGTGGCGTTACAGCGCATTGAATTTAATTTATAGCGCATTCATAATGCGGTTTGGCTCATTCATCTTCTGTATGTTGTCATCTTCATCGACATTCAACCTGTAGGGTTGTATTTTTGCCGGCAGATACACTACATGACGTATCAGGAATCTTCCACCTATCGTTTGCAAGTAAATTGATCTATTCGGCGTGACAACCTGACATCGCAAATTAGCTACCTCAATTTATCAATGGCACACAGTTTGTACTATAAATTACCTGCTTTTGCTTACAGATGATTGCAACGTCTATTGCCTGTTGTTGGTTATCATTCATAAGCATGTTATTGTACTATTTGCAAGCAAGTTAATGTGTTCATCTGTAAGTTGATGTTGACTACTGTCTGAGTCAACAATCTCTACATACATGTTGGCTGTGGCTAGTGAGTCACTATATTTATCCCATACTAACCTTCAGTGTTCACAGGGCAATGATACACTTATTTGCAAGTTAATGTCGTAGGGAGATTATTACATTCGTTGCTTGTTAGCAGTCGTCGCTCACAAGCAGGCTAGCATATTCATTTGTATATCAACTTTCATTTGTTTGTCAGAGACTGATACGTTAGCTTGCACATTGATCGATAAATTATTGTGTTTGCTGTATGTCTCATGATGTCATTTATGGACACTCATAAGCCTCTTGCAGCTGGTTATAAGGGGTTGCCGCTTTCCTTCGCTAGCTAGCTGATGTTGACTGAAGGGATATTGCAGCATTGGTTGCATGTTAAATGAGTCGCCGAGTGAGTTATATTCATCACTAATTCCTCCATACATGTTGACTGACGAGTTACTGCATTCGTCATTAATTTCTTCATGCACATTGATTGGTAAGTTGTTGCATTTGCTTGCATGAGTATGTTTGCTTGCATGTTGATGTTGACTGTCGGCTGAGTTACATTCATCACCAATTTCTTCATGTATGTTGACTGATGAGTCACTACATTCATGGCATGTTAACTTTATGTTCATAGAAGGCTTGCTGCATATATCTGCAAACCAACTGACATTGATTGAAAGTATGTCATAGTATCCATTGCATGTCAAATTCTGCAATTTGTAGATGGCATATATATTTGCGTGCATGACTGTTGTGATTGTTACACATCAACTATTATCATCTATATATGATTTATAGCATATGTCCAGGACTTTGCATGCTCGCTTGTAGTCAAATTACACATTCTCTTCGACTTCGTTGCTTGTGGTGCTTGTGGGCGAATCACGCCGAACATCACAAGTCCTTTGTTGTCTTTGAAAGTAATTTGCGATTTACATAATGAACGTGCTCGTTGATGTTCACATTCCAATCAACATGATGATCCTATTATAGATGTTGTGTTATTACTTGTGAGTGCTAAGTCACATTTTTTTTAATGTGGTCTTTGCTTGCTCATTTACGTTCATGTGAATAATTTGGATTGTTATTCATTATTTAGATTTTCATTATGACCAAGCATTCATTAATTAAATGTTTGATTCCCTGTTTAGTGATTTAAGTTCTGTTCCCTATTGTCCATTCAAGTTTGCAAGTCCCCTGCTCATATTGTTCAATTTTAAGCCCCTTATTCACTGGAAATTTTGGCAGCCTCCTGTCGCATCCCCCGTTTGGGGGAAATTACAGGAGTCATACTTTGCCCACTATGTTAGAGAAAAACGTGCATTGTTGATGTCTGACGCACCACGACCGTGGTCTTCAATCCCACCACGCTAGAGAAAGGTGTGCATGGATCTTCAGAGATTCATATTTGAAAGCGCAGTTTTACCCCACTAGCACTGAGGCACATGCACGGGTACTTAATTTTTACCACGCCATGCTAGAGAAAAGCGTGCACAAGGTTCACCTACCTTGCCACAATCACCACACCGGGTTCTCTCCCACTATGCTAGAGAAAAAACATGCATATATGATTTTTTGGTGCGCCGCGAGTGCTGAAAACAGAGTTTTTTGAGTTTAGGGCATTATACCTGCACGAAAAGGTGGCGGCGATGATGTCGACAACGGTGATTGCGAAAGTGCAAAAATGTTTTTTTTTTATTTTCTCCTTTTTTAATTTTCTTTTCTTCTTTTTTTTCTTCTTATTTTCTCTTCTTTTTTGTCGTCTTCTTTTTTTTTAAAATTTTAAATAATAATAATAATAATAACCATGATTATTATTATAATTAATGGTAAATATAATAATATTAACTAATAACATTAACAATAATAAAGGATTGAGGGAAGCTTAGAAATATTTTCACCTATCAAGAAATTTTGATTTGGTTGCTGCATGTTGACTTGAGAGGAAGTACACAATGAATGAAGTGAGGTGTAGTTGTTGGAATATTGAATGCAATAAAGTTGAGTTTGGACTAATGGGCTGTTGTAATGGTTTTAATTGGGTCTTGGAAGTGGGTTGAGGTAGTTGTATAGGGTGTTGGGCTGCTAGCTGGAGGTTAGTCCAAATGATAAAGGTGAGGAGAAGTTCGGTTCTGTGAGAAGTGAAGGAAGAGTGGCTATAGCAGTTTGTTAGGTTGAGGGGTAGGTGTAGGTGCTTGAAAGAGTTTGACTTTCTTGGTGCTGAAGTGCAAAGTAGAGCTAAGTGTAGGAGATTGGCGGGTACGATTCGACTGTGAGCAACGCATCGATGACTAGCACGGAAGAAACAAGTGGACCCCTGGTGGATTTGCAGGTATAGAGCAGTTGAGGGATGTGAGTGGATCAGATTGTGGAGGTTTCGGCAGAGGTAGGAGTAGAAGGCGTCGGATCTATCGAGCTTGGACGGGAGCTATGTTTGAGTTCCTCAATCAGATATAACAACAGGAAGCGGGCTGTTGTTGGAGGTCACAACACAATGAAGTTTGGCGAGCTGTGAACGGCTTAGGGGATCATGACCTATTGAAAGAGGAGGAGATTGGTTCCACAGGTTGGAGGAACCTTCAAGTCAGAAGCTTCACGTGAGGCTGGAAGCTGGGGTAGTGAAGATCAACGGGAACATCCTAGACGGGCTACTATTGGAGATCGTGATTGGCAGTGGGTTTCTCAGTTAGAGATCGAAGCAGGGAGGTTTCGATCGGTTCAATCGGGGAGCATGGGCGGACGGGAGCTAGAGACGGGCCGAGTAGGAGGCACGTAGGGTTGAATTGAGTAGTAAAAAAAAAGAACCAAGCTCTATTTCAATCGCTCTTAATGACGATAGGCTTCATTTGGGACATTGAGAATATGAAAAATTTTAGGGTTTTAGTGATAGAGTGAGAAGCTCTGCTAGGGTTTCCTTTGTGCGAAATCTTGCCGCTTTTTTTTCCTCCCTAGGGAGGACTCCGTCGGCAGGATGTCCTCCTCCTCCCACTTTCCTCTTCCTTTCGCTTCCCCCTCTCCACTGCTCTCCTGTCTTCTGGTCTCCTTGACTGGAAGCTTCTACTGGCTCCTCAAGCCCAAGTCTCTCAAGATTTTTCAACCTCCATTGCCCACTTCACTTTAGCTTAGTTCAACATTGGAGCTCCCGAATGATCTCTCTCTCTCTCGTCGGGTATTCTATCGGCAGAAGACCCTTCTACGAAGCCCTTATCTCCACCATCAAAAAAATTTGGAATCTGAAAGGTGCTCTCACCCTCCTAACCTTAGATGATGGCTTCTTTCTGCTCAAGTTCACCGCCACGGAAGATTACGAGATGGCATGGTCCGATGGACCTTGATTTTTCTTCGGAAAATCATTTATCTTGCAAAAGTGGACTCCCAATTTTGTACCAAAGAGGGAAGAGTTCCCCACCATCCCTCTCTGGATCAAAATCAAAAACCCGCCCCTCTTGTGCTGGACACCAGAAGGGATCTCAAAAGTTGCCAGCTGCGTTGGAATCCCCTTGGCGGCAGATGCCCTCACTGCAGCCAAAACCAGGCTTACATCCGCTCGCGTTTGCGTGCAGCTGAATAGTTCCTCTCCCCTCCCTGATGAAATGTTCATTTCGGTGGACAGAAAAACATCCCCCGTCCCATGCCCCCACTGTGGTTCCATTCTCACTCGCCTCACCAGTGCCCCAATAATCCGAATCCCCCCACCCAGCAAATGCCACCCTCTTGTTGTCGTAGCAACAACCGCAAACCTAGGAGATCTCAACCTCTTAACATTCCTATTCCTAAATCTCCACTGCCGCATTCCTCCTAGCCTCACCATTCATCTCTCCCTCCTTCCCAAAACCCCTCCACCCAAAGCCACCCACTCCCTGAGATCCCAAACTTGAATTCCCCTTCAGAAGATTACTCTTGCCCCATTGATAATCAGCCCCCTCCTGGTTTTGCCTTGCTCCCCTCGAGCTCCGCCCCCTTAATCACTAACAACAAATTTGCTACCCTCTTTGAGCAATTGAACCTGGCAACCACCTCCACTTCTCCACCTCAAAACACAATTCTCCCTTGCCTCCCTCCTCCCCATGACCCAAACCTCCCCTCCCCCCCTCCACCTCATGACCAATTCATTCCCTGCCAGCCTCCTCCCCACGACCTAAACATCCCCAGCCACCTCCATACCACCACAACTGATCAATCCTGTCCAAATGATCAAGATCAACATCCAACCACCTCAAACAGCCAAAGCCATAGTAATAACAACAACAATAGTCCCGACCAACAGTCCTTTGTGTAAAAATAAAAAAAACACCAGAAGCAAACACGCCAAAAAGGCGACCAACCATTCCTCCAAATCCAAATGACCCATCCCCTCATGGCAGTATGGAACATTAGGGGTTTTAACAACCCGTCCAAAGTCTTGTCTTGCAAGAATCTTTTTAAAAAATTTAACTTGGATATGCTCTTTATCCTTGAAGCCAAAATTTCCCCTCTGCTTCGGATAGCTGGTTTATTTCTACTCACTTGTCTTCCCCCATGAGGCTTCCTTTAACAATTTCTCCCACTCCCAACCTGGCCGAATCTGGATCAAATGATTCAAATGGAATGAACAAAAAATTGCCTTCAAGCCTCTGTTTACTTCTAGCCAGCTAATTCATGGTGCAGTCCAAGTTGGCTCCTCTGTTATTTGTTGTATCTCTGTTGTCTATGCCTCTAACTCACTTGTTGAGAGGCAGTCTCTCTGGAATCAAATCCTGCATCTTGTTGAGAACATTACTATGCCTTGGGCTATTTTAGATGATTTTAACTGCTGCAGGTTCGCTGATGAAAGGCGGGAGGTTCTCCTCTCCAACAAAGTAAACTTGGGGAACTAAATAACCTTATTTTTAAGACTGGTGCTTTTGACCTTGCTTCGGTGGGTCATTTTTACATGTTGTATAATCAAATATCTGATAACCCTATTCATATCAAGTTGGATAGAGTGTTTGCTAATGCCTCTTGGTTGAATTGTTTTCTTAACTCCTATACTATTAGTGATCCTGATATCTCTGACCACTTCCCTCTCATCCTTCAATCTGGTTGCAACCTCAAGAAAAATCATTGTTTTATGTACAATAATTTTTGGCACAAAATTCTTGAATTTTGGGATGATGTTTTGACGGTTTTCTCTCAACCTGACTCTGCCAATCCCATCTGTGATCTCTATTATAAAGCTCATGGCCCTTAAGAACCGTACTAAGAGAAGAAACTGGAGCTCCTCCAATGCTTTGAAATGTGAAATTGATAGTCTCTTTATGTCCCAAAATGATTACCTTACCCAAATTCAGGATAACCCTATGAACCCGGATCTTAATGCTGGCCTCAAACTGATAATCCTAAACTTTTCTCAAGCCCACACTCGATGGTTTGATTGGATCACTCAAAGAGGAAAGGCTAAGTGGCTATCCCTGGTGAAGATGATCTTAAATTTCTCTACTCCAAAATCAATCTTAGAAGTAATGCTAATCTGATCAGATTTATTTCCTCTAATGGAGTTACTCTTACTACTAGCTCAAATGTTAGCAAGGCTTTTATCAGTCACTTCAAGGAAATGTTCAACAAGCCCAACTACTCCCACATTATTAGATGAAATTAAAAATGTGATCTTTGCTGCACCTGCTAATGCAGCCCCGGGACCGGACGGGTATACATTTGAATTCTTTAAAGCTACCTGGAATGTCATTGGTAAACAAGTTTGTGATACAATGCTGTCTTTTTTCTCTACATCCTTTATGCCTAAGCAAGCGAAAAATACTACCATTGCACTTATTTTTGAATAGGCCCACGCCTCTACTGTCTCTGATTATAGGCCAATCTCTCTTTGCAACTTATTTTATAAGATAGTTAAGATAGTTGCCAAAATCCTTGCAAATAGAATGAAAGAGGTTATGCCGTTCAGTGTGCACCCAAGCCAAGCTGGTTTTGTTCAGAAAAGGATCATCTCTGATAACATTCTTTTAGCAACCGACCTATTAGGTAGATTTAACTTGAAAGCTAAAGATAAATACTTTTGTGCTAAATTTGACATCCACAAAGCTTTTGACTCGGTTTCCAGACAGTTCCTGTTAGATCGTCTTCTTGCCAAAGGTTTTCCCCCGATGTTTACATCATGGATTAAAGCTTGTATATTGGACATTCATTTTTCGGTGGCTATTAATGATGCTCTGGAAGGTTTCTTTAACTCCACTACGGGTCTTAGGCAAGGATGCCCCCTTTCACCTTACCTATTCTCTATTGTTATGGATGAACTTTCTGCTTGTTTTGAGGAAGCTGTGACCAATCAAGACTTTTCTGGGATTTCTGTGGGTAATACCACTTTAATTCATCTTTTATATGCTGACGATCTACTTGTCTTTATGAAGGCCAATCTACAGAATGCGCAAACTCTTACTGACATCTTGAGTCGTTTTGCTGCTTCATCGGGTCTACATGTTAATTCTAATAAGAGTTCTATCCTCTTCTCAAAAAACTGCTCTTTGGACTCTTCCATCTGCAGTTTCTTAAACATTCAGCAAACTCAAAACCCTATCAAATACCTCGGCTTACCTATTTTTACTAAAAAACTACGACAAGCTGATTTTCAGCCCCTCATCATGAAAATTACTAGGGCCCTTGATGGATGGAAAGCCAAAACTCCCACTTTTGCGGGCATAATTCAATTTCTTAGATATACTATTTTTAGTACTCTTGCCTACTAAATAAGAGGTTCTATTATTCCTAAAGCCTGTTGTAAAATCATCAATAAAATCTGCTCCAGATTTCTCTTCTCTCGTGACATTTTGTAGAGGAAGATCCATATGGTCCCTTGGAAAGACACTTGCTTATCAAAGAATTGTGGGGGCCTTGGCCTTCCATCTATTGCTTCCCTATTCCACGCCTTTGGTTGCTCTCTTATCTGGCGTTTCCTTAATGATGACAACCCTTTATTCCGTTGGTGGAAAATGACCTACCTCTCTCTGTGGCTTCCGCAACCTAAACGTGCTTCAACATATTGGAATTTCCTCTGTTCTGTTGCTTCTAATATCAAGCAATGCCTCACCTTAAGGGTCCAACCTCACATCACCTTCTCTCTTCTTTGGGATCCTTGGTGTAATGGAAAATCAATCTAGGATCTGTTGGCCTCCGGCACTAATGACTTATACCTCAGGAATTTCTCTGATTGGCAAGTCAGCAATATTATTATGAATGGGTATTGGTCCATCCCTACCACTTTTTCGAATGACATTACTCAGGCTATTCTATCGGTTCCTATGGACCCCTCGGTTTTTGGCTGCCTTTGGTTGGGTTCTGACAGCATCAACACTAGGGGCTTCAAGAAGCATTACAGCTCACAAATTACTTCGGTTAATTGACACCATTATGTTTGACACAAGAGGTATGCCTTAAGATTTTCCTCATATGCTTGGCTTGCCTTCAAATCTGGGCTTAAAACATCGGATCTCCTGGCACGTCGTGGTATTCCTGTTGACACTTCCTGCAAATTCCTGCTATCGAATCTCACTCTCACCTCTTCTTTGAGTGTGACTTCACATTTGGTATCCTTCAGTACTTAATGCTGAGTGTTGGGTCTTTGCTCTTGAGGCCAGACCTCTTTCAAGCTTACAGTTTTATTGATGATCTCAACTTCAGTAGAGATATGCACCATCTCCACTATCTTTTGATTTGTGTTGCCATATATTTTATTTGGAGAGCTAGAAATGATAGATTGTTTGGCAATTGCTTTGACTGTCAGACCACTGTGGCTAAAAAGATTAAAAGAGTCATCTTATAGAAAACTGCTCATTGGAAAAATGCCATAATTTCAGACAATTTTTAGCTTGAGCTCGAGCCTTCTTTTTCCGGCTACTTGGCTGGATCATTTTGCGACTGGGGTGATCTGATGGATTTTGCTACTCCCCTTGGATGGTCGCTTGGCAACCAGGGGTCTCTTTTGATTTCTGTTTTCTGGCCTGCAAATATTTTGGAAGGACAATGATGTTAGCTGCTCTCTACCTCTACCCCTCGGATGGTCGTGCTGGCAACCAGGGGTATTCTGATCATTTCTGATGTATTTTGTGGCCAATTCTTCGGGATTTTATTTTGACTGCAGCCTGAGTCTTTCGTTTTGCTCCTTTCGGGCTTTTTTCTCTGCTTTTCTTCTTTGTTTCTTACCAGCTGATGCTATGTTTTTCTGTTTAGCTTTCTCTTCGGCTGTTTCTCTTTCCCTTTTGTAATTCTTTTTTACAGTTATAAAATTGACATTGCCCCCAATTTACCCAAAAAATAAAGCTGAGACACCGAATTTACGCCAGGATTTACGTGATTTAGACGGAGATTTGAGCAGGTATCGACATAACGTTCGAGGTATATTTGATTGAGGTGATTTTCTGATTGATTTTCTTTTAATTGAGAAATTCTCATTTTACATTAATTTTATCTCTTTTTTTTTTGCTATGATGAATAATGACAATTATAATAATATCATCATTATTGTTAAATATCAGAATCAAGAATGACATTTTTGTCTCGATATGTACATTTTTTCTTGAAATTCGTGCACAGTTGCCTTGAGATTCGTGTCGGTTTCGCCTAGTGAATATCGTTGGACAAGATTATTGACGTTCCGAACGCAACGACGCAATCCGTTTCGAGATTAAACGTCATGTGGACGACATCACGCGTTAATTTCGGGTGTTAGTTACCGACCTCGGCCATTTTCTCCCGTTTCGACTGCGAGGTGGTCCCACTTAGGTGAATTCGATGTTCCGATAGCAACGGTGCAGCCCATTTAGCGATTGGAGGTCGTTTGACCCTTCAAGTGACGTGCCGTGCCGTTGCGTGTCACTTATTTCACCGATTTCGTCTCTTTATTGCGCATATTTGGTGTAAGGGTCAACAATTCATTAATGTTAATTTCATTGGATCATATGTTGGCAGTGTATAGTGACATTTGGCCGGACAATGTCGATGATATCCAGTAAAACGATAATATAATGAACATTAAAAACTCTCTCATGTTGATTCGGCCATCCGTTTTATCTTCTAACTTTCCTCAAGAAATGAAAGGATCTAGTCCTAATTTCTGTATAAGATTATTATTATTATTATTATTATTATTATTATTTTAAAGATAATCTAGTCCTAGCACTTCCTTTTGAACAAGTCAATGCTGAGCACAGCTGCCCAATAAGGCAATTGAGTGTCTCTGACTAATTAAGCAGAAGGAGAGCATCGAAGAGGACGAATTACTCAGAAACATTTGTATTAAGGATTATGCGTTGACTGATGTGATTTTTTTTTTTTTTGACGAGGAAATGCTGTCCTTAGGCCAGTGAAAATCCCAATCGACCTAGCAGTCAACTCATACTATTTACCTGAGCCAACGCTTAAGGTTGGCACTGCCGCCCAAGGGATTCGAACCCGGCTCCTGCGCTTTACCCAGTCGGCTCTCCACCATTCGGATTCGGACTAAGCAGTGGTGGGTTTCACTGATTCGGACTAAGCAGTGGTGGGTTTCACTGATGTGATTTGTTTAAATTAAAATATTATCATTAATTAAAATGATTACTTTAAAAAGAGGATCAGAGGCCAAGTAAAAACTAAAAGGACAAATACAGAGAAGGCACGTTGATCGTGCTCTATTTTATTTTTCTTTAATTCATCTATTGTGCTTCCACATTTGAACAAACATTATAAATATCCAGCTTTTCATATTCCTAACTCATCCAATCTCCCCAGAAATGACGATCACAACTTATACTGCCAAATCCTCAGTTGCTCTCCTTTCCACAACCATCCTACTGCTACTAATCTCATCAAGCTCTTCCACTTCTTTCTTTAGCAATGTTAATGTCCTTAAATCTGGGCAAAGGCTTGACAGTGGGAGCTTCCTTTCTTATGGCAACTATGCCTTCGCCATGCAAGCTGATTGCAATCTAGTTTTATACAACAATAATACTGTCCTTTGGTCCTCGCACACAGATGGAAAGGGCAAGGACTGCTATCTCTCTTTGGTGCCCGACGGCGAGCTCTACATCTATGGTGATGGTGGAAAAATGGTGTGGAGAAGCGAAACAGGAGGGGAATATGGCCACTATGCACTCGTACTTCAACCAAATGGTAATGTTGTCATCTACGGAAGCCCAGTCTGGTCCACCGGCCTATCCTATCAAACTCCTAATGCCTATCAGACACCTAATCCCGGCAATTATGAAGCAAATACTTTCAAGTCCAACAATCCATAGAAAAATCATATTAATTTCAATTATGATGGCAGTTAATGATGGTTATTTATTTATAAAATTCAATTATCCGATTGAAGTTTAGATGATTTGGATTGAATCCTTGAGGATAAAAATTATTTGGAAAATTAAAGAAAATTGCTGTGGATTCAATTCTCACAAACTAATGTGGATTTGGATGACTGGGATTTTATAACTAAATAAATGGTTATGGCCGTAATTACCATGATAATTGCAGAGACCCTTTAGCTTTGAATTATCAATTATGTGTGGCACGAATAAGAACAAGCTAGCGTTTTATGTGTCTGAGAAGTTGATTTTTACTATCTATATGAATTTGATTAATTTCATATTGATTTTGCATGATGTAGCTGTTCTCTTAATTGAAAGAGCAAAATAAATATCTGCAAATGGGCTGCGTAATGGATAAACTAATTAGTTTATGTTTGATAAAATAGCTTTTAAATTTAACTAGGATTTATGATTTCTCAAATTGAGAGAGAGTTTTTGACGCATCAGAGAACATCTCATCATATTTTATGTGACAAGGCAATCAAAATTGCTGCGTGCTACAAAATTTGAGCCCGTATAGTGTTTGTTTCACATATTGGCAGTGTATAAAGATTTGTCATGTATAGATGAATGTAGTAAGATCAGAGAATTTTTTATCTGAAAAATCTAGAAAGAGAAAAAATCATGAGGCCTGGCCCAGATGTAAAATCTACTATGTAGCAAGTGATACAAAGATCATTCTTTCTTCATCGTTGAAGAAGATGGAGAGTATAAAGATCAAGCGTCCACAGAAGAACAATCCATACCCTATAATAAAGCTTAATTTTTTCAATATGAATTATAGAAATAGACGTCCACAGAAGAGCAAATATACCAAACATAAGAGTCAAATCTTGTCAGTATCTTGAGATGGTGGTAATTTCTGATGTCAGTTGTCGATGGCAATGATGCTAGCGATAGCTAGTGGTGATCGTCGATGGTGATGGCTTAAAAATGCAAGAGGGTTCTCTCTGTAGCTCTTTTTCTCCTCCTTCCTCCCCTCTCATGTGAAGAATGAATATATATTTATAGGTTTTTGAGAGTGACATTGTAACACTGCCGGATTTAATTAAAAAAATATTATCGATTTAGCTATCAATTAATCAACCAGAGATTTTATGAATTCATCAATATAAATCAATCAAGCAGAAGCAACTAAAAATTATATACATCAAAATATAAAATTATATTCATCTCTTAAAATTCATGTACAAAAGCCATGAGATTAATCATTACATTCATTTCAACTTTCTAAGCTACTGACTACAAAATAATAAAATTAGAGGAAATGCAGAAATAAAATAAAACATGAATTTCTAATCTGTCTTCACTCCATTGGATCTTGACCATTTCCTAAAAAAAAATACAACTACAAAGTGAGCTAAAAACTCAGTAGGTTATCAGAATTTACAACTTAAATTAATATAAGGTAATATGAATATAATGCATGTAATCATTCAGTCACTATCAGTTCCTGCCCGTCGGCGTATCATACCATATCAATCACTCTCATTATGCCTCTTTTTTTATATCATTTAGGATTACACTACAAATTTTATTTTAAAGGAAAGCCTGTCGGCCCACCCTCCTTTACAAGATAACACATCTCCAACCAACCTGAATCAATCAATCATTTCTAGTGAGCCTTTCTTACAAACACATATTTCACAGCATATATAACATAATAAATATCTTATATCACACTCAATGTTTAGTTTAGTATATCATCTTAATGCATGTAAAATTTGCATATGAACCAAAATTAGTAAAATTCATAAAAAATATAGTGTGCTCTTTTTCACATATGTGTATCCACAATAGTTATATTATAACAAGTATGCATGTCATATACGCATATAAAATAATTTCAATAATTATTTCTCAAAATCTTAAATTTATCTAAAATTACCCAAATTAGGACATTTTCTCCAAAATACAAAAAAATACCCAATGAAAATTCATTATGTTCCAATCAAAATATTTATATTGATGATATCTATCACACTCCAAAAGTTATACGATGAAAACTTGCTAAAAATCAATATATCACAACTTTTATACATTATGACCAAATTAAAATTCATAAAATGCAAAATATACAAAATCATTAAAATTAGATATAGGGTAATGATAGTCAACCTTGAGTCGAACAAATTTTATGACAAGACTGACTAACAAAAATCACACTACAACTTTCAAACCCTAAGTTTCTTTTTCTCTCATCTCTTTTTCTTTCATTTTTTTCTTACAGCTCTCCTGAAAATCGAATGGAGGAAGAAGGATTTAGTGAAATATGTGAGGTAAGATATTTTTATAATAAAATAATAATAAGTTAAAAAGATAATTATGCAATTTATTCAAATATTGACTATATATATATATATATATATATATATATAAATTCTTTTATAACTTCTAATTCAAATATCTAAAAATTATAGAAAAATATTCATAAATTAGCTAAGCATGTCTAAAATGATCTTGTGAAATTGGCTTGCAAAATGGACATCTAACTGTCCCAAAAAACTCACTTGTACTGATAAGTGTTAATTTTCTATACAGTCCCTAAAATTATGAAAAAATTATTATAATTAAAACACAACAATATCTATATTATGGCGAAGACGGTTTGTAAATTTGACTAATAATAACTTCTAAAATAATTTTTTGACTGGGTCAAAATATGAGCTATTATAGGCATACTCCGTAAATATAGAGAAAATCTAGGACAAAATCAGAGTGCTTCATCAAACGGTCTATATTGATTCTTAGATCATAAGCTTTTGCCAATCATTTAAATGACTTAATGATATCAGAATTAAGTAGTCTTAGGCTTGTTGGATATGTTACATTGAGCCGCTCGATTTTACTATAAGCATGCCATTTGGAGTCATTTGGTTACCGAATTAATACTTTGAAGCTTTTAAATATTCTTCAGTCCTTTTGTTCAAGCCCATTTAGACTCGAATTGGGCCAATTTTGGTGTCATTGGGTTCATCTTGTCGAGATGTTAAATTGGATTGTAAGGTTACTGAGATCAGAGTTTGGATGGTCTCAAATTTAATCTTAATAGTTTCCAGTTCAAACATACCTCGAGATTAGTGCCTGATCAAGATGACTTTTGGTGACAAATCAAAAATAATTTTAAGTAATTCAGTCCTCACTTTAAAGTTGATAAAATTGAACCAATTTCTTACTTAGTTTCACAAAATAAAAATATTGCCGTGCAAAAATATAAGGAATCATCTTGTAGTATCTTAATTAATGAGTATAATTTCTTAGTACGATGTCCTCCTCATGGATGGCCATGTCTCTTTGAATGTGGTAGAGTAGACATTAAGAAGTGAGACTTACAACTTAATCATATATGATCAAACAAGCCCATACATATCCTTAGTGTGGTATATGAGATGTTAAAATAAGACTTACAACTTAATCGAATATGATCAAACAAGCCCATACATATCCTTAGTGTGGTATATGAGATGTTAAAATAAGACTTACAACTTAGTCGTGTGTGACTAAGATGGTCCAAATATTTTCTCGATGTAGTAGAGAAGACATCAAAGATATGATGAAGACCCTTAGTATCCCCACAATGTGGCACAAGCGATGCGAAATGTACGAAATGATGGAAATATATAAGGAGGATGAGACTTATTGTAATAGCCAAGGTTTAATTTTGATCGTGAAATAACCATAAAGCTCACATGCATAATTCTTTTTAAAAAATATTTATATAACTATAAGTTCGGTTGATAAGATGCTCTGAAATGATTATTAAAGTTTATTTTTAAATTATTTTGGTATTTTAAAAAATGTTATGACTATTTGGCTAAAAAACAGAAACAGAACCCTTAAATTTCTATAAGATGTATTTTGATCTAAAATAGTCAAATAATAATTTAGGAGTCATTATAAGTTCAATTTACAAATCATTTTTTTCATAACATAGATATTATTATGTTCTAATTATAATAATTTTTCTTAATTTTATGGGCGGTTTACATATAAAAATAAGAAGTCACTATTTATTTGAAATTTCTTAAGTTGACATATGTTGGTACTAGTAGATTTTCTGGGATCGTTAGATGTCCATTTTACAAACCGATTTCACCAGATCCTAGCAGACATGCTAAGATATTTTATGAATATTTTTTTCTTATAATTTTTTGGATCCCCAAATTTAAACATATTAAATAATTTATAAGAATTTTTTGCTAAAAATTAAACAATTGACAAATTTATTAATATACCCTTAGATTATTTTATTATAAAACCATTCCAACTTATGGAACTTATCAAATGGCCATTTCTTTCCCATTAGTTTTAACCAGAGAAAGAGAGGAGGGATTTTGAGAAGAAAAAGAGAGCGGAAGGAGAGAGAAATCTAGGGTTTGAAGGCCATAGAGTTATTTTTGTCGGTCGGGTTAGTTGGGTAAATTCCTTGTATGAAGGTGGACTATCGTTACCCTATATTTGATTTCAATGATTTTGCTTATTTTATGTTTTTAAATTTTAATTTGGTCAAAAGTTATGATATCTCAATTTTTAACAAACGTCAATTGTGTAACTTTTAGTATTAGTATTAATCATTTTGCACATATTAATATGAATATATTAAATTCTTACAAGATTTTTTTATATTTTGAAGGAAATTTCTAATTTGAGTATTTGAGATAAATTTTGGAGTTTGATAAATAATTATCAAAATATGATAATATAATGGTATGACATGCAAACTTTATGCAGTTCATCAATTGTGATCAACAATAACAACAACAACATCAAGCCTTTATCCCACCATCTGGGGTAGGCTAAATGAATCCTTTTTCTTCATTGTGTCATTTTAAGAGTTAAATTCTCATTTAAATCTAATAAAGAGAGGACATTTCTAATATTTTATAACCAAGTCTTTTTAGGTATACCTCTTCTTTTCTTAATATAAGTTAAATATAATACATCTACTTTTCTAACTGGGTCATTAGAAGGCCACAGTTTTATGTGACCAAATCATCTAAGGGGGACTCTCTCTAATTGTATCTTCCACTGGAGCTACTCCAATCTTTTCACGTATATGCTTATTTTGTATCATGTCTCTAAGAGTAAAGCCACTCATCCATCTGAGCATCCTCATGTCTGCAACACATAACTTAATATTATGCTTCTCTTTTAATGGCCAACATTCTGCACCATACAATATTGCAAGTCTAAACACCAACTTATAGAATTTTCGCTTAAGTTTGAGGGTAACTTGTCTATCACACAACAAGCCTGATGCATTCCTCCACTTCAATCATCCAACTTGAATTCTACTAATAATATCCCCATCTATTTCACCATTACTTCCAATATAGACCCAAGATATTGAAAACATGTACTCTTATTAATGACTTGATCACCCAAAGTCACAACCCCCCTCTATACCTATTATTATTAAAATTACACACAATATATTCAGTTTTAGATCTACTCAAATGAAAGCCTTTAGACTCTAAGATTGACCTCCATAATTCAAGTTTATCTTCAACTCCCTCTGTAATCTTATCAGCAAGAAGAATATCATCAGCAAAAGGCATACACTAGGGTAGAACCTACAAATGTCTAGTGAGAACATTCATGACTAAAGAAAAAAGATATGGGCTTAAGGCTAATGCTTGATATAATCCAATTGAAATAGGAAAATACTTGGTCAAACCACCTTTTATTTGAACACAAGTATAGCTCATGCATACATATCCTTAATGACTTGAATATATGCATTATTAACCCCTTTCTTTTCTAGAATTCTACATAGCACTTCTCTTGGAACTTTATCATATGCTTTCTCTAAATCAATAAATATCATATGTGGATCCTCCTTATTCTCTCTATACTTCTCCATCAAACCTCTCAATAAATGTATAGCTTCCATAGTAGACCTACTCGATATGAATCTAAATTGATTTTGAGAAACCTTAGTATCAAGCCGCAACCTATGCTCTATAACTCTCTCCCATAATTTTAAAGTATGACACACTAACTTAATTTCTCTATAATCCAACAATCTTGTGCATCACCTTAATTCTTAAAAATAAGAATCAACACACTCATTCTCCACTCATCTGTCATCTTTTTAGTTTTCAAAATAATATTAAAAAATTTAATAAGCTAAGAAATTCCTTCATCTCTTAAACATTTTTACACCTTTATTGGAATGTCATCAGGTCCAACAGCTTTTCCACACTTAATTTTCTTTAAAGTCTCTCTAACTTCAATTTTATTAATAAGCTGATAAAAAAAAATTATTTTCATTTAGGGTCCTAAGGTCACTAAAATCAATCGCATTCTCGTAATCTTCATTGAAAATTTTAGCAAAATATCTCATCCACCTTTATTGAATATCCTCTTCTAATAAAAGGATTTTTTGTTCTTCATCCTTAGTACACTTCACTTGAACTAAATCCTTACTATTAATTTTTTATTTGGCTAACTTATACATATATATATCTTTCACTCTCCTAAGTATCTAACCTATTATATAAATCATTAAAAGCTAAAATCTTTGCATCATATACTGCTTTCTTAGACTCATTGTGGGCCTCTTTATATCTTACCCAATTATCAAAATTTTTACATCTAAACTAATTTTTATAATAAATCTTTTTATTTTTTATCTTTTCTTGCACAATTTCATTCCATCACAAACTATTTTTACTATTAGGAGTTTTTCCTTTTGATACTCCAAACATATATTTTGCAATATTCTTAATATCATGCTACTTTTTCTAGCATAACATTAGCTTCCTCATGCACAGTCAAAATCTAAAGATCAAGTATGTTACTCTTAAAAATATTTTTGTTAATATTCTTTAAATGCCCCCATCAAAATCTAGAATAATATTTTACTTTATTTTTTATTTTTTGCCCCTTCATCTTAAAGTCCAAAACTAATAAGCTATGTTGGGTACATAAACTTTCACTTAGATTAACTTTATAATCTAAACAATTATTTTTCTTATAAAAAAATAATTAATTATAATCATTATTTGTTGAAAATGGGCATACCGATTTTTTCTTATAAATTTTACTATTCTTGATTTATATATATTAAAATGATAGAATGAGCTAGTCATTGAGTATAATATCAGATGTTTATCATGTTATATATTATATAAAATGTATGTATGCAAGAAAAGCTTAGTGCTATATGTTTCAAGTTGACAGAGATATGATATCTTGTGCATGAGGGTGGGCCAACGAGCTTTTCTTTAAATGTGGGTTAGTGGTGTGAACCCGATACATGATTGGAGTTATAAAGGGATATAATTATAAGTGATGATGGGCTTGGGGCGATGACTTGTGTACTATGCCACCTGCCTGTTCTTACTTATATAACATGATATGATACTGCGCCTTACTTATTATGATTGGCATAGGAAAACACCACATGATATGATGAGCTAGAAATTTTGTCTTACTTAATATATATATGAATATGAGATACTGCTTTATATGATAAATGCAATTACTACAATCTTCTAATATGATTCAATGACATATACAATGATAATCGTGGTCATAATTACACTGCATATCATACTTATATATGAGTGGCCTAGAGATTTACTTTTTCAGCACATATTTAACATTTATAATCAGTTGATTGATACATGCATATTATTTTATTCCCTTGCATTGAATACAGTTATAAGTTTCGTGTAACTTGCTGGACCATTTGCTCATTCTTTATTATTTACATGTTTTTAGGGAAGGGTAATACCGTAATACTCTAATGGAGTGAGGTCATGGTTTGCTATTAGAGGTACTCTTTTCAGTTATAGAGTGATTATTTTATAATCATGGTTTAAATATATTTTGTCGAAATTATTGGATAGTCATGATTATTGTATATAGATACTTTGGATGTAAACAGTTTTGAGATGTATATATAAGATGCCTATGTGTGCGTGTGATATATGTCTTTGTTATCTACCTTAGGGTGTATACATTATATGCTATATTCAAACTCACAAAAGGGGCATGACATGTACCTCTGCAAAAGCTAGAGACTGATAATGTATGTGTCGAAGTCATCTTTCTACATCCAATATGATGAATAGATATGTTATCTCGCTGCTCCAAGGAGAATCATAGGCTAGATGTGTTCAATATTTTGAGTGGCCTTATAATGATCATTTCTATAAAAAATGGACTATTTAGTAAGACTTGTATGTTTATTTAGTGTTTACTAATTTTTTATAACATTTTGATATGCTCTTAAAATTTTTTGAGTAAACAATAAGTTTTCTAAAAATGTGAGAGATGTTATTACCAAAAATAATTTTGGAATAATTTGCTCGTTATAGAGCTCCATTTTAATAATGCATCATAGATTAGAAAATTTATTCAAAAAATGGCTGAGCATAATTCAATGTTTTAATGATTTTCTAATTGGTACAACGCAAACTTGGTTCTATTTTATTTAGTTCAATCAATTATCTATTCTAATATATATTTTTTAATGTTTTCGATTTGGGACAATTTTCTTACTGCTTCTTAAAAAAGCTTTCTAGTACAAAATTTAACTTTTTTTTACTAGAAAGTTGCTTTAAGAAGCATTAAGAAAGCCGTTAGGCTTTGTTTGGGGCAGCTTTCTTACTTCTTTCTACACTAAATTTTTAGAATAAATTTTTTTTAAAGCAACAAAAAAGTAATTACCAAAAGTTATCCCAAATAAAATCTTAGTAATTTGATCTCCAGCTAATATTTGCATTGCTCAATATCATCTCAAAGTAAATAAGTCAATATTCTACTTGATCTTGACTTGACTCGAGTATGATTATTAGCCTGTTTGATTTAATTTCAATTTGTCAAGATTTGTCTTACCAATACCAAGAACAGAGAAAAGATAACGGATTTGAGATCCACCGATCAGGCTACCATGAACAAATTTGGTAAGCTTTAAGGTTCTAATTCAAAATGATAAAAGAACTATATATCATGAAATATACAATATATGTTGGCATAAATTTGCTCTAAAATTTGCGTAAAAATTCATCTTCTATGTAGCAGAGTTTTTGGAATTTCCTTCATCCAAATTTATGACTTTGAAATGATTTGTTGCGATGTTTTTTTGTCTCTAAAACTCTTGGAGTTTCAGGCACTTCTTGCACCCTATACAATGTGTTCAGTACCTAGATAGAAAGATAATAACATGATCATGAACGGTTCTTTTCCAACGACTAGATCAAGTCTAACACATTTTCAGCCCATTTTATTCATGATAATAATAAATAATGTTACCTTCATGAATGAGTCTTTGCTGTTGCAGCTGGCTTGATCAAGTCCAAAAACATTTTCAACTTATTTTATCTTTAAATTTTCCTCGAGCATGCCGGCTCTTCCACATTATAAAAAGAAAAGGAAAAGAAAGCAACTATCATCACCAACATTCTACAATCAATCTAATTAAGAGATTTTTTCATCATGGCTATGAACCTTGCCTCAGCTGGTACTCTGCTTTCCTCTTCTATCCTACTACTCCTCATCGCATCATGCTCCTCCACGAGCTTTGGCAATGTTCTAAAACCTGGTGATAGACTTAGTGCAGGGGAACTCTTATCAATCGGCAACTACAAATTTGCAATGCAAAGAGATTGCAATCTTGTGTTATATGAAAATGATATCGTTCTTTGGGCATCAAAAACCCAAGGAATAGGCACAAACTGTAGCCTATATTTGCAGAGCACTGGTGAGCTTCTCATCATCTCTGGCTTAGGCACCACAGTGTGGGGAAGCGAGACAGGGACAGCATATGGCAACTATGCACTTGTCCTTCAACCAAATGGTAATGTTGTGATCTACGGAAATCCAGTGTGGTCTACTGGCACTATTTCTCCAGTTCGAGCTATCCATGCACCACCTTCAAAGACCCTCATCAACAATCCCTAAGAGTAGAATGGTTTACATGCACCAACATAATAACTTTGCCAACGTGTGTACCTTAATTTATTTAAATAAGTGCTCTAATGAGGCTTTCTTTAATCGTGTTTTTAATTTTGTGATAAAAGTTTGTTCTAATTCTATGTTTGTTGAGAGAATATTCATATCCTAATTAAGTAATATTGATCATGTTATTTTATTTGTATAATTAACCTTTTAATATGTATGTTCTTGTATGTGTGTGGTATTATATTTTGGAACAATAGTATAGTTTTAAATTGGAACCTATCAAAATAATAGATGAAATTAAGTAGCTTCATTTGTATGGGAGAATAAGAAATAGAAACTGTGCTAATAATAATATAGAAAAATGATATTTAATGATTTTATTTATTTTTGTGTTAATTTTTATAAGACAAATAATAATAATTAAATCTAGAGCTAATTTGATCACATCTCAAATTATGCTCCTAGTCATTCCATTTTATCTCAAGAGTTGATTCACGTAAGTCTAACGTTTATAGGTTCCCTCGACTTTTACATGTATTAGCTCCGTGGTTGACATTCTGAAATATTTTGGCCTTCTGATATATATATATATATATATATATATATATAATGTTTCGTTCTGGAATATTCGCGGTGATAGAAAAATATAAAATTTAACGTCTTAATTTTGTACGAAGATTCAACACACAATCAGAAAAGAGAAAGATTGTGTAGCATTCATAAGAGACACCAAGATTTTTACGTAGAAAATCCTGAAAAGGGAAAAAACCTCGGGGCCTGGCCCAGTTTGAATGAATCCACTAGTATTTGCAGTCGATTACAAATGAGGCCCTTCCTTGGGGGAAGGCTTTGGTTTGATGTAATAAATATACATCATATAGAGTTTATTACATAGTGGGAATGTGAAGAATCACTGTTGACGTGTTCGTTTGGTAGGCAGGACCATATTCGGTGGGTGACAGAGGTCGGAAGGACTGCAGTCGGCGGGCGACGGAGGTCGGAAGGATTGTAATCAATATGCGATGGAGGTCGGAAAGACCGTTGTCTGGCGAAAGAGGTCGGAAGGACTGTAGTCGGTGGGTGACGAAGGTCGTAAAAATCGTTGTCTAGAGACGAAGGTCAGAAGGACAGTAGTTGATGGTTAAGTGGAAGTCCGGTGATGGATGGAAGTCCGACATCGGGTAGAAGTCCGACGAAAGTTCGACGACAGACAAAAGTCCAGAGATGGGCGGAAGTCCGGCGTTAGTCAGTCGCCAGGCAGAAGTCCGATGTCAGTTGTTGACTGGGGCAGAAATCTGGCGTCAGTTGGTGGCCGGGTAGAAATCCCACGTCAGTCGGTGGCCGGGCAGAAATTCAACGTCGATTGGTGGTTGGGCAGAAATTCAGTTTCAGTTGGTGGCTGGGTAGAAGTCAGGCAACTGTCGGTGGCCGGGCTGAAGTCCGGCGGTGGTCGAGGAGGAGTCTGGTGGCAAGAGAACTCTCTTCCTTCCCTTCTTCCTTTCTTGGCCCCTCTTTCATGAGAAACGAGGGGTCTATTTATAGTTTTCTGAGAGTGGCATGACCGGTAAATAGGAGAAAGATCAAGGGTAAGTTGGGAGTGGTTTGAATGGACGGCCGATGTTGATCCCCTTGATCGTGGACTGTTTACTGAGCATTTAAATGTCTTAATGATATCAGAATTTGACGATCTTGGTCTCGTTGGATTCGTCTCGTCAAGCCGCTCAATTTAACTATACACGTCATGTTTGAAAACCATTTAGTAATCTAAATTATGGTTTTAACCTACCAAATGCTCTTCAGGTCTTCAATTTGGTCCCATTGGGGCTCAGATTTAGTCGAATTTGGTGTTGTTGGGTTCTTCTTTTTGAGACATTCTGTTCGACTATAAGTTTGCTGAAATCGGAGTTCATATGGTCCCGAATTTAATTTTGGAATTTTCCAACTTGATTTTGCTTCAAGATTGGTGCCCGATCAAGATAATTTTCTGAGGATATATATATATATATATATGGTGATGCTTTAATTTTTTTTATTTCAATATATTTGGTGATGCTATATTTATTGCAATTGCATTTATCATATAAAGCAGCCTTTCATATTCATATATATTAAGACGATAATCATGTATAATCATACCATATCATGTGTTGTTTTTCTATGCCAATCATAATAAGTCAGGTATAGTATCATATCACATTATGTAAGTAAAAATAATCAGATGGCATAGTACACGGGAGTCGTCACCTCCAACCCATCGTCACTCAAAATTATATCACTCCAATCATGTATTAGGTTCAGATCGCTAACTTATATTTAAAAAGCCTGCGAACCCACTCTCCTGTACATGATATTATATCTCCGCAAGCCTGAATCATATGGTAGCCAGCGTCTCTTTTTCTTTTGTGGAAAAACTCGATAAAAGGCCTACATGTTAATATAAAAACTGATTACAAATTTTTAAAGGGATCTACAATTCGCTACTGCTCAATAAACTACACCCAAAAAGTTAAAAAAAAAAAAGACCTAAGAATCGTTGATCCCTATCTAATTACAAAAATTAAAAAGCAGGAAAAAAATGGACGTAGGTTAGGAGCCAACCCAAAAATGATAGCCAACAGCTGAGATAATCAATAAGCACAGATGGAGATCAAAAGGGTGTCAATGAGCTGGAAATGCTCAACTGACCAGACTCCAACAAGAAGATTAGCCAACCAAAGGTCACTAACAGACCAACACAACCACACCTGCAGCAAAACAAGAACCAAACAATGAAACAAAACCCCTACAACACCAGCAAAACAATTAGCACAAACACATCTTGCGAACTAGGAAACCAATAGCTGAAAAGGAAAGAAACAAT
The DNA here is from genome assembly GCA_019925795.1 of Dendrobium chrysotoxum. Lineage (NCBI taxonomy): Eukaryota > Viridiplantae > Streptophyta > Magnoliopsida > Asparagales > Orchidaceae > Dendrobium > Dendrobium chrysotoxum. The sequence continues at coordinate 93,261,669 of CM034305.1, read as the reverse complement.
ACACCTGCCAAAGGTCACTAATAGAGGATCACAACCACAACAGATGCCCCAGAAACAAAAGGAAATCCTGAGAAGTACCACAGCTTAGCAGAACGCCTCAGAAAAAGAGCAAAACAACAACTGAAGAGATAATGATAATACCAGACAGTAAAGTTCATAGAAAAATTATGTACATTGGCTAAATACACCAATAGATTAAATAACTTTCAATAGAAAAAATATTACTAGAATATTTTGCAATAACCTCTTCACACTTAAAAGTTTTGATTTAAGACAAAAATTATTAAATTTTCTTACTCATTTTAAAAATTGTTAACAATAATTTTTTATTCATATTGTTTAAAAAGGGTATGCCTATTTCTCAAAATTATTAAATAGAGCTTATAATAATATCATGCTCAAAATTTTAACAAAATTGTAAGATAGATCTTCTCAAGCTTTGCAAGATTTTTTCCCTTGTGCTCCATAAAAAGCTATCAAATTTATATATAATTATTGTACATGATAAAAAAAATTGTTAAAAGAAAATATTTAAATATATTGCAGAAAACACTGTCATAAATACAGAGCTTAATTTTCAGTTGGATACAGAATTATCAAAATATATTGGAGTACTAAAAAGTATGATTTTCAATTTGAACCTATAAAAATAAATTAACCTAAATTATAATAGGTATTAATTTTAAAAATTCCATGCAAATTATATTCATAGAATATTAAAATATAGATACATTAAGCAAAAATAAATATCCATTAATATGTACAAGCATACATATTTTCCATGGATCTTCAGCTAACTCAAGCTTCGTTTGGGACAACTTTCTTACTGTTTTATGAATCAACTTTCTACTTCAAAATTATCAAATTTAAAAAAACTTTGCACTAAAAAATTGCTTCGTAAAACAATAAAAAAGTCGTCCCAAAAAAATCTCAATCTAAATAAAGTTACACATAATTCGAGTTCCATATGCAGTGGACTAGCTTATTAGCCGGCTCATTATTTTCTATTCAAGTTAAAAAAATTATTATATAATTTTAATGATAAAAAATATTAAATTCAGATAATTAGTATACTTAATTAGTTAATAATATTTACATATTTAAAATTAGTTTTAAAATCACACCATATGTGTTAGAGCATCAAATACAAATGAGACCACTAATGATGAGAAGCACAACTCCACTTCTAGTCACAGCAGAGAACGTTCCTAGCACCTGCCAAAGCCACCACCTAAGGTAATCACAACCATTCATGATGATCAATGAACAGATCCTAATATCTCTCACTGTCTTACTACTATTTAAAAACCTTACTGTAGCTTCTCAATGAACTGTGTGTGTGAAACGAAATGAAATTCCTCTGAGATGCTTCTCTGCCTTCCTCAATATTCTTCTATTTCTATGTTTTCTGCTTGGTTTTTGATATGGTTGCAGGAATCAAACATGGCATCAGAGCTTTTGCCTTAAGGCATTTCTCGATTTTTTTTTCTCTCCAATGTCGTCTCCAGCTATGTCATCAACATCCTCTACGGCAGCCGCCTCCAACTGTTCTCATCTTGAAGATACAAAAATCCCCTCCTCTCTCAAATTCCTCATGAACAATATCAAGAATATTGTTCATACTCATCTATCTGCAAATAATCACCCTATGTGGCGAGCTCAGGTAATCAAGGTATTTCAAGCAAATGGGTTTTATGGATTTTTGGATGGAACAGCTACTGCACCAAGAAAATATATCTTAAATTCTGATCAAACTCCTACCCTTAATGCTGAGTTCACTTTATGGCAACTCATTGATCAGAATTTAACAGCAGCAGTGTATTCTGTCATTACCCCGTCTCTTCTTCCCTATGTTTTAAACCTAGAGACAACTCATGCTGTCTAGCTAACTATTGAGAAGAATTACAATCCACTAACAAATCCCTCATACTTCAGCTCAAGAATGAGCTTCATCATATCACAATGAAGGATATGACAATGACTCAATACTTGTCTCTTATTAAGTCAAAGGTTGATGCCATAAATGCTGCTGGAAGTAGTTTAGATACTGAAGATATAATCTTATACACACTCAATAAATTACCTGCCACTTACAATGCCTTTAAGACTTCTATTCGGACAAACCTAGAACCTCTGAGCCTGGATGATCTGTATTCATTGCTATGTAGTGAGGAAATCAACTTGACAGCAGAAACTCTACGCGAAACTCATATAACTGATACTTCAGATCCACCAACTGCTCTCTACACCTCCAGGGGACGTGCGCGAGGTCGATCTTCCTTAATGCATTCTCGCCCTTATAATCGTGGAGGATGAAACACTGGGAGAGGAGCTCGAACATTCAATTTCTCCATTGAATGTCAAATTTGCTGCCGCCGAGGACACTCTGCTGTCAACTGTTGGTATCGAGTTGATCTAGACTATCAATCGCAACAAAATTATGCTCTTACAGCTATTACCAATCCTTCAACTGCTGAATGGTATCTTGATACGAGTGCCTCCTCACATCTAACTTTAGATGCATCTCAACTGTCCTCAGCTCAACATACAATGGACAAAAACATATTACTGTTGGAAATGGACAGAGCTTGCCCATTGCTGCCACCGGACAAGGACTCTTACCCTACACCTTCGCATAAGCTTCTACTTCATCCTCTATATCTCGTTCTTAATCTTACTCATAACCTTCTATCAGTTAAACAACTCACCTCAAACAATAACTGTTCCATTGTTTTTGATTCTAATGGTTTTCAAATTAAGGACTTGAAGAACCATTCCACTCTCCTTCAAGGTCGTTGCCATAACGGGCAATATCCAGTTTCGACTGCTTTCATCTCCACCAGCACTCCTACAACTTCATATACCCCATCAACACTCTGGCACAAGAGGCTGGGACATCTGAACTCCACCACTTCAGCTATAATTAATGCTCGACATCATTTTGTTATATCTAAAGATGCTTTTAGTTCATGTACTTCTTGTTATCAGTCTAAATGTCATCGTAATCATTTTACTTTATCGACTTCTATTGTTACCAAACCTCTTCAAATAGTTTACTCTGATGTATGGGGTCCATCCCCAATATCTTCAATTAATGAATTTCGATACTATGTCATATTTATTGATGAGTTCTCTCGTTTTACTTGGGTGTTCTCAATGATTCAAAAGTCTGAAACATTTCAGCACTTTAAAACTTTTAAAAATATGACTGAGAAATAATTTAACACATCTATCACTGTCTTCAGATATGATTCTGGAATAGAATTCACAAATAAATTGTTTCACTCTTATTTAACTGCTAATGGCATTCAACAACAATTTAGCTGCCTATACACCCCCTAGCAAAATATATTAGCAAGGCGAAAACATCGCCATATAATTGAGACTTCCAGAACACTAATTCTAGATGCAAATCTACCTCATAATCTTTGGGTTTATTGGGTTTATGCAGTCCTCACAACTATTTACTTAATAAATCGGTTATCATCTCCTAATACCAAAAATATGTTGCCATTTGAGCTACTTTACAATACAACACCAAATTATAAATTGATTTTTAAAAGTTTTTGGGTGCCAATGCTTTCCTCTACTTCCTACTTATAAAACCCATAAGCTTGCACCCAAAGCTTTGCAATATGTATTTCTTGGCTATGCTCCAGTGTCCAAGGGCTATCTCTGCCTTAACATACCTACGGGCAAAGTGGTAACAACAATCAATGTTCAATTCCAAGAGCATGTCTTTCTCTTCAAATCTGAAATGTCTTCGCTCTCCAATTAAACTCATCCATATTCACACAATGCTCCTCCTCTCACTCTTGTTCCTATAACTACTGCTACTAAAAAGGCAGCAACCACATCTTTAAATCCACCTTCCCTCTCATCTACACAATCCACTCCTCATTTCAGCAATTTGAATTTCTCCACCACCCCTTCTACTGCCACTCACTCCTTGTCCAATTCTCCTCTACCCATTGTCAAAGCTCATCCTATGACAACCAGGCTACAGAAGGGTCATTTAAAGCCATGGTCCATCTTCAATCTTCTCCATATAATTAACAACTCTTCTGACCCCACATGCTATAGCCAAGTTGTCAAAAGTCCTCAATGGCGCAATGCAATGTCCAAAGAGTTTCAAGCGCTTCAAAAAATAAGGTACCTGGACTCTTGTACCTCCTAAGTCCTACCATAATATTCTAGGCAATAAATGATTATATAGAACCAAACTGAATGATGATGGAACTATTGCCAGATATAAGGCTTGACTTATGGCTCAAGGAAACAAACAATAGTATGGCTTTGATTTTCTTGAAACATTCAGTCCGGTAGCTAAGTTTCAAACATTCAGAGTATTCCTCATTATATCTATTCACAATCATTGGTCTATAACTCAATTAAATATCTCAAATGCCTTTTTGCATGGCACATTATCTAATGAAGTTTACATGGAGCAACCGAAAGGTTTCATTGACTCCAACTATCCTCCTTATGTTTGCAAGTTAAACAAAGCACTCTATTGTCTTAAGTAGGCACCTAGATAATGGTTCTCCACCTTCGTTGATTATTTGATTACTTAGGGTTTCAAATTCAGTACAACTGATCCTTCCCTACTCGACTACACAACCTCAATTACATCACTCTACCTACTCATCTATGTGGATGATATCCTACTTATGGGAAATGATACAAATATTACTTTAAAACCGCTGAATGACCTACAAAATCAATTTTCAATTAAAAATTTGGGCAATCTTCATACCTTTCTTGGTTTACAAGTACATCAATCAGCAACGGAAATATTCCTGCATCATTCCCTGTGCTTCAGTCATTCTAAATAAAGCTCGGATGACAAACTGTCATCCGCTTCAAACTCCTCTAGCTCACAAATCGGATACTTCAGTTGAAGCATTACTTCCATTTAAAGACCCACATTTTTACCAAAGCATTGCTTGCTCATTACAGTACTTAACCATCACATGCCCTGATATATCATTTGCTGTTAACCAAACGTGTCAACACATGCATCAACCATTGAATCTACACTTTCAAATGCTCAAACGGATATTGCAATATCTCAAAGGCACACTAAACTATGGTCTTCCTATTCTACAAGGAAATATGCAACTCTCAACATATTCAGATGCTGACTGGGCGGGTGACAAGAAATATCAAAAATCCACAACAGGCTATTGTGTATTTTTAGGAAATACTCTCATCAGTTGGAGTTCAAAGAAGCAACCCACAATTGCTCGCTCATCAACAGAATCTAAATTCAGGGCACTCACAACTGCTGTTGTAGAAATAGTTTGGTTACGCCGGTTATTACAGGACTTTAATTGCACTCCTACATCACCAACAACTCTCTACTGTGACAATATCTCTGCAATCTCACTTGCAAACAATCCTGTTTTTCAAGCAAGAACAAAACATATTGAGATTGATTATCATTATATTCGTGAGTGTATTAAATCTCATGTCATCTAGGTGCATCATCTATCTACAGAAGATCAAATTGGGACCACTAATGATGAGAAGCACAACTCCACTTCTAGTCACATCAGAGAACGTTCCTATCACCTGCCAAAGCCACCACCTAAGGGAATCACAACCGTTCATGATGATCAAAGGATAGATCCTAATATCTCTCACTATCTTACTACTATTTAAAAACCTTACTATAGCTTCTCAATGAACTGTGTGTGTGAAACGAAATGAAATTCCTCTGAGATGCTTCTCTCCCTTCCTCAATGTTCTTCTATTTTTATGTTTTCTGCCTGGTTTTTGATCTGGTTGCAGGAATCGAACAATATATGAAGTTATATTTGCACGTAAAAAATTATTTGAAGAATTTTGAAGAGACTCAATTGTATTAACATTATTAACATTTTTTTAAAGAATTTTGAAGAAGTTTGGAAAGTTGAAAATTCATATTAATTGATTTCTAATTAAGTCCAACTAAAATTAGAATTCACAAAACTCTAACTTTTTTATGAGTGAGTTATTTTTGGTAGAGTATTTGATGCTAATGCATAAGTGGAAATTTTATAATGATCTTTTTATTTTTTACATTGTTACTGCATTTTTTTTATTAAAATAAAACTATAATTAATCATTTTTATCCTCTCATTCATGATCTTTTTCTAACTCTGGATTTTATATGAAAATAAAGTTAATTATAATTTAAAACTTGGCATTTCTCTATTTGCTGCGTGATTTATTTTGTGTGAAGAGAAAGAAATGAGAGGAGATTTGATAGTCGAATCAATTGCCAAAACAAAATCAGCGCCTATCATTCCTAATGCTTTTAAATCTAAATCAGCTTTGGAGGACTTAGCATATTTATTGATTACTTCTTCATTAGCAATATTCAGATCATTGGTTTCTCTTATTGCTCTTTTTTGGTGGAGGGTGGCTTCAATTTTTGAGTTGGACCATGATGGAGGGGGATTCTCCCATTTTCTTGCATCCCAGCCTCTAGGTGGTCGCCTCCTTTTGAGTAAGTCTGCGTTGAATACAAAGAAAGAAATTGAGGGTTTGTTTGGAATGACTTTCTTACTACTTCTTAAAGCGGCTTTCAAGTACAAAAAATTTAATTTTTATACTAAAAAACTGTTTTAAGAAACAGTAAGAAAGCCATCCCAAACGATGCTCAAGTGTCTTTGACTAATTAAGCAGCAGCTAGCAGAGCATCAAAGAGGATGAATTACTCCAAAGACATTTGTATTGAGGACTATGGATGCTTTGACGTGTTCTTTTTTATTAATAAAAACATTATCATCAAAGAGGCCAAGTAAAAAACACACACAGAGAGAGACGGCGCGTTCATCGAGCTCTATTTTATTTTTCATTCAGATATATTATTAAAAGGAAAATAATATAACATTTTTTTTTTGCAAGCCGGCCATTGCACACATTATAAATATCGAGCTTTTCATATTCCTAACTCATCCAATCTCTCCAGAAATGACGATCACAGCTTATTCTGCCAAATCTTCAGTTGCTCTCCTTTCCACAACCATCCTACTGCTACTAATCTCATCAAGCTCTTCCACTTCTTTCTATAGCAATATTAATGTCCTTAAATCTGGGCAAAGGCTTGACAGTGGGAGCTTCCTTTCTTATGGCAACTATGTCTTCGCCATGCAAGCTGATTGCAATCTAGTTTTATACAACAATAATACTGTCCTTTGGTCCTCGCACACAGATGGAAAGGGCAAGGACTGCTATCTCTCTTTGGTGCCCAACGGCGAGCTCTACATCTATGGTGATGGGGGAAAAATGGTGTGGAGAAGCGAAACAGGAGGTGAATATGGTCACTATGCACTCGTACTTCAACCAAATGGTAATGTTGTCATCTACGGAAGTCCAGTCTGGTCCACCGGCCTATCCTATCAAACTCCTAATGCCTATCAGACACCTAATCCCGGCAATTATGAAGCAAATACTTTCAAGTCCAACAATCCATAGAAAAATCATATTAGTTTCAATTATGATGGCACCTAATTGAAGTTGTTTTTTACTATCTATGAATCTGCTTAATTTCATGTTGAATTCTTGATGTATCTGTTCTCTTAATTGAATGAGCAAAATAAATATCTGCAAAAGCGCTGTGTAATGGAGAAATTAATTAGTTTAAGTTTGATAAAATAGCTTTCATGCAAATTTAACAAAGGATTTCTAATTTCTGAAATTGAGAGATACTTTCTGACAATTCATAGAACATCTCATCATATTTTATGTGACAGTGCAATCAAAATAAAACTTTTCCAAAAGAAGCCTAAATCAAATGTTGCAATTGTTGCGTATTAACTCTTGCATTGAACTAGTCTATCTTTGTATAAACATTAAGTTGTTGAAAACTGATTGCTTATATGATTGAGTAATATCGAGTGATTCTGAAATCTAAACTTGAGTCGTAGCCAAATGATGCAGTTGACTAGCTGTTAAAATTTTGAATTTGAGGCTGTATGCCAAGTTGTGAATTGTTTGTAGTTTTAAGAAATTCAAAATGCACAGAATTAGCTCCTGATTTGTATTCAATTGTGACCATATTCCAACAGATACCAACACTACTAAAAGGAGAGCGTAGAGGAAGCATTAGCTAGAAGTGGTTTTCAAACCGCTGATATATATTACCTATAGCAATGGTTTTAGCCACCATCACCAAAAAATACAAAAAAAGCGTCCTATTTTACAGCAGCGGTTGTACCACTATCAGATTTCCTCGTTACCCTAGCTGCGCACTACCAAAAGGCATTTATTTTATTTCATCTATTGTTGGGGATGGAAGTAAAATACCGCAATGAAACAAACAAGAAAAAATAGAATGCAACAGAAAGAAAAGGACACAAAGATTTAATGTGAAAAAATCTGAAATTGGGAAAAAATCACAGTCACACCACACCAAAAAATCCACTATAAAATAGGAAGAAATTAATGTATCTCTCTTCTCTCCCGCTCTCTCCTTGCTTCTTTTTACTCTTACACCATTCTCTCACTCAAAACAAATGAGAAAGTCAAGTTAGTAACATACAAAGACAATACCCTTAAGAAAAACAAGAAAACTATTTAGTTAGCCTTGAAGAGCTGCGGCGCCAATTTGGAGCGCTGCGGCACTCAACCTCTGTCACTTGTCCATTTGATAGTGCTAGGACGCCGAGAATACAGCACTGCGGCGCTCTGCTCTCTATTATTTACAATGTAGTGCCGGGGTACTCGGGCATACAGCGCCAGGGCGTTCGGGTACACAATATCAAGTCGCTCAGGTGCACAATACCAAGGCGTTGTATGAAAACAAAAATTTCGGTGCAAGCAGGGGAATGACCCCCCGCACTCCCCAGTGAATACTAATATTTAGAATTGGCCTAATTGTAACATTTAGTAACCATTATTTATGACTCGCTTTATTCCCTTTGTGCGTGTGGGCTATTGGGCATTATTTGCTCGATTCTTTATTATTATAACTAGCACTTCTATAGGGGGTTCTTTGAATATAAGATGTTGCATTAGGATCTTCTTAATTTTTTGGACTATAAATTATAACAAAATTTTTCTCGAAGGAAGATTAGTTTCACTCAGGGTTTATTTGATTTATTGAAAAAAGAATGCATAATAAAATAGAATATTGTGTAAAATAAATGTAATGTTTTTAAAATATTGAGAGTTGTTTTGAGGAGTGTAAAATAAGTCATGGTTATTACTTTTTTTTTGGGTTTAGTTTGAAGTAAAATGAATAATGTAGTGTAAAATTCAATTATTGTGATGTTCGACAACCAGTGCCGGAGGTGGATGGGACGACGATGACAACTAGTCAGCTTATGATGTATTTTGGAATTCGATCAATAACTAGCGAGTTTAGAATACTTCAAATTTGAACTACATAGTGAACTTGAAATTTATAAATAGGATCATTTGGTGTTTTATGCCAATATACTTCTCAATAATTTGACTTGAGACTAAATTCAAAGTTTTATGTATCTCAATAATTTTCTTCTCATTTGAGAACTCTCTTCGGCTATTAAATATATCTCCTAAAATTGAATCATCACCAAATAAAATATTTCAAGAGTTAAATCACTCATTCTATTTATGTATGAACATTTGCTTGTAACAGTCTGAGTCAGTCATAATTCATCAATCATATTTGACCCAACTCTTGAGATCAAATAAAATGTCGTTGAACATAACTTGAGATGTGGTCGGATTAGATCGAGATCTAATTATTAGTAGTCTTATAGAAAAAACCCCAAAACAAAGTAAAAAAATAAATATCATATTTTATATTATTAGTAACACATAGTTTCTATTTGTTATTCTCCCATACAAATGAAGTTACTTAATTTATTGTGCAAATTTAAAATTTAAAACTATACTATTGTTTTGAAGCATAAGTTCACACACGTGCAAGATCAAACAGGAGAATTAATTAAAATTATTAAAATTAATATGTTTATGTATGATTGTATGTTTATTGTATTAAGGCTTCATTTGGGACAGCTTTAGGCTACTATTTTTTCTATGCTTTCAGAAGATTTTTGTAATAAAAAGTAGCTTTACAAAATTGTAAGAAAGCCACCCCAAACAAAACCTAAGATTCAGTGAAATCAGATTAGTCTTTGGATAAAATTTAGGCTTCATTTGAGACAATTTTTTTACTGGTTTCTAAAGCAGCTTTTTGTATAAAAATTTATTGAAAGTCGCAAAAAATGTTAACGTGTTCCACTGGTGAGCAGAACACAAGTATGAAGCCACTAAGCCGTGCCTAGGAACGAATTTCTGCAGAGAACGTTCTGTCTTACTTTTCTGTTAGCCCTAGTTTATATATATGCTGTATTGTTCATACTTCAAGATGAGAATAGAATATACCACATTCTGCTTCTTCTCCTTTGCTTTTCTGCTCTTTACTTGTGTGCAGGTAGATCAGCGAAGCATTTTCATGGTATCAGAGCCCTGCTAGGCCTTACGACTTTATTTTCTTCGGCCTTTCTTCTTTATCGCTTCTACATATGGAGTCTGGTAATTCCTCCACTGCAAAGAGTACCACTGATGCTTTCTAGCTACTCGACACTACTACTATACCTCCCAACTGAAATTTTTAATGCCTAGCATTATGAACGTCATCACTGTTCAATTAACTCCAGAGAATCATCTTACCTGGAGGTCGCAGGTGCTGAAGATATTTTGGGCAAATGGATTTGAGGGGTATCTCGATGGCTCCATTTGTCACTCACCCCAGCAAACAACTAATGATACTGGTGTTATTATCCCTAACCCATTGTTCTCTATTTGGATGCTTATTAATCAGAATCTTGTTGCAGCTCTGTTCTCTACTGTCTCTATACCATTGCTGCCCTATATTCTTAATTTGGATTCCTGTGCTAACATTTGGGAAACGATTGGAAAGCACCTTCACTCAAATAATCGGTCCCGTATCATACAAATTAACAACAATCTTCATCATGTTTCCATGAAAAATAAGTCAATGCAACAATATCTATCTGAGATTAAGCTGAAGGTTGACACTCTTACAACGACTGACTGTTCTCTTAACCCTGAGGATGTAATTCTATATACACTTAACGAACTCCCCGCCCCCTATCAAGCCTTTAAGACAACCATCTGAACCAATTTACAACCATTAAGTCTTGATGACTTCTACTCACTCTTATGCAGTGAGGAAACAAATTTAGAGAATGAAGCCGCCAAGGATCTCCATTCTATGAACATCTCAGAAGCTCCGCTCGCTCTTGTTGCAACTCGTGGAAGAGGTGGTAATAGTCATTCTTTTCGTTCCTCTCATGGTCGTTGATTCCTTTCCTCTCATGGTGGTGGCCGCTCTCTGTCTCCTCGTGTTGAATGCCAAATTTGTGGCAAACCAGGGCATTCAACAATTAAATACTAGCATAGAACTAATTTGAACTACAATATCAACTCATCTACCGCCCTGTTGGCTGAAACTATAGACGCGTCTTCTACCTCGCCTGACTGGATTTTGAACACTAGAGCTACTTCGCATCTTACTAATGATGCTACTCAGCTCCTCGCCTCTCAACCATACCTTGGCTCTCAACACATTCAAGTAGGGAATGGTCAGTCTCTACCGATCTCAAATACTGGTCAAGGCATTTTACCCACCCCAACCCGCAAGCTTGCTCTTTCCCCTGTTCTTCATGTACCACAAGTTTCTCATAATCTACTTTTGGTTCATCGACTACTCACTGATATTGGCTACACAATTTCTTTTACTCCTCATGGCTATCATATAAAGGATCAGAGAACAAATCGAGTGGTTCTTTCAGGTCTATACCGTGAAGGTCTTTACACCGTTTTTGTTCCATCCATTTCTCCATCATCAAAATCTTCTTCCTCCAAAGCATTCATCACAAGAACAGCTCGCTCTCAGCTCTGGCATGCCTGATTGGGTCATCCTTACTGTGTTGTTCTATCTTTTAGCAGCATTACTTCCAGATTTAAATATGTCTACCTTAAATGATGTCATTCATGTCAAATAGCTAAAAGTGTGTTAAAAAGCAACCCACAGTAGCTCGGTCTTCTACCGAGGTAGAGTATAGGGCATTAGCCACTACAGTGACAGATATAGTTTGGCTTCGACGTCTACTTCCTGATTTTTTATTCCCTACTTCAAGTCCAACACCTATATATTGTGACAATGTCCCCACCATTGCACTTGCTCATAATCCGATCTTTCATGCCAGGACCAAACATATAAAAGTTGATTATCATTTCATTCGTGACTACATTAAGTCTAATGCCATTTCAGTTCATCATATCAATACCCAGAATTAACTAGCTGATATCTTCACCAAAGTTCTTCCTAGACTTCGGTTCACTTCTCTTCGGGACAAGCTCATGGTCTCTTCAGCACCATCAGCTTGCGGGGGCCTGTTAACGTGTTCCACCAATGAGTAGAACATAAGCATGAAGCCACTGCCATGTGTCAGCAGCGACTAGGAATGAATTCCTTTAGAGAACATTCTGTCCTTTATTACTTTTCTGTTAGCCTTAGTCTATATATATGCTGTACTGTTCATACTTCAAGATGAGAATAGAATAAACCACATTCTGCTTCTTCTCCTTTGCTTTTTTTGCTTTTATGCTCTTTGCTTGTGTGCAGGTAGATCAACGAAGCATTTTCAAAAAATAGTGACCAAAAGTTATCCCAAACAAAATTTTAGTTCAAATAGAAGTTAATGAGTCATGTCTTCTCTGATCAATATTAGATCGAAGCCTATAGCTTTGTTTGGCTCGATTCAATATTAGGAATGATTTTGAATCAAATTTAAGTTTTAGTTAAATTTAGTTGATCGTATGGTGAATAACTAAACAAGAAAATAACATAAAAATAAATTAAAAAATATTGCTTTTTCTAAATTATTATTATCATATAATTTCTATTTCCTATTCTCCCATATAATTTAGGTTAATTTAGTCTTATAGGTTCAAATTGAAAATTATACTTTTGCTCCAAAATATTTTCATAATTCTATCAAATGTAAAATTAAGCTATGTATTTAGAATAGAATTTTTTGCTATATATTTAAATATTTTCACTTAAGAATTGATACGCCACCAAAAATCGTCTTGATTTAATCTTGAGGCATATTTATATTAGAAACTTTCAAATATAAATTTGGGACCATCCAAACTTCAATTTCAGCAAACTTATAGTTAAATTGAATGCCTAGATGAAATGAACCCAACGATATCAAAATTGGTCCAATCCGAACTCAGATGAGCCCATCGAGGGTCTCAAAGCATATATAGAATCTTCAAATCATTAATTGGATGACCAAATGATATCCAAATATGACATGCTTATAGTCGAGTCAAGCGGTTCGACTAGTCGAATCCAACAAGCCCAAGATCGTTTAATTCTAACATCATTATGACACTTAAATATTAAATGAACGCTCTATGATCAAGGGAATCAGTATGGAGCACACCAAATTTACCCTTAATCTTCTCCATATTTATGGAATATTTCACTCTCAAAATTTATAAATAAATCCCCTCTCCCATCATGAGAGAGAATGGGAGTCTTGCATCCTGGGCTAGATATAAAGAGAGCTCTAAGGGTTGAAGGTCTCAGAGCTCCACCCAAATACCACCGTCAGAAAACCCTCACTGCCTAGAAGCCGTTATCGGACCTTTGCCTGGCCATCTCCGTCGGACCTCTATCTGGCTACCACTATTGGGTCTACACCTAACCTCCGTTGATTATCGACTACTATCCCTCCGACCTCCATCGCTCGTCGACTACAGTTCCTCCGACTACTATAGCCTGACTACGGTTCCATCAACCTCCATCATCTGCCGACTATGCTCCTTTCGACCTTCGTCGCCTGTCGATTATGGTCCTTTCGACCTACATTGCAAGATGGCTATGGTCCTTTCAACCTCCATCACCCACCAACTATTATCCCTCTAACTAACATTGTCCAACTACGGTCCTTCCGACCTCTGTTGCCCGCCGACTAAGGTTCCTCCAACCATAGTCTCTCAACTATGGTCCTTCGACCTCTATCGCTCAACTATGGTCCTTCTGACCTTCGTTTCCTACTAACTACGATCCTTAGACCACCTTCACCTAACTATGGTCCCTCTAACCTTAATCGCATAGTCCCTCCGACCTCCGTTCCGTCGCCTAACTACGGTCTCTCTGATCTCCATCGCCTGACTATAGTCTCTCTGTCCTCCGTCACTCAATTACTATCCCTCCGACCACCATCACCTGACTATGATCCATTCGACCTCCGTCGCCAGGCTACAATCACGGTGACCCCCAACCTCTGTCTCTAGCCAACTGTAGTCCTTAGACCACCATTGCCTGACAATAGTCTCTTCAATCTCAATCGCTTGATTATGGTCTCTCTGACCTCCATTACCCACCGACTATGGTCATTGCGACCACAATCGCCCAACAATTTTCCCTTCAATCTAAGTCTCTCAATTATGATCCCTCCAACCTCTGCTACCTATCGACTACGATCCTTCCAGCCACCATCGCCCAACAATAGTTCCTTTAACCTCAGTTGCCCGACTAATCCCCCTGGCCTCCATCATTCGTCGACTACTATCCTTCCGACCACTGTTGTAATAACTCAAATTTTTGAAATGATTTTTTTTAAATGACAAAATTGAATTTCAGCGTCCTGCCTTGCTGAAGAAAGAAGAGAAAGAGAGGAGAGAAGGTTGTTCGAAGCTTTTCATCTATCAATGTTGTTTGTAGATTTCTTCTATTCATTGTAAGTAACCAAAATCTCATTTTAGTTTTCAAAGATTGTGAGTTTGAGGAATTTCTTCTCTCCTAAATCAATAAAAATGCATTTTCTCATTATTTATTGAGTTTTTACTATTTAACTTTTTTTTACATAATATATATGAATTGTGTAAACATTTTTACAGTAACATCACCAAATTTCATCCGGTAGAATTAAAGTTATTATTTTAAGAAGCTATAGACATTATATAATTTTTTTTTGTATTGAACAAAATTGAGTATTTTGTACTGTATTTTGATTATGGCATTTCCATAACCAAGAAAGGCTGGTTATTAATACTATAAAATGGGTTGACTATTAAAATATAATAACCTGCATACTAGGGTGGGCCAACAGACATTCCTTTAAAGATGGTTTCTGGTGTTATCCTGGTTGTAACTTATAACCGATGAGTGAATTACGCCGACGGGTAGAGGGTAACGACTCTTAATGATTATTGAAAGCCACCTGTAATAATAATGATAAAAAATAAAAGATAATGATATAAAGAAAGAACATATGAAAGGATGAAAATACCATATTAAAGCTAGATGTCCTATCTTACTGAACCATATATTGAGATATGCATATAGTAATAACATTGATAAATAGAGTAGCAATATGTGTACATAGATAATATATGGATGGATACAAGTATTGATTGCATATAATTGAAAGGATGGATGTAAAAAAGACAAGGTTGATAATATTGACAAATATGTGCGTGTGATTCATTTTACTAATGCTTGAATGATTATAGTACCGCTATTTTACTGATTTGTTTATTCTCATGTCTATTATTGATTCTTAGATTCATTGTAATAATTTTATTAATGATCATCTTGACTTTATAAATGATATTTGATCATTGATGAGATTGATCTTATTGACTAAACTGAGTATATATATTGATTCTTCTAGTCTTGTGTTGAAAGATTTAGTGAGTTTGGTTTTCTGTTGGGCTTTTTGCCTCATTATGTAGATTTTAATGATTTCAGGTCAAGAAAGAGGCTAGGAATAGGTGGATTGAGATTGATAGAGATCCTCATATTTTCTTTTGATTTTATTTATATTTTATTTATTTTTTTATAGTCAGGAGTTTATGATAGAGTAGTAATTGTATTTATCTCCTAACTATTATATATTGATTTTGGGAGACTGAATATAATGCTATATTTTGAGATATGTAATTATTAGTTGCTTTCATTAAATATAAATTTATTGTTTTGATGATTTATAGCAGCTCTGATTGATTAATTAAGAAGATAAAATAAATAATTATTTCAAAATTTGATCTTAAGGCGTTACAATTGTCACCCAATAATGATCCCTCCGACCTTCATTGCCCACCAACTATGGTTCCTATAACCTCCATCACCTGCCAACTATGGTCCCTCCGACCTTCATCGCCTGACAACAGTCCCTCCGACCTCAGTCATCTGACTACGACCCCTCTGACCTTCATTGCCTAGCTACAGTCCTACTGAACAAACGAGCATGTCAAAATTCTTTTGAGAATAACTCTCACGTCATTAGATTCTTTCAGCTCCAACCATATAATATGCTTTACATGATGTATGTTTACACGTTATGCCAACAACTTCCCCCTAGGAAGAGTATCATTTGTAATCAACGACAAACATTAGTAGAATTATTTTAACTGCCCGGTCTAGGCCCTATGATTTTTTTTCTTTATAGGATTTTTCATACCAAAATTTTAGTGTCTCTTATGATTGTTGCATCTCTTTCTCTTATCTGTGTGTGTGCTGAATTTTTTTATAGAGTTAGGACATTAAATTCTTTATCTCTCTACTGCTACAAATACTCGCATGCAACAATAATCTTTTTTTTAATCATGTACAATAATTATATATAAATTTGATACTTCTCTCTTGCGCATAAGGGAAAAAATTCAGGCAAAGCTTGAGAAGATATATGTTATAATTTTGTTAAAATTATGAGCTCAACTTAATATTTTGAGAAATATTCACATTTTTTAGACAATATGAATAAAAAAAATTAATGTTAACCTTTTTTATCTTTAATCAAAATTTTTTAGCGTGTGCTATTGATTAGGTGGGCTATATATATAGATATATTAATTTAGCCTTATTTTACAACAATAACAATAATACAACAATAACAAGCCTTTGTCCCACTATGTGGGGTCGGCAACATGAATCCTTTTTCTCCATTGTGTCCGGTTCAAAGTCAAATTCTCGTTTAAATCTAATAGAGAAAGATCATTTCTAATATTTTCTAACCAAGTCTTTTTAGGTCTACCTTTACCTTTCTTAACATAAGTCAAATCTAATACCTCTACTTTCCTAACTGGGTCATCGGAAGGCCGCCGTTTTATGTGACCAAACCATCTAAGGCGACTCTCTCTAATCTTATCCTCCACTGGAGCTACTCCAACCTTTTCACGTATATGCTCATTTTGTATCCTGTCTCTAAGAGTAAATCCACTCATCCACCTAAGCATCCTCATCTCCGCAACACATAACTTAGTATTGTGCTTCTCTTTTAATGGCCAACATTCTGCACCATAAAGCATTGCAGGTCTCACCACCATCTTATAGAATTTTCCCTTAAGTTTAAGGGGGACTTTTCTATCACACAACAAGCCCGATGCATTCCTCCACTTCAACCATCCAACTTGAATTCTACTGATAACATCCCCATCTATTTCACCATCACTCTGAACAATAGATCCAAGATATCTAAAACGTGTACTCTTATTAATGACTTGATCGCCCAAAGTCACAATCCCCTCACTAGGTCTATTACTGCTAAAATTACACTCCATATATTCAGTTTTAGATCTACTCAAGCGAAAACCTTTAGACTCTAAGGTTGATCTCCAGACTTCAAGTTTACCTTCAACTCCCTCTTTAGTCTTGTCAACAAGAAGAATATCATCAGCAAAAAGCATACACCAGGGTACATCCTCTTGTAAATGTCTAGTGAGAACATCCATGACTAACGCGAAAAGATATGGGCTTAAAGCTGATCCTTGAAGTAATCCAACCGAAATAGGGAAATACTTGGTCAAACCACCTTGTGTTTGAACACAAGTAGTAGCTCCTTCATACATATCTTTAATGATTTGAATATAAGCATTATTAACTCCTTTCTTTTCAAGAACTCTCCATAGCACTTATCTTGGAACTTTATCATATGCTTTCTCTAAATCAATAAATATCATATGTAGATCCTCCTTATTCTCCCTATATTTTTCCATCAAACCTCTCAATAAATGTATGGCTTCCATAGTAGACCTACCAGGCATGAATCCAAATTGATTTTGAGAAACATTAGTATCACGCCGCAACCTACGCTCCATAACTCGCTCCCATAGTTTTAAAGTGTGACACATTAACTTAATTCCTCTATAATTCGCACAATCTTGTGCATCACCTTTATTCTTATAAATAGGAATCAATACACTCATTCTCCACGCATCTGGCATCTTTTTAGTCTTCAAAATATTATTAAAAAGTTTAGTTAGCCAAGAAATTCCTTCATCTCCTAAGCATTTCCACATCTCTATTGGGATATCATCAGGTCCAACAGCTTTTCCACACTTCATTTTCTTTAAAGCCTCTCTAACTTCGGTTTTACTAATACGCCGATAAAAACAGAAATCTTTATTTTCATTTAGGATGCTAAGGTCACTAAAGTCAATTGTATTCCTACAATCTTCATTAAAAAGTTTATCAAAATATCTCATCCACCTTTGTTGAATATCATCTTCTAAGAAAAGTACTTTTTGATCTTCATCCTTAATACACTTCACTTGAATTAAATCCTTACTACTCCTATCTCTTTGTTTGGCTAGCTAATACATATATCTTTCTCCCTCCTTAGTATCTAATCTATTATATAAATCATTAAAAGCTAAGATCTTTGCATCACATATTGCTTTCTTAGAATCCTTACATGCCTCTTTATATCTTTCCCAATTATCAGAATTTTTACATCTAAACCAATTTTTATATCTTTCCCAATTAATTTAGCCTTATTTTAAAAAACAATAATAAATCTGATTTGTCACATATTCAGTATAGAGAAAAAATGACTGTAAACTGAAAAAATATGATTAAAATTAAATTAGTGTGTTCTTCCAATAAAAATTAGTAAAAAAATTTAATTTTGATATTTGATCAAATAATAATTATATGTAAATCAAATTTATGGTTTCATATTGGCAAACATTTCTCATCGATTAAGGTAATAGATTCAAATTCTTCATGCAAGCAAATAGTATCACATACATTAATATTGCTGAAGGACATCGATTATGTCTCAACAAACATAAAACTTACTCAGACTTTTAACAGAAAATTAAGAAATGCATAACAATGCACTGAGAGCGCTTATTTAAAGGTGCGCACACGAGCTAAGTAAATAACTTGTGGCCATTATCATATTTTTCTATGGATTTTGGGAGACAGAGTTCTTGGGTGCTGCATTCACAGTCTTACTTTGCGTATGTGTCCCAGTAGACCATACTGGGCTTCTGTAGATGACAACATTACCGTTTGGCTGGAGCACAAGTGCGTATTTGCCATACTCCCCACCTGTCTCGGTTCTCCACACTAGGGCGCCTAAATCGGAGATGATTTGTAGCTCACCGTTGCTTTGCAAAAGCAGCCTACAGTTGCTGCCCCTTTTTGGGGTATTTGATGCCCAAAGAACGATATCATTTTCATATAACACAAGATTGCAATCTCTTTGCATTGCAAAGTTATAGTTACCAATTGATAAGCTTTTGTCGGTGCTAAGTTCTTGACCACTTGTTAGAACATTGCCTGAGCCTGTGGGGAAGCCAAACCTTGTGGAGGAGCATGATGCGATGAGGAGTAGTAGGATAGAAGAGGAAAGGAGAGTACTAGCTGAGGCAATGTTGATAGCCATGATCAAAAAACCCCTTAATTAGATTGATTGTTGGTATAAATGATTAATATGATGATAGTTGCTTTCTTTTCCTTTCTTTTTATAATGTGGAAGAGCTGGCATGCTCGAGGAAAATTTAAAGATAAAACAAGTTGGAAAAGTTTTTGGACTTGATCAAGCCAACTGCAACAACAAAGACTTGTTCATGAAGGTAGCATTATTTATTTTTATTATGAATAAAATGGGCTTGAAATGTGTTAGACTTGATCTAGTCATTGGAAAAGAAACATTCATGATTATATTATTATTTTTCTTTTCATGTACTGAACATATTGTATAGGGTGCAAGAAGTGCCTGAAACTCTTGTAGTTTCAGAGACAAAAAAACATTGTAGTAGATCATTTCAAAGTCATAAATTTGGATGAAGGAAATTCCAAAATCTCTGTTACATAGAAGATGAATTTTTATGCAATTTTTAGAGCAAATTTATTCCAACATATATTGTATATTTAATGATATATGTTGTGGGAGCAACGAAGCATGAAAAACAGTGAACAAAAGAAAGCAATATAACAGTAAAACAACTTCTCAACAATATATTTTCAAAAGACTACTGTGTAACCTCCTCCTTCAGCCTCATATAGGAGAAGGTATACAAGCTAAAAGTGGAGAATCAAATGGTAAACGTCTATGTGTACTATAGTACTATATTTAATTATATAAGTAGTGGGGGAATGCAGCAAAACGGTAAGAGGTGGATGGTTCCCGGGTGTAGTAGTCCAGCATAACAGCCAGGTAAAGGTGTTTCCACATCAGTTCTCCCCCACTTTAGGAGGATTCGTGTCCAATGAATCAATTTATGTCGCTACCGAGTCAGCTGGATGGTAGGGACTAATGTCAGCGACGTTGAAAGTGGTCGATGTTAAAACATTGGACGGGAGATCCACTACATAGGCATTGTCGCTGATCTTGTGCTTGATAGCAACTGGACCAATCTTCCTCGGGCTAAGCTTCGAATGGGTACCAACTGGAAATCTCTCCTTCCTTAAGTGAACCATAACTAGCTCACCGGGTTGGAAGGTTTTGGCTCGGTGGTGTAAGTCCGCTGCTCGCCTGTATACTTCATTGGAGGTTTGCAAATTATTGTGGACAGTATCCAGCATCAACTTGAAGTCTCCCGCTAGCTTGGCAGCCTCCGTATTATGGCACTTCGGCAAGATTGCGATGCCTACAATATGATTAGGTGGTTTAGTGTAAACAACATTAAAAAGACACATACCATCGGAACGATTGAGCATGGAGTTGTAGGCAAATTCAGCTTGGCTCAAAATGTCGTCCCAATTCTTTGGATTGTCCTGCACCAAAATATCGTAGTATATTGCCCAGTGTATGATTCACCTCCTCAGTTTGGCCATCAATTTGAGGGTGATAAGCTGAACTTAATTTAATGTCAGTTTGAAGCTGCTTCCAGAGCTCCCTCCAAAAGTGGCTAACGAACTTGATGTCTCGATTTGAAGTGATGCTTCTGGGTAAACCATGGAGGTAGACAATTTCCATGAAGAATAAACGAGCAATGCCGAGTGCATCCGACGTTTTTTTAAAAGCTATAAAGTGAGTCATCTTGGAAAATCTGTCAACTACCACCATGATCAAGTCGAGGCCCTTCTTAGTTCGTGGCAAATTGAGTATGAAATCCATGATGAGGTCCTCCCAAATGGAGGTTAAAATCGACAAGGGGCTGTACAATCCTGTATTCTGACTATGGCCTTTATAAACTTGGCATACAGGGCAATTTTGCACATACCTCGCAACATCCTTTCGTAGATGTGTCCAAAAGAATTGTGATCGCTTTTGTTCTATAATTTTCTTCCTCCCCACATGTGCTGCCAACCCGCCATCATGCATCTCCCTTATTAACTATAAATGATGGATGAATCGAGAATGCATAATGAATTCCACTTAAATAAGAACCCATGATGAAGAGTATAATCATCAAATGGTTTCCCAGTCGAACACCATTCCCACAGTATAGTGAAGTCTTTGTCAGTACAATAGAGATCCTTAAGTGTCTCCAATCTAGTAATTTCCGACTGGAGTTGGACGAGAAGGGCAGATCGTCTGCTTAAGGCATCTGTAACTCTATTTTGTTGTCCTGATTTATGTTTTAGTATAAAACTAATTTTTTGTTGGAAGACAACCCATCTAGTATGAATTTTATTAATGCTTTTCTAGGTGTTCAAAAATTGTAAAGCTTAATTATCACTGCTTAAAACAAAATCATTGTGCAAGAGGTAATGTTTCCATTGCTTAAGGGCTTGAATTACCGCATATAATTCTTGCTCATATGCTGACCATTTCTTCCTAGCTGGGCTTAGTTTCTCATTGATGAACTCCACGGGTCTGTCATCTTGCAAAAGCACAACGCTGATTCCTACCATGGAGGCATTTGTATCGACATGAAATGCCTTGTTGAAGTCGGGGGCTGCCAACAACGGTGCTGAAGTGAGTGCATCCTTGATGGTACGAAAACTTCATTGTTGCTCGGTTCCCCATTTGAAGGAGCTGGATTTTAAACAATTAGTGATTGGGGCAATAATTATGCTGAAACCGTTGATGAATCTTCTGTAAAAGTTGGCTAATCCATGGAAGCTTCGGATCTCTATCAACGTGCTAGGTGGCGGCCACTTTTGAATAATGAGAATCTTGTTTGGATCCATGGCAACGCCTTTGGCCGAAATAATGTAGCCCATAAAATGAACATATGAAGTGGTAAATTCACATTTGGCCTTGTTTAAATATAACTTATGGAAGCGAAGCGCTTCAAGAACCCTGCGCAAATGTTTCCAATGTTCATCTAGAGATGGACTGAAGATCAAGATGTCATCGAAGTAGATCACACAGAACTTTCCCAATAATGGTTTTAAAACTTCGGACATCAATCATAAAAATGTCGCCGGCACATTGCACAAGCCAAATGTTATAACTTTCCATTCATATAAACCACTGTGTGTCTTGAAAGCAATTTTCCAATCGTCATCGGGCTGAATTCTAATATGGTGATATCTTCTTCTCAAGTCAAGCTTTGAAAAAACTTTAGCTTCTACCAAGTAATCTAACATGTCTTCTAACCTTGGAACTGGGATCCGGTACTTAACGGTGATTTTATTGGTAGCCCGGTTATCAACACATATTCTCCATGACACGTCCTTCTTAGGAACTAACAGCGCTGGCACCGCACATGGACTCAGACTTGGCTAAATCAGCTTCTTGTCAAGTAGCTCATCAATAATTTTCTGCAGTTGTAGGTGTTCAATGGGACTCATCTTATAGTGTGGTAAGTTAGGTAGTGACGCCCTTGGAGTAAAGTCTATTTGGTCTTGCATAGACCGCATGGGAGGTAATCCATTAGGGAGGCTTGTGGATACGACATCTGCAAAATCAGCTAGCAATTGAGTCACTTCAGACGGATACTTGGCTGGTGTTATCTCGGGATTGGCTTCAGCTAACAAAATAGCAATAATTGACTTTGACTCCTTTCCCATCTTTAACAGTGAGCTGCCCGAAATAATGCCCAGTCTGCGATCTCTGTCTTTGTCGGCTGGGTGTTTTGTAGTTGGCAACAGCCATAAGTTACGACCCTTCCACTCGAAAGAATAAGCATTAGCTCGCCCGTCGTATATGACTCCTGTGTCAAATTGCCACAGTCTACCAAGAATTAAATGGCAAACATCTATATCAAGAACGTCGCAAAGTATCTTAGTAGTATAGTGCTTCCCAATTTAAAAGTGTACTCGACACATATCAAACACCTGAATATCTAAGCCTTTCTTAACCCAATTAATCTTATAAGGATTTGGGTTTTTGGTGGTCTTAAGCTACAGGTCTTGCACGACTGCTCTAGAGATAATGTTTTCGGTGCACCCGTTGTCAATCAAGTAGTCACACACCTTCCCCTTTATAGTACACTTAGATCTGAAGATATTTTGAGCAACAATTTCTGTAACATACATATAACAGGTTCCCCTTCATCCCCAGCAATTTCTTCATATTCTTCCTCGCCTTCAACTTCTGCCACATAGTTGTGCGGCTTTGATTCCCCTTCGTGGAGTTGTAGTTGCTGGCAGTTTGGACATTCATTAGACTTATGACCAGGTTGAAAGCACCAGAAGCATTTCAGTGTAGTTGGTCGGCCATAAGGATTTTCTTTTGCTGGACCTTTCATCTTATTCTGAACTGTTTGCGGAGGCGGCATTGTTGCCGGCAAAAATTTAGGAGCTGACTTTGATACGCTGTTCTGATTGGAACCTTGTCCACGATTATCTGATACAGTAAAATCATTAAACTTTCGACGTTGAGGTAATGAGCGGGCTGGTCGATTATACTACATTTTGGCCTTCAATGTGAAATTAATCACCTGGGATAGCGACCACATAGAATTTAGCTCTAATATATCTTGTATAGCTTCCTTCAATCCTCCTATGTAACGAGCTACTATTTGGTTAGTAGTTTCGTTCAGGTTATTGCGGGCACTAAGACGGTAAAACTCCTCTATGTAATCGCTCATGCTTTGTTGGCCCTGCATACACTGTTTAAATTTCATGTAGAGTATTTGTTCATAATCTGTGGGCAAATAATGACTTTGTAAGAGTTGCTTCATTCTAGTCCAAGTCCGGATGTTGCCCCTTCCTTCCCGGTGTTGACTTTGTAGTAATTGCTACCACGAAGCACTCACACTGCCCTTCAGCTGGCACGCAACATATTTTACTTGTTTATCTTGTGGAATATCCATGTATACGAAGAATGTCTCTACAGATCGTTCCCAATCTAGAAAATCCTTAATATGTAATTTCCCATAAAAAATGGGATATCCATTTTCACCTTAAATTCTCCTTGGTGTCTCGGTGGCAAATTATTGCGGTGTCGTGGATGAGGGAAATACGGTGGAATTTCTTCATCACCTAAGTCAGAAGCATTCTGTTGCTGCTGAAAACCAAGAGCAATGTTCAAATTAGTCAGTTCTGGCATGTCGTTCTGGATTCGGCGACCGCTTCTATCGTGATGAGGAGCTTCCGATGGGTTGGGGATACAGCTGGTGGTGGCAGTTGAACATTACCGCCGCCGGCTTTGATATTCTGAAACTCTAACTGTACTTCTATGGCGAATTGACGAAACTCTGTCTTGAAGTTCCTTCAATTGTTTAATGATCTTGGATTGAGTCGCCCATAGAGTACGTTCACCTTGATCTCCGTCAAAGACAAGTTGTCTGCTGCTCTCAGCCATTTCTTACTTCCAAGCTTTGATACCAGAATGCTGTGGGAGCAACGAAGAAGGGAAAAACAGAGAACAAAAGAAAGCAATATAACAGTAAAACAAATTTTCAGCAATATATTTTCAAAAGACTACTGTGTAACCTCCTCCTTTAGCCTCATATAGGAGAAGGTATACTAGCTAAAAGTGGAGAATCAAATGGTAAACGTCTATGCGTACTAGAGTACTATATTTAGTTATATAAGTAGTGGGGGAATGCAGCAAAACGGTAAAGAGGTGGATGGTTCCCGGGTGTAGTAGTACTGCATAACAGCCAAGTAAAGGTGTTTCCACATCAATATATAGTTCTTTTATCATTTTGAATTAGAACCTTAAAGCTTACCTAATTTGTTCATGGTAGCCTGATCGGTGGATCTCAAATCCGTTATCTTTTCTCTGTTCATAGCATTGGTAAGACAAATCTTGTCATAATTTTGGGAGCAAATTTATAACCGACTAATGAGCAAGCTGATACATCAAACTTGAATTTAGCTAACTAACTCTAGATTGGATCAAAATGTAAATGCTTGTACCTATTAATGGCCATTCAAACTTATTACTTTTATGCATATATATATATATATATATATATATATATATATATATATTAGAATAGATAATTGATTGAACTAAATAAAATAGAGCCAAGTATGCGTTGTATTATTAGAAGATTGAATTATGCTGAGCCATTTTTTGAATAAATTTTCTAATCTATTAAAATGGTGCTCTATAAAGAGCAAATTATTCCAAAATTATTTTTGTAATAACATCACTCACATATTTAAGTAAACTTATTTTTTACTCAAAAAATTTTAAGAGCATATCAATTATTTGATATTTTTAGATTAATATATTACTTATTTATTTGATATGAGATTAAGGGTTCATTTAGGACGGCTTTTTTACGGCTTCTGAAAGCAGCTTTTGAGTACAAAAATTTTAATCTTTGTACTGAAAAGCTATTTTAAAGAGTAAAAAAGCCGTCACAAATGAAACCTAAATATGAAACCTCAGATAACTCAACAAATAATTTCCCCTATAAATAACCAAAGAAATCTTCCGCAACTTTTATAAATACTCTGATCCCATAGAAAAAAATAATCATTTAAGATTTATATACCGAAATGTACTCTAAAATTACTTTAAATTTTTAACTAAAAAATTATATCACTGACATAAACACAATGATAAAGTTAGGAATTTTCTAATGGAGATTTTTATTAAGTTTTTTATTAGCTATACTTCTATTAATTATCATTATAATTAAAATTTTAATAACAATATCATAATTAACCATATTTTCATATACAAATCAGAGTTAGAAAGAGATGAAGAATAATAGGATAAAAAATGATTAATCATATTTGATATATCACTGAAAAATTATCTTGATCAAGCACGAATCTCGAGGCAAAATCAAGTTAGAAACTGTAAAAATTAAATCAGGGACCATCCGAACTCCAATTTCAGCAAACCTACAGTCGAACTCAACGTCTCAGAAATACGAACTCAACGACACCAAATTTGACCCAATCCAAGCTCAAATGGGTCCAAATCCAAGACCCAAAGCGCTTTTGGAAGGTTCAAACCACAATTTGGATTACCAAACGATTTCCAAATGTGACATGCTTATAGTCGAATCCAGTGGCTCGGCGAATCCAACAAGCCTAAGATCATCAAATTCTGATATCATTAAGACATCCAAATGTTCGATAAACGCTCTATGATCGGGAGAATCAATACTGGCCATCCGATGGAGCGATCTGAACCTATCCCGGATCTTCTCGATATTTACGAGATGTGCCACTCATAAAAATCTATAAATTGACCTCCATTCTTTATATGAAGAGAACTTTTGTCTAGAGATTGGAGAGAGCTCTGAGGCTGCAAGAGCTCTAGCACCACCACCGGCAAACTCCCATCGACTGTCGCCGGACTTCCACCCGGCCGCCGACCTTCGCCGGACTTCCACCTGGCCGCCACTCGACGCCAGAGCTTCGCCTGACTGTTGATTGACGCCGGATTTCCACCCGTTTTCCAACTGACGCCAGACTTTCGTCCGACCTTCATTTGTAACTAGACTTCAACCTGACGGTTGATTGTTGTAATCTGATTGTCCCTACTTCAAGGACAAGTCAATCACTTGTAATCAATTCAAGTACTAGTATAATCATTTCAGCTGGGCGTGGCCCCATGGTTTTTTTCTTTTTCAGGGCTTTCAATGTAAAAATCTTAGTGTTTTCTTTTTTCTTCTATTTGTGAGATGGATATTTGTACAATGCTAAGACGAAAAATACTAACTCTATCGACGCGTATATTCTAGCCCGCAACAGTTTGGCGCTATCTATGGGAATCTCAATCCCACCCTTTTAAGTACGAGCAAAGTCCTGCTTCAATGGCTAACAGGCGTAGTAATCACAACAACAGAGTCTCTCCCTCCAACTCACATCAATCCAGGAATCAGTCCATGAACCCGGACGCCAGGCATCTACTTCTTTCTTTCATGGTGGAAGGAATCCTGTTGGCGAAGGAGCAGCAGGGCCATCCTTGGAAGATCACATCCGAGAAATGGAGGAGTCTCATAATGAGATCCTTCAACTTCTTCGGGGCACTCGCCAACCAGCACTAGCACATTAAGAGGAGATCCATCTCCCTCGAGATCCATCACTAGCTGGGGATGTTTGACCTAAATATGTTCATACATAGATCCCTCTCCCTTAGTCAAGGGGTCACCCTCTATCACAGCCAGAGCTCGAACTCATTGACACGGCTAGCTCTACCCATCCTTTTTGTATGGGTCGGCCAACTCGTGCCATCGCTGAGGACTCGGCTCAACCTCACGCCATTGGAATCCCGCACATGCCCTACGTGATGAATTACGATGATTAGTCCAAGAAGAGTTTTCTTTAAGACAAACTCTTCATCATCGAGACTTCCAGGAGTCATCACCCCTAATGGAAGATATCCTTCAACACCCGTCAGCTTTTCAACACCCGTCAGCTCGCAAGCATGTCAGGCTTCTTGGTTCATGTTCTAGTAGGCTCATCAAGTGGTTTGTAGAACTGGGAGAGTTTGACATCCACTACATGCCTAGACCCAGTATAAAATCTCAAACAATTGTATATTTTATAGTTGAATGTACCATCCTCATATCTGATGAGCCACAAAATATTTCTCCTTCTTCCCCGTTCTGGGCGTTGTATGTTGATGGAGCTTCTGAAAATTCTGGCGTCGGGATTGGAATTCTGTTAGTCTCTCCACAACAAGTTATCTTGGAGTACGATCTTTAATTTAAATTCCCTACAACGAATAATGCAGCAGAGTATGAGGCCCTTATTTCTCGTCTGAGGCTGACAATCAACTATGAGGTGCAGAACTCGGTGATCCACACTGATTCGTAATTGATCGCCTCTCAGGTGAAGGGGGATATTTATGATTTGGAGGTGAAGGTTTTAAAGTTGGAGTGTATAGAGGAGGGCTTCATCAGAGATTTTCTGAAGGGTATCCGTCTAGTGCATCGTAAGACTTGATAATTATATTGAAGGTAACAGACTTCTTAAACTCTTATATGACTCTTGAAGGAGACTGTTCTGATTTGGACTTGGCTTCTATCTCAGACATCAAACACTGGAGCCTTTTGTTCTCATTTTCAATCACTGCTAACTTCTTGTCAAAAAATTTACTGATCTTTAAAGTACTGATTGATCGCTACCTGAGCCTCCACCAACTCAATATAAAGATGATCTCTCTGTTAATTCTGTAAAGAGGTTGAAGTTTCCATAGTAGCCAATTCTACTCTACATTCTGCTAACTGCTCCTCCACAATCTTCATCTCCTTAACTTTGCCATCATACTTCTTCTTGCCATCATACTTCTTCTTATATTCTCTCTGAAGATACTTGACCTTCACAAACTCGCTGTTCCAGTCATTTAAGGTCTTGATTATTTTAATTTCGAGATCCATGCATCGTACCAATTGAAACAGTAAGAAAAATCATATAAGGGACATATCTTTATGAAAGTATACCTAAAAAAAGTAAAGAAGGAAAAATATCTCACTTATTTGTTTAGCTTGTCGACGGCCAATACATTGATGTTTCAAAACATCCTCTGGAATATGTGACTTTGATGGAGAAGAAGATTGATTTTTATCAGTGACTATCAGAATCTCTTCCACCCTTTTCTTCTTGGATGTCTGCAGATCACCCTCATTCTCTGATCGTTTAAGAGGAGCCTTTGAAAGTTAAAGAATTTTCTCTTAGACTTTGGCTGACTTTTTTAGCATATGAGCATGTGTTCTCCCACTATGAGTAGATAGTCCAACTTTGAACAAATACTCCTCATTCACATATATGCTCAAATAACGTACCTCATAGTAAAGAATATCCACATCAGAAAGTTTGAGCATCTTCAGTAGATCCTCTGCTCCAACATGAAGGGGGATGGGTAACTCCTTTAATTTTTCCCATTTTTTCAAGAGATTCTAGTCATTATATACAAAGAAGAAATCACTAACCCAGCTCTTTGACGGATCCTGAGTGCGAATATCCAACCATTTGGATCTGAAGGAGATACGACCCTATGTATCAAAAATAAAATGACCCATCCGAGAAAGGCACTCTGGGGATAACACCACCCCACGATCTCAAAAAAATATGATCAATCCCAGTACGACTAATATTGCTCTATAAGAAAGTTGGGACTAACTTACTTCACATGTTGCTGAAATGTCAATCAATTGTGGGGCGGGTGGAAATCCAAATCCTGCTCGTAAGCTAAACTCATACACTGTTAAAAAGCATGGAGGAGTAGAACAAGCACGATCTAGCTTTGAAGGCACCTTCATCACCAGATCATTGGGGAAGTGGAATTTCTTCCTAAAAATAATCAATGAATCGCTAGTTATGGTTGTGACGATATCATCAATCTTGGCCACCCTATGAGTTTTCTTCAGCCCCTCAAATTGGATAGCAGGGCGATCTCCTTTAGCTGGGGGGATTTTAGTTGAGGTGTGGTCACCCATTTAAATTTCTAGTGGTACTAATTTTGTGTAGGAAAAGTCACCTACAAAAAATAGTGGAATGCCTCTAGAGTAAAGAAAAAAAGAGGGGGGGGGGGAGAAAGAGGAAGGCCATAAATTTTAACTTCTACACAAGGAGAGGGGCATTGATCTTGTGTAGAGAAAGTCACCTAAAAAAATAGTGAAATGTCTCAACTGTTAGAAAGTTAGAGGGAGAAGAAAGAAGGGAGAAATGAGTAATTTTTCCCTTACCCAAGGGGGGTATTTATAGTTGCAAGAAGGGAGAAGATAAAAAGTCTCCCTAGAAAATTTTATAAAAAATTAAATATAAATTTTTAATTTTAAGAGATAAAAATTAATTATCTTCATAAATATATAAGAATTCAAAAAGTCATTCCATAAAATTTTAGAATTTTAAAAGCCTAAATCATACATGAAATAATTGATTTAATTAATTATCTTCATAAATATATACGAATTCAAAAAGTTATTCCATAAATTTTTGAAATTTTAAAAGCCTAAATCATATATGAAATAATTAATTTAATTAATTATATTCATATAAGATATTCAAAAGGTCATTTCAGAATTAAAAAAAATTTCAAATACATTAAATATATTAAACAATAATAAATATAAATACATTTAATAATAATAATAATAATAATAATTTTAGAGGCGGCGTAACAACCACCTCATTAAAATGTTGAAGGCCAAATAGCCTTCCAAAATAATAATAATAATAATAATAATAATAAATACTATAGCAATACGAACTGTAGTGATGGTTAATGCGGCTACGAATAACTTTGTTGTTGCCATAGCAGAAATCGTGATTGCAGAAATTACTGTAGCGAAGCATTGTAGCAAGCAGTGGCAATTGAACTGTTGCAGAAATTACTGTAGTGCCTGCACTATTATTACTATAGCGTAATTGTAGTAGCAGGAAAAAATAAGAAAATTGGACCGGATAGTCCAAATCAAATGTTTTTGGGGTTCCCAGAATCATTTTTTGACGTCCCAGACTTAATTTTGACACTTTCGAAGCTTAACAGAGCTTCTATGATTAAATTTGAGCAAATTTAAATTTTTGGAACGCAATTTTTCGATATTTTTTGCAATCCAAAATACTGTGACATGTATTTGTTAACTTCTGGAGCTTCGACGTCTGAAAATACGGGGGTAACTGATATGTCGTTGAAAAATTATTTTGATCGAGCACGAATCTCGAGGCAAAATTAAGTTAGAAACTTCAAAAATTAAATCGGGGACCATCCGAACTCCAATTTCAGCAAACCTACAATCGAACTGAACGTCTCAGAAATACGAACCCAACGACACCAAATTCGACTCAATCCAAGCTCAAATGGGTCCAAATCAAAGACCCAAAGCGCTTTTGAAAGGTTCAAACCACAATTTGGATTACCAAACGGTTTCCAAATGTGGCATGCTTATAGTCGAATCGAGTAGTTTGACGAGACGAATCCAACGAGCCTAAGATTATCAAATTCTGATATCATTAAGACATCTAAATGTTTGATAAACGCTTTATGATCGGGGGAATCAATACTGGCCATCGATGGAGTACTTCGAACCTACCCCGGATCTTCTCCATATTTATGGGGTGTGCCACTCATGAAAATCTATAAATAGACCCCCATTCTCCATAGGAAGGAGACTTTTGGCTAGAGATTGGAGAGAGCTCTGAGGCTGCAAGAGCTCCAGCACCACCACCGGTGAACTCCCATCGACTGCCGCCGGACTTCCACCTGGCCGCCGACCATCGCCGGACTTCCACCTAGCCGCCACTCGACGCCAGAGCTTTGCCCGATTGCCGATTGACGTTGGATTTCCACCTGTCTGCCAACTGATGCCGGGCTTTTATCCAACCCTCTTTTATAACTAGACTTCAACCTGACGGTCGATTATTGTAATATGATATTCCCTACTTCAAGGACAAGTCAATCACTAGTAATCAATTCAAGTACTAGTGAAATCATTTCAACTGGGCGCGGCCCCGTGATTTTTCCCTTTTTATGAGCTTTCGATGTAAAAATCCAGGTGTTTCCTTTTTTCTTCTGTTTGTGAGCTGGATATTTGTACAATGTTAAGACGAAAAATACTAACTCTATCGACGCGTATATTCTAGCCCGCAACAATATTTTTATTTTAATAAAAAAATAAACAGTAACAATGCAAGAAAATAAATAAAGATTATAAAATTTCCACTTATGCATGAGCATCAAATACTCTCCCAAAAATTTCTCCCTCATAACAAAGTTAGAATTTTGCAAATTCTAATTTTAGTTGGATGTAATTAGAAATCAGTTAATATGAATTTTTCAACTTTCGAAACTTCTTCCAAATTCTTAATAATAATAATAATATAATGTTAAGAATTAAGACAATTGAGTGTCTTTAATTTGACTAATTAAGCAGACGCAGAGCATCTAAGAAGGCTAATTACTAATAAGAGTTTCGGACTGAGGGCTATGGATGCCTTTACGGCATTTAGTAGCAGTTCAATAGTTCTATAAGGTTGACCATTTGGCGTCATTTACGGTAAGGAATTCATTAATGGAATTGGTGGTGGAGACTAAAATAGCAAACGAAGAGATGAATGATTCTTTGATTTTTTGAGCAAGCCAACCCTCTCTCGCTGTAAATGGGAATGAAAAGAAAGCAACTAAGATCATAGCTCGCTAGTAAACCTTCCATCCTTCAAAAAGGAGTTTCTCATCATGGCTATTAACATTGCCTCGGCTACTACTCTGCTTTGCTCTTCTATCCTACTGCTCCTCATCGCGTCATGCTCCTCCACGAGCTTTGGCAATGTTCTAAAACCTGGTGATAGACTTCATGCTGGGGAACTCTTACCATTTGGCAACTACAAATTCGCAATGCAAAGAGATTGGAATATTGTGTTATATGAAAATGATATCATTTTTTGGGCATCAAAAACCCAAGGAAGAGGCACAAGCTGTAGCCTGTATTTGCAGGTACTGGTGAGCTTCTCATCATCTTTGGCTTAGGCACCCTAGTGTGGAGAAGTGAGAAAGGAACAACATGGCAACTATGCACTTGTTCTTCAACCAAATGGTAATGTTGTCATCTACGGAAGTCCAGTGTAGTCTACAGGTACTGTTTCTCCAGTTAGAGCTATCCATGCACCACCTTCAAAGACCCTTATTAATAATCCCTAAGAGTAGAATGGTTTACATGCACCAAAATAATAACTTTGCTAGTGTGTGCTCCACTAAGGATGTATGACCAATCCAATGTTGTTTATTAGAGCATTGCCTGATGACGTTATCCTGTGTGCAAGAGATCAGATAGAATCCACCAAGGATCGATTATGCCTTGATTGGGATGGGACGAATGCCGTGTTGTTAGGGAAAAAATTATTTATGCAGATTTGTATTTCTCCTATTTTATAATAGAATACTGTATTGAGATTAAAGTACAGTCTCAGGAAACTGACACAATATTCTACAATGGATTCAATATCAAAATAGGGTTTTAGAAAATGATATTTCTATGATCAAACACAATTCAAAGGATAACATATCATCTTGAGAGATAAACCTGAAATTCTATAGAATGTGTTTAAAAATAGAAATATAATTTTAAAAATTTATCCCTTCTTTTGATTAGATGCAGTAAGGAGAACATTATATCATCTTAAAAGATAAACATAATATTCTTCAAGACATCTAAAAATAAGAATGAGTTTTCTAAAATTCATAATTTCTAAGATCGAATATAACAATTGAAATATTATATTATCTGAAAAGACAATAATAACATTTTACAAGCACATTTAAAATTAGAAATGAGTTTTTTTTTAAAAGATATCTGCGTTCTCAAAGATTTTTTTCTTATTTTATAGGAATAAAATAAGATTTATTTTAATCTGGAGTTCTCGAATCTCTATAGGGGCAAGCCCCTATAGTTAATTTTATCTTAAGAGGTGCTCCTAAGAAAACTCTCGATTAAAGCAATAATTTTATACTCTTTGATTACAAAGTAGAATACTAGGAAAGAAGTAGGAATTTTCCAAGGAGAAAGCTCAACGTTGAACAGTTCTTAACGAGCCAAAGGAGAAAAAGTAGAAGGTGCCAGATTTTGAGAAGCTCAAAGGTAGCCCTAGTCTATCCTATGTTAAGCTTTACATTTTAAGAGAGAATTTTCATATTTAAATTGACATTTTATTAAAAATTTAGGATCATATTCTCAGAGGGTAAGGACTTAAAATTTGAAAATCTACCTCAAAACTTAAATCTAATTTGGGTACTACAAAGTAGTGACCCGAATCTATCTAATGAAGTACAAATTTGGATTTACCCCGGCCTGGATTGGGAAGCCAGCTAACCACCTAGGCACTTTAAAATTATGTGTTCAGTTTCTTTATGAAAGATGGGTAGGGATGTTGTTTAAATTTTGAGAAATTCGGGGCCGACATCTAAGACAAATCCTAATTAGCCTCTCAACTTATGTAGGGTAAATGATGCATGAAAATAAAATGTAATTAAAATTTTAGACTCTTTTAATTTGTATATAATATAATATATGCTAATTGACTCGAAAGCATAAAATGATTATGAAGCAGCTTTAAAATCAGGCTTAAAAAATAAAATTTTTCCTAGAGATTGCACAACATCCCCTTGATAAAATTGCACCCTAATAGGCTAGGTGGTTTGCTATAACCCACAAGCGGGGAGGTGTCTAATAAGAAAGAGAAAGTAATAATATGTATATATGCTAACTCTCGACGGTCCCGGGCTTACTTCTTAGATCATTAGAGTTTCTATGTGAGCCTAAAAATTTTATTAAAATTTTAAGTATAAAAATTTTATTCATAACCTTACAAAACTCTGATCGTATCCAAGCTAAAACAAAACACGGCATGCAAGAAAACCTAAAAAAATAGGCAATTCTAATGTGCAAGCAATGTAAACAATCAAATTTAAATTATCCAATATATAATGTCCACAGTCTATATGGCAAGTGCTATTGTACTTACAACCCAGGGTCTGCTAAAAAAGTAAAGTGGCCGGGTACCACTGACAATAAACCTGGATTCTAATCCTAACAATGACGCAAATGATTTTGAAATGGGACATCTCTTCTTTTCTTTACTTCTTCGTCTTCTCTCCTTGGTCTTCTTTCCTTTTGCAAGCTTCCTGGATCTGTCAATTCTAGATACCAAAATGAAAAGAAACTCATCCCCGAAGGGGTATTTTCTTTTCTCTTTGGATATTAAAATCATCAAAACTTAGCTTTCCAAATAGAAGAAAACATTCTTCAAAGGGATATTATCTTCTTTTTGGATTCCAAATTAGGTATGATATCCCACTTTCAAGTCACTTTCAAGTCACTTTCACATTACAACACTTTTTTAAACATATTTACATTACATTTCATCATAAAAGAAAAACTAGACCACCTACAAGGTAATCCTAAGTAGTTATAACAAAATTGTCCCAAGCAATTATATATTTGTATTTAAATTTAATTCATCAGTCACACTTGGCCATGCTCTTTTAATTTTAAGGGGGTTTAATATTTTGTACTTGCAGAAACTTTTATCAGTTTAAATCTTTAATTTACCCCTTTTGATTTAGCCCTACACGAGCATGACCACCTGCATAAAATTCTGTGAGCATCTAGATCGTTCTTAACCTAGGGGTAATTTATTGCCTATCACATCAATTCTCAAATTGCAGAAATAAATAAATACATCAACTATTGCAACCAGCATACAGTGAAAATCTCAAGAAAACTCGTCACACAACAGGAAGAAAGTAAACACTGGCCTAACATAAAGCTAGAGTCAGTTATCCTAGCAAATAAATCTAAGTGTGTGTAGTAGGCTGTGTGGTTTGGGTAGATCCTAGGTTAATTATTAGTTGGGGTTTTCTAATTGATTGGATTTAGTTTGTTAAAAGGCCCAGAGAGTTTTGTGTTCAAGTTTAAATTTTAGTGTCTTTAGTATTTTGAAATTTATTTTAAATCGAATTTTAACTGTTAACATTGATTAATAAGATTGGTTATCTATGATATTTTAATTAACCATTTTAATCATTAGAATATTTAATTTAATGATTTATTGAAGTTTTAATGATTTATTAGATTTTTATATTTATTTTTATTTTTATTATTCGTATTATTTACTTGATTGGAATTTATTAACCCTTCTTTAAAAATTGTTTAAGATTTTTTTGGATACAAGTTTATGATTTTAATGATTTTAATGATTTTTGTTTTAATTTAACAATTAATTTACCGTTACTATTTTTAAAATTTTAATTCATACATTTATTTTATAGTTGGTTTGAATTATTATTTAGGATTGATTGTGTTTGGGTTAAAGATATTTACTAAACCTAAATTGAGATGTCACTAAATTTTCTATATTTGATGTTTTCTTTCATAAATGGTGCATGCATCCTAAATCTAAGTTCTCTAAGTCCCGTCCTTAATTTTTGTCCTTAAGTATCACTAATAGTATATGGGATAAAAAATATTATTACTAACCCTTTGAACATACATGCACATGAAAATTAGGTTTTGGGTTCTAAAATAAATAAAATTAATCTAGTAAAAATAAAGTTTCTACAAGATTCTAAAGTTGGGGATCGAGCAATCAAGAGGCTCCTAAGGGCTTCTAAGTTTTAAGAAAACTTACAACATCGGGGCTATGAGCCAGTGATTCCGCCCGTAGCACCTCTACCCGGTTAGATAGAGGCGACTGACACCTTTAGTCCGCTTTCTCTTGTTTACTTGATTGGTATCGTTCATTGCAGTTCATACAAATAAAGATAAGAAAATAGGGAGTAGAAGTGCATTTAATAATTATAATTGGAATAATTAAAAAAACATAATTTAAATCCAAACGTATCTTTTTTCGGGCTTACACACCAATTCGATTGATCACCTTTTGAACTTTTCACTTTTAAATGCATACTTTGTATTTTTCCAACATTCACCCCCAAGGCACAAGAAAGGGAAGAAGAAGGAGAGAGAGAGAGAGAGAGAGAGAGAGAGAGAGAGAGAGAGAGAGAGAGAGAGAGAGAGAGAGTCTTTTGTCGTTCAACACTTTCATTTTCTAATAAACACCCAACTAAACCACTCTCCAACACCCACACCTTACCTCTCAACACGTATACACACAATTCATCTTTAACACTCACATTCACAATTCACTTTCAAAAACATACACTTTCACCTTTTAAAGATCACACAATCACCTTTGATAACATACACCTATCAAAACACTTTACCTTATCAAAACTCCACAATCCGTTATTCCTCTCTCTCACACATCACCCTTCAACATACACACAAAATTCACTTCAACAATCTATACACTTCATTGTTCCACATTTCACATTATTGTGCTTTCCAACACACATACACACACATATTTTTCCACATTTACATATTTCAACTTACAAAAATGCACACTTCACCATTCAAAGATCACACACTGCACTTCTCATTTAAACATACACTCACTTTGCTTTCCACAATCCACACTCTTCACTTCTTAATCTACACATAAAGAGCACTTTTCAAGACACACACTTCCTACACTTTACTTTTCACATAGATATTTCATTTTTCTCAAAATTTTTACAACTCACCTTAAAAAAAACACTTTTTACTTTTCAACATAACACACTTTATTTTTCAAAATCACTCACATTTCACCTTTTACTTTTTGAAATACATTCACACTTTTCAACTTTTCACAAAGTCACACATTTTGTCTCCCAACACACAATTATCTTTTCTAAGACCATAAAAAGAAAACATCCATATATGAAACTAAAGTTCAACTATGTGTACCAATCTCCACCAATCATGACCCATCGAAAGCACCCATACACTTTTCACTTTCTAACACATACATTGTTCTCTAACAACCACTTGCTTCCTTTCATGAATACAAAGCATTATTTCATCATCTCCAACATTCATATTTCCTAAACTTCATCATCTCCAACATTCATATTTCCTAAACAACTCATGAGACTTTCCAACTATCTCTATTTGCCAAGAATTCATAACACATCCCATTGCTAACACGAGGGTATTGGAGCTTCGATCAGGACTTGTTTGAAAGTAAGAACTGCAGTGCTTTCTTGATAGCACCAATACTCTAAGAGAAAAGTTCTCCATTACCACAACGTTAAACTTATAAGTTTCTTAATGAGAAAATCAAGTTCTGTAAATAATAGAAAAGAAAGAGAGATCAAATGTCAATGCATTTCAAACCCCACTTCAAGATTCATGCCTTCCTCAAATTGTCATTACCATTCCATATGGATGCAACAAAAATCACTTCAGACTTTCTCTTGCTTTAACTATCATATAAGACTATCCATACCACATTGCTTACTTTGAAAATAAATGCTCATATAATGCATGACTTCCACTCAAATACCTTTTATTGAAACTACGAAAACCTCTACATTTTGTCATGCTCCAAAGTAGAAAGTATGTTGGAACTCAAAAGGTTATTTTATCATCATGGTTATCACTAGCCTCTGCATACATACTAAACTCTCAGCTAGGGCAAGAGAGGTGATCGGACGCGATTGCTAGAGACGATCGATTAGGGTAGGTCTGTGAGACTAAGGCCTTGATTCGGTGGCTAGGGCCAGCGTCGGACCTCCTTAGGGGCTTCAGTTTCGCAAGAGAGATGGAGAGGGAGGGAGTTCGGTCTGCTTCCTTGGGCGTGCGAACAAGAGAGACGAGAGTGGGGGATTCATCCTTGAGCTTCTTGCGAACAGAGAGGGGAAGCAATTTGCGAAATAGAGAGTAAAGGGGGTGTGGGGTTCAGTTCAACTAGCCTAACCG
Organism: Dendrobium chrysotoxum; assembly: GCA_019925795.1. Classification (NCBI taxonomy): domain Eukaryota; kingdom Viridiplantae; phylum Streptophyta; class Magnoliopsida; order Asparagales; family Orchidaceae; genus Dendrobium; species Dendrobium chrysotoxum. Next base: position 93,222,801 of record CM034305.1, on the reverse strand, counting down.
CCTCCTAAGCCCTAATGCTTTCAATATATGCTAAATTACAATCTTACCCTTTTCTTTATTTCATAATTAAAAGCTTAGATTAAAGCATGATTTAGAGAGGGATTCAATCGCTGAGATTAAATTTGAAAGTTTAAGAATTATTTATAGGTTAGCTTGGAATGAATTTGATATTTAAAATAATAATAATAATTATTATTATTATTATTTTATGATAATTTTAATTTTAAAGAAAGAATAAAATTTCAACTGATTAAATTTATCCCATTTATACCAGTTCAATTCCAATTGAGTCGAGGCGAACTAAATTAGCTCGATTTAGGAGCTTGAGTCAAAACTATGTCAGTGGGTGTCCACCTAAGGAAAATCCTAAGGCGATGTATATACTAGGTTATGAAGACCTAGGAGCTAGAGATGGATTTTGAGAGAATTAACCTCGAATAATGAGGTCAACACGCGTGTATCCCGAATTGTGTATCCTGAATCAAAGGTGAATAATGATAAATTTTTAGACCGTTATTACTTTTTTGAGGTCGAGATTAAGACCTTCCACTAAGAGTAAAAGTCCAGTTAGGGACTGCATAAAGCTTGCAATCTATTGGAAGCATCATTACATTTACTAGAAGCTTTATGAAAAATAGTTTCTCAAGATATCGTCTTGGATGTTGAAAGTATTTGAGGAATCTTCATGACCACAGCTGCAGTCAAGGTTTTCCCTCAGCCCATAACTAATTCCATAAAATTGATGCAGTAATAGCTGATGTCATGACATTAACATGAATGATCTTTCGAGATTGGAGCAATAGTTTCCCCTTAGTTAGGAACGGCATTTTCACAACAGCGCCAAACTGTTGTGTCCTGGAATATTCATGGTGATAGAGAAATATAAAGTTTAACATCCTAGCTTTATACGAAGATCCAATACACAATTAGATAAAAGAGAGGGGTGTAGCTTTTATAAGAGACACCATAGTTTTTTATGTGAAACCCCCTAAAAAGGGGGAAAACTATGGGGTCTGGCCCAGTTTGAATGAATCCACTAATATTTACAGTCAATTACAAATGAGGCCCTTCCTTGGGGGAAGGCCTTGGTTTGATGTAGTAAATATACATCATATAGAGTGCATTACATGGTAGGAATTGGAAGAATCAGTATTAACATATTTGTTTAGTCGGTAGAACCGTAGTCGACAGGAGAAAGAGGTTAGAAAGACCGTAGTTGGATGACGATGGTCGGAAGGACCATAGTCGATGGGTGACAGAGGTAGAATGACCTTTATTTGGTGACAGAGATTGGAAGGATCATAATTGATGGACAACAAAGGTTAGAAAGACCGTAGTCTGGCGATAGAGGTCGAAAGGGCAGTTATCTGGTGGTGGAGGTCAAAATGATCGTAATCGGTAGACGTTGGAAGTCGGAAAGATCGTAGTCTGGCAACGGAGTTTGGAAGGATCATAGTCAACGGGTACGGAGGTCAGAAGGACTGTAGTCAGTGGACGATAGTGGTCACAAAGAACGTTGTGTGTTGATGGAGGTAAGAAGGACTATAGTATACAGACGATGGTGTTCAGAAAGAGAGTTGTGTGGCGACGGAGGTCAGAAGGGCCGTAGTCGGTGGGGATGAAGATCAGAATGACTGTAGTCTGGCGACAGAGGTCAGAAGGACTGTAGTCGGTAGGCGTCGAAGGTTAGAAGGATCGTTATCTGGCGACGGAGGTCGGAAGAACTGTAATTGGGCGACGGATGTCCGGAGAAAGAGGTTAGAAAGACCGTAGTTGGATGACGATGGTCGGAAGGACCATAGTCGATGGGTGACAGAGGTAGAATGACCTTTATTTGGTGACAGAGATTGGAAGGATCATAATTGATGGACAATAAAGGTTAGAAAGACCGTAGTCTGGTGATAGAGGTCGAAAGGGCAGTTATCTGGTGGTGGAGGTCAAAATGATTGTAATCGGTAGACGATGGAAGTCGGAAAGATCGTAGTCTGGCAACGGAGTTTGGAAGGATCATAGTCAACGGGTACGGAGGTCAGAAGGACTGTAGTCAGTGGACGATAGTGGTCACAAAGAACGTTGTGTGTTGATGGAGGTAAGAAGGACTATAGTATACAGACGATGGTGTTCAGAAAGAGAGTTGTGTGGCGACGGAGGTCAGAAGGGCCGTAGTCGGTGGGGATGAAGATCAGAATGACTGTAGTCTGGCGACAGAGGTCAGAAGGACTGTAGTCGGTAGGCGTCGAAGGTTAGAAGGATCGTTATCTGGCGACGGAGGTCGGAAGAACTGTAATTGGGCGACGGATGTCCAGAGAAAGTTCGATGATAATCAGTGATAGGACGTAAGTCTAACAATAATTAATGGCTGAGCAGATGTCAGGTGATAATTGGTGGCTAGGAGTAAGTTTGGTGACAGCACGATTACAGATGGTGGCCGGGCGGAGGTCGAGGAGGAGTTTGACGGCAATATAAATCTCAGATTTCTCTTTCTCTGCTCTCTTCTTTCTCTTCCTTGCTCTCCTGCCGCCCCCCCCCCCCCCCCCCCCCCCCCCATCAGATCAAGAATGAAGGGTTATTTATAGTTTTTTGGGAATGACATGAGGAGAAAATAGGGCGAAGGTTCAGGAGGCGTTTGGTGGCAAGAGAGATCTCAGATTTCTCTTCCTCTCCTCTCTTCTTTCTCTTCCTTGCTCTCCTGCTTCCCCCCTCCTTGCTCCTCCCCCCATCATATGAAGAATGAAGGGTTATTTATAGTTTTTTCGGAATGACATGACGAGAAAATAGGGAGAAGATTAAGGGCACATTGGGAGTGGTTCCAATAGACGGCCGATATCGATTTCTTTAATAATGTATCATTTATCGAGTATTTAAGTGCCTTAATATTGTCAGATTTGACAATTTTGGGCTCGTTAGATTTGTCTCGTCAAGCCGCTCGATTCGACTATAAGCATTTCATATTTGAAAACCGTTTGGTCATCTGATTTATAATTTGAACTTTCCAAATGCGCTTCGGGTCTATGATTTGGACCCACTTGGGCTTGAATTAGGTCGAATTTGGTGTCGTTGGATTCGTCTTTTTGAGATGTTCAGTTTGACTATAAGTTTTCATAAATTAGAGTTCGGATGATCCCGAATTTAATTTCGAAAGTTTTCAATTTGATTTTGCCTCGAGATTCGTGTCTGATTATGATTAATTTTTGATAATATATGATGAAACCATTGAATATGCAGCCGTAGGGATATTGTGCATTAGCTTGGAAATAATAATAATAATAATAATAAAATAAAAAATAACGAGATGAATGATTCTCTTTTGGCGAAATTTTCAGAAGGATCACGGTTTAAAAATGTATTAGCAAAAGGATCTTAAACAAAAAAAAATTAAAAAAGGATCATACCCGTGAACAGTGATTGTGTTTTTTAAGAAAACGCGATGCAGTTGTGCGTTTTGTATAGAAAACGCGAAACGTGACCCCCATTTGCATTTTCTATAGAAAACGTAATCCAGCTTTGTATTTTCAATACAAACTACATTTTCTGTCTTTTCCCGTCGCATGTTTGTTAATTTTCAATATGTCATTTTAATTTATTGATGTATTATAATTAGTATTATATTTAAATTTTCTATAATTTAATACATTTGATATTTTCGAAATAAATATGTCATTTTGCTAATTTAAATTATTTATAAAAAATATGATATAAGAGAAACGAATTTACTTTTTATTTGTAATGAACATTTCTAAAATAAGATATAATTAAATCTATTAATCTATTACTTTTTTTAATCTATTAATTTTTAAATAAATTTTTATATAACTTCTATTTAACTAATATACTTTTTAATATTAATTTATTTGTCTATAACTTCTATTTATAAACTAATATACTTAGTTAATAATATTCATTTCTAAATATTTATTTGTATATTTTATATCTCTAAAAATTTTTCTCTACAAACTAAGTTACAATTGTTTGTTAACTTCAAATTAATATATTTTCCTATAAGTATAACTTATATTTTATTAATTGACTTATTAATATAAATATTATTTAATTAATTATATTAATAATATAAAATTTAAAATAATATAATTCTCATTAAATAATTCAAAATTGTTTATGTCAGTAATAATTAATAATATATAAGTACATATTATTTGTAAATAATTAAAATTTGGAATAATTATTAAATTTTAATTTAATATTTAATCCATAATTATACCTATATTAACTTTAATTATAAATTACAACACCTTACATATTTATTTTTTAATTATTTTGACGTTATTATTATTTATAAATTAAAATTATTATTATTTATAAATTACTTATTTTATATTATAAAATAAAATAAGTAATTTATAAATAATAATAATTTTATATTACTTATAAATTACTTATTTTATATTATAAAATAAGTAATTTATAAATCACTTATTTTATATTATAAAATAAGCAATTTATAAATAATAATAATTTTAATTTATAAATAATAATAATTTTATATTACTTATAAAATAATTATAAATTACTTATTTTATAAATTACTTATTTATAAAATAAGTAATTTATAAATTACTTATTTATTTTTAATTATTTTGATTTTATTATTATTTATAAATTAAAATTATTATTATTTATGAATTACTTATTTTATATTATAAAATAAAATAAGTAATTTATAAATAATAATAATTTTATATTACTTATAAATTACTTATTTTATATTATAAAATAAGTAATTTATAAATAATAATAATTTTAATTTATAAATAATAATAACTTCAAAATAATTAAAAAATAAATATGTAAGGTGTTGTAATTTATAATTAAAGTTAATATAGGTATAATTATGGAGTAAATATTGAATTAAAATTTAATAATTATATCAAATTTTAATTATTTACAAATAATATGTACTTATATATTTTTAATTATTACTTTCATAAAAATTTTGAATTATTTAATGAGAATTATATCATTTTGAATTTTATATTATCAAAGTAATTAATTAAATAATATTTATATTAATAAGTCAATTAATAAAATATAAGTTATACTTATAGAAAAATATATTAATTTGAAGTTAACAAACAATTGTAACTTAGTTTGTAGAGAAAAATTTTTTAGAGATATTAAATATACAAATAAATATTTAGAAATGAATATTATTAAATAAGTATATTAGTTTATAAATAGAAGTTATAGATAAATAAATTAATATTAAAAAGTATATTAGTTAAATAGAAGTTATATAAAAATTTATTTAAAAATTAATAGATTAAAAAAAGTAATAGATTAATATATTTAATTATATCTTATTTTAGAAACGTTTATTACAAATAAAAAGTAAATTCATCTCTCTTATATCATATTTTTTATAAATAATTTAAATTAGCAAAATGACATATTTATTTCGAAAATATCAAATGTATTAAATTATAAAAAATTAAAATATAATACTAATTATAATACATCAATAAATTAAAATGATATATTGAAAATTAACAAACATGCGGCGAGAAAAAACAGAAAAAACAGTTTGTATTGAAAATGCAAAGCTGGATTGCGTTTTCTACAGAAAATGCAAAGGGGGATCACGTTTTCTAAGAAAATGCAGAAGGTGACCGCGTTTTCTATACAAAACACACAATTACATCGCGTTTTCTTAAAAAACGCAATCACTGTTCACGGGTATGATCCTTTTTAAATTTATTTTTGTTTAAGATCCTTTTGCGAATACATTTTTAAACCGTGATCCTTCCGAAAATTTCGCCTTCTCTTTTGCTATTTACAGGATCAAGTCGAAAACATATCCAATCTGTTAGACGTTCAAGATAATAATGATAATAATGTCATGAATGAGTCTTGCCTGATGACAGAATCAAACCAAAAATGTTCCCAATTAATCTTTGTTTCCTCCGCAATTTTTTTGAGATAGCCGGCCCTTTCTCATTATAAATAGGAAGGAAAAGAAAGCAACTAAAATCATAGCTAGCTAATAACTCTTCCATCCTTCAAAAAGTAATCTCTCATCATCATGGCTATCAACATTGCCTCACCTAGAACTTCAGCTATTTCTCTTCTTTCCTCTTCCATCCTTCTTCTCCTCATCGCATCATGCTCCTCCACGAGCCTTGGCAACGTTCTAAAAAATGGATATAAACTTGGTGCTGGAGGGTTCTTACAAATCGACAACTACAAATTTGTAATGCAAAGTGATTGCAATCTAGTGTTATATGAAAAAGATACCGTTCTTTGGGAGACAAACACCAAAGGAATGGGCACCAAATGTAGCCTCTCTTTGCAAAGCAATGGTGAGCTCCTTGTCTTCTCAGAATCAAGCACCCCTTTGTGGAGAAGTGAGACCGGAGGGGAATATGGCAATTATGCACTTGTGCTCCAGCCAAATGGCAATGTTGTGGTTTACGGAAGCCCAGTATGGTCTACTGGGACATATATTCAAAGCACTGTCAGTAATGCACCACCTAGGTACTCTGTCTCCCCAAATCCTTAGAAAGACATGAGAAGGACCCCAAGTTATTTTACTTTGCTGGCATGTGCCCCCTCGGTGCCTTCTTAAGAAGTCTTTGATTTGTATTGACAATTTATGTTCAGTCTTATGTTTGTTGACAAATAATCGATGTCTTTGATGTCTATGTTATTTGCTTGCAATAAGATTTTTAATCTATTTCCTTAAATGATGAGAAATGTTTGCCAATCTGATGGGATAAATTTGAGTTACATATAATCATTATTTGATTGAATATTAAAATCAAGTTAGTATTTGTTTTTACTGATTTTGATTGGAAGAACACTTTTAATCATATTTTTTGTCTGTATATTGATCATGTGACAAATAAAACTTATTATTATTTTTTAGTAAATATAGCCAAATTAAGAACATTTTTAGCCACCTAATCATAAGCAAACTCTCAAAAAAATTCAATTAAAGAAAAAAAATAAATAAATAAAAATTTTTGCTCATATCTTAAAAAAAATGCTAACAATAACATTTTCTAATTAGGCTTCGTTTGGGACAGCTTTCATACCGCTTTCTAAAGTAGCTTTTAAGCTAGAAATTTTTATACTAAAAAGGTGTTTTAAAAAATAGTAAGAAAGTTATCCCAAACAAAACCTCAATCATATTGTTTTAAAAGGTCAATTAATTTTTAATATGCAAATCCCGTTAATCTCATGCGACTGTGAACTTATGTTTTGGAGCAAAAAAATATAATTTTATTTTGAACACATAAAAAAATTAAACTAAATTATATGGGAGAATAAAAAATAGAAGATATATGGTAATAAAAATTTAGAAAAGAATATTTTTTATTTTTTTCAAATTATTTTCTTTTAAGGTTATTAACAATTCAATTTCAGCTTTATTGGATTACAACTTAGAAAGTTGACTTAAAATCATAGTATAATGCTAAATTGAGCCAAAAATATTCATAGGCTTGCTCGATCTGATCTTTATTGGGACAAAAGTGACTTATTAACTTCTATTTAAGTTAAGGGTTTTTCTGTTTGGGATAGCTGTAGCTGTCAGTAAAGCAGGTTGTAAAATTATTATAAAGAGAACTGTTTCTTGAAATTATTGTAGAGAAAGTAGTATACTTTATTTGGGAAATGTAGTTGTCAACTTGCTTTACTGCAGCAAAATAAAATAAATTTACATTAATACCCTGTTTGTATAATTTTTTTTAAAATCTCTCCCACAATTTCTTCATTTACATCCCACTGGAGTGCTCAATCCTGATGGCATATGCTCCATCTCGTCCTGTCCGGATCGGAAGTCTCACGAGTCTGATTGGTTTAGTCCGAATGGGATTCACGTCCAAAAATAGCTACGACATCAACGTCTCGCAATAGAGCCTCCCTCGCACCAGGAAAGGAGGTTGGATCGTGCTTGCACTGAGGTGATAAATGACTGAGATTCATCGGTTCTCCCTCTCGTCGCAAGCCATCCCATCCACACTGGCCGCCTCTATTTCAATGTCCATCTCCCTCGCCTACCCTCTGAAGATAACCCTCAACACGCTTACTCTGGCAACCTTCTCGTGTTAGAAAGGGGCAGGCTTGAATGGCTATTACTGTCACGGCGAGCGATTTCATACATAGTGGTGCATCACCAGCCGGCGAAGCTTACTCCGGCGGCCGCCGCTGCGGTGGCTGTGGAGGAGAAGTCATCAGAGGGAGGGATTTGATTGAGGATGAGGTTGCCAAAAGCGGAGTGGCGAAGCTTGTGTAGGAGAGTCGGGATGCCGGTGACATTGCCAGAGGCACAGATCTTCTCGAACAAATTGAGCGCATTTACGTCATTTTAAACGTTCAAAACATCAAAACGCAGGAGAATGCAGGTTGTTCGTAGGTTGTGATAGGTAGCAAGTGGGAAGAAAAAAATTTTCTAACTCCATTCCTTCGCAATGTCCAAACGATTCTTTAATAACTTTTTATAAAGTAAAGCAGTGTAGAAGCCGACCCAAACAGACCCTAAGTTACATTAAAAAATTAATCATATTTTAGTTGATTTTTTATCTCCTAAGGCAATCTCAGTGAATAAACATATACTCATACATAAATATATTGATTTTTAAAATTTTATTCAAATTATATTCATTGATTCAAATATAGATACGTTAAACAAATTAAAATCCATCAATAAATATAATATGTATTTTTCTTGGCTCTTAAGTTAGCTCAATCTACTTAAGGTTAGACTTAATTCAAGGTCCATATGTAGTGCCTTGCATTTGGCCACTCATTGGTTTCAATTCAGATTTAAAAAAATTGTTGTATAATTTTAATGATAAAAATAATTATAAAAATATTAAATTTAGATAATTAGTAGATTTAAGTATTGATATTTACATATTTAAAATTAGTTTTAAAATCACACTAATATATCAACAACTACCCCCAATTGCTATCGGAGCTCAGACTATTGTTGCCAAACAATTATCACCTGATTATGTGTTATGCCCCAGAATTTAATTTGAAAGAATTATTCTTTTATCTTTTAATAAACAACAACAAGAGCTATCTAATTCCTTTATCAATATAGATAAAAGGAGAAATAAAATTATCAATAATATATATATATATATATATATATATATATATATATCAGAGCCCTGCATTGGGCACCCATACCCACACCCACCCATGTACCCACCCATACCTAATGGATATGGGTGGTTATGGGTATGCTCATAAACTTGTGAGTGGGTGCTCAAAACCTACTGCATTCAAAAAGAGTGAAAATTGAAAAATGCATAAAAATTATTTTAAAAGTAAAAAATGCATACAGACTATTCTAAAAGAATTAATTGACTTGCACGTGAAGATATGATGATATATTCTCGATTAGTGTGAGATATTTACTTTTGTATCTTAAAAAAGAGTTCTATACTTTCGTATCTTAATACTTTAGTATTAATTTCACGCAAGCAGGAGTGCAGGACGAATAGAGAATTGAAGATGACATTGCCTACTTAAGAGGCGATCGAGCGCGAGCTGAAGAGCAACAAAGATGATGCTGAATTTTAAATCACCGATAATATCACAGGGACGTCGGACGTCTGGACCAGATTTGGCATCGTCTGCCACCGCAGTGGTACCACTTCCTTCTTGCTCGAGCTAGCTGCATGCAAGGCCTGCAAGAAGACGTTTATGCACAAGAAGACCACCGGAACCAAGACGATGGGTTTGCACAAATGCACCGCGCAACAATCTGAGGTTGGCGTCGCCAAGCAGTTCTTCAAGAAGCACATGCCCACGATGAAGGAGAAAGCCAAGATGATGGCGGCTGAGGCCAGCTTCTGTGTGAAGGACATGCGCCCATTCCAAGCCTTGTACGGGTTGGGCCTCAAGGAACTGATCCAAACAGCGCTAGATATCACCATTGCTAGCTCCGGCCGCATTCTCGTCAAGGATCTTCTTGCCCATCCGGTCACGGTCCGCCGCCATGTCACAAGCCGTGCTGAGTCAGGTCGCGAGAGGCTCACCATTGTTCTCAAGGAGCACTTCGAATTAGGTGTTGGTGCGGCATGTACAATCAACTTGTGGACAGACACAATCAAGAAGGTCTCATACATGTCCATTACGATCCATTACATTGACAAACTCTTCATCTTGAATGCGTGAACGATACACGTGAAGCCATTGTGTGAGGCTAGCCACACGATGATCATGGTGTTGAACGAGTTCAAGGAAGGCCTGGGCATGTTTGAGCTGCTTGAAAATTACTTCGATCAGATCACCATCGTCTCCGATATTGGCTCAAACATTTACGGGTAGGATGGCGTACTGTCCGAGTTCTCCTGGTTGCCCTGTCTAGACCACAAGCTCGCGAGCGTGCTGACAACCGTTCTCAACATTACAACCACGATGATGCATGGCATTCAAAGCAAACCATTCTACCGATACCAACATGGTCTATATATGGCTGACCTATTCGAGATGATCGATTCGTGTAAGAAACTTGTCGAGTACTTCAAGCGCTCAAACATGCAGAGCAAGCTGACCAAAACAGGAGAATGTCACATGTTGGAACTCGCTGGTACGGTGCCTGCGTAACATCCTTGACATGTTGGATGAGATCGTGATCATTCTACAAGAGAAGAATGAGATCCACAAGCTGGGCGCCATCCAACAAGATCTTTCGAACGAGTTCACTGTGTTCCTTGAGATGTTCCTACATGAGACGCTGGCACTGGAGGTGTTCAAGCGCCCAACATTACACAAGGTTGCGTTTTGGCGCCATCGTCTACAACAACATATGAAGTTGGTTCGTGTCGACATCATGGACCCGAACGATCCACGCCGAGTCAAGAAAAAGAAAGATTCTAATCCGATCATCTCCCTCAAGGAAATCATCCAGCCCATCTTCGAGGAGCAGTTCGTGCTCCAGCCCATCCATGTCGTTGCGACGATGCTTGACCCAGTTATGAAGACGCATTTGCGTGGGTTGGGTATCAATGCTGATCAGATTAATGAGGCCAAGGAGAAGTTGAAGGCATACATAATCAAGTACGACCATGGCCTTGACTCTGTCATTGATGAAGATGACGATGGCATAAGGACACCGCCGGTTAAGAAGGCACGGATAGACACCACCACCTCCTACTCAATTTATGATGACTTGCCTGAAGATGATGACGAGCCCTAGATGGCCGCTGCCATTGCCCCTACCAGCTTGCAAGTCAGAGCCGGCCTAGAGTTTATGGCCTACATTGCGCATAGGGTTAGCCCGCAAGAACAGATGATGTGTGGTGATAAGGACGGGGAGTTCGACGTTCTAAAGTGGTGGGGGCTCATAGGCGTCAAGACGTTCCCGATCATGGCACTCGTCACATGCTCTATTCTGTGCATTCCGGCCACCAGCGCTATGTCTGAGAATAACTTTTTAGACACCGACAACACACTAACTAAGAAGCGTAGCAGTTTAAAGCCTGCTCACGTGAATGATCTATTATTCTATCGATCGAATGATGACTTGTGCGGCTTGTTAACACGTTAGTCCAATGCACCGCAAGCTTCATATAACATATTGTGCTGTTCTCTAACAACTTGTCCCTTGCATCATCATATAAAATCATGTATTTTGTATTACAGGCATTTGAGGAATATGAAAATACTTTTGTTTTATTATTGTCTTCTACCTTTTAATTCTCTGCCGAATTTCTTTTACGTCTAACGTCGGGCAATGCATGGGTATGGGTGGGTACATCATCCTGAAAGATATCATGAGTGGGGGTGGGTAGGCGAAGCTCGCCCGCACAGAGCGTGGATACCGAATGGGTACTCGACCAAGACCTTATGTAGGGCTCTGATATATATATATATATATATATATATATATATATATATATATATATATATATATATTCATTTCTCAAAAATCATGTACACTGCTCAGGATCTATGCAATCATAATATATTTATCCCACACTGCTCTCTTCACTGAAGTACAAAAGAATAGCTAAAATAATAAGAACCTGAGCCTGAAGGATCTTGGTCAATCTCACACTGCTCCCTTCACTGCAGGAAAGTCCTAAATTTGCGTCGGATTTCTTTCCTTCGAAAAAAGTCCCATCGCAAAATTATATGCAATGGAAAAAAATCTATCGCATATATTTGTGGCTGATTTGCAGCAAAAATTCAAAAAGAAAAATTAGAAATTCAAACCTGATCGGCTACCCGACCCTGCCCCCCCACCTGCCTGCCCATCCTGACCGACTGCCCGAGCCTGCCTGATATGTTGCCTGACCCCAATCACCTGCCTAACAGGTTTCTAGGCCGTTGGGCTGCCCGCCTGCCTGACTGGTTGACTACGTCTAATAGAACTGCCCCGTGCCATATGACCGCCGCAAATTTGGCAGAAATTTTGTCGCAAAAAATCATCAAAAATTTCTGTCACAAATCTGTCTCCATTTTCGATAAAAAATAAACCTAAATTATTTTTTTCGCCAAAATTTCATCGAAAATGCTGCCAGAAATGTTTCCGGTGAAAAAATATTGCCGGTTTATATTTTCCGTTGCCAGGTCCCAAGTCCTGGATGAGAAAAGTGGAGGGTTGCGTTAGGTAGTCGACAGCCAGCGTAAAACTTGTCGAATAATAATGACATGAATCCTTTAAGAAATTATGTTAATGCTAGGGCGTCCCCTGGAAGCGACGCGCTGTATGGCCTGAATACAGCGACAAGTGTGCAAGGGCCGCTGCACCGCCGCCCGGGTGCAGTGTTAAATAGGCAAGGGTTACCACATCAAGGACGGATGTGGGCAAAGAAGCTAGTCCATGAAACTAAAATTAGGATAGGAACTTGGAATATAGGTTCCCTTACAGGAAAATTAATGGAATTAATAGATATTATGATTCATAGGAAGATAAATATTCTGTGCATTCAGGAAACTAAATGGGTTGGAGAGAAGGCTAAGGAGATTGATAGTTTAGAATTTAAACTTTGGTATTCGGGTAGGAGTCGTACTAGAAATGGTGTAGGTGTGATTTTAGATAAGAGTTTGAAGGATAATGTTATAAATATTAATAGAATTGGAGATAGAATTATAGCTTTAAAGATTGTTGTTGATACTAAGATTGTTAACATTATAAGTGCTTATGCTCCTCAAGTGGGTTTGGATATGGATTCAAAATTAAAATTTTGGAATGACTTAGAAGAATTAATACAAAAGATACCTCTTGAAGAAAGAGTTTTTATTGGAGGAGATTTAAATGGACATGTTGGTAGAGAGGTAGATGATTTTAAAAGCATTCATGGTGGCCATGGGTTTGGAATGACAAATGAAGGTGGTAAGTCCATATTAGATTTTTGTTTAGCTTATGATTTTTTAATTGCTAATACATTATTTAAGAAAAGGAATGAGCATCTCATTACTTATAAAAATGGATATAGTACAACTCAGATTGATTATTTTCTTATAAGGAAATTAGATCGTTTAGATTGCATAGATTGTAAAGTTATTCCGAGTGAAAACTTATGTACCCAACATCGTTTATTAGTTTTGGACTTGAAGATAATGGGGAAGAAATTAAAAAATAAAGTAAAACATTTTCCTAGGAATAGATGGGGGCATTTAAAGAATATTAACAAAAATATTTTTGAGAGTAAGATTTTAGATCTTAAGATTTTGTCTGTGCATGAGGATGCTAATGTTATGTGGGAAAAAGTGGCTAGTAATATTAAGAATATTGCAAAAGATGTGCTTGGAGTTTCAAAGGGAAAAGCTCATAATAGTAAAAATAGTTGGTGGTGGAATCCAAATGTGCAAGAAAAGATTAAAAATAAGAAGATTTGTTATAAAAATTGGTTTAATTATAAAAATTCTGATAATTGGAAATTATATAAAGAGGCACGTAAGGAATCTAAGAAAGTAATATGTGATGCAAAGAGTTTAGCTTTTAGTGATTTATATAATAGATTAGATACTAAGGAGGGAGAAAGATATATGTATAAGCTAGCCAAACAAAGAGATAGGAGTAGTAAGGATTTAGTTCAAGTGAAGTGTATTAAGGATGAAGATCAAAAAGTACTTTTTTTAGAAGATGATATTCAACAAAGGTAGATGAGATATTTTGCTAAACTTTTTAATGAAGAATGTGAAAATAAAATTGACTGTAGTGACCTTAGCACCTTAAATGAAAATAAAGATTTCTGTTTTTATCGGCGTATTAGTAAAACCGAAGTTAGAGAGGCTTTAAAGAAAATGAAGGGTGGAAAAGCTGTTGGACCTGATGATATTCCAATAGAGGTGTGGAAATGCTTAGGAGATGAAGGAATTTCTTGGCTTACTAAACTTTTTAATACTGTTTTGAAGACTAAAAAGATGCCAGATGAGTGGAGAATGAGTGTGTTAATCCCTATTTTTAAGAATAAAGGTGATGCATAAGATTGTGCGAATTATAGAGGAATTAAGTTAATGTGTCATACTTTAAAACTATGGGAACGAGTTATGGAGCATAGGTTGCGGCGTGATACTAATGTTTCTCAAAATCAATTTGGATTTATGCTGGGTAGGTCTACTATGGAAGCCATACATTTATTAAGAGGTTTGATGGAGAAATATAGAGAGAATAAGGAGGATTTACATATGATATTTATTGATTTAGAAAAAGCATATGATAAAGTTCCAAGAGAAGTGCTATGGAGAGTTCTTGAAAAGAAAGAAGTTAATAACGCTTATATTCAAATCATTAAAGATATGTATGCAGGAGCTATTACTTGTGTTCAAACACAAGGTGGTTTGACCAAGTATTTTCCTATTTCGGTTGGATTACACCAAGGATCAGCCTTAAGCCCATATCTTTTTGCTTTAGTCATCGATGTTCTCACTAGACATTTGCAAGAGGATGTACCTTGGTGTATGCTTTTTGCTGATGATATTCTTCTTGTTGATAAGACTAGAGAGGGAGTTGAAGGTAAACTAGAATTGTGGAGGTCAACCTTAGAGTCTAAAGGTTTTCGCTTGAGTAGATCTAAAACGGAATATATGGAGTGTAATTTTAGTAATAATAGACCTAGTGAGGGCATTGTGACTTTGGCCGATCAAGTCATTAATAAGAGTACACGTTTTAGATATCTTGGATCTATTGTTCAGAGTGATGGTGATATAGATGGGGATATTATCAGTAGAATCCAAGTTGGATGGTTGAAGTGGAGGAATGCATCGGGCTTATTGTGTGATAGAAAAGTACCCCTCAAACTTAAGGGAAAATTCTATAAGATGGTGGTGAGACCTGCAATGCTTTATGGTGCTGAATGTTGGCCATTAAAAGAGAAGCATAATTCTAAGTTAAGTGTTGCAGAGATGAGGATGCTCAGGTGGATGAGTGGTTTTACCCTTAGAGATAGGATACGAAATGAGCATATTCGTGAAAAGGTTGGAGTAGCTCCAGTGGAAGATAAGATTAGAGAGAGTCGCCTTAGATGGTTTGGTCACGTAAAACGGCGGCCTCCCGATGACCCGGTTAGAAAAGTAGAGGTCTTAGATTTGACTTATGTTAAGAAAGGTAGAGGTAGACCTAAAAAGACTTGGCTAGAAAATATTAGAAATGATCTTTCTTTATTAGATTTAAATGAGAATTTGACTTTTAATAGGACACAATGGAGAAAAAGGATTCATGTAGCCGACCCCACGTAGTGGGATAAAGGCTTGATGATGTTGTTGTTGTTGTTGTTGTATATTTTCCGACTCGCGAATTATCATCGAATGAGTTTTTCGCCAGAAATTCACCAGAAAAAGGGACTTTTCGACGGATTTTTGTTGTTACCGGCGATCCACCGGTAACAGGGCATTTTCTTGTAGTGTTGCCCTAAATTGAAATCATTTAACAACATATAATGAGCTAAAAAATCCAGCAGGTCACAGAAATCTATAACTAAACTCAAAATAGAATAAAGGAATAATATGTATGTCAGTAGTCAAATTATAGTAATAGCATTTATATGATCAATAAATCAATACAAAAATAACAAAACTCACATGCAGTAGCAGTAAAATCTATAAACAATAAAATAATATGGTATAGAAGCTAGTAAAATTATATAGTGGGGAAATCAATAAACTAGTACTAGTGTTGAATCAATAAAGCAGTCGTCGTATCAGTATTATTAATCAGTAAATCAATCATATAAAGCGATAAAAATAAATCATTAGTAAAGAATTATTAAACTCTGATCAAAATAATAAAATCCTATAACTATGTACACATACTATCCAGTATATCACATACTCAGTATATTCAGTATCAGACGCATCAAATAATTTTTGTATCTGTATCGATAATAGTAAAATTAGTGGCATGAGCAGTAAAATAATATTATAATAGTAAATTCGTGCAGTAATAATAAATTCAGGCAATAATAAAAATAAAACCTCAATAACATGCATTTCAATAATCACACTAAACAAGTAACTAATTTTGGATATCATGATGTTTTTTAATAATCAGTAATCGATTGTTGGTATTTATTGGCTCAGTAAACAAAGCAGTCTCTCTTTATCCGTTGGCACAATAATAACTTCTTATAACTCCCAATAAGTATCACATAGATCAGTAGAGAATAACATCAAATCATAGTATTTAAAAGAAATCTCGTCGGCCCACCATCCTATATAGGTCAATCAATCTCAAACCAATGGGTCAACCAGCCTTTAATTATCTTTTAGATAAAGATATTATTATCATGGTACTATAACAATAATAATGACATATCCATATATATTATCAATGCATTGCAGTAAATAAAACATAAGAGCTTAATTCAGAAAATGTTAGAATGTCCTACAAAAAACCCTACTTAGCTCAATTTTTTATTTTTTAGAAATTAATCAAATTACTAGTGATCATATATAATAATATATTGAAGCTTTAACTAAACTAAAATACTATATTTAGATGTAAAAATAAATTTTTGAATTGGTAAAAATCATTGTTTTATCTAAATCACTAGTAAAAAATTTCAAATAAATATTCAAAATGTTCATCATCTCAATTTTTATAACATATAAAAAGTTATACAGTAAAAATTTTACCAATACAAAATTATCCTTATTTTTTTATAATGAAAATATAAATTTGATTAGAAAAATATTAAAAATATAAAATTATTGAAATAAAAAATAGAATAATGGTTTCTTATAGCGAGACGAGCAAATCTTTCAAGAGAATCGACTGATAATAATCGCTCTACAACCTTCAAATCTAACTTTCATTTTTCTCTCTCCTCAAATTATCTCTTATTTCTCTCTATTTTGCCTTGCAGGTCTTCTGTTAACCAAATGGAGAAAAGAAAAAATGATTTAATGGATTTTATAATGGCTTAAGATATTCTATAATAAAATATAAATATAATTATATAATTTAATCAATTTTTTGTATAAAATTTATATATTTTTTAGCTTAAAAAATTATAAAAAAATATCCATCAAATAATCTAATTTATTTAAAAAATTTTACTATAATCGATTTGTAAAACGGACAGTTTCAAAATTCTCACTTGTATCGAGAGATATCTATTTTTAAAGGATTTTCACTAGTGCCCACAAATTATGAAAAAATTGGTGTAATTAAATCACTACAAAATCTAAGTTATGGTAAAGATGGCCTGTGAATTTGACTTATAATGATTTCTAAAAAAATTTATTTTCTTGGGTCAAAATACAGTCTATTACAATCTACTGATCTTAAAAAAAATTATCATCCATAACATTTCCCTTAACGATTCAAGCACAAAATCAATATAAATCAAACTCGTAGATCAAAATTTAAACCAAATCAAACTTAAATCAAATCTCGTCAGAAATCATACAGTCATGCAGTTTATTCTATCACATGTCATTCAATTATGTGTGATATGTTATGTCATATAATCTTTTAAAATAAACTTCTTACCAGCAAAACTCTCATGTTGTTGTCTGTCTTCTAGATACTGTAAGTTGTATACAGGTGGTGTTACTGGAGTAGCTGCAGTTGGTCGTAGTGTAACAGTCTCCCTCTAACTACCACTAACAACTCTTTCATCGCCTTGTTGATTAATCTTTAACTATATGCTCCTGACCCTACAGTTCTCTATCTTATAGTATGTCTGGATTGTGCTGCACCAGAATCAGTTCTTCCTCTAAATATCCATTAAATAGCCCAATTTATTTAAAATTTTTTGGTAATATTAATTTGCAAAACGAACACCTGATGTTCCCAAAATCCTCACTTGTACTAACATGTGTCAATTTCTTAAGGATTTCTATGAGTGCCCAAAAATTATAAAAAAATTATTGTAATTAAATCACTATAATATCTATGTTATGGCAAAGACGATTTATGAATTGGACTTATAATGACTCCTAAAAAAATTTATTTTTCTGGGTCAAAATATGGGCTATTACACTGTGTTCTTTCAACCACTAATATTGGATATGGACATTCGACCTTCATGACCCAACTATGATTCTTTGACTATAATTAGTGAACTAGGATCTTCTAATAACTGGCAAGCAATTGTGGTCTTCTAACTATTTTTGCCACATTGCAGTTTTTCTAACAACCATCGCCTGATTTCAATCTCTCAAACACCTTTAAGAGATTGACTTTGGTCCTCCGACCACCATCTCCATACTATTATCCTTCTATTAGTCGATGCTTTATTATAACCTCTTGACGACCGTCACTCAAATATGATCATTTAACCACTATTAACCTTTGCCGTCCCAAATTTTAATTTAAAAGAATTATTCTTTATCTTTTAATAAACAACAACCAAAATTATCTAATTTTTTTATCAATATAAATACGATGGGAAATAAAACTAAAAATTAAAACATCAATACACCCCAAAATCTAATTTGAAAGAATTCTTTCTTTTATCATTTATTAGATAAGAATCACAGCTATTTAATTTTATTTATCAGTAAGAAAATTAAATATAAGCAGAAGCAAATACAATTGATCAAAACATCCATATATATGCATCTCTATTTATTTCTCTAAAATTATATGTAATACTTAAGAATCATACAAATGCAATTTATCATTTCAGTTCTGAGTATAAAAGAATAACTACAGACAAAAAAGAAATGACTAATAGTAAACTTAGAGAAACCTGATCAACCTCACACTCTTGATCTTCTACTTTGACTTGAAATCATTTAAACCACATAAAATGAGCAAAATAGCTTAGCAGGTCACCAAATCTTATAATTAAATCAAAGCATAATAAAGAAGATGTATGCATGTCTAATTAATTCAATACCTGTAATGGTCATATGATCATGAATAAGTATAAAAATAGTAAAACTCACATACAACAGCAATAGAATCAATAAACAATAAAATATTATGGTATGAGAAATAGTAAAGTAGTATTTATGTGTCAAATAAAACAGTCGTTGTATCAGTACTATCAATCAGTAAATGAATCATATAGATTGCTAAAATCAAAGCATCAATAAATAATATCATAAATTATATCAATACAGTAAACTGAGAGTAATAATATCAATGCAGTAAACTAATAACAGCAACCACATTCGATATCAGTATCAGTACATTATCGTAATCATATGCTCAATACATTACATAATCAATCAATCAGTCAGTAAATAATATAGTGAATAAAAAATAGTAATAGTAACAGTATACCAGTAGTAGCCTCGGTATCAATATCGGTAATAGTATCGGTATCCATAAACCCTTAGTAATAACAGTAAATCTATACGGTGATAATAAATCAATAAATAATTAATAGTAAAGCCATACAGTAATAATGAATTAGTAATATGTATTTCAGTAATCATATTAATCAAGTAAGAAGTTAATTTTGGCTTAACTGATGTTTTCCAGTATCAATAATTCATGGTTAGTAACGATTAGCTCAGTAAATATAGTTGTCACTCTTTTGACCGTCGGTACAGTAATAACTTATTATAACTCTCAATCAATAACATGTGAATCAATCGAGGATAACATCAAATTATATATTTAAAAAAAGCCCGTCCATCCAACATCATGTATATGTTAGTTAGTCTTCAGCAAATATTAGTGAAATCAACCTTTTACTTATTTTTCAAATATTAATATCATTTTTTAATAGTAATAGTGACCAGCTATTAGTCAATCACTTATTTATATTCATGCACAATGCTTGTATTAACAGTATGCTTAAATATAAATACTTCTCTTCAGAAAAAAATTATACAAAATTCAATAACTTCTATTTTACATAATGAAATTAAAAAATATTGCAGTTAAAATCTCCAGAATAATCAATATGATATCATATAAAAATTTCATTGTAGAAGTTCAATAAATCAGTTCTAGGGAGAATCAAATGGTTAAAATAAAAAAAAATTAAAAATAGAAGTAGGATCAGAGTCACCTACCACAATCTGAGCAAGTTTCACAAAAATTGAGAAGCGATCCAACGATAAAGTCAACTTTTCTCTTTTTTTTCTCTCTCATCTTTCTTTCCCTTCCTCCTCTTTCTTCTAACAAGGCCTGATGCTAAAATTAATATTTTAAGGTTTAAGGTTTTAAAGGCCAAAATGTCCTAAACCTAAATCGAGCACTCGAAGTGCAATAGAAAACTTTAGTACATGAATTGGAGAAAAAAGTGATCTCTAAATCTCTTATTATAGTCAAATCAAGTGTCTCAATAAAATAAATCCATAAAATTCAAAATTGCGTAATTTTAATATTATTAAGGTATTTAAATGTTGAAAGAATAATCCACAATTAAGAGAATCAAATAGACTATTTGATGGAATATTAAAACTTTTTATTATATTTACAAGTAATGCCACTCAAAAAAATCTATAACTAGGTATATACTTTGTCGTAACCTAATCCGATAAGACCCACAAATGAATTAAGTTCTATCATTTTGACTTATAATAGGCCAATCTAATATCAAAATTTTGGGAAACTTTTCATATTTTTTTTCTATCAATTAAACTTAAAATGAATAATATACTATAGTGCTGCTAATAACTTTCAGAATACAGAAAATTACTCATCCATAAAATTATTTTTCATTTCTCACCAAAATGTATATATAATAATTATATTATAGTGTATGACTACAAACTTAAGTACATAACAGAGAAATTTAAATTACTCGCTATGATCGTACAAAAATTATAAAATAAATATCTATATAGACTCAAACAGATCATATCATGACTTAACTACTCAACTAATATTTTCTCTTTCCCAAACCTGCAATAAAATACAAATAAGCTGTAAGCCAATATAGTTCAATAGGCCATACTTATTGATCTAAAATTTTAAATTAGTTTACTAAATTTAAAAATAATTAATCAATATAAATATTATAATAAAATATATATCAAAATAGTGCTTACAGTTATCAGAAATATAAATAACAATACTAGGAAAGTAAATAAATAAATATTTCATATATCAGAATAGAAGTATAAAAGATTTTTCTTCAGGTCCTTATACCTCTCATCAAAATGGAATTTAAAGAATGCTAGCCCTTATGATGACTCATGTGTTGTCATATCAGAAAATAGGCTCGAATGACTCCCAATATCTAGCATCAGAACAAAATATGCATATAACACCAGAACTGAATATGCATATAGCATGGAACATTACTTTATGTGTCTCTAGCACAATAATATAACTTCCCCCACACACACCAGATCTCCTCAAAATCATACATTTCCAGCAAATAAATATATAATTCATTGCATTGCTATAAAAGAAACATAAATAAACTCATTTTAGAATTTTATAAAATACTTTAAAGATAGGTAGTGGAACATACTATTGAGCAAAAATTCACTATTTTAAAATATAACCAAATAACCAGAGATTATTCAGAGCATTATTTTAAAGCATTAATTGTACCATAGCATTATTTTTTAGGGTCAAAGTTAATTTTTAGACGATTAGAATATTGCATTTTTTTTAAACCCCTAGTGAATAATTTTTAGAAAACTATCTTAATGTCCATAATCATTATCTCTATAACATATAGAAAGTTACACGAAGAAAATTTGCAGATGTAAAGTTATCCTCATTTTATGACTATGATAATATAAATTACATAAAAAATCTATAAATTTTCTTATTTTTAAATACTGAGATAAGCAAAATGCAACCTATCTTAAACTAGACATCTTTTAGAATTGGCTCGTTAGCTAAAAATGGATCAAAGTCACCCAAAACTAGCTTTCTCTCTCTATGAATCCTCCTCTCTCTCTCTCTCTCTCTAACTAGTAGCCTTGAGGGAAAGTAAATGAGTTGGTCTAATGGAAAAGGATATTTTTATTTTTAAATTAAGCATAGTGCCACGAAACTCAAATCTACGCGCCACTGAGCTCCTTTTGAGAGTCCACTACACCTCAGAGTTACCTCCAATGCTGCAACCCTGAAGTAATTTGGTCAAAATATAGAGAGCTTAGTGCAGCAGTGTTGGCTACCCCACTTTTTTGATGCCCTAGTGAAAATTTTTTAAATTTTCAAAACATGCAAATAGATCCCTCGGGACTCATGTTAGAACACATACTAACTTTCACATGCATATAAAATATTCCCAGACACATGCAGAAGGATTCAATGCAAAAATTTTATGGATTAGCTAAGATTAAATTGGGTTAGAATAGGTAGAACTGTATAATGATTTTGAACGTATTACATACTCTATACATGATGGAAGCAAGAAACCTTGGCTTGAGACTTTAGAGTGCTCAAAAGCTTATAAAATTTTAGCTATTATACTCCGACCACCTTCATCTGACTATGATTTCTTGATCATCATCGCTTGACTATAATCCTTAGATCATAATCATCAGACTACTGCCCTTTAACCAGTATTATTTGACTATAATCCTCTATTCATTATCACCCTACTATGTAACACCTCAATATCTAAATTTGAAAGAATTAACTATTTTATCGCATAATTAATCTATCAGAGCTATTAATCTCACTTATTAACCAAAAACTAGCTAAAGCAATTAATAATCATTTTCATCAATTTATAATTCTATTTATTTCTCAAAATTCATATATAATAATCATGAACTCATTATAATTATCAATCTATTATTCTTAGTTCCTAGCTATGAAAGAATAAACTCAAATATAGAAAATAAAATTAAACCTGACTTCAAATCTATCTCAGTCAGTTGGATCCAACCCCTTCTTCAAAGACATGTAAAACTATGGAGTGAGCTAACATTTTAGTAGGTTTCCAAAATCTACAACTGTGATCAATGCATGATAATAAAAATAATATACATGTAATTATTCAATTCATATTAATAGAAACATGCAACAATCAATATGAATAAGGTCATTTCATATAAGTAATGGAAATCAATAAAAGTAATGTAATTTAGATTATTGATCAGTAACCATATAAAGAATTAGTATGTTATATCATTCATGTATCTATGATAAATAACAACACAAGAGTTCTATTATGAGTATATGTATGTTAATAAATCACACTTCACTTCAATTTATATGTCATTTCTTATTTTATATGTTGTCCTGTATATTTCAATCTATCTGTCATATTAAGCCAGTGTACAAATGTTCTATGCATGTTATACAACATCAAGTTTTAATATGTGTATATCTTGTATTTTGTGTGTATCATATGTCTTTAAATCAATTTTATCAGTCATATCAATCTTATAATATGTCTGTAATAGTCATATCTTATATCATGTTTGCATCATATTATATGATATCATTTATGTAAGTTATCATGTATGCTTATATCATATGAATATGTAAACAAGGCAGGACATTTGACTACATGTAGTATTTTTCCTATATCAAGTCTTATATGCCAACACTATATGAATCAGTATTAATTATGTCAATCCTATTTTTAGGAATAAGTCACATATCACATATAACAAGTTAGGTAACTTTCATGTAAGAAATCATCACTTCCTGCTCGTCAGCATATCATATCATATCTGTCAATCTCCTTATACCTCCTTTTTTGTATCTTTTAGTATTATACTATAAATTTTATTTAAAGGAAAGCTAATCATCCCACTCTTCTGTATATGATAATATGCCTCCAACCAACCTAAATCAGTTAATTATTTCTAGCCAGCCTTTCTCACTTTATGCACATATTTTACATCATGTAAATCATAATTACAAACATTATGTATACATTATATGCAATAATTATGGCATCTAAATCTATCTAGTATACCCACCAGTATGTATGTATTATGCCAAAATGCATGTTAGAGTAGATTAATTATATATTAATGCATATCATATATTTCATATTCAAATGTAGTATATTGACTCCTAATCATTTTATACTCAATAATATTTTACTATTTCAAGAAAAATAATATATAAGTAAAACTAACCAAGGAAATCTTAATATAAACCAACCAGAATGCTCATAATGATAATATCTACTACATACCAAAAGTTATACGATGTTAGTTCACTAAAATGAGAGAGATTGTTTTTTTATCAATTTTAAGAGGGAGAAAATAAGTAAAACTCAAAATCATTAAAAATAGAGGTATGATTTTGGTAACCTACCATGATCGGAGCACTATTCATAAACGGAGTTATGGTAAATACTAGCATGAACCTATTTTCTCTCTCCTCTTTTTTCCTTCTCTCTCTTCCTTTCTCTCCTCTTCTCTCTTCTCTTGCCCAGCCAAAGCATGGAATGGGGAGTGAGGGGTGGTGGGTGAGGGTTTTAGAATAATGGTTCTAAATATTTTATTAAATAAATAAGAATTCAGACCCAATGTCATGGTGCTTAAGACCATAACGACGTACGCTTACTAAAATCCTATAAAATCTGAGAGCTTGGCACCATAGCACCCCACAGCTATAGTGTCGTAGTGCTCCCTCAGATAATTTTTAGAAATTTGGTAAAAACAAATTTGAGGCAATTACACTACACTCTCTTGAACAGGGATACTCAACTATTATTCTCTGATAATCATTGCCAAATGATGGCCCTTCAACCATTATCACTATACTTCAGTTCTTTTATCACCATAGCCCGACTATGATCCTTTGACCTCGAAGGGTTATTCACATTAACATCTTGTGCATAGTTGTAGTAGGACAATTCTTTTGCCATTTATCATCTTATTAGCTTTGAAAGAAGCAAGTCAAATTGATGGTGTAACTTTGATTACAACATTAAATGGGCAAAGTCCTATGCATAAAAGTTAAAAAAAAAAAAAAAAAAAAAACCTCCTACTTATATCACCCATTATTGCATCAATTTCATGAGAAGCAAATCAAGACAAGGGGCGATCTTGGCTGTAACCTAAAAGGAATATTTGTTTTAATATCTCTGGCACACTTTAAGTAAAGAGAATCTTTTTCATTCAATATTTTTATCAAATGCAGCCTTGATAATAATAATCATTCCTAAAACTTCTAGCAAATATGAGAATTTTTTCAAGAATGTCTCAAGCAAATTTCAAACTCTATATACAATTTCCATCTAGACTTCTACTCCTTAGGAAAGATCATAATCATAATCTTAAAAAGGGAATAAAATTCTAAAGGCAGATTAATTCTTTTGATTTGGGATGCACATGGCTTTCGGCCCTTGATCCCAATCAAGGTCCAATTGATCTTAGGGGACTGATTCAATTTGATTTTTAATATAACTTATTAATTTTGATTTAAACTTGGTTGCATCCATAAAATAATTCAATTTCAATCATGTTTTTATCTCCTAAAACTCATTTAGTCTGATAATCATGTTCATCCACATACATAAATAGATTTATTGTCCTGGAACAAGAATACTTATAGAGATAGAATTTAGTATCTTAACTCATATTTGTTGAGTTTTTGTATTACCATTTTCCTCTCTTAAACAACAAAATCATATCATCTCTCCTAATGTGGATGTAGGTCTCTTGATCAAATTTGTTTGTATACAATACTATGACTCGATTGATAGGAAAGGCTTTGAGATAAGAGAATGGGTAAAGAGATTTGAAAAGAATCTGTAGTGAGCTCTATGATTTCACTATATTAATAGAAAGCACATGACCTGAGATTGTAATCTCGTGTCCTAAGCTTGCCCTTCTGTGGATGAACACCATGACCCTAGTGGTGTCAAAATCGGGTTTCAGGTCGGGTTCGGGTCGAACCCGAAATGACCCGCGCTCTAAACGGGTTGACCCTAACCCGACCCGGGTAGGAAAACGGGTCAAAAAATCGAACCCGGACCCGACCCGTCGGGTTGGCAGGTTGACCCGACCCGACCCGGAACGAGAGCAGGTGGCCGAACGCGGGAGGGCGCGCGGGCGCGGTGGGTGCGGGCACGCGGGCAGCGAGTGCGGGCGCGCGGGTGAGCAGGCAGCGAGCTCGCGGGCGCGCAGGCAGCGAGCGCGGGCGAGTGCGGGCAGCGAGCGCGGCAGCAGCGCGGGCGCAAGTGGGGCAGGGCGGGCAGGCCTTTAAACAGGTTTTCAGGTTGACCCGGCAACCCGTCGGGTCAACCCGAACCCGACTCGTTTTTCAAACGGGTCGAATTCTTGAACCCGAACCCGACCCGTTTAGGGCTCGGGTCGGGTTCGAGTCGGATTTTCGTGTCGTGTCAAATATTGACCTATTAAAAAGAAATACTAAGAAATGAGAGAATAAGAGGGGGAGGGAGAGTAAGAGAATATGTATAGAAGCTCTATTATTTTATTACTTTATATTGGTTAAATATAAAATAATCTTAAATTTAACAAAAACTTCAAATTTATTTCCTCTTTGTCACCTTAAATGCAGCCTTCATTTGTTGCCATAGGGGAGAACCACAGTGGGAAGCTGAAAATTCAGACCCGATCTGCTCCATTTGGCTAAGTAAATATGGGAGAAAATTATGTTAGATCTGCCATTTATTTAATTTATCCAAGCTACAAATGTCCCCTTCAATATGAAACAAATATAGAACAGCTGAAATATGATATATTCAAAACTTTAACTAAATGATCACAAATATTAAATATCATTAAACTCAACTTATGATTATATTTATAAAATATTTTCTTCGAAGGATAAAATTTGAGCGTACAGACTAAATCAGACTAATAGATTGAATGGGCCAAATTTCTTCTAAAAAACCTCCATTTGATGCAAAACTATCTGAAGGAAGAATTGTTCTTCAATCCTCGCTAGTCAAATATAATTATTCATTTATTGAAGAATAATTAATTTAGTCAACTTAACAATGAGCCAAGAAGTAATCCCCTTTACCATATTTGATGTACAACAATCCCTTGTTTTTCATTGAATATTGTACAACTATTAATCTTGCGATAAAAACAAGAAGCTTATGTGAAAATATTGTTTTGAAGTTATGAATTTGAGACACAGCTCATCGATCTTGATCTATTGGTTGGAAATTTTGACTACTAATTAAGAGGTCTTGGGTTCGAAATTTTTATGTGTTATGTGTATGAATTTGTCTTTAACTGACTCAAAAGTCCCTTCATTTTTTTTTTTTTTTTGAATTTGAATCATATATGTTGTGAATTATTGCCGTTCTTAAGGTTCGTCTGTTATTTTGTTTGAAGTACGTGCTTGTAAAGATTTTATGGGAGAAATAACTTCATTAAAATTTATTTAAAAAGATTTGATAAAAACTTTCTATAATTATCATAAAATAATAGATTTGATTATTGTAAGAAATAGCTTCTCATTCTAGAAATTTTCTTAAAAATCAAATTAAAATGTGACTGTGATAGTAATAAAGCTGCCACAAAATGACCATTTAAAAAAAGAAAAAAAAAAAGAAAGCTTACATATGGCACCGAGGACATAGCCCTAAAATTCAAAATTTGACTCCCTTATTTGGGAAAAATTTTATAGAAATATTCTAATACATTTATCAATTTATGTATGAGAAGATAGGATATACAAAATAAATAAATAAATAAATATATATACAATATTTAAATAAAATAAGGACAAGATTTCGGTTTCTCTCAAAATAATAAAACGTCCTAGTTTAATGTTTTTTTATTATTTACCATTCATTTCAATACAAAATGTACCATGATATTATAAAATACTGACCGTTAGACTCAGTTTATGATAATAAAAAATAAAAAACCAACTCAAGCCTCCCCTCATCATGCAAATGTCTCACCAATTCAAATACCACCAAGCATTTGACCTGCTCCAATCTGAAGATCATTAAGGTGCGAATAACGCCCAGCCACATATTCTTCCTCGCATATGACCCTAACCATCTGCCTGCTTTCAGCAAACTATAAGTAGGGCCAATCAGAAGCACTAATTGTCACCTCTGACGCCCATCTATTATGGCAACCAGCATTCGCTCAGCAGCAGCACCCTCAATTCTGCTCTGCATCACCGTCCAAATCCTCCTCTTTGCTTCCAATTCCTCAGCCGTAGGAAATATGCTCATGGCCGGCGAGACACTCCTTGCCGGCAACTGCCTCTCACTCGGCAACTACCAGTTGACCATGCAACACAATTGTAACCTGGAGCTGTACCATGGTAAGAAACTTACCTGGGAGTCGCACACCACTGGCATGGGAACGAAATGTTTCTTATACTTGCAAGTCAATGGAGAGCTCGCCATAGTATCCCCCGAAGGGACCTCTCCCTTCGTATGGATGACTGGAACGGGAGGAAGCTTACATAGGTTCGTCCTTGTGCTTCAGCCTGATGGCAACGCTGTGGTGTATGGCACCGCAGTCTGGTCTACTGGCACGATGCGTGCTGTTCATGGCAATGCGGCGTCGAATAGGACCACCAAGTCTATTCCTTGAGAGTACTGGAAATTAATTACTTGCGCGCAAGAAGAAAATAAATAAATACATAATTAATTACTTGCGCGTTTGATACTGAAAAGAAGTTTCAATCTTTATTGCATCACAACCAATTTTCTAATTGAGTAAGATGTTTGTAATGGAGGTGCTGATAGGATTTCAATTATATTGTTTGTATCGCTGGGTTTAAATTTGTGATTTTCGCAGCAATAATAACATCAAGTCTTTATTCCACTAAGTGAGGTTGGCTATATGAATCTTTTTTTTTTCCATTGTTCCTATTAAGAGTCAAATTTTCATTTAAATCTAAAAGGTCATTTTTAATATTTTCTAACCAAGCCTTTTTAGATCTACCTCAATCTTTCTTAACACAGGCCAAATCTAATACATCTACTCTCCTAAACGGGTAATCGGAAAGTCACCATTTTATGTGACCAAACCATCTAAGGCAACTCTCTCTAATCTTACCTACCACTGGAGCTACTACAACCTTTTTACATATATACTCTTTTCATATCATGTCTCTAGGAGTAAAGCCTCTCATCCACCTAAGCATTCTCATCTCTGCAACACTTAACTTAATATTATGCTTCTATTTTAATGACCAACATTTTACGCCATAAGGAATTGCAAGTCTCACAATCATCTTATAGAATTTTCTCTTAAATTTGAGGGGTAATTTTCTATCACACAACAAGCCCGATACATTTCGGTCTTAGTACGAGAGAAAAATATTGTACAGCGTCCCATCTATTATGTCAGTAAAATTTTATCTGAAACAGAAGGATGTTATCCATTAGCTGATAAAACAGCTTTATCGTTAGTTTACTTCGTCAGAAAACTACGCTTATACTTTCAAGCTCATACAATCAGGGTTTAAATAAATCTGCCGTTAAGAAGTATCCGACAAAAGCCAGAAGCATCCAGTGGATTAATCAAATGGTCGATAGAGCTAGGAAATTCAACATCCATTACTTGCATAGGCCTGATATTAAGTCTGAGATACTAGCAGATTTTGTAGTCGATTGTTTTATTTCCTTCTCTAACGAACCACCAGCTACTCCTTCCCCGCGCTAGACATTATATATCGATAGAGCTTCAAGAAGTTCCGGTGCCGGGGCAATAATTCTGTTGATCTCTCCGCAATAAGTTATCATTGAGTACAGGCTCCGACTTAAGTTCCCTGTAACGAATAACACAACAGAGTACGAGGCCCTTATTGTAGGATTAAGGTTGGAAATTGACTGCGAAGTACAGAACTTGGTGGTCCACACTGATTCGCAATTGGTTGTCTCTCAGGTGGAGGGGGAGTTTGATATTCATAACCCGCAACTGGCCCAATACTGCAACATTGTAAAGTCACTCTTAGCTTGTATAAAAGAGCATCAAATCACCTATGTTCTCCGAGAGTAAAATGCACGAGCAGATGTTCTTTCCAAATTTGCTACATCAACAACTGAGGATGTCCACAAGAGAAAGTGTATTGAGGAGATCCACTTACCGAATATCCAAGATCTGCGGGTCATATAATCGATTGATGAACCAAGAGAAGCTTCTTGGATTAATCTCATCTTATCATTCTTACAAGATGGTGCCCTGCACTCCGCGGGGCCCTGAACTAGGCCCTCCCATGAAACCTGACCAAGCTCAACCGTGGGCCTGCCCGCTAACTCCGTGGGCCCGTGATCTAGATCCGCCCTAAACTCTGCTTCGCCTGTGGTGCGCTAGGTTCGAGGCTCGCCCACTTCAAACACTTCAAAGCACCTCTATCCAATGAGCTGCTCTGCATAGTACATTATTTTTTATGCATTCTTTTATTTAAATTATACTTAATAATTATTTTTAATTCATAATATGTTTATATCATTTAATATATTTAACAATGTCTATTAGATTACCTAATTAATTTGCTTTAATTAGTTAAATTATAATAATAATTAGTATTAAAACTTTTTTATTATTTTAGTTTAACAATATTTAGTTTAATTAATTTTAAAAAAATAATAAATATTTGAAGAGGTCAGTCAGTTGGTGCTACTAAAAATGTAAAAGGTAATTATCAATATCTTGAGAGATGGACGCTACATATCTAATTGCCATATGTAGCTAGAAGGAAGCCGTTCCTCGATACTTGCAGGACAACTACGGGCAGACCTTCCACGCGATCTTGTGCCGTCTATTCCAACAACAAAGGCTTAGTTTGATTTCCACCGACTTTCTTTTCATTTTTAAACGGAGGTTTTACGACGGAGAACGCAGGATTTTTTTCCTTCTCGTACCGGCGAAAAAAACGGAGGTACAGTAAAAAGCATTTTGAAAAAGTCCCGTAAACAAACAGTAAAAAACGTTTGAAAACGAAAACGGAGAAATTGCCACCAACCAAATGAGGCCAAAGTCAAAGCCAACTAAAAGAGTTAGACATGTTTATCAAACTACAAAATTCAATCTTATTAAACTCTTTATGCCTAACACAAGAAGTTGGTGGATGGTGTAAAACATAAGACCAACAAAATTAAGCTTATTTCACGTTGATGCCATACAATCAAACAAGGAAAACGAAGGAACATAAAGCAAATCTTTTTAATCTATCATTCATCATCATAGAGAGAGAAAGAGAGAGCAAACACTTTTGGTATATAAGAGCACAAAATTTTAGCTGGCACCAGCCTTTCAACCATAAAAATTAGAATAAGAAGGAGGAGGAGGAGGATTATGCAGCTGTGTATAGAATTTCTATATGACCAACGATCTTTAGGAATAAACACATCTAAATGCTTAGCCGGAGTGTGGCAAATTTGATTGTTTAAAATTACTATCATACTGCTCCCCTAGAAATCTCTTTGATAGGTGTTTTATTACTGTAAGGGAAGCTTATCACAAGCTAATTTGCAATGATTAAAATTAGTGCAGTGGCGTACAAAAAACAAAATTTTAAATATCAGATAAAAGATGAACAAATACACCAGATTTGAGCATAATCAAGAGCAGCAGTTGAGAGATTGAGATCAAGAAACACAATAGCAAGAAGCAGATGTAACTTGTTAGCTTGGGCAAATTCTTAAAAATGGGGAGGAGGCTGAGCTGGGTTTAGGATATATTAACACAACAACAGTTTTAACTGCAAATAAGATGTAGCAGAGGTTAAAGCCATATGCTTCGAGGTTGGCTAACAAAATCATATGGTGGACTACCCAGCATCTACAAAATTATTGAGACATACAGAAATAATCAAACAACCTGATAAAATGAAGATCTAGTTAGGTGACTAACAAAAGCAGCATAGCAAGGGCGATGATTAAAAAGACAAATCTGGTTGAAGTAATATTTACATGATGGGAAAGGTATTGTAGCCATTAATCCTCTCGAATAGTTCATCATCGCTTTCTCTGCTTCTTGCGGTGCCTGCTATCAATCTGAACTACAATGCAGGAGGAACCATCACAAAATTATTTTGATAAATTGAATTTTTGGACAATTAGATCCGTAAATTTACATTAATTTTAAAAATATTTATACTTCAATATATGTTCATTACTTTTACAAAAATAAAATTATATTAAGGTAAAATAAATATAAAAATATCAAAAATAATTTAGTAATTTTTTTTTAAGCCACCGCAGCTCTTTCATTGTTGGAGGGCCAATAGAGCAATACTAATTCCTGATGAGTGTAGCAGTGATCATTTTTATCAGATTTGTGCATTTATTCTTTTATGAATTACTATCGTCTAAACGCTAAATCTAAACCCCGTTTTCAGTAACTTATTGTCAAAGAAGAAATTAATTTATTTATGACTTTTGGTGTGAAATTATATTTCACTTTACTAATCATTTTTTCACCTCCCGTTGTGTGCTCTGCTAGGGTTTCCTTCTTGCTAGAAGTTTCCTTCTTTGCTGCCCTATTCGTGGCCTCCGATGGCTCTTCTCTCCTCAGGGAAGTTTCTTGGCCTTATTATTTGTGTTGTTCATAATTTTTGGGTTCTATTTCAACTGTTTTAGTTGTCGTCGTCTTTTTGTTGATGGAGGGCAAACCCCTGGTAGATCCCCGTTTTTTGGCTGGCAAATGCTCTTCTAGGTCATTTTGTGATGCATTATCTGGTAGCTCTTCTTCTTCGCTTTTCCCGGACCTCAAAATCTCGTCTCATCGTGGGATGCCCTCGTTGTGAATTTCAGAAGATGAAATTTTGGTGCTAGAGGCTCCTTTTGAGTTCGCTTTGGTCGGCAAATTTCCTTCTCATAGACCTTCTCGCTTGAGGCTATTCGCAAATTTTTTTTCAACCTTAAGCTCATTGGTAAATTTTCAGTTAATGTTCTAAATCCTAAGCATGTGTTGATCAAACTTGTTAATGACTTGGACTATTGTCGTGTGTTTTCTCACCGATCCTATTTTGTGAACAACTGCTTCATGAAGGTTTTTAAGTGGACTCCTACATTTGATATTGAGATTGAATCGCCCATTATTCATATCTGGGTTTCATTTCCCAACCTGAGACTCCATCTATTTTCTCCTAGGATTCTTCATGGGCTGGGTTCCATGTTTGGTCATCCTCTTAAAATTGATCATGCAACTTCCTCTGGCTCTAGGCCTTCGGTTGCACGTTTCCTGATAAAATTGGATGTTACCAAAAAAATTTCGAGATAAGGTGTGGGTTGGTCCGGATAATTTAGGTTATATTCAATCGGTGGTTATGGAAGCATTTATCTCTTATTGTTCTCATTATAAGTCTTTGGGGAACTCGAAATTAGAATGTCATATCCTTCACCCCAATTTGGCTAAAGCCCCTGCCGGTTTCGAATAAGGTGGATGAAATAATTCCTATAGTTTCTGATTCACTTGTTGCCGGTGCTAATGGTCATCGGCCTATTTCTGAGTTGTGGCGTTTGGTGGTGCCTGATCTAAGTGTTGCCGATGTTCCCGTGGTTCCTGTTGCAGCTGTGGATGTTTTGGACCCTCCTACGGATGTTCTGGAGGGGGTTCATGTTCCTGCGGGTTGCTCCCTGGTTGTTTCACCTACTGTTGTTGAGAATGGTTGTCTCTGATGATAATCAGTTGGAGGTGTTGTTGGGTCAATGTGAAATTAATAAGGTGATGGTTGTTGGATCCTCTGAGTTGGGTATTACATCTGAAACTTTTCCTTTAACTGTTTTGGATATGTCATTGGATGCGCTTGAGCCTGCTCAATTTGTTGATGTACATGTCTCTCTAACTTCAAATGATGCGTTGAAAGCTCATGTGACTAGCAAGTTAATAGACTCCTCTATTGATTATTCTGATTGGATGGATGCATCCTCTAATAGTGGGGGAGGGGTAGGGGATATTTTGGATGATACGCCTGATGAATTTCATGAATTATATAGTTTGCAGGTGGGTCATGTTGTTGATAAAGCTATCTCTCTTAGTGCTAGCAGGCATCATAGAAGAAAATCCAACTAAAAATGCTTCGGGTTTTTTCTTCTGGTTGGGTGCTGCTATTCGTGGTTTGTATTGGGTATTGGTTTCCCTTTTTGGTTGTTTGGCGTTTCGGTTGGCTTTTGTTGGTGTGGATTGTGGTGCTGGGGGTTTATATGGCCCGGGCAATGATGAGGCGGTTTTCTACTCTCCATCTTGACGACTTGATTTGTTAGCAACCAGCGGAGGTATGTAATTGTAGTTTGCTTGGTGGCCTTAGTTTGGGATGTGAGGCTTTGCTTGTCAAATTTGTGACTTCATCTGTGTGGCATGATGTTTGTTCCTCCTCTAGATGGCCCCTGCCTACGTTTTGGGTGATTGCAGAAAGTTCGCCATTAACTGACCCCGGCTGACTTTTATCCTAATATCTTCGTTTATGTCTGTTGTTTCAACGTGTTTTTTTTGGCCTGTATGTGTTGCTTGGTCCGTTGTTGGACTTGCTTGTATCTTTCCTTTATTGTTGGAATAAATTCTCCTTTTGTTAAAATAAAAAATAAAAAATAAAAAAAGAACTTATTGTCAAAGAAGAACACTTAGATGCAGAGGCAAATTCGATGAGCTTATGATCATTTAATTTTGATATTATTAAGACATTAAGAGGTCTAAAAAAAATTTATGCTTTCAAGGGGATCAACACGAATTTTCTAATAGAACTTTTTTATTTACGGAAAAATATTATCATAATGTCCTATTTGAAAAACTTATAAATAGGTCATACTTTCATCACAGCACACAGAGCAACAAAGACATAAAGATTATATGGCCCATAACAGAAATTCAATTGGAAATCCCATTAAAATCATCAAATTAGCTCAATTCAAAGTGAAATTGAGCTCTTCTATGTGAATCTGATGATTCAGTTCAAGTGCTCTTATTCATATATAGTAGTAAGCACTAAGTACTGCTCCGTCTATGGAACAGATTTCTCATTCGTATTATCCACCGCGAAAGTATCGATTCCCTTCATCGTACCAGTACCCGTGGACCACACCGCGGTGCCATACACAACAGCGTTACCGTTGGGCTTGAGGACGAGAACAAACCGGTTGAAATGTCCCCCGGTTTCGGTTCTCCACAGCGGCTTGGTGGCGTTCGGGGAAAGGATGAGCAGTTCGCCGTTCATTTGGAAATGAAGGAAGCACTTGGAGCCCTTGCCGGCGGTGCGAGAATCCCAGACGGAGACCTTGTTATCGTACAAGACAAGGTTGCAATCATCTTGCATGAAAAGATTGTAGCTGCCAACGGAGAGTGATTTTCCAGAGGTAAGGGTGTCGCCGGCCATGAGGATATTGCTGCTGGCTTCGGAGTTGGAAGACGTGAAGAGGAGGAAGAGGGAAGTTGTGCAAAGGAGGATAGCGGATGCTGCTCGTGAGGTAAGAGGGTTAGTCATGATTGAAGGTTCAGATGGGTGCTTTGCCTTGGAGATGTTAGGTGAGCGTTATGTGGATGGATTTTGCTTATACTTATAGTGTATTGAATTGGCCGGCGGACTGCTATGGCCGCGTTTGCGTTCGCCGTTATCATCCGGATTTAAGTTCTTACATCGAGTAGCCACTCGATCAATGAAATTTGGTGCTATTTTGATCAAACAAATGGCAGAAAATCAACTCGTGTTTCCAGTGCACTGGCTTAATTACTGGGAGGCCGGCCGTTGGATTTTCAAAATTGTACGCCCGATTTTGGAAGAGTATATATATTTAGAGTTGTCAATATTTGACGCCGCTCCCTTGCGTCGCCGCTGTCACGTGTCGCCGCCGCTGCCCGCGATGCGGTGATGCCGCGTAGCATTGCCTGCCGCTACGGCTTTCGTAACCGTCGCCACTACCACTACTAGCGGCCAGAGACCCGGAAAAGCATCATTTCTGCCGCTCCCAAACCCGAAGCGGGTCGGGTTCGGGTATGAAAAATTGAGCCGTTTGCAAAAACAAGTCGGGTTGACCCGAACCCGAATAGTGCCGGGTCATTCCGGGTTCGACCCGAACTCGACCCGTGACCCGAAATTGACACCCCTATATATTAATGTTTTGAAGTTCTTGAGGAGGAAGAATGGAAGATGTCTTCTTGGGTGAGAGAGAGGGAGGGGAAGAGAGGGAGAGAGATTTATAAGAAATTTTTTTTATTCCTTGGTATATCTTATACGTCATCTTATATATCCTATTTATAGGAATTGGACACTGATATGGTGTTTTGTATAATCACATAACTTAAAATTAGATCAATCCTAACAATGAAGTTATTAATAACAACAACAACAACAATAATAATTGATACATCATCAAAAAACTATCTTGATCAGGCACGAATCTCGAGGCAAAATTAAGTTGGAAACTTCCAAAATTAAAATTGGGACCATATGAACTCCTATTTCAGCAAACTTACAGTTAAACTGAGTGTCTCGAAAATACAAACCCAACGACATCAAATTCGACTCAATCTGAGCCCAAATTAGTCCAAATCGAGAACCCAAAGCGCTATTGGAAGGTTCAAACCACAATTTGGATTATTAAACGGTTTCCAAACATGACGTGCTTATAGTTGAATCAAGCGGCTCGACGAGATGAATCAAACAAGCCTAAGATCGCAAAATTCTGATATCACTAAGACATCCAAATATCCAACAAACGGTCCATGATCAAGGGATTTAACATCGGTCGTCCATTCAAACCACTCCCTAATTACCCTTGATCTTCCTCCTATTTACAGACCATGCCACTCCAAGAAATCTATAAATAGAGCCCTCTTTCCTCTTGAAAGGGACCCGTAAGCCTAAGGAGAAAAGAGAGAGATCGGACATCGCTCTTGCCTCCTCGCCTCCTCGACCACCGCCCGGAGTTCCGCCGCACAACTGCTTGACACCTTGAGCTCCGCCGGACCATCAGTTGATGTCCTTTGCTCCGCCAGACCACCGCTTGACGCCCTAAGCTCCGTCAGACCATCACTTGATGTCCTAAGCTTCGCCGAACCATCACTTGAGGCCTTGAGCTCCGGCGAACCATCACCTGAGGCCTGGACTTCTGCCGGTTCACTACCTCAGGCCCGGACTTCTGCCGGACCACCACCTCAGGCCCAAACTTCTGCCGGACCACCACCTCAGGCCCTGAGTTTTGCCGGACCATCACTTCAGGCCATAAGCTCTGCCGAACCACCACTTGAAGCCCGAACTTCTACTGGACCACTACCTCAGTCTCGGACTTCTGCCTGACCACCACCTGAGGCCTTGACTTCAACCAGACCACCACTTGAGGCCCTGAGCTCCGCTGGACCACCACCTGACCCCCAGACTTTTGTCGGACCACTACCTCAGACCCGGACTTCTACTGAACCACCACCTCAGGCCCATACTTCTACCGGACAACCACCTGAGGCCCTGAGTTCCACTGGATCATTAGTTGAGGCCCTGAGCTCCGCCGAACCACCATCTGAGGCCCAGACTTCTGCCGAACCACTACCTCAGGCCCGAACTTCTGCCGGACCATCACATGAGGCCCTGACTTCTGCCAGACCACCACCTGAGTCTATGACTTCTGTCGGACCATCACTTGAGGCCCTGAGCTCCGCCAGACCACCACATGAGGCCCGGACTTCTACCGGACCACCACCTCAGGCCCAGACTTATGCCGGATCATCACTTGAGGCCCTGAGTTCCACCGGCCACCACTTGAGGCCCTAAGCTCAGCCGCACCACCACCTGAGGATCTGAGTTCTGCAGGACCACCACCTAAGGCCGAGACTTTTACCGGACCACCACCTGAGGCCTGGTGTTCCGCTGAACCACCACCTGACGCTCGTAGTTCTATGAGACCACCACTTGACACCCGAAGTTCTGCTGGACAATCACTTGATGCCTGGAGTTCCACTAGACCATCATCTGACGCCGGGCTTCCGCTGGACCACCGCCCAATGTTGAAGTTCTGCTAAACCACCGCCAGGCTACCAACTAATGCCCGAATTTATAAGTAGCATCGTACTTCTACCATTCCACCAAATGATGCTGGACTTTCATCCTCGTTTGTCACTAGATTTTAACCATACGGTTGGCATTTTTAATCTGATTGCCCTCAAGGACGAGTCAGCCCACTGTAATATACTCGAATTCTAGTTGAATCATTTTCAACTGGACCAGACCGCGTAGTTTTTCCCTTTTTTTGGGTTTTCCACGTAAAAAACCTTGTATTCTATGTGTGTGAGATGGATATCCGTGCAACGCTAAGACTCAAAATTACAACTCTACTACCGCGTATATTCTAGCCCGCAACAATAATAATGATAGTTGACACATAATAAAAATTTGACTCCATCGGACATGAATCTCAATGAGATGAAGAATTCAATGTCGCTGAAGCACTATTATCAAATTAGGATCCTCTAACCACCATCGCTCCATTAAAGTTCTCTGACCTCAATTACCTGACTACAATCCTCCAACAACTTTCACACTATTACGATCTTTTGACTAACATTGCCTAACTACGATACTTTAATTACCATTGACCAACCACAGTCTTCCGCCTACCATTGCCCAACTTACAATTCTCTAACCTTGGTCGGCCAACTACAATCCTCTGATCACCTTTGTCCACCTACAATTCGCCAACTAATGTTGCACACTTACGTTCCCTCGTTCACCCTTGGTTGACCATAGTCATCCGAACGCCGCAGCTAGCTAGCTTCGTTTGACTAGTATCCTTTAACATACCGTAGTCATTTGACCATTATCACCTAACTACACCAGCACATAATTATTTTGTCATCTATCATTTATAATAATATCACCGCTTATAAGATTAATACACTTTGTCAACATCAACTCTAACTCTCAATGTCAAACACCAAGATTTAAATTAATTTTTTTAATCTTTGGACACTCCTCAAAAGAATATGACCTAACAGACAAATAAATATTTTTTTAGAGATAGGTCTCATGGCTTTACCATCTTCAATCATATAGTTTGTTATATAATATGTTTACTATATAGTACTAATGCCTTGAACGAAAAAAGGTATTATTTATATAAACGCTAATAAAATAACTTCAATTTGGTCAAGCTCCGTGGTTTGAATTTTTATTACGTCCGGTGTCCGGATTCGTCCGGAGACAAATTTGGACGCGCCACATCACCCGGGGCCCAGTGCATCCGAATGATGTGGCGCATCCGGATTCGCCTCCGAACAGTCCGGACACCGGACATAATAATCTCTCCCACGGCTTTGCCCTTCTTCTAGGTTTTCAACGTTAATTAACCGCTCTCAGAATTACCATCGCCAATATTTCTCCGGAAACCGACGTTCAACTCCACCTACCCACCATCAAAATTCCTAATAGTTCTCCATCATTAGCTAATTTCCTATTTGTCTACAATTTTAATTTAAGATAAAAAAATAGCATTTCTTTCAGATTTATTAGACTTTTATCAGCAATTAACATTAGCTTTTTTTCTTTAAAAAAAATAATTTCTGTAAGAAAAAAGTTTTACTATAGATTTAGGCTTCGTTTGAGACGGCTTTTTTATTGCTTCTTAAAGCAGTTTTTTAATATATAAATTAATATTTTTATATTAAAAAGTTGCTTTATGAAGCAGTAAAAAAGCCGTCCCAATTTGAAATTGCTTTCTTACTGTTTTTTAAAATAATTTTTTAGTATAATTTTTTTTTTCTGTTTTAAGCTTTTTCCGCTTACTATTTTATTTTTCATATCACAATTATATTTTCTATTGGCTATAGTTTTCTCACTACCTTCAATAAATTTTTATACTAAGTAATTATTATTTATAGTAGCTTTCAAAAAAATAATTTTGGTCATAATAACCTCACAAAAAAATTACAACCATTCCAAACAGACGCTTAGCCTTTATTTGAGACAAATCTTTCACTGCTTCTAAAGAGTTTTTTAAGTACGAAAATTTCTTAAATTATAAATTTTTGCACTAGAAAATTACTTTAAAAAGTAGCAAGAAAGCTGTCACAAATGAAGGCTTTGTTTGGGACGGCTTTCTTATTGCTTCTTAAAGTAGCTTTTTATTATAAGAATTTTAATTTTTTATATTAAAAAATTATTTTAGAAAGTAATAAAAAAGCTGTCCAAAATGAATCTGAAACCTAATTACGGCTGAGGAAAAGAAGATACAGCTGTGGAAATATAAAAATAAAAAATAAAAAAAATAAAAAAAAATACAGCTGTGGAAATATCATTCAATAAAAAACTCATAGGTGGAAGCTGTTAATTTCTGTCGTCATTAGCTTTCCTAACGTCATTAGCGCTGCACCAAACGACTAAAGAAGTAGCATCAACCCACTTACATTAGGATTGGCAGTTTACAGGATCAATTGTAAATAATGTTTATAATATTTTTGTCTGTTGTTAAAGCTTTTAAGAAAATATTAAAGAATGAGAGCAGCTACCAACTCCAGGTAATCAAAAAAGATGGAAATACTGAACTGGAAATAAATTTGAGCCTTTGTATCCTCTGAATGATATTATGATATTTATTTTTTTTAAATAATATGTTAGATTTTCTGATAAAATTTATATATTTTTAGTTTACTTTTATATTTTAAAAGAGAATTTGACTTTTAACAAGACACAATAGAGAAAAAGAATTCCTGTAGCTGACCGCATGTAGTGGGACAAAGATTTGTTGTTGTTGTTGTTGTTTATATTCTGATATAAATTATATCTAGATATGCAGAAATAATTTTTAGAAAAAAAATTACAGCAGGATGTTCTGACATAAAAGGCCTTGGAATGAGTTTAGTAGTCATTGGATTTGCACTAATGAGATTAGTACAACCCTTGGATATCATATTTGGCATAAATGTCAGTATGGATCTGAGGGTTGTTAAGCTTGTTCTAACGTACGTAAATCACGTCAAAATATTAAGACACGAATTATTTCTTTCTGAGTTTTGTCGCATATATATAGTGAGCCACACAAATATGATGCTATGAGTTTGCACTTGCTAGCTTGGCTTATTTATGTTTTCTTTTTATATTCACATAATATTTTTCTCTAAAAATATAATTCATTTATTTTTTAAATCAAAGCTAGGATGGTATTTCCAAAGGGAGTGATTGAGACTGCCTAGCCAAAAATAATTGATAGAGTAAGGTCTCTCCTCTCTTTCTAATGATAAGGACTTTTTTTTTTGAAGGAATGATTAATTTTATTTCATCAAAAACAGATGTTACATAGCCCTTAAGAGGAATCCATAACTCGCTACTGCTCAAAGAGCCACAATTAAAAGATATAAAAAAAAACCTAAAGATCAAAGGATTCCTTATCTAAAGATACAAATATTGCATGGAACAACAAAAAGAACAACAGATAAGAAGCCAATACCCAAAAATCACCCAGGATCAATCTCTTAGATCACCAAGGGTAACAAAAATGGTCGCCGCAAGAAAATGAAAGCTCGTACAAAATTAAGATAAGAAACCAAAATAAACACTGATCTCAACCATCAAACCGAAGAAGGCCAAATAGATTGCACTATCACAGTCCATATGAAAAGATGATCAACGAAGAATCCATCCAGCAGTCTATCAATATAGCATGGAGAAGCAAATATAACCGGTGCAAGCGACAAAACTCTCACAAACAACAAGAGAAAGGGGTTAGTAAATCTCATGACACAGAATTTAGGAAGGATATGAAATCCCATATATATTCATATTAGAACAACAACAATCCATATGAGCTAATCTCCATTTGAAAACACGAGATATTCTTTAAACAAAACTACATGATCCAATCACCATTCAAGATCCAGAAGGAAGACAAAAGGCTATAAGGAACAACCTGAGGAAGAAAAGGATAGCCCAACAATAGAAGAGCAGTACCTCAACAACATAAGTAGCAAACCACCATAAGAAATGACCATAGAAATACAAATCACATAGCCCCATCTTAGTATACATCATCCACATGAGAAGTTCACCCAACAAAACAATATGGCCAAACTCCATTTAAGAGCCAGAAATAAAATCAAAATTAATTAGATTAAGGCAGATATAAAAATAGGAAAGCCCAAAATAAAATAAAATAAACTAGAGCAATCCCACCAACATAAGACCCAAACACCAGATAGTGATCCCATGAAATAAAAGCATAATTTCCTGAGATAACATTTCAAATCCCAACAACCCATTCATCCAAGGAGACGGATATCATAGCAGACAGATAAGAAGGAATAACAAAGGGACATCAAATCTAGTCAAAGACATAAATATGAGATGCACAACACAATGAACTAGAAATCCATATGCCTACACTAAGACATTGCAAGTCTTATTGAGCACAACTACCATATAATCAGCTCATGAAGTGAAGGCACACCTTGCTGAAATTAGAATTCAATTCACAACATTCCTTACAACCCAGCAGACGACTAACATGGCATACAACATAGGTCAAGTACACTTCCTTATGTAAGGTAAACTCAAAGCATCAAGCCTCATTATACTCTTTAGTTTAAAATCATTAATATTATGATAAATTTCAGAGTTTGTCAAGGTAGACCCTTTTTTGGCAAGCCAATCATCAGTGATATTACCTTCCCTTAAAATATGAGAAATTTTGTAATCAACAAGTTCAAGTAAATTCATAATCTTTCTGAATAAACAATAAAAGTTTGTGTTTTGACAAACTTTAGTAGAAATAAAAGTTACCAACAATTTAGAATCTGATTCAATCCAAATATTAAATATCTGGTTAGCTAAACATATTTAATGCCCTTGATATAAAGCATTCATTTCAGCCAAAATTACTATACATTTGGGAATATTAGAAGCAAAAGCAATCACAAAAGCACCTTAAGAGTCATGAATATAACCACCAC
The DNA here is from genome assembly GCA_019925795.1 of Dendrobium chrysotoxum. Lineage (NCBI taxonomy): Eukaryota > Viridiplantae > Streptophyta > Magnoliopsida > Asparagales > Orchidaceae > Dendrobium > Dendrobium chrysotoxum. Next base: position 93,179,721 of record CM034305.1, on the reverse strand, counting down.
ATCCAACAGTTAGATTGGTAACAGAGTCATCTATATTCAATTTAAATTGATTCATGACAAGCTTTTTCAATAAAAAATTCTATGGAATGCTCCCTGGTTAATAAAAAAATTTACGGAATACTCATTGGACATATATATTTAAGCTTGATCCATAATATGTTATCAACAATAAAACATATAAATAAATAACAATGAATACGCCCCTAACAAGAAATGATAAATTTATCCCTTATTCAATAAAAAGTCATCTACCAGCTCGAGGTCATAAGCAGTCAAATATTTAGATCTTGATGCTGATCTTTTCTACTCCAACACATGATACTTTATGACTCTATGTCAAAAAAAAAAAAAAAAAACATTCATGCATTCAATATTTTGCTCAACAAATATTAAACAACTAATTTAAGCATCTTTTAAAATTTAAGGATTCTAAAGAGTTCCATAGCTTATTCTCCATAATCAATCTCAACTGTCAATGAGTCAATTAATACTTTTTTTTTAATTTCAATTGTTATTGACCAAGGATTAATGAAATATTCAATATTCTTCTAAGAATTAATTCTCATAAAGTCCTTTCATCCTTTTAATTGCATAATGATTGTACTAATTAATTCTAATATTCTTGCTAATTTAATAGTTATACTAACTATACTTCAACATATATTCAATTATAATCCAAAAAACCTCTTGGAGAGATTATCATGAATTGGACTATTTGAGATCAAGATTATCTTAAGATTAAACACTAAAACATGATGATCACTTGTTAAATATAAATTAAGAAAAATTATCATAAATTTATCTTATTCTAAAGACAGAACAAGGATCAAAATTCCTATAATTATATTGCAATCATTAAAGAACAATCTTTAGAAATGTTTAAGATTAACATAAATATAGGTTTCCTTGGCAACACGACAAAATCTCAAATATAGTAAAAACCCAAGAGTTGTAGATTATTAAAGAAGAAAAATAAGATTATGGCTTTGATCATACATAATAAAGAAGAAAAGAAGAAAAGACATTTAATTTATGTGAAACCCTTGTTGTCTTCCTCTTTACCTCTCCACTTAACTCTTCAACTTCATCCTTTGTAAGCCCCAAAATCACTACATAGTGTAGTTTCCAAGTGAAGAGCATGAAGGATATTTGTAGTCATACTGTGTATGGTTTGGAAGATCCAGAAGAGAAATCATCCTTTTTGTTGTAGGAGCTTTTTGTTGTAGGAGATATATAATGAATTGGCTTCTTCTACTGCAGATATACACCAAGTAGATCTCTCTTCCTCTTTGTAATCATTCTACTCACTCGCCTCCTCCCTTATCTATCTTTCAGCATCATCTATTATTGAAGGAGGTTGCCAAATATTCATCCCCTCTTTCTCCTCCTCCCTTATCTATCTCTCAGCTTCCTCTACTATTAAAAGTAGTCAAATACTCCTTTATCTCATTCACCCTCCCTCTCTCTCTCTCTCTCTCTCTCTCTCCTCAATGCCTTACAGTGCTAATTTGGGTATATAAGAAGTTTGTACGGGGTGATGTGGATAGATTCAGTTGTATCTTTCTTAGTTAGATCAGAAAGGAGTTAATGGTTGTCACAGCTATGATGAATTTATTTAATACAAATAAAAAATTAATATTTGTATTTTTGACCTTATGTCTTTTTTATATTTGTAAGGGTAAATTTTTAAACTAAGCATAATAAATTTTGAATTAAGAGTTTAAGCATGTTTAAAAAAAATTAAAATTAGGCAAAGTCGCCTGTTAATGAAAATCAGCAGCTGACTAGGCATTGCTGAGTCAGGTAGCTAGCCATTACCCTCAGTAATTAACGAAAAAGTAATTATTTAATCCAAATCACACATTTAACGGACTCTTTACATCAAATATTTTCTTAAAGAAAAACTAGCCATGTACATTTCATGATATTACAATCTTCGTATTAAGAAAATAATATTGTGTAAGTTGCTCGTTTAATGGGCAACTGACACTATATTAATTTTTTTTAATAATATTCAAATTTCCCCATTTACCTAATTAAGTAGCCATATTTTTCCTATTGGCAATATAAGGAATTAATTTTATAGCCCTATTTTTAAAAATTAGATAATGTATAATTAGTGAAAATTAATAGAGGAATGAATTATTAGATAAATTTAGGAATATAGTTATGTGGTTAATGAGTATCGCGCCCAAGTCTAATGAACCTAGTCGTTCGTTAGTGCTTTCATTCATTATTGTGGGTAGTTAGTGCTATACACGTTAGAATCTGTGCAGAGTCACTATTGATGACATTTGAGGCTGAAGTAGTTGTAGTTGTGGCAAACATCATTTAAAAAATCTTACTTGAGCTGGAAAGTTATGTTGTTCCATCATCAGATCTTATCTACTTCATTTTTATTATTTTTATTATTATATTCATAACTTTTTTGTCTGTTATTTTTTTTAATTTGAGTTATTTGAGTCAGAAATATTTCATTTAGATATAAATATGTTTATGTGAAAGCCCTCCCTAAGGACTACAAGGTATTAAAGAAGATACATTGGAGTTGCTTTACTTAGATGATTCCACTATATTAATTGAGGTTTAAAGTTAGTTTTTTTTTAATGAATTGGCAAAATTTAGAGAGAATTTTGCTCATAACTAAATAAAAAATTTTAACCTCACATAGAAAGATAAATGCTCTTTAAGAAGTAAGTCCGGAAACACTCATAAGTTTTTCATTCATTCAAATTCCCTTCTTTTCTTGTTGGACACCTCCCCGCTTATAGGCCGTGGCAGACCACCAAATATATTAGGGTATAGCTCTGTTTAGGGGATGTGATATATCTCTAGGAAAAAATTTATTTTCTAAAACCAAAAATTTAAAGTTCATCATTATGATTTTGCATATAATAACCAATTAGCATGCATTGCATTGGAAACTAACTAAAAGTTAATGAAATTTTGAATGCATTCGGGCATAATTACCATCCATAAATAAAGGGACCAATTAGGATATTCTTTAGATGTCGGCTCCAAATTCTCAAAAACTAAAAAATAACGTATCCATCTTTCATAAAGATCGGATACATGATTTTAAAGCGCTTAGGAGGTCTAGCTGGCTCTCCAATCTAGGCTAAGGTATGTCCAGATTTGCATGCCATTAGTTAGGTTAGGGTCACTATTTTTTAGTGCCCATTTGGCCATAGATTTTGGGGCGAACCCAAAATCGTAAGTCTCCAACATCAGAAGTCTAATACTAAATTTCTAATAAAATAATAACTCAAATTAAAATTTCCTCTAACCCAAAATTTAAATCCAAATATATAGGATATATTAGGGTGCTTCTGAATTATTTCAGAACCCCAAAATACCTCCTACTTCTCATCCTTTGGCCTCCAAAAAATAGATGCTTAAAATTGATTCATTTCCTATTGAAATTCTCACCTCATTCCATTTATATCATTATTTGAAAATTCTAAATAAAATTTCTATCATTATTCTAATCGAGAATATCCGTAGGAAGTCTAAAATTTCACACTATAGGAAAATCATCCATTACCGGTAAAATTTTTCAACGGCTTTCCGGTAGTCAATTTTTCAGCAGCTCTCCAGCGGTTTTCTGATGGAAGACAATGCGACAGCTTTTCCGACGAACTTTTTCCGGCGGTTTCTTTCGGGCCTAATTTTCTGGCGACTTTTTCGGCGGCTTTTCCAGCTTTCCGGAGGATTTTAAATAATTTAACTAAAATGATTAAAATTTTAACTATTTAAATTATTTAACAAAAATGATTAAAAATAATATTAACTAATTTAAGTTAACTATTTCCCTAATTTAAGTAAAAATATTTAAATTTAAAATTAGTTCTTAAGTTTTAATATATTTTAAATTTTATTTTTAGTAATTAGTAATTTTAATAGTATTTTAATTAATTATTAAGTTAATAATTTATTTTAATGAAATTTTAATTGTAATAATTTATTTTAATTTTTAAATTAATTATTAATTTTTATTTTTAAATTAATTAAAAAGTTTAATTTTCATAATTAAATCAATTAGTAAATTTAATTTCAGACGTCTTAATTTTGCGTAATTATATAGTTTAAATATAAAAAAGTAACAATTGAAATGTATTTTCCTGTACATCAATGTGGTTGGATGTTTGAAAGATTGCTCAACCCACCAGAGTTTGAATCTCATGGCATGCAGGCATTGCACGGGCACGGGCAGGCAGCGTGGGAAGGCAACGAGCAGCATGAGAGGGCAGCTCGGGCGGGCGGGCAACTGGGAGGGCAGCTCAGGCAGGCGGGCGGGTAGCCGGCTGGGCAGCGCAAAAATATTTTTTTTTAATTAATTTTTTCCGGCTGCCTAATTCCGCCGAATAACTGATGGAATTATTTACAGTCACAAAAAGTCGTCGGAAAAAATTTTTCCTACTCAGGTTTTACCGGCGAATATTTTTTCGCCGAAAAACCGCCGATAAATTCTAAATCCACTGAAAAATGATTAATTTCCGCCGGAAAATGTCACCGGTAATACGTGATTTTCCTGTAGTGTCATATGATGTAGTTAACTATGAAGGCTTGCTTTTATAGGAGATTTAATACCCCAAAAATAATCAAACTCCATTTTATTTAAGTCCTAAATAGAATGGAAAAAAAATTAATCTCTTTGGAAAAAAAATAAAGACGATCATTATTGTTATATTCAAATCATGAAAAATAAGTGATATTTTTTTTCCCTGAGAGAGATATATCATTTATCAACATATTTTTTAATATGAAATTAATGACAACACATCTAGATTATCATTGCTAAATAATTAATCAAATATCATTGACCCCTGGGATCATATGTAGTTTCTTCTTGAATTTGACTACGATAGTCATGATGAAATTCATAGTTTTGTAATATGAACACATTAGGGAATGGTATTTTCAGCACCCAATGTGATATATCGTTCATAATGATGAATTCGGCTACAGAATTAAAAGAAACTCACAAGAATTATGTTCGAATTTTTTCAAAAAAAATATAATTACAATTGCTTTGCACTTTTCGACAAAGTTAGCAAACAAAGATCAAATCAAATTGTACCAATTTAACAATTTCTTATATATGCATAACCTGTTGTATGTTCGCTAAAATTTTTCTTGCTCAAATATAAATTAATAGTTTGTGGCTCTCTAAAAAATTATAGTAAATTTGTAGGATAGCAAACTAAACTCACCAAAACATTTCAAATCTAAGAAAGTATGTGATAAATTTGCTAAACTCCTACATCTTGTTATGCCAAATGAAGCCAACCTTTGATTTGCTGGGCAAAATTAAAAAAAAAAAGGCAAAAACTCAAAAAAGCCCTAATCACCCATCTTGTTCTTCATTTTCTCCTTCAAATCTTCTAAGAAAAATAATATATTTACAACAAATGAATAAAGCTATACAACTCATTTAAACATTGCTTACTCATCTAAACCCTCGAAGCATCACAAGAACGAAGCTCGGCGACGGAGGGCATGAACAAGTGATGAAGGAGATACTCGAATGAGGGAGAAGAATTGGAAGGATCGGGTGGGGTTTTTATCATGATCAAAGTCGTCTGTTTAACAGTCCTGTCAACTAATAAAGCCACGCTGTCAACTTTGACTAATTGACTCAGGCATAATTCGTTCGTTTAACGGATGACTTTGACTACTTTTAATTTTTTTAAAACAGGCTTAACCTATTAATTCATTTCTTAATTATACTTAGTTTAAAATTTTACCCTATTTGTAACTGGCTTTGCTTCTATTAGCTTTAAGCCCGCCTAATAAAAATATGTAACAGTTTTGAATCCTTAAAGAAAAAAAAATCTTTTTTTTTGGGTTTCCATAGATCTGTTTTGAGCAAAGAGTTTATATTTGATACAATTGAAACTCTTAAGATCTCCACAAAATTTCAATCTAGACCTGACCGATGAAAGATTTTTCTGGGTGCTGCTTTCTGATTCTATTTAAGAATACAAACTATATATACAATTCATTACGTTTGCAAACAGTATCCTAGCATTCTGTTCAAGTGATTTTCTGGTAAATCTCATTATTTGACTGGCCTTTTAAGATCTTCCAATTTATAGCTGAAAACAAATTAAAGTGTTACTATTTCATGTATCAGATCGATCAAAAGCATCAACTTATTAAAGAACTTTCAGATATTTGAATGAAAATACATGATGTACGCATTGTCCCAAATAGGATTTTATAATACGAGATCAAAAGAAAACGACAAAGCCAACTGTAACAAAGCATCTACAATGCTCATTAACATATATATAACTGGAAATGAAAAAGCACTTATACTTTGCACGCTTAATTAATTAAACGGACTGAAGGATTATTTGTTTTTTCCAACATCTTCTTCTCAGGTGTTAGCTTCTGCAGTGTTCCTTCACCGCAACAGATAACTAATGCTTGGGTAACTCAATTTTGCTGGTACCTGTAGACCACACCGGATTACCGTAAACCACAACATCACCATTTGGCTGGAGGACGAGCGCATATTTGCCCGTTTGCCCTCCTGTTTCGCTTCTCCATACCGTGTTTCGGTAGTTGGAAATGATGACGAGCTCACCATTAATCTGTAATACGAGAAAACATTTGACGCCCTTGTTGTCTGTACGAGATGACCATATTGCGGTCTGATTGTCGTACAAAACGAGATTACAGTCATTCTGCATGATAAAACTGTAGTTGCCATGAACAAGAGATTCGCCGGTGTCAAGTTTGCCACCAGATTTCAATACGTTGCCATAGAAATTGACAGAATCAGTGGATGTGGCAAGGATGACTAAGACGGCTATGGAAACGAGGAATGTTGCAGAGTGAGTAGTGACCGCCATTGTTAAACTGCGAGTTAGGAATTTGTTGTTGGGATGAGTTTTGTTGCTTGGTTTGGGCTATATTTATATCATCTGCTATGGCTCGACATGCTTGAAATGTTGTACACTGAGTGCCAGCCTGCGTTTGAATTATTCATATTGGAAGGCATTTGGTTACTAGGCACTGTTATTTTATTTGTCTAACACCCTCCATTTGTCATGTATGAAAGGTACAAGTATGCAAAGTTGAGTTCTTCATGTTGTAACATTTGTGGAAACTAAGGATAATGGAGGAACAGCTTGTTTTATGAATGGGGTTTATGTCTTGCTTGATGGCGTAACGATACAATAACAATATTATCAAGTCTTATCCTACTATGTGGGGTCAGCTACAAAAATTTTTTTTTTTCCATTGTGACATATTAAGAGTGAAATTCTCACTTAAATCTAATACAGAAATGTCATTTCAAATATTTTTTAACAAAATTTTTTTAGGTCGACGTCAATTTTTCTTAATATAAGCCAAAACTAATATATCTACTCTCCTAATCTGATCATTGGAAGGCCATCGTTTTATTCGACCAAATCATATAAGGTGACTCTCTTATCTTATCTTCCACTGGAGACCTTTTCACGTAAATGATCGTTTTGCATCCTGTCTCTAAGAGTAAAAGTTCTCTTCCACATGAGCATCCTCATCTCTGGAACACTTAACTCAATATTATGCTTCTCATTTAATGGCCAACATTCTGCATCATAAAGCATTGTACGTCTCGCCATCTTATAGAATTTTCTCTTAAGTTTGAGGGAGATTTTTCTATCACACAACAAGCTTGATTGCGTAATAATGCCGGATGAAATTTTCAAATGATAAAAGAATGAGGGATGAAGGCATTGAATTTAGGAGAGTTTTTTTGAGTGATTGCTGTTGAAGGAACTGCATATCTGTGGAGATGGGGATATGAAATAAATCAATGGAAGGTTAAAGAATAATAATTATTGTTTGTTTATAATTTATTGTAATTTAGTTCTTTGAAGGTAATAATAGGGATTTTTTTTAAAGATTTTATGGCCGTATAATCGCCAATGCATTGCAGGAACCATAGAATTGACTTTATTGGTTTTTTTATATAGCAAGTGGATAGAACTGCTTAAAAGGGAGACATTTTCCTTTTTCAAAGAAAATCAGGTGGCCCTAATTAACTCATGGATGAAAAAAAAAAAAGGTATATATCTTAAACTTTTTTTTTTACTATGATTTTCACTTGATCAAGTATGAATCTAGATGCAAATTTAGGGATAGAATTTTTTGAAAATTTTAAATCAATGATCATCCAAACTTCAATTTCAACAAATTTATATTCAACTAAATGTTTCAACGAGATGAGCAACACCAAAAGTGATATGATCTGACATCAAATTGATATTATCCAACTCCAAATAAGTCTAAATTAAGCACCTAAAGCAAAATTAACAATTTTTGGACATTTATTTGATGGCTAATTAATCTCCAAATCTTTCATGCATACAGTAATATTGAGCATTTTGATGAGATGAATCAAACAAGCCTATGATCTTTTAATTATGATATCACTAAGATATCTAAATGTTGAAATAATGATCTATAAACAAGAAAATTTACATTGACAGTGTAAATAGAATATTTTAAGATTTTGAATAAATTTACTAAAATTTCATTCTAAAAAAATTATAATTAGTACCCCACTCTTTGCATGACTAAGGATCTCATGGCCTGACTAGAGAGCATGAGGAAAGAGCTCAAATGCTTCCTAGAGCTCTTCCGGATCACTATCATCCAATCAATCTCGTTAGACCATCATTATCTAACCATCTCAGAGCCTCACTAGGTAGCAAATTGCTCCTCTCTTTTGCATCGCTAGTATTCAGATTTTATGATTTTCTAATAAAAATTTTTTATTGTTCTTTTAAAATCTTCAATTGTTGATATATCGTGTGCAAGTTAAAAGCATTAACATATAAAATAAGATGATGTATGGTTCATTGCAAATCAGATATTAATGATATTAAGATGTTAGCACTAACATATAAAACTTTCGAGATATATAGCAGAATAGAGGTCTGGACAAACAAAAAACCCTAAAGACAACCTGTGGAGGAGCTCCAGAAATTTTTAATGATGTGAGAACTCTCTTTGTCAAAAATATATCCAAAAGTATGTGCATCAGGCCTTGTTTGTAGATGTTGAGAGGGCATTTCAGCCCATTTTATTAAAATCTAATAACTTAAAGCCCACATGAACTTAGATGTTTGGACTTCAGATTTTCTTAGTCAATTTTCTAATCAAGAGCAATTTAATGACTCAGTTGGCTCATGAGTTTATGTTTTTTTTTTCTTTATACACATTACATGCTAGAAAATCTGCATCAGTAGTATAGAAGTTTTCAATTATACTTCAAAGGCTTGATTTGAACTTATTTGGAGTCGAATCAAATCACTTTTAGATTCAATGAGTTCATCTCATTTGTCAATATTCAACTTGATAGTTCGGACGACCGTGAATTTGATGAAAATTTTCGATTCAAAAATAGTTTTAAATTCATATTCAATCAAATTGAATTTTGATTACATATCAAAAATAGAAGATTATCGATAAAGAAGGTGGAAGAAGTGCACAAAAAACAATCTCGAGTTAAAGGGTCTGTTAGGTTATATTTAACAAGCTTTCTAGTATTTAAAAATAGATAAATGACAAAAAGTCTTCTGAGATGAATTATTCATCAAGAAAAAAAGTCTTTGCCAAGGGCTGTGGCCAACCTGGCCGAGCTAATGGCTAATAGCTACCTTTTTTTTAGTCGATTGTTTCACGATCTGTAAATGCATAAAAATTTTAAACAACAAATTAGCTACCCTTTTGTCAAAATCGGGTTTCGGGTCTAGTTCAGGTCGAACCCGAACTGACCCGGATTGAAACAGGTCAACCCTAACCCGACCCGGTTATGTAAACGAGTCAGAAATTTGGACCCAGACCCGATCCGTCGTGTTACCGGGTTGACCCGACCCGACACGGTTGACTGCTCGACAACGACGATGGGGCTCGCGATGCAACGGGGGCAGCCTCGGGCTTGGGCAGCCTCGGTCGCGGGCAGCTCGGACGTGATCTCGGGAGGGCGCTGGCAGCCGCGGGCGCGCGCGAGCAGCTCAAACTTTACGCGGGTAGGCAAGGGCGGCTCGTGCAGCGCCGTCAGCTCATTTCAAACAGGTTTCCTGGTCAACCCGAACCTGACCCGTTTTGAAATCTGGTCTGGTCTAACCCGAATTTTTTGGATTGGATTCGAGTCGGATTTTTATGTCATGTCAAATATTGACACCCGACCCCTACTTAGGGGTATCAAAATTGGTTGATGGGTCGAGTTTAAATTTGACCTGAAATTGACCCAACCCGAATCTAGTCAACCTAAACCTAACTCGCTTACTAAACATGTCAAAAACTCCAACCTAAATCAGACCCGTAGCAACTCGAATGACCCGAACTCGACCCGTTAATGTCTTGGTTAAAAAAAAATACAACTTAAGAAAAAAAAAACTTATTAACTATAATGTTTGAGATTTTTGATAAAAAAATGAAAAGATTATTCATAAAAGTAAAAAAATAAATAAAAAATATTAAATCAGTCATTTTTGTATAAAAAATGGATTGACAGGTTAACTTGAATCTAACCTATTTAATAAATTGATCAAAAATTTAACTTGAACTCAACCTATTAATTAAACGGAACAATCCGAATCCAAAATTTTTGAATATGATTTAGGTTAATTTTATTGCTAGATCAAATCATTTTTTGACAACTCTACTTCTGCTTCTTCTACTAGCAAGTTGATAATTGACGGGTAGGTGCACATTGATTGACAAGCATCACTTCAACAATACATATATATATATATATATATATATATATATATATATATATATATATATATATATAATATATGATTTGTCGGCTGACTTTTCTTACAGCTGAAGCAGCTTAAACAAAACGCGATTCCATAGTTTATTTAAACTCTGATCTCCAAACTGCTAAACGTGCAAGCAGCTTCAACTATTCCCAAAGCACTTAATCATTTTATAATTATGTGTAGCAAATTGGCTATCACTCTGGCCAATTTTCCAGGACCTGACCAGGTTGTCCTCTAACAATAAAGAAAACTAGAAAATTTTTTTTTAAGATAATTAAGAAGATCTGCACGTTTTGGGTCAAGATTGCTTTATTAGATTTTGATCAAATAGATTTAGAAGTTGTTATGTTTATGGAGAGTAGATCCTTAGAAAAGTGCTGATTTGAACAATAAGCTTACAACGTTACAATGCTAAGAAAATTTTGATTCATGCAATGATAAATAACATTAACAACAAAGATCGATCATGTCTAATGTTTTGTAGCTTCACTAAAAAATAATCTCTTTCATTAGTCCAATAAACTAATTGAAATGCTATTGATATAGATTTATAATCTGACATATTGCTTAATAGTCTAATTGTGATGAATTCTCAACCCTAATAATTGTCAAGCAATATCTGACAATTACAAAATTATTGAGCTTCATTATTTGCAGCACCTTTAACATCACTAATTGTCAACTTCTCAATATATATGTTTTCTTATATTCATATTTTTAATAATATGTAAGACAATGCCTCATATATCTATTACTTTAGTCATTCTATAAATTCAGGTGACTTGTTAATGCTTGATCTATATATATATATATATATATATATATATATATATATATATATATATATATATATTCATGTGTGTATACTCCATGAGATCTTCAATACTAATGAAATAATATAAAAAACTAGGCAATAAAAACACAAACAAAAAAAAAACACTCAAATCTATGTGAACAAAAGAGAGGAATTTCCTATGCATAAAATTGATAAAAAGAGGAGAGTGATGATTCACATACAGCATAATCACAAAACCCTAATTATATGTACACAGATATATGTACAAAAAATATAAAGATTAATGTATATGCATCTAGCTTCTCAGCTTAAACACAATAGAATCTGGGTCAAAAACTCTAACAACCAAAAATAAAGGAAAAAAAAAACATTTTATTCAACAACAATAATACATGTATTTATCTCACAATACGATGTCAGCTACATAATTTTTTTTCTCCATTGTGTAAAAAAAAAAAAAAAAATTCATTCATGCATAAATGAATTCATTTTTCAACTGATTGAAATTTTATGCTTCTTTCTTTGGAATATGAAAATCCATATTTTCCCTTAAGAAAGTATCACTATAAGCATGCAAAATCAATAAGCATTACAACTTTGTTAAGAAATTCATTTTTCAAACCTCCTTTGAATATCAACTATTATAAATTCCTACATTGATGTCGGAGCTACTTAACCCTGTTAACTTTTCGTATGTTAGTTAGTATGGTTGTATAGGAGTAATATTTTCTTATGTGTGCGTAGCCTAATATGGTGCGTAGCCTAATATGGTGCTACCATTGTCTAAAGAATATAATACATATATATATATATATATATATATATATATATATATATATATATATATATATATATATATATATAGATACATTGCTAATACTTGTAATGAGGTTAAAGAATATAATAAATATATATATATATATATATATATATATATATATATATATATATATATATATATATATATATATATATATATATACATTGCTAATACTTGTAATGAGGTTAAAGAATATAATAAATATTTTGAGTTTGGTTCCCGAGTATTCTGTATCTTGATAACTTCAGGTGATATTACTCGTCTAAGATATCTGTTCTTCTTGGGTATTATTTTGAGATGCGATTCATATAGTTTGTGTCTTGTCTATCGCCCGTTTCTCCCTTTCGTCCGATGTCATTTGGTATCAGAGCTGGCTAACATGCCGCCTCGACGAAATCACTGGCCACTTGTTCCGGAAGCGATGGCTGAAGATATGCATCGAGAGATTGCTTAATTACAACGTCTCACAAGATTCAAGCAGAGGGAGGTCATGGGAGGTGGTGATTCAAGAAACAAACCAATTTGGATTACCAGCCTACTCGCTCCCACGCACGTTCGGCAACCCAATCCAATGATTTGGGCAGCCCAATCCTGCAATCCTGGTGCCCCGAACCATGGCCAGGCGCCCAGTGCCGCACGTCTCACGATCCCGGTGCCCCAATCTAGGCCGCGTGCATGCGCGACACTAGCCGCTTGACACGACTTGCACCTGCTGCCCGCCCGCCCCGCTTCTGGCCCGTCCGGCCCGCTTCCACAATAATCCTTACGTGTGTTATTGGTCGCCCGCGCGTGCCCCTGGGCGTCTAAATTGACTTGTCCAAGACTTCACCCCGAACGATTGCCCCAAGTAAGATCCTTTCTCCACAATACCCAAACAATTAATTGCTACTATCTACGCAATTCTAACCACTAAGAACAACAACATTCCTTATTCTTGGCTAGGATTTAGCAACTATAAATCATATTAGCCCCAAATTCAGCCTCAAAATCAAAGCCACACTAGGCAAGGATTACGGAATGATGTAGGAATCAAGATTGATCCACATCATTTCGATTGGACCCCTTCTTCCTATGAAGACTTGTTCGAAGGGTCACTATGTAAGTCTTCCTCCACACCCTAGATCGAGTCCATTTTCGATGGGTTTAAAGATCTGTTGCCAAAATCTTCATATTTGCCTATCTATGATGAACTCGTGTATGATGAAGACATTCAGTGGAGTTCTTGGTCTCTATAAGCCCATGTATGATAAAAACATATTTGGTGGAGTTCTTGGTCGTTATAAGCCCATGGATAGTGACGACATATTCTTTGAAGTTCTTGTTGTTGATAAGCCTGTGTATAATGATGAAAATAGCAAGCTGGATAGTCAGCCAAAACTATTCATTCATAGTGTTTAGAATAAGACAACAAATATATTCCTCATCATTGATAACAGAATTGCAAGTAATGATTACCTCACTGGAAGGATATTGCATTTTTTATCGTTAAATTAGGCATGAGCGGTTGCATTCCTAATGCAAATTCCATTCTCAATATGTATGGAAAATGTGGTAATGCATTGATGGCCAACGTGGTTGTTGATAAGATGAAAGTGAGAAGCGTATCGAGTTGAAATACATTGCTCTTAGTGTACTTGCAATCGGGGTGGATGGACATTGCTCATTCCCACTTAGAAGAGACTAGCAAACAAAGCATCGTGTCCTGGAATGCAATAATTGCAAGCTACAATCAGAACGGATTGGATCTTGAAGCTCTTATATTCTTCTCTAAAATGCTGAAAGAAACACAAATAGCTCCAGATGATTTCACAATCACTAGTGTTCCATCTGCTTATGCTAATCTTGAGAAGTTGAAGATGGGTAGGCAAATTGATACCGGGTGGATCTATCCGAACTAGTTCACCAACCAAACCCACCTTCTTATTGTTGCTAACTTGTCAACTTACTACGAGCTTGAAATTCCTCCTAGCCCGTTAAATTGACACCATAGTTGCTTAATCCTGTTAACTTCAGCCTAGATTAAATTCGAATGGTATTTAGTATGGCTGTATAGGAGTAATATTTTCTTATGTGTGCGTAGCCTAGTATGCTGCTATAATTGTCTATATATATATACACACAATACTTATAATGAGGTTAGAGAAGATCATAAATGTTTTGAGTTTAGTTCTCGGGTATTCTGTATCCTGATAACTTCACGGAGTGTTACCCGTCCAAGATATCAGTGCTTGGGTATTATTTTTTAGCTGCGATTCCTACAGCTCTCGCCCTATCTGTCGCCCGTTTCTCCCTCCCATCCAATGTCATAAATATACCTAAAATTTTTATAATTAATGTAACATTAAAATAGAATTAATTATCAATATAAAATTTTCTTTAAGAAAATCTAAATAATGAATTGCATTGATATCCTTGGAATTCTTAGATTTCACTCAAAAGCTAACCTTATTACTAAGGTTAACCACAAGGTAGTTCAACATTAACAAATTTTTAATATTTAATTTTAAATTGGATCTAATAATCTCGGCACCTTAATAATAACATAATAATATAAAAAATATTCTTCTTAATAAAGTTAATTACTAAAATAAATAAATGATCTCTTTTTGTTTACAACATTAATGCCTCTTCGGCCCCAATAGTGTCACATAGCCATAGCTCCACCAGAATTATTTACTGCTTATTTTATCAAAACATTTTGTATTAGGAATATTGTTTAAATATTAGACAAAAAAAATTAATAGTTATTATTAGATTAAAAATATATTTTTTAAGTTACAAATATATATTTAATAATATATTACATTAGATTATTTTTTTATTAATATTAAATTTATATATTCTGCTTTAGAAACCTGTATGAAGAAAAATTATGAAAAAATTAAAAAAAAATTGATTTAGGCTTAGTTTGGGATAGCTTTTTTGCTGCTTTCTTAAATAACTTTCTAGTATAAAAATTTTTTGAATTAGAAAATTTTGTTCTAGAAAGTTGTTTTATAAAGCAGTAAGAAAGCTGTTCCAAACGAAGCCTTAGTGGGTCTACAACATCTTTGCGCTATAAATAAAAAAATTTATAATGAAGACCTAAATCATCAATATAACTCAATTGATGGACACAATCATACTCCACATAAGCTAACAAATATAATATTACAAACAAATAAAAATTTTTAAAAGCAGCTATAAAGTTAATAGAATAACATTGTTGCGGACTCAAATATATGCGGCGATAGATTTTAATTTTCCGTCTTAGCGTTGTACGTATATCCAGTACACAAACAGAATCGAAATAGTAACACCAGGATTTTTACGTGGAAAACCCTGGAAAGGGAAAAAACCACGGGGCCACGCCCAGTTGAAAGAGTTCCACTAGTGTTGTTTAAAGTACACGAGGCTGATTCGTCCTTTAAATTCAGGACGATCAGATTACAATGAGTATCAATTACAAGGACAAGCAGAGTTCCGACGTCACTTGAGTGTCCGGCAGAATTCTGGCGTCACTTGGAAAGAAGTCCGGCGTCACTCGGGCGTCGGGTAAAATTCCAGCGTTGGGCAGAATTCCGACGTTGCTCCCGTGTCGGGCAGAGCTCCGGCGTCCCTCGGGCGCCTGGTGGTGCTTCGGTGGTGTTCCGGCGGTGTTCCGGCGGAGTTCCGGCGGTGGTCGAGGAGGAGTTATTCCCTCCTGGGCTTCTCTTCTCTTCCTTCTCTTCTTCTCTTCATGGCTTGGGTCCCTTCTTAAGAGAAATGAGGGGCTATTTATAGTTTTTCTGGAGTGGCATAGCCCGTAAATATGTGAGGGATTAGGGGCAAATACGGAGTGATCCGGATGAACGGTTGATATTGAATCCCTTGATCATGAACCGTCTATCGAAGATTTGAAGGTCTTAATGATATCAGAATTCTACGATCTTGGGCTCGTTGGATTCATCTCGTCGAGACGCTCGATTCGACTATAAGCTCGTCAAAATCGGAGACCGTTTGGTAACTCAAATAGCTGTTTGATGCTTCCAACAACGCTTCTGGTACTTGATTTGGACTCACTTGGGCTCGGATTGAGTCGAATTTGGTGTTGTTGGATTCGTATTTCCGAGACGCTCAGTTCGACTATAAGTTTGCTGAAATCGGAGTTTAAATGGTCTCCGAAATAATTTTTGAAGTTTCCAACTTGAGTTTTTCCTCGAGATTCGTGCTCGATCAAGATGATTTTTTGGCGATATATCAAACATAATATTTTAAACATTCATAGAACTAGAGAGAAAATTTACCATTTTAATATTGTATAAATTAAATTTCATATTTTCAGCTATAATAAATAAATATAGAGAGCAGATCATTATTTCGAAACCTCTTATCAATAGAGAACAGTTTTGGGTGTTTTCTACAAAATTTCCCAAAGTTCTATGGATTGTCTGAATTCAGGCTTAAACTAATCTTTAAGACTTAATATTCCATAAATCATAGAAGCAGACCATTGCTTTCTTTGAATCCAATATGTTTCTTCCACAAAGAGAGCCCTACTGATCTCAGCAGGAATCTAATGAATTCCCAAATAATTCATCTTCCTTTTGGCAGGCAAGTCTTTCCACAGGCTCTTTTCTCAGTGCTTCTACTATCAGCAGCAGCCATCCTTCTCTTCATTTCCTTCTACTTCAGCAACCTGTTAGTTCCATTCCAGAACAAATTCTCAGTTCCTTCCTCCTCTACTTTGTCAACACTGCTCTTGTTACCTAATACTTCTTCTTCTTCTTCTTCTATTTCTTCATCCTTGTCTTCTTTCGATTCCTCGACCTCCGCTTCTTCTTCCACATCCACTTCTGATAAAAAATGCAATATATCGAAAGGGGAATGGATCAGAGATCCAAAAGAGCCATACTACAGCAACATTACATGCTGGATGATACAGGAGCACCAGAACTGCATGAAGTATGGGAGGCCTGACATGGAGTTCTTGAATTGGAGGTGGAAGCCAGATGGCTGCGAGTTGCCAGCCTTCGAACCGGTTCGATTTCTTGAGCTTATGAGGGGGAAGTCCCTAGCCTTTGTGGGGGATTCTCTCGCCAGGAACCATATGCAGTCATTGATGTGCCTTTTGTCCAGGGTAAGTCCTTCAGCTTTCTGCCGTTTTCTTCTTGATCTGATGAGCTTAATTTGTTTTAATCTCTGAAGGTTCTTGTTAATTAGTTTTAGGATGAAATTTGCTAGCAGAATTATGGTTTTAAACAATTAATTTGTTTAGCTGTAAGGCTATCTTTTTGCAAGAAATGTTCTACTGGCACAAATATTTATATATTTGTAATTAACCAGTAATTAGCAAAAGGCAATTGGATTAATTAATTACCTAATTATCAACCTGATGCCCGTTATTATTGTAATTTGTTAGCAGTATGTCTGTGCTATAATTTCAAAGAATAATGACAAAAAATATCATTTAAATACTAAATGTTAACATGATTAGTTCGAACAATCTGTCTAAGTCTTAGTTAATAGCACATGATTACAGATTAAACAAGCAACCACCAAAGTGATTAGCAAATAATTTAGTAGATATAGACTCATTAACATATTGATTAAGTTGTTGAAAACGGATTAATATTTCTTCTACCATTAATGATGAAGTGCCAATGCATTGCCTAAAAATAGTAATCTGATAAATTTTTTTATCTTTGAATGACATGACCTCGAATAATGCTCCTTCAACCACTCTCCATAGCCAACCTGTGAGCTTACAGTTGTGAGAAGCAGCTCTGTGATTTATTGGTTCAAAGGAAGACTATTTAAACATGTAAACAAATCGTTCATGCCACGTTGTTAGAACGCATATTAAAATATCATTTTTTGCACATGCTAAAAGTTTTCTATTATATATATATATATATATAGAGAGAGAGAGAGAGAGAGAGAGAGAGAGAGGAGATAACAAAAAGTTATAAATTTCTAATCAGGATTTTATTTCTTTTTATTAGCTTTTCTTCACTCCAACAAGCCTTAGTGGTGGATCAATATTTTGTTATTTTAGAATTTATTTATCCTTTTTTTTGTCGGTTTAGGGTGTGAATTATTAAAAATATATAATGAAAATAAATGATGTGTACACAGCTTATCTTGGTCTGTTGGTTGGGAGCTTAGGCCACAAACTAAGAGGCCTTGGGTTGCGATGTACGTGTGTCTGCCTTAATTGGCCTAAATATCCCAAAAAAAAAATGATGTGTCATAGTCCCATCAAATCGAGTCGATTTACAAGTGAGTAGCTGATGTAGAACATACATGTGAAGTTGAGTTGATTAAGGAATTTGCACGCTTAATATTTAGAGACCACAATAAGTATATCTTTATAATGATTTTAAAAAACGAGATAAAACACAAAGAGCGGTAAAACAAGCTTAGGCTAAATCACATGCATAGGAGTTAAGATCGTAAAATAGTCAATTAATCTAATGTTGCATACATGGATGATTTTCAACAAGAGATCCCTAGATTAACAATAAGATAAGTTACTATGTAAGGGTCCCTCACTAAACTCTCTAATTTACTAGGCTTTAGCGGAGGAACATTAACACCATCTTCATGAATTTACTAATACCACAATCGAGAAGTAACTATGAAGATAAGAGAATCAGAGGAAGAGTTTAACCAAAGGACAGAGGCTACGAAGCTCCAGCCCGATCGTCTAGGTGCTCGAGAGGAAGTGGACGACAATCCGAATTCCCTGGCTGTCTTGAATAAAATTCAGAGACTCCCCAATCGTCAGGACAACAAGGGGATGGCGTAGGATTTTCCGGACAGCAACTACAAAAGCATGGTCAGCAGCTTTGGTTCCTAGGATGGCTGAATAACAACAAAACTTCGGCTGGAACCTTAGGACAGCCAGAGGAAAAGCTGGGACAACAATTTCCAAGGTCTGGAGAAGGAGGACAACCACTGTAAATGTCCAGAATTTTCTGGACAGCAAGGGGGCTGTAGGAATAGCCCTCTAGCAACAAAGGGGATGGATTTTGGAGAGTTAATCAAGGGGAGGGAGGAGGGGAAGGGGCGGGCTAGGGAAAGGGATAAGAGAAATTTCAGTGATCAGATTTCTTTTGGGTTTGGTGGGGCTTCGATTTGTAATTTTGAATTTCAAATCAAGAGAAAGGAAGGAAGGTAACTCAAAATGATGGGAGTAATTGATGCTCCTAAGAAGATAGGAATTTGTTGAGAAAGAGAGAGAAGAAGAGGGAGCATGAGGATAGCGGCATGGAGAGAGAGAGGGGAAGGATTTTGGAAAGGGATTAAGGCTTGCCCTTTTGGGATTCCTAAATTGAGGAGGAGGTATCAAATCCAATCTAATTCAAATTTGACTTGGATTGGGATTTGGGAACTTTCCTAAAATAGGTATCCTTAATTAGGAAGTAAATAAAAATTTATTTAATTTGAATTTTGAACTTGAATTCAATGCTAAATCAAGGGGCTAAAATAGGAAAGGGGTTTGAATGGGTGGAGGAATTTGTGGAGCTCATGGGGAAAGGGGTGGCCGACGGCATGCTTAGTGTAGGGATTGATTGGATGTGTTTCCTTAAGTGATATTGTCTAAAATTAGGAGGAATTAATGGGCAAAATATTCCTCTTAATTTTAATTATAAACTGGATCTAAGAATTAAACACGTTCCTAATATAGATTATGTCGATTTAGGAAAGAATTTAAAATCTGAATTTGAGATTAGATTTTGAATTGGTTTTCTCTCCTAATCTTCATGCTCTACTTTGGAGAGAGGCAAAACAATTGATTTTGGATCCAAGGGAGGGGAAAGCGGCGTCTAGGGTTTGGGGTTTGGGTGGAGAGGAGGAAGGCCGGTGGTTATGAGGAAGGGTGAAGCTTTGACAGCCGACGGCTTGGGTGAGAGGGAGGGTTGATCAGCCGGTTTAGAGGTGGTGGTGGAGGGGATGAAAGTTCGAAAGGGATGTTAAGCCCTAGTGAACTAGTCCCGAGGCTAACCAAGAGGGGGGGTGAATTGGATATTTGAAACAAAAAAAATCTTTTTATAACGTGCAGCGGAAACGAATTAAAACAACGATAAAAAGATCAATCACAGATATCACCCAAGCAGATAATCGCAACAAAATAAAGTGCGGAAAAGTAATAAGAAAGAACACACCGGATTTATAGTGGTCCGGTCCAACCTGACCTACGTCCACTCCTCGGAGACACCCTCCAAGTATTGCACTAAACCAAAAGTGTCTCTCCTTCAGCCCCCACAGCTAGGCGGAGAAGCCCTTACAAAATCACTTCCACCTTCCCCGGTGCGGCGGAGTAGCCGGGTCCTTTGACACCAAAGAGCACTTCTTCTTCCCAAAACTTCCTTCGAGACAAGCCTTGAATCCGACGGTACTTAGGTGCAAGCCTGCCAGAGCAACCGTGTGAACCCCCTCACACTCCCTCGAGAAACCCCCTTCCCAGGCTCTTCTCCCTCTCAAACTCCACCCTTTCCTCCCTCCCTTTCAAGCTCTCTCTTCAAGTTTTCTCCAAAAGAACGAAGCATCAATGGCTGCCAAAGACACTTATCAAGTGCCTTGAGAAAGCTTAAATAAAGAGCTCCAAAAACCCTTTCAAATTAGTTCTGGCGGCAAATATCGTCCAGGACGATCGCCATATCGTCCAGGACGATCGCCAGGACGATGTGCTCCAAAAGACGGCTTCAGAAAACCCTAAAAACTCAATTCTGCCGCCAAAGATCGTCCAGGACGATGTGCTCCAAAAGGCGGCTTCAGAAAACCCTAAAAACTCAATTTTGCCGCAAAAAATCGTCCAGGACTATCGCAGGATCATCCAGGACGATGTGCAGAATTTGACCTGATAGTCCCGTACGATCCTGGGATAGTCTAGGACGATCAGAACAAATTTTGCACAAATCGTCCAGTACGATATATAGATCGTCCAGGACGATTAGAACAAGTTTTGACTCTTAAATCCTTGCCTAAATTGTCGTGGCGGCTAGGGTTTTGAGATCATATTGAATCATTCAGGACGATATAAATATCGTCCAGGACGATTAGTTCAATGAACAGATCATCCTGGATGATCAGAAATCGTCTAGTACGATTTGTTCAAAAGTTGAACTTCTGGTTTTGACAGGATCTCACTCCCCCTAAGTATGTGTACACATGGTCATAAATAAATATATACCATTACAGGACTTGACTCAAGGAATTAAAAAGTACATCAATGAGAAATACAATAAAGCCTATTCTACTCATTCTTGAGTCTTGAATCTTTCTTGTATTGATGCATGCTGTTCCTAAAATGTTAGTACACACACAAATAAATATACATTCCAAATATTAGAAGATGTGAGCCATAATATTTGTTATCATCAAAACAGAAACTTGTGAGCCCGAGTCGTAACAATCTCCCCCTTTTTGATGATGACAAACATTACTGGTTGAATTTTCAAAAAAGATATTTTCTCCTAATCTCCCCCTCACTAAGAAAAAGTCTT
This sequence comes from Dendrobium chrysotoxum, assembly GCA_019925795.1. NCBI lineage: Eukaryota > Viridiplantae > Streptophyta > Magnoliopsida > Asparagales > Orchidaceae > Dendrobium > Dendrobium chrysotoxum. The sequence goes on along the minus strand of CM034305.1, from coordinate 93,157,860 downwards.
TTTTAAAAACAGGGAGAAATACTTTCTTCTTTTTTTTAATTTTTAAAATAACTACAACAACAATATGATGTAAAATAAACAACACAAAAATAAATATCATAAATACAACAGTACGTAAAAAATATCACAAATACAACAATACGTTCTCCCCCTTTGACATTATCAAAAAGAGGAGGAGCAAAAATTTGAAAAGTCACCTCTTAAGGTTCTTCAAAACTTAGTAAAACATGAATTGACTTCTTTGAACCCAGAAAGGTTAGAGAATCAGAAAATGTAAATCCAAACTCAAGTTTTTTTTAAAAAGGCGAAAAAATTTTTTAAGCCAATATCTAAATCAAGGAACAAATTAGATAAGAAAACAAAAATCTTTCAAAACTCCTTTCATGAAATACATCTAATAGAAGATTGATGCAAAGTAATGAATCAAAAAATCTTGATTTTCAAACTTAAGTAACGAATTTATCAAAAAGTCATAAGAGTTTTCTAAACTTTAGAGATTTACAAGAATTGAAGCAGCTTTTATGGGCTAATTTTATGCCTCTTTTTTAATTTGTTTGGCGCTTTGTGCATCTTTTAATTTTTGATATACTTTGTGTATTCAATTTGACAATTTCGCATCTTTTCAGTTTTGGGCTCATTTTGTGCCTCTTTTCAATTTGTTTGGCGCACTGCGCATCTTTTGATTGCCTCCTTTCTAAATCTTTAAAATCAGCAAACTTTATTCTTATGATAAAGACGAACAACCTGAATAAGATAATCTTTATGTTGGTTCAATAATTTGCAAAAGATTCCTATGAGATAGAAAAAATATTGGGAGATGAAAAAAGTTTTAATTTCAAAAATCAATTTATAATCTGAAACAGATTTTGACTCAAAAGTAAGATAGTCTTATTCAAAGAAATGAGATAGAGAGACAAAATCATGAGTTTCCTTCCTTTACTTGATTTTAGAGAAATCAACCACAACTAACAAAGTATTTAGAAAATATAGGAGGTAAATTTTCCATTTTTAGAAAATAAGATCTTAAAAAAATAATTTAAAACAAGAGGTGTTATGTGTGTGCTTGATCAGAGGAATAATAAAAAACATCAAAAAAATTTTAAAAGGAAAAACAAAATACTAAAACACAGAAAACACAATGAATAAAACAATAGTAACAGAAAAACAAAACAAAAAATATAAACACACAAAAAGAATATTAATTTATATCAGCTTGCTCCTGATTTGATGATTCAGAAGCTAGATCTACCAATGACATTTTTCATTTTGCATTATCAGCCCTTATTATAATTTACTTAGCTTTACCCTTTTCCTTTTTAGGAAGGGTTTTTAAGTTTGGGCACTAATTTTTCATATGTCCAGGCTTCCTACATCCAAAACAAATAACATCAGAAGAAAATTTTATATTCTTACCATTTTTACATTTGTTCCACTTTTGATGTTGATGTTTGTGCCTTAGTAGATTTTTCAATTTGTTTGTTGCTGATGCTAACTCTTCACTTTCATCACTTTCTGAGTTATTTTTTCCAATGTCTTCAGTTTTCAGCACTATCGTTTTATTTGCATCCAAAAGCTTTTTACCCAAACCTTGCTCGTAGGCAATGAGTGAGCCAATCAAATTATCAATAGAATATTCATTCAAATTTTTTGATTCTGAAATTGCAATGACTTTGGCATCAAATTTAGCAAGTAGAGAACGTAGGATTTTATTAACTTTTTTAAAATTTGAAAGTTCTTTTCCTAAAGCATATAATGATGCCACAATTTGAGAAAACCTAGTAAACATGTCCAAGATCGTTTCATAAGGTTTCATGCTAAAAAGTTCATAATCATGCATTAACATATTTAGCCTAGATTGCTTGATTTCACAAGTACCTTCATATCTAGTGCATAATTTATCCCAGATTTCTTTGCCAGAAGTGCATGCAGATATTAACATACAATCATCAGAATTCAAAGCACAGAAAAATAATTTAAATATTTAGCATTTAATTGAGCATTGATCTGATCTGTTCTACTCCATTCAGAAAAGGGAATATCAATTTTAATTTCATTTACAATACGTGACGGTGCAGAATAACCAATTTGAATCATATGCCACATGCGATAATCAATAGATTTCAAGAAAGTAGACATACAGATTTTTCAAAAATCAAAAGTAATATTTTCAAATAAAGGTGGCCGGGTGATTGAATACCCTTCCGCAATATTACGATTACAAAAATTAGCCATAGATCGAATTCAAAAGTTTTTAAACTTAAATTTTGAATCCCTCTCTGATACCACTTGAAAGTTCGAAAGGGATGTTAAGCCCTAGTGAACTAGTCCCGAGGCTAACCAAGAGGGGGGGTATATTGGATATTTGAAACAAAAAAAAAATTTTTTATAACGTGCAGCGGAAACGAATTAAAACAACGATAAAAAGATCAATCACAGATATCACCCAAGCAGATAATCACAAAAAAAGAAAGTGCGGAAAAATAATAAGAAAGAACACACCGGATTTATAGTGGTTCGGTCAAACCTGACCTACGTCCACTTCTCGGAGGTACCCTCCAAGTATTGCACTAAACCAAAAGTGTCTCTCCTTCAGCCCCCACACCTAGGCGGAGAAGCCCTTACAAAATCACTTCCACCTTCCCCGGTGCGGCGGAGTAGCCGGGTCCTTTGACACCAAAGAGCACTTCTTCTTCCCAAAACTTCCTTCGAGACAAGCCTTGAATCCGACGGTACTTAGGTGCAAGCCTGCCGGAGCAACCGTGTGAACCCCCTCACACTCCCTCGAGAAACCCCCTTCCCAGGCTCTTCTCCCTCTCAAACTCCACCATTTCCTCTCTCCCTTTCAAGCTCTCTCTTCAAGTTTTCTCCAAAAGAACGAAGCCTCAATGGCTGCCAAAGACACTTATCAAGTGCCTTGAGAAAACTTAAATAAAGAGCTCCAAAAACCCTTCCAAATTAGTTCTGGCGGAAAATATCGTCCAGGACGATCGCCGGATCGTCTAAGACGATGTGCTCCAAAAGACAGCTTCAGAAAACCCTAAAAACTCAATTCTGCCGCCAAAGATCGTCCTGGACGATCATGTGCTCCAAAAGGCGGCTTCAGAAAACCCTAAAAACTCAATTCTGCCGCCAAAAATCGTCCAGGATGATCGTAGGATCGTTCAGGACGATGTGCAGAATTTGACCTGATAGTCCCGTACGATCATGGGATAGTCCATGACGATCAGAACAAATTTTGCACAAATCGTCCAGTACGATATATAGATCGTCCAGGACGATTAGAACAAGTTTTGACTCTTAAATCCTTGCCTAAATTATCGTGGCGGCTAGGGTTTTGAGATAATATTGGATCGTCCAGGATGATTAGTTCAATGAACAGATCATCCTGGACGATCAGAAATCGTCTAGTACGATTTGTTCAAAAGTTGAACTTCTGGTTTTGACAGGATCTCACTCCCCCTAAGTATGTGTACACATGATCATAAATAAATATATACCATTACAGGACTTGACTCAAGGAATTAAAAAGTACATCAATGAGAAATACAATAAAGCCTATTCTACTCATTCTTGAGTCTTAAATCTTTCTTGTATTGATGCATGATGTTCCTGAAATGTTAGTACACACACAAATAAATATACATTCCAAATATTAGAAGATGTGAGCCATAATGTTTGTTATCATCAAAACAGAAACTTGTGAGCCCGAGTCGTAACAGGGGAGGCCGAGAGGAGGAGCAAAGGGAGAAGGGAGTGGGTGATAGGCCGGCAGTTTTGGAAAAGAAAGGGGAAGAAGGGAAGGAAAAGATAAAACCACGAACCCAGACTCTTCGAAGGTTGGTGGGTGATCCGTTGCCCTTCATCAAGGGACTTCTCCAAAGTTCTCTCCTAGAACTCTCAAGCTCTCACTCCAAACACATGGAAGTAGAATATTTTCATAATAATCATTCATTACCCTCATAAGAGAGAAAATAGGGCTATAAATAGGCCCCATACAAGAACAAAACAAAAGACCAAATTATAACCCCTTGGGGTTATATACATCTAGTCCCTCAAGTGAGGGTAAAAATGAAAAAGAACACTAAAATAATAAAATTACAATACATCTATTAGAAATAAAAGATGCGAGCGTAACCGTAGATCTTCTATGTCTCCTCGCGCTAGAATATCCTGTAGATGTCCTCATCAGTAGCCCACTTTGAAACCGCCTAGAAGGCTAGGTGATGTAAAGGTGTATGGTAGAGTTTTGACTAAATGGTTGAGACAAAAAAATTTATTTGGTGTAATGGAGTGTAGGAGGACCCAAAGGAAGTGATTTGGGGCTTAGGGAACTTTGGGAAGCTTGGTTTCTAAAGATAGTTGGGAGCTATAAAAAGGAATGAGATTTGGGTTGATTTTAGGTGTTTATTTTTGTATGATGTTTAAGGAAAGTTATGTCAACAATATGAGGGGTATGTAAGAGCTTTGTAGGTTGGTGCATAGAAGTTTCTAGAATTAAACAAGATTTATAAAAAAGTAATTAGATTGGAGTTGATATTAGGTGGCTAATTTTATGTGGATACTAAGAGATGGTTATGTAGGCCGAAAATAGGATGGTTATAAATGTTTTATGATTGAATTAAGATGTAGGAAAAATAGTGCACATGTTTTTTAGGGTTATGATGTGGGAGTTTTATTGCATGTATGAAGTCAATGAAAAAAATAGTAACTGCATTGTGATAGATTTTAATTTGTAGAGAGTAAGAGAAAAAAGATAAATGAATAGGAATATTGAGGGAAGCTCCAAAATATTGAAGGAGGAGTGGAAATGTAAATAAAAGAAAGAAAATATAAAGATATGAATGATAGTAGTAATAATAAAAATTTTCTCACAAAAGATGATAGTTCCAAGTCACCAAACCAAGAAATGAGAATGAACATCGAAGACTTTCTTCAACAAGATGAATAACTTCTCCAAATCTTATTTTAGTTTATGAAAAGCATGCTTACAGCATAGCATTATTCATATTTAAAAATGTACAAAGGATGAGAAGACGAAATATCGAAAGATAAGTAGAATATATATCACAATAGGTACGAGAGTTTTTAAGTACTTTATTTTTAAAGTAGATCATACTTTATTGACTCTCTTCTTTTAAATATAAGCAAACAAAAATTAGAGTTCATTTGATCTCTCATCTCAAGAAGTTTCTAATTATTCTTTTTGAGTGTTTGATTTAGGTCCGTTTAGACTCAAATTAAGGAATTCTTGGTAGCATCTCATCTGATCGATATTCTAGTTTATGCAAAAAGTTAGTTGAAAAAAATAGATTTCAGATGGCCTCGAAGTCAATTTTAAAAGTTTTTTTTATTTGAAGGTTTTAGTCCATTAAGATCCAAGTATTGCATCAGGATTCATATTTTAATGAATTAATTTTTATTACATATCAATTAATGGGATAAAGACTTGATGTTGTTATTATTGTTGTTGTTTTTATTATTATATCAATTATATTTCAGAATATTCATATAGATCATCGTGTATGGATATAACATCCCCTATAATATATACTTGAACTATTTTTTCTAATAACATTTCTTGGCAATCATATAACATCATGCATTTCAGGTGGAATATCCAAAGGACATCTCCAACACCTCTGATGAGAACTTCAAACGCATGTTTTACACAAACTACAACTTCACCATCTCCATTTTCTGGTCTCCATTCCTAATAAAAGCAAGGGAAACAAATCCACAAAGCTCATCAAGGGTTAATTACATGTGGAACCTCTACTTGGATGAAGTAGACACTAATTGGGCAAACAAAATAGACGAATTCGACTACTTGATCATATCAGCAGGTAATTGGTTCACCCGACCATCATTATTCTACGAAAAGGGCCAGCTTATTGGGTGCAACTATTGTGATCAATACAACAATGTAACTCAACTAACATTACACTACTCTCATAGAGAAGCATTTAAGACTGCTTTTCACACCATTAACAAACTAAAAAAATTCAAAGGTATAATTTTTCTAAGAACTTTATCTCCTTCACATTTTGAGAATGGAGAGTGGAATAAAGGAGGTAATTGTGTGAGGCAAAGACCGTTTCAACATAACGAAACAACATTCGAGGGTTTCGAGCTCGAGTTTTATAAGGCTCAAATCGAGGAATTTAAGGTTGCAAAGGAAGAAGGGAGGAAAAATGGGTTGGAGTTTAGGTTATTGGATACAACTGAGGCTATGGTTTTAAGGCCCGATGGGCATCCTAGTCGTTATGGGCATTGGGCTCAGGAGAACGTCACCTCGTACAATGACTGTGTGCATTGGTGCTTGCCAGGACCTGTTGATATATGGAATAGCTTTTTGTTGTATAATTTATAGGCACCCAAAAATGATGAGATTTAATCATTTTCCTCACTTTAATTGTCTTTTAGAGATGGCAAATTGTGTAAGGATCTATAATTTGTTTTAAATTTATATTCATTAATTAAAATTTTTAATTTGTGCAAGAGCTTGTTCTGTAAATGGAATAGTGAATAACATTAGCAAGAGGTTTGGCCTTGTTTGGTATTGCTCATTTTCTGTCTATGATTTCAACAGCACATACACTAATTTATAAGAAGTTTATAGATTTACATATTAAAGTATGATCATTTAATTTTATATAAATAAAATGCACAATATCAGCACATTATATCATATGAAATCTTAGCAAATGATGTGATAATTATTAAATCTTGGATACATAAATAGATGTTTGATATGTACTTAGGAGGCTTAGATAGATTTACATATAAAATTTCTATTGTATATTGGTTGAGGTAATCAAGTAATTTTAAAAGATTATATTATTGCATTGTAGCTAGCATCTATCCTCATATGTTTTGAATTTATAATTCTTAAATGCCTTAGAAATATTTAATAAATATTTTATAATTTTGGGGTATTTTAGTAATTTTGATTTGCATATGTTGATCAAATATTTCATGTCTTTTTTATCATGAAAGGAGACTCAAATTTTATTAAGTTTAAATTTCAGTAAAAAATCATTAGATGTTATATGGAATTTAAAAAAAAATCAAGTCATCTAAAATTTTTTTAGTGTTTTAAAATAATTTTATTTTATTTTAAAAATAAAAAAATATTTATAAAATATACTTGTGAATCATATTTTGTCAAAAATTTTAAGAATACAAAAACATATATGATGTCAAAACCCTAGATTTGCTATCAACATTAATAACTATAGGTGTATGTATAGTGACCAAATCAATCACCACCACTCAAATATCATAAATTGAGCTAATCTCGACCATTGGTGGTAAACAGACATCTACTATAGCAACTAACATCTTTATATATGTTTTTGCTCTACTCAATGTAATTCCTAATTGTATTCTAGTGCTGTCAAATACATTCCTTACAATATCTATTCATCATCTCTATATGCTCTCTACTCTGCTTATCTTTCATGGACTCAGAGCATCAAAGTTTAATAACAAATATTCGTTAGACCTGTCAGAAATAGGAAAATTTATTACGTGCGGTGTCCGGACGCATTTGGAGGCTAATCCAGACGTACCATGTCACTCAATACACTGACCCAATGCACAGTGCATTAGGTGACGTGGCGTGTCCAGATTGAACTTCGTACACATTCGGACTCCGCACAAAATAATCTCTCCAGAAATAGATCAATATGACTCCTCCTCCCATAATGATCACCTTCATCACCTCCTCTTCTCTCAAATTCTTATATCCAACATCAAACAAAGTCACTACGCAACTGCTAGTAAGAACAATCCCGCTTAGAAATCTCATATGCTCAATATGTTCACCGCCAATGGATTTTGAGGTTTTCTCGATGGTTCCTCTATCTACTCACCTAATAGAGACAAGACATATCATCATTCAATCTTTGAAGATTTTTTAATATATTCAGAAACAATAATTAACTTAGTTCATCAGAAACATAATTAAGCTGTCCTACCAAAACGTCCCCTTCAATAATTGAAATCTTAATAAAGCACGATTGATCAATCTAATGATAATCAGGCAAAATTTAATTGTATTCATTTGAATAATTTATAGACAAATGACTTAATTAGCAATAAAAAAAGATAATTAAGAAGTAATTAGATATATACCATAGTCGCCCTCTAGGTTGTTGACCAACGTTTATGATGAACTTTTGGCAAAAATAATTAGAAGCAAGTTTGTAATTGAAATTTTCTAAACAGAGAAATATTAATGAGACTTAGGATCCGCTTGGGACGGCTATAAGTTTTTGTAAATGTGATTGTAAAATTTTTATAGGAAATTTAATATTTTTACAATCTTTTGTAAAAAGTAGGTTCCTAATAAAAAAAATTCTTTAAAACGGTAAAACAACAGTAGTCAAACACAAACTATAGTTGCAATTTGAAAGTCAAAGCAATAAGAAAACTGTCATAAATGAGAGAAATTATTCTGTGCGGGCGCCAAACGCAGCTCTCGTCTGGAGATGAATCAGGCGCAACCATGTCAGCGATAACGAGCGGTACAGAGCCGCAGTACCGAGCGGTACCGAGCCGCGGTACCGACGTGGCTCATTCTGGTTGGTCTCCGCATGACGTTCAGCGTCCGCACGGAATAATTTCCTCTCACTAAATCCAAGTGCAATTACCCAAAACAACAGCGAATAATAAAATATTATAAAGTGTAAATTTCATTTTTACAGTTTCTGTCCTGTACTAGCGGCACACAACTTATATTTCATTTGGGATAATTTTTTTACTGCTTTTTACAGCAGCTTTCTACTATAAAAATTTCTTGAAAATAACAAAAAACAATGACCAAAACTGTCCTGCTTTCTGCACCTGGCCCAAGGGCTAAGATATAAATTTGCTTATTAAGAAGGTTCCCCCAATAAATTTTGAGCTCACATGCGAGGAAGCCTCGAGCCGAAGAAACAAACTGGGTAACTTGAAGATTAGTCTCACCTAGCTCACCTTGATATGTTTGTTGAAAGCTTTGGTTATCAATCAAAGAGTCTTGAATTCAAAATTTACATATATGATGTGTGTATTTATCTTAATTTACCTAAATATTCTTCTAATAATAATAATGAATTAGTCTCAAGTCTCAACAACTGTTGCATAGCTGAAGTTATGAAATGTGATTTAACTTTCCCAAAAAAAAGAAGGTGATTTAAATTAATTAACCCTGCCGAATTTTTTTGTGCTGCATATTATTGCCAACACCAACAATAGATATCGATAATCTCAAAGCAGCACTCAACTCAAAGCACAAGGAAATAGAATCCGAGGGCTAGAAACCACTTTTAATTGTCTTTTAGGTGAACCACTAGTGCCTAGGATTTGTATTGTGAATGTAGATATAATTGATCAAGTGGAAAGTTAGAAACTTCTAATTCTATAATTAAAAATCACTACCTCATATTTGTAAAAAAATTTGGCAACATGGGATAGTAATAAGTAATAAATAAAAATTTGCATAGATCTCCCTATAATTTTTGGTATTTTGGAGAAACACTAATTTTCAAACTTCTAATAAACTATAGAGTAATTCTCTCTTTAATTTTATGAAAGAGGACAAATTATTCTGGAAAATATATTAGTCTAATTCTAAAATCACGTGTTCATTAATAATCTCTCTTTTAAATGAGAATGCTCCCCATTTAATTATTACTCTCGAATGCTCCTTAATATCATCAAATATAAGATCCACTCAATCATGATAAATATCAGATGAGTCATCCTCTTTTGAACTTTGCTTGACAATGATTAAAAGTGTTATAATCCCATGAGATATGCAAATCCTATAAACTATTTCATCACAACCAAATTTTTGTTTAGAGTAAATCTAAGAGGATTAAATTTGAGTCGAATATGTCAACGGTTAAATTTATTTTAAACTTAATAGTATAAATCCCTTTGATGATTGTCAACTATCTCTACTATTTATACAATAACATAATTTTTAACTATTTGATGTAATACTAAATTCAAAATCTCCTATCTAAATAGAATATGCTATAAAATTTCTATTTAACAATAAGAATTTTTTTACCAAATCCTAAAAATAGAAATAGACACTAAAAATAGTCTAAGGAGTTTGTAATAATCTTTTATAGCATAAAAATTAACCAATTGTACTTAGTAATCGATAAATAATATAAACAAGAAAAGAGAATTAAAGACAAAAATAAAGGGCGATGATAGGGCTCAGAAACCGAACCGATAGAGTTTAAATATGGACTCCGTACAAGACTGAATCCAAATTTATGAATGCTTGTAGAATTCGAGATAGATAGTAGCAATTGAGCAGTAAAAAATTGCTGAGATGCTGCCAAGCAAAAAACCCGTTATAGAATGAATTTGTAAGAGTGGAGTAATCCACCAATAATCCATAAGTAAGTAGTAGTGATATGATGGAGTAGAAAGTAGCCAAGATTAGAAATTGAATTCATAAGATATGAAAGATAGCCTGGTTGTGTTACATATAGATTATTGAATATTATCATTCCGAAGTATGAGTAAGAAGCATGATATTGTTCTAAAATAAATCTTGTTAATAATAGTAGAAATCTCTTTTGTAATCTTCCATCCTTTGTTATTTTAACGAATAACAAAATGAATTTTCTCAATCAAAATATTATCATTGGTGAATTTTGCTTTAAAGATATGACTATATCTTTCTAAGTAAATATAATATGTCATAATGTACATTGCAAGTAGAAATAATTTTGTTATGATTTTAAAAGTGAAGTTGTCAGCATAAATCAAAATCTATGCAAGATTACCTCTAAATGAAAGAAATTTTCCTTTGAAATGTAATTTTTAGAATATTGAAGGAGAAGGGGCATTCAAAAAAGATGTGAAAAATAAGCTCATTTTGGCTTTTATAAAGAACACATATATAATCAGTTGAGACACCTATAGATCAAAGTGCATCCTTTGTTTTGATACCCCCAATCAAAACTTCCCAAGCCATTATTGTATACTTAAAGCATAACCTTTAAACCAAACATACTTCCCCCAAGCAACAATTGTAAAATCAGCATGAAGAATAGAGTAGGCTGATTTATAAGAGAAGTAATCATTTTTCATCACTGTGTGGGAGTTAACAAAATCCAATATTTAAGTACTTATAATACTTTGCATACAAATGGCATGATTTGCTTGCAAATTTTGAGATATGGGCACATTCCAAACTCCATTTATTAGGACAACTGACAGTTTGTCATAAGGGTCGTATTGAAAACATGAGAAACTAATATTATCAATTTTTTTTAATAAGAGAATTCCCATCCAGCTAAGGATGAAAGAAAAAGAACATATTCCCATGAGAGTGTTGGAGTTGAAAGCGGGTTTTGAAAAATTTAGTCTTCTTTGGGAATTTTTGAATTAACATTAAAATTTAATTCTAAAATCAAACATCCCATCAAAAATATTATACCACCTCGGGAGGTGGAAATAAAATTTCAGGATGGGGTTCAGATTTAGAATTAAGAATTCTATCTTGAATATCGTAGCCAAATTCAAAAGAGAACTTCATATGGCCCCTAAAGGGTCGAAATAAGGTTCAGTCAAATATCGGGCTACAATAATCAAGAGGAGCGATCGTTAATTTTATATTCGAATTCATTTTAACAAAAGATATATCTCCTTGAAGGGAGAAGATATCATTTGTTAATAATCGTTCGAACATAACGATAACGATCATTAGTGATTTGATTTTTCCCAAAGATAACTAATCGAGTTTTTAAAAATTAGTTTTGAAGAATTAGATGTGGGTTCTAAATCTCCTACGAGCGCAAGCCCTCGTAGTTAATTACATCGTGGGAGGCCGGAGTCCCCTACGAAAATTTTCGATTAAAATAATGGCAGAAATTTTGTTTAGAGATTTCTAGGAGTGATGCCAAAGAGGAGAATTTGGATTTTGAAAAGGGATTGGAGCGAGATTGAACATTTATTTTGGAATCAAATGAGGAAGGGTAGGGGACACTTTAGGATTCTGAAACAATTCAGAAGTGCCCCGATCTAAGCTAAGTGTTGGGCTTTAAATTTTGGATTGAAAGAATATTTAATTTGAGTTGAGCATTTTATTAGAAATTTGGGATTGTATTCCCGGAGGTTGGGGTCTTATGATTCAAAAAGAGACCTGCCCCAGATCTTAGATCTAAATTTGGACACTGGAACACAGTAGTCCGAACCTAACTAATGCAGTGCAAAATTTGGACTTACCCCGGCCTGGATTGGGGAGCCAGCTAAACCACCTAAACGCTTCAAAACCATGAGTCCGGTCTTTTGATGCAGAGTGATCAGGGACGTTATTTAAGATTGGTTTAAGAAGTTGGGGTCGACATCTAGAGCAGATTCCTAATTGACACCTTGACTTATGTCGGGTGGAATGCTTAGACTAAAATGCAATTAAAATTTTAATTTAATAAGTTTCTAATGCGATGCATGCTGGTTAAAGTATCCAAATCTGGTATGCATGAAATTTTAAAAAAGGCTTATAAAATAATTTTTTTTGAAAAGACTAGACTTCCCCAGATCCAGCACCTCATCCTCATAGGTCGGATTATCTGGACTCTACCCACGGGCGGGGAAGTGTCTTATAGCAAGGAGGGAGAGAGATGCAGTAATATGCATGCGACCCCGGACGATTCCGGCTATTCCCTAGGTCGTTAAATTTCTATGTTATTTAAATCTTAAGATTTTAAATATAGGTTATGAATAGAAATATTTTTGGTCCTTAAAGAGCCTAACGAATTCCAGGCTAAAACAAAAAAGAACGGCATTCAACCGCCCAAAAAACTAAGAAAAGCAGGCAATCCTATACGCGATCAAACGAAATCACAATACACTAAATAATCAAATTAATCAAGTAAATGTCCATAGGCAAATTGCCTTGCTTATTACAACCCAGATTTACATAAATTAAAAGTGGTCGGCACCACTAACAACAACCCGGATTCTAATCCTAATACAGACGCAAGTGACTTTGAGTGGGATACTCTATGTCTTCAACTTCTCGATCTACTCTTCCTCGAGCTCCTTGGATTCTTCGTGGCTGGATACCCAAATGGAAAAGAGAACTCTTCCCTTGAGGGGGAGGTTACTCTTTCCACTTTGGGTAGTGAAGTGATCCAAATTTGGAGTTCCAAATGGATAAGGACTATCCCCCGAAGGGGTATCATTTCCTCTTTGGAATCCAACCTTTGGATCTATGTATCCCAAACTCAAAGTGCCACTTTCACAACTCAATACTCAAATGAATTACATAAATGTAAAAATAAAAATTCTAGACTCGATCCTGCAAGGTTATCCTAAATATTTAAATATTAAAATACATCCCAAGCAGTTATATGTATATACGTGCAGAAAAGTAAACACACTTGGCCACGCTCTTTTTATTTGGGGGCTAAGCAGTTGAAGCACCTGTAGCATTTATATTTATGATTTATTTGGCCCCCTTTATTGCCCTGCACGAGCGTGGCCACCTACAAAAAATCTAGTGAGCATCCAGATCGTTCCTAACCTAAGGGTAATCTAATCGCCCATCACATCAATCCACAGAATGCAGTAAAAGTAAATAAACACATCAATCAATTTCAATCACAACATGCAATGAAAACTCGAAAAACTCGGCACACAACAGAAAAGGAAACACCGGCCTAGCCTAGATCTAGGGTTGGTTGTCCTAGCAAACCATCTAAAGTGTGTGTAGTAGGTCGTGTGGCTAGGATAGATCCTGAATATGGCATTTGATTGAAGTTGTTTGATGTCCTGATTGGTTGAAAGGCTTAAGGGAGATTTTGATTGAAGTTTAAGTCTTAATGGTTTAAATTTGATTTTAAAATTGATTTTAGTTGTTTGTTGAATACCACCTTTGTTGCACACCGAGGCCATGAAGTTTATTTCACCTTCCTTGGGGCTAATTTAATAGCCTCGTAGGCCTGGGTTACCCAGTGGTACCCGATATAATTAAGTGAATCGAGTTTGATTAAAGTTTAAAGATTAATTAACTTTTAATTAAACTGATTGGTTGCTGGTTTTAAAATAAAATTGATGTTTTCTGGAATTTTGAATGATTTATTGAATTTTAGAATTTTATGGATTATTTTAATTAGTTAATTAAGGGGTCCAAAGTTGACTTTTCAAATTAAAATTAATTTTGTAAGTTTCAGATTTTTAATAAATATTAGACCTTATGATGAGTTGTTAGACTGTTAGTATGCTCAATTTGGAGTTTTCTATAAAAAGTTATGATTTTTCGAAGTTCGAGCCTAGTTTTGAACTACGGTTGACTGAAAAGTTGACTTTTTGACTTTGACCAGATTTTGGAGGTTTGACATTTTTAGAAAATACTAGACCTTAATTGGAGTTGATTGACACTAAGTTTGCTCAATTTGGATTTTTCTGTAATTAGTTATGCATTTTCAAAGTTTCCTTAATTATTGAATTTTTTAAAATTGCTTAATTAGGAAGGTTTTGATCATTTTGATCCAAACTCATCCCAAACTGCATGGAATCAATCCCAAAGGTCAGGAATGACCCATGAGAGTGTTTCCAAGTGTTTGGAAATTATTTGGGATTTTTTATAATTTTTAATTAATTAATATAATTAATTATTGATTTTCATTAAAAGTCAAATTAAAGTTAAATTAGGAGTCCAGTTAAGGGGCTTTTATTTTTCCTAGGTAGAGGATTAAGTTTTGGTCAATTTAAGATATTATTTGTAATTTTTGGAGTTAATATGGATTTATTACATTTTTTTGAATTTTCTGGGTCCTTAAATAGGCTGAAACTTTGGGTAATTAATTTTCTGACCTAATGACCTCCAAATTCAATGAAATTTGGACCTAAGACGTATTATCTCACTAAGTTTTCTGTGTTCAAATTTCACCTCTATTGGGTGTGTGTACAATCCCCTAGGCAATTTCTAAGTTTTCTAGACTTTTCACCAAATATTTTCCCTAGGTGTTTCTACTATTCAAATAGGCGTGAAATTTGGTTTGTCTAACCCTTACACATATGCAATCACACCACAAAAGTTATGTAGCCTAATTCTATAGAAAAATGGAGTTATGAATTTTCAAAGTTTTGGGTCCAAAATGGACCCATTACCTTAAAAATTCACATCATAGCAATTCAATGGATATCTGAACCTAAGAAAATTATAGTCCATGCCTAAGATACCCAAATAGCTTCCACCAAAATTTGGGGCTCAATTGACCATTGGATTGTGAGAAAATCACAAAAAACCGATTTTAAAGAAATAGAAATATCTCACAATCCAGTAATCAAATTAACTCAAAATTAATTTTAATAAATACTAGGGCAAATTATCTTTCCAACGAGCCCAAAAACACCTAATTTGGTGGAAAAATGAATTTACTATGAATTTGGAAAGTTATGACCATTTTTTTGAATTTTTAAGTCCATTAATAACCGGCGCCAATCATTGGCAATGATCGGCGCCAAAACGGCGGCGGCGTGTGGCATTTTGATATGCAAAGTGCTGTTTATCAACCACCTAAACACGCCATCACTAATCCCGAGCCGTCCGATCGAGAAAGATAGAAAATCGGACGGCCGAGATCGATCAAGGCTGTTTTAGCTCAAAATGAACTAGAAAATTGAAATACTCATAACTTTCAAAATACTCGTCGAAATTTAACAAAATTTGAAACATAGGCTCATGGGAACATGAACTTTCATTGCCTAGAGTTTGGAGACCCCAAGCAATGAAATTTTTGAGCAGTTTCAAATTGAAATTTAAACTTAAAATGAGCATAACTTACAATCCAACCGTCGGATTTTTGAGATCTTGGGCTTGTTGGAAAGCTGCAGTGATCCTCTACAACTTTGATGAAGACACCAAGAGCTGGATCTAGCTGGATCAAAAGTTGTGTTGGAAAACCCTCTTTCTCTCTCTAGAATGCTCTCTCTTCACTAAAATAGTGATTTGAGGCTTGGAAATGATGGGGAGAAGCTTGGAAAAGCCTTGGAGATGGATGGAGAGGATGGGGAAGGCTCTAGGAAGGTTGGAGGCTGGAGGAGAGTTGAGGGAGAGTTGAGGGAGAGTGAATAATCAAGATTCTTTCTCTTAGGTTTCTCCCACCTTAGCACTTGGCTTTTGGATTGGATGGTCTTGATTTGTTTGGAGGGAGTTTGGATGCATGACAAGTGTCCCCTAAGCTACCTAAAGCTATGGAATAGGGTTGGTGGTGAGTGTGACCTCTCTTGGTCCATGGGAAAGGGGACCACACCTTTTCCCCCATTTGGGTGAACCAAAGCTTGGCTTGGTTTAGGGAGTTGGCTTAGGGCTTCTTAAGAGAGGAACTGGGTCAATTTCTATCAGGTTTGAGCAGGTTTTGGATCAAGCCATGGATTGCCAAGGTGGCTTGGTGATGTGGCCATGATTTGGCCTCTTTCCATAGGCTTAAAGGGGTTTGGAGAAGGTTTTGACCCCTCCAAATGGGTTGACCAAGTCAACCCAAGGGGAAACTTGAATTTGAAAGCTTTGAACATGTCAAGGGTGTCCAACTGAATGATTTTGAGGGATTGATTTGATTTAAAATGGGTTCAAGCATTGAAATTGACCTTAATGTGGGTTAAGGGTTGATTTGGTCAACCTTGGTTGACTTGGTCAACCAGGTCAAACCAAGACTTGAGTTTGGATCCAATGTTCCTAATGATATTTAGGATCCATTGGGATAGGTTTTGAAGGTTATATGGGAAGGTCATGTTGAACTTTGGGGAAAAGACCAAAAATCTCTATAAAAGGCATTTTGGTCATTTTGACCCCTAGTCAACATTGGGTCAAACTGGGTCCAACAAAGTGTAGGTTATTGGTCAAAAAGTCATAACAAAGGTCATGGACATGGTCGAAAGGTTTGGAAGGCGTCCCAAGGTCAAATTGCTCTGGATGGCAAGTCTAGTGGCATAGGTTGTAAATAATTGAAGGTTTTGCAGCGTTTGGGAAAAGATTCAGTTTGAGGGGCTAGGAGTGTTGGATTGAGCTCAAATTTGGAGGGTTGATCTTAGAGACATGTTTGAACAATATGCAATTGACGGATCATGATTTGGAGGTCACTTGACAGGGTTTCTAGGTGACAGAAAGTTCACCCAGAAAGGGTTTCAGGACTTAGGTCCTTGACCTTAAAGGTTTGATTTATAATGTTGGATTTGGGTTGGATTTAAGATTTAAATGATTGACCTTGGATCATTCATATCAATGGAAATCAAATGAAAGATTAAAATTAATTGGATATGATTTGAAATTTGATTGAATGTTGATTTAAGGCTAGATTAAAGATTGAGTCGAAAGGTAGAGCTGGGTTTGATTGGGATTAAATTGGGTCTTTATTAGGACCTTTATGACAGAGGGGTGGGCATCTCTCCATCATTAGGTCACTAAAAAGAAATCCAAGTGGGTCCTAGTGACCTCATATAAAAATGAGGTCAACAGAGAGTTGGCTTACAAAAAATGAATTCTAAGTTTGGTACCAACCTTTTGGAGAGATCTCTAGGGAGGATAAGCATTTTGGGAAGAATATCTCCACAAGAGGCCATGCACTTTGAAGCACCAATTTGGGAGGCTAGAGTGATTATTGTGAGGGCTCCAAATAATTTTAGCGCTACACATAACATTAAAGATGTCCAAAGAGGGGAGACCCAAACCCACTTTGTCAATAGGCTCAGTAGTAATATTCCACAATACCATGCAAAATATTTTCCCACTATTGTTGTGATGAAGGATGTTACAAATAAGGGAAAATATTTTCTTTATGATCCCCTTAGGTAATTCAACAAAATGTAACCAATGATACAAGTAGTTTTAAATAATTCATTTTACTAGTTAGATCCTACCAACAAATAAAATAAGTTTCTTCTCCCAAGTACTCTGCCAACTTTGAAGTCTTTTTGAAACTTTGAGGTAATCTAGAGATATAAGTTTAGAGGAGGAAAGAGTTATCTTCCAAGGTGATCCCAAGGTAAAGGTTTATAGGAGAAGCTCGAGGTCTCACATATTTATCAATATTTATACAAAGACCAAAGGCTTTATGAAAGTTATCTAATATTTTATTTAGCTAAGCAACAATGGTCAGAGGACTATATTAGTGTGATAGTGAACAAAGAACCATAAGAAGGTGAAGGAAGTTGGAGGATTACAATCAGATGATAGTTATTAAAATACTATGAAAGAGCAAAGGTAAGAGGGCCATAATGGGTGATAATAGTCAGAGGATAGTAGTCGAGCGATTATAATCAAAGGAACATAAACAAGAACTGGTGGTAAGAGGACCATAATCAAGCAATAGTGGTCAAAAGAATATAATTGGTGCATGAGTAGTCACAAAAGATAGAGAGTTTAATATCTTAGCTTTACACAAATATCCGACATACAAAGATAAGATAGAAGTTGCAAGAGAAAATTGATTTTCTACGTGGAAAGACCAGAAAGGGAAAACATACAGGGTTGAGCCACCACTAGTTACGTCATTGATTATAAGTGATAACATTTTTCATTATTGGGAAGAGTGTTGGTATAATATAATAGACATAAGGTGTACAAAATAAATTTCTATGAAAAATTGGAAAAGCCCTATGGCATAGGAGTTATAACAGCTCTAAAATGAATTTTCAAAGTTTTTTCAGAAATTAGCTTGTTAGAGAGTTTCACTGCCGCACTAAAATGAATTTTCAAAGTTTCCAGAAATTAACCTGTTAGAGTGTTGAGGTGTTGTGCTTTCAGGTGCAGTGGAACTGAGATGTGCCAAAGAGTGGCATCTTGATGCCATAACTCTCTGTTCTACAGTAACTCTAAAATCGCATAGGGCACAACGGCGTTGGGTCACTTGGGCGTTGTGACGCCACGTGCTAAAATAAGTTTTTATATATGTTTTTCTCTCTACTGATCAGCCAACTCCCTCCCTCCCTCACTCTCTTGTTTGGTTGCTGTGGAAGGAAAGGAAAAAGAGGAGAATAGGAGAGAGGAATGAAAAATTGGGTTTTTAGCCGTCGTTTCATTTCGTCATTTTTATGAAAATTGTTCAAATTGTTGTAGGTAACTTTTATCGTATTTTTTTTTTCAAAGATTTTTCTTTCAACCACTTGATTTCCCCAAATTAATTTTATTATATTTTCTCCGAATTTAGTGAACTTCTATCGCGTAACTTTTTATATATTATAGTATTGATTATTCTTAACATTTTGACTGGTTAGTTTCATAATTTCACTTGTTAAAATTGTAGTTATTGCATTTTGTATGAATTACACAGAATAATAATTTTGGCATTTTAATCTGACTATATTATTCATGCAAGTATAGTGAATGAATATGTGCATGTGATTAGATAATAACTAGTTGGTATTACTTTTATAATATTGTAATAACAATATATGTGAAGACAAGTAAAGGCTGGTAATTTACTAACGTTAGATAGAGACTGATTTATACTTGTACAGGATTGTGGGCCAAAAAGCTTTCCTTTAAATACTATGGTTTGACGTTATCCTCTACTGATTCATGTGATTCACTTATTGGGAATTATAAGGAGTTAATTATTGTGCCGACGGGCAAGAGTGATAACTTTGTTTGCTAAGTCAATTGTTACGGATTTATTGATTACTGGATAAACACTACGTAAGCCAAAACTCCTTATTTGTTTAGTATGATTTCTTGGATATAATGTACTGTACTGCTTAATTCACTACTACATATTTACTATTAGTAATTTATTGTTTTGTTACTGTCAATCCTACTGTCACTATACTGATTTATTGTTATTGAGCATGTGATTCTTATTATTGAGCATGAGATATAAGCTATTGATTGACACTGATACTGATAACTGAATATCATGTGTACACTTCTAAATGATTATTGGATAGTACTGTACTGCATTGTTATGAATTTGATAGTTTTTCTGAGTAATTCAGCTTTACTGGTTTATATAATATTTATATTTAGATAATACTGCTACGACGTATGATTTAAGAGTGATTATTTACTACTTTACTACTTTGACGTACATCCATATTGAATTGTTTTACTGGCCTCCGTACCTTACTGGTTACTACTTCTAAATCATCACTATTACTACATGTGTTTTATTTTTTTTCTGCATAGATTCATAATCATATTGACTGCTATAGCTATGAATTGATTGATTTCATGCATTTTTTTTTTTGCTCTGAGCTTAGTTGTAGGATTTTAGTGATCTATCGGATTTTTTAGCTCATTATATATAGTTTAAATGATTTCAAGTCAGGGAAGATGATCGAGAGTATGAGACTAATCACTTACAAAATTTTTTAGGTTTTTACTATTATTTTATCTTTTTACCTTTAGATATTATTTTATACTCATAAGTGGATGGATATTATATTATATTGTATGACTTCCGACTATTTTATATAATTTTTGGGGAATTGAATATAGATATATATTGATGTTTTGATCAATAGATTGACTTCCACTAATATTTTATATTATTGAAAGAAATTAGATAACTATGGTTGTTACTATAAAAGGATAAAAAAATTCTTTCTAATTTAGATTCTAGGGTGTGGCAAGAGTTCTCCAACATATCTTTTTATGTATATTAGATCACACTCCTTTGAGGAGAGGAGAACATAGAACAAAAACTCTAGCATAAATTTTAATGATGATATTGGGAGTCAGAGTCAATCTTGATATCAAGCATCAATCTTTTAGGAAATGGCAAACGCTGACATTATTGGTGACAACAGGTTACAAAGTTAATAGGTATAATTACTTCTTGACAACATTGGTGAAAGGATTGTGGGTCAAAGCATCATTGTTAGGTGATGGAAGTTGGATGACTATAATCAGACATAAATGTTGAAGAATCATAATCGGGTGATGAAGATCGAAGGACCATAATCGAACAATGCTGGTTGGAAGAACAATAGTTGGGTAATAGTGGTTAGGCAATGGTCCACCCCAACAGTTAGGCAGTGTTCCAATGGTGGCGGTCGAGCAATGGTCTGTCTGTGCTGATCAAATAGTGTTTTGATGGTGGTAATAGACCAATATTCCATTTGTGTTGGTTGAGCAATGTTTCAATCATGTTAGTTGATTAGTATTTTGATGGTGGTCAGGCTGAAATTCAACATCAGTGTTTGGGCGATGTTCTCATGATAGAAGTTGTGTGATGTTTCAATGAGGTGGTCAAACAATTGCCGATGGTGGTGGTTGGGGGTTGGTCCGATGATGACGATCAAGTTGTAATTTAATAATAATAGATGAATCGTGGTCATGCAGTGGTATTTGAGTAGAACTCTGGGATCCTTAGAGCCTTTGAGTTCTCTTGAATCTCATGCTAAAGTATTCTTGAGCTCATTGGATTTGTCCTATCGAGATGCTATATTTGATTATAGACATACAATATTTGAAAATCATATAATCATCCAATTAACATCCTTCACAAGGAAGATCATCAAGTGAATTATCTACATATGTCTCGATTCAATATTTGATTAATCTCTTGTAATCGTTACGAATACACTGATAAAAAATAATAATAACAAGACAGTGAAATTTTATTTATAACATTGAAACTTTTAGTCGGTTTGCGTATCCGCAAGAAATTCGGCCTTCAGCAGACAACGTGGCGCAAATAGTCTAAAAAACTTATCTCAATATCAGGATTTTATAATAATCTTCAATACAACACAAAGAATTTATAAAAAAGAATCAAATAATAAACTCGAACATAAATGCCAACATTAATTATAACAATTTATTAATTACAGAGGGCTTCATGGTAAAAAATCTTCATTAATTAACTAATTATGCTTTAACACTTACATTTTGGATATTCCACATGGCAAGCTATTGAGCATCAGACAGGCAAAAATAAACAATAATTCAAGCACCGGATTTAGGCTTAAAATTAAAACAAGGATAAGCACACGCATAAACCACTTTTTCTTTTATTTTTGGTCTATCCTATGAGGCGGCCTGAAAAGTCTCCCATCAAATTCTCTCCACCTCTCTTTCTCTGTCTTCCCCTCTCATTTGCAAACATAATTCCTTCTTCCAAAGAAGGATTTCATGAAGACTCGTGGCATCGAGATCTCCTATGGGAGACCAATCTTCAATTTCTTCGCTGCTCTAAAGGTTTTTCTTCTCACGGCTCTCATCGTCCTCTTCCTCAATGTCACCTTCACTCTCTATACAAATGTTTCTACACATTACTATACATATCCTCATCCCCCTTTCTTAAAGGTTACTTCATCCTCCACCTTTTCTTTTTCTTCTTCCACCTTTTTCTCCTCTTCCTCTTCTTCTTCTTCTTCTTCTTCTTCATCATCTTCTTCTTCCTATGATCCTAAAACCAATCCATCTCCTCCTCCTCCTTCTAAGCCTTATTCTCCTCTTCAATCACCTCCACCTCCTATACTAAACCCTTCTTCCTCTTCTTCTTATTCAAATTCATTGACAATCAATCCACCTCCTCCATTGTTAACATCTTCTTCAAAACCAGTTCCTTCTCCCCTAATCCCATCACAACCTCCTCCCAAATTACAAAAAACTTCCTCTTCCACTTACTTCAACTCAAATTACAATCAATCAACAGCCAAAAGAAAGGGATATATCAAAGGATGTGATCTCTCAAAAGGAGAATGGGTTGCAGACCCAAACGCACCATACTACACAAACTCAACATGCTGGACGATACAAGAACATCAAAACTGCATGAAATATGGAAGGCCGAATTTGGATTTCTTAAAGTGGAGATGGAAGCCAGATGGGTGTGAGTTGCCCCTCTTAGAACCAGCGGAGTTCCTAGACTCCATGAGGGGGAAGAACCTAGCTTTCATCGGAGACTCCTTGGCTAGAAACCAAATGCAGTCTTTGATGTGCCTTCTCTCTAGAGTAAGCTAATTTTAATGCATTTGTTTTTTCTAAGTAACTAAGTTGCTTCTACTTCATAGATATAAGAGCAATTTTCTATTTGTTCACACTTGAAATGGCAAGCATAGTTAATGAGGGTCATCTAATCGTGAGCAAACGCATATATTTCTTTAATGGTTATTTTATTACTTAGAGTGGTTGACGTGGATTATTTAATTTGATTATGATTGGATTTATTCAAAATTAATATAATATTTTGATTGATTATATATTATATTTATTTTAAAATATAATATAATGATTATTAAATATTTTGTTCCAATTTTTCTCAAAAATGAGTAAAGATAGGCACAAGACCTTCTCATTGACTTTGTTGAGCTATATAAATTTGTTGTTGTAACTAAAACTACATATATGAGAAATTAACTAAACTAAGTATCTATTTGGGACGACTATAACTTTTTATAAAGTTGATTATGAAGTTGTTGTAGGTAAATTATCTTAGACTTCATTTGAGACGGTTTTCTTACTACATCTTAAATCAACTTTTTAATATAAAAATTTAAATTTTTTAACTAAAAAATTTCTTTAAGAAGCAGTAAGAAAGCCGTCCCAAGAGAAGTCTTAGTTAACTCTAGTTGCAAAAAATAGCTTCCCACTACAAAAATTTTTTAAAAACAATGAGAAAACAGTAACCAAATGAGTTTATAGTTGATGCCTGAAAAAGTAAAACAATGATAAAGTTGTCCCAAACAAATGCTAAGATATCCAATTTTATTTTCAACGAGAGAAATCTAATATATCCAACAAAATAGAATAAATAATGCACACATATAATATGAGCTTTATATATATAAAGCTTTTTAGAAGAAAAAGATGAATGGATTTCATTGAATGAAAATGAAATTTTATTCAATGACAAGAACCTGAGAAGTCTAGCTACAAAGCATTTTAGATGGCTATATTCAATTGAGCACAACAATTATATAAAGATATGGATATACAACCAACAAAGATGATGTGGGTTGATGTGATATTGGCTATTATGACATTAGAAGAAAGCTTCATATTATCTATGTCCCTATTGATTTAATATTTTCTTCCACTTGCAAAGTTTTGGCCAAGTCTGGCTGTTTTCCATATAAACTAGAACCAAATGAAATGGACAATCAAGAATCAACTAGTAAAAATATCAGTGGCATGCTTGAAGCATACGCTAGTGAGGAAAGCAACGTTTGAACAATATCAAACACTAAAGAATTTTGAGGTAGCCACAATCTATGACCAATATTATTAAATATAAGCCTTTTAAGTGGGCAATATATTTTGCCCTTATTCTAACTTTTTCTCTTTTTTTTTTTAAATTTTTAGTTAATATTCACATATACCTCTTAGTTTTGATTTTTAATTAATTAAACTTTACTATTTAGCCATATTCAATAAAAGAAAATTTATATTAGAATATTCTGATACAAAATGTATCAGCTTGAACTCAGCCTATCTATGTCCTATTTAGAAGAGTAGATATATTAGATCTGACTTATGTCAAAAAGGTGGAGGTATATCTAAAAAGACTTGGTTAGAAAATATTAGAAATGAAATTTTTTTATTAGATTTAAATGAGAATTTAACTCATAATAGAACAAAATGAAGAAAAATGATTCATATAGTCAACCTCATATAGTGGGAAAAAGGTTTAATGTTATTGTTGTTGTTGCGCTTGAACTCGACATACTGGAATTCTTTAACTTGTTTCCAATCAGTGCATCATGAGTTAAATTTGAACGTTTCATGTTTTTGAATTTATTTTGAGATTAGTACAGTTCAAGTTATCATATACAACGTAAATTTCGATTTAAAACTCATCTCAATATATTTTATAGAAAAAAATCTTCTCATATAAATTTTTTATATGTATATAAACTTAGCACCTAATAGATACTGAAAATTTTTCATTAGGTTGAGTATCCACAAGAAATATGGCCTGCAGCAGAAAACGTGACACAAATGTTCTACAAAAATTATAATTTCACCATCTGGGCCTTCTGGTCCCCCTTCCTTATAAGAGCCGAGGAGACAAAGACAAGGAACAACTACGACATGTGGAGCCTCTACCTTGACGAGCCCGACCCATTTTGGCAACCTTACTTGGCCAAATTTGACCAAATTGTCCTCAATACCGGCAACTGGTACAACCGACCCGCCCATTTTCACGCCAAGCAAAAGCTCATCGGCTGCCACTATTGCCTCGTCAAGAACGTACCTTTCATGAGCTTATACAGAGCTCACCGAAGAGCCTTCCGCACTGCTCTCGACGCCATTGTTGACAACAAACAGGGCTTTAAAGGGGTGACCATTGTGCGCACGGTTTCGCCG
This sequence comes from Dendrobium chrysotoxum, assembly GCA_019925795.1. Lineage (NCBI taxonomy): Eukaryota > Viridiplantae > Streptophyta > Magnoliopsida > Asparagales > Orchidaceae > Dendrobium > Dendrobium chrysotoxum. The sequence continues at coordinate 93,132,593 of CM034305.1, read as the reverse complement.
TCGCACTTTGAGAAAGGGGAGTGGAACAAAGGCGGGGATTGCAAGAGAACGAAGCCGTTTGGGCGGAGGGAGGCGAAGCTTAAGGGGATGGATTTGGAGTTGTATAAGGATCAGTTGAAGGAGTTTTGGAAGGCGAAGTGGGAGGGTAATGAGAAGGGGTTGGAGTTCAGGCTGTTGGATACCACGCAGGCCATGGTGTTGAGGCCAGATGGGCATCCGAGCAGGTATGGGCATTGGCCGCATGAGGACAGGGTTTTGTATAATGACTGTGTGCATTGGTGTCTTCCAGGGCCGGTGGATATGTGGAATGATTTGTTGTTTCAGGTGTTGAGTATCTGAAGAGATTGGGGCAAGAGAAGATAAGCCATTTTTCATAAATTTTATTATTATTTTATTCAATTTTACAAGTTCCATTCTTTGACATTGAATGATGTATAAAAATAGGATTTGAAGTTTTTTTCAGGTTTTGAATTTCTCTGTTATATCTGTGTTTAAGGATTTCTTTATTCAGAATTCTTCTTAATAAATTTTCATGAATGTTGTTCCAAATAGTCATTATTTCTTTCAAAACAAGTGCTACTCATAATTCTTTATCAATGTTACCTAATTTTCATTATTCATAGCCGTTATTATCTCATTTTCTTAACACCTGCCACTAATGAGTTTGCATCCTTACGCCTTGTGCAAAGCAACCTTTTTTTCAGCAAATATTGCTCTCTAAATTTCTGTACTCTGTGGCAGGCACAGCTAGTCTCTCAATCTTGTTTTTTTGCTTCAAATCGTTAGTCAAAAGTTGTAAAATTTCTCCCTACTATACTTGTGTAATAGAAATAGAGCATACCTTTGGAAATAAGAAGAGAAATATACATTTTTTTAATGAGAAATGCTACAACAAATAGCTTTACCAAACTTCAACTAAGAACATAGTTAATAAAACGTGGAGACCAAGCTTATCATTTTTCAAAAAACTACAAGTGTATATATTTTACTCCTGGAAATTGACAGCGTGAAGTGCGCCTTCTGTGCTAAGCATGCAAGGCATCATAATTCAATGATTTTCCTAAGAAAAGTGGTACAAGTTTTTCAAAATTCATCTTACTACAAGCTTTGAAATCAAGTACTTAATTAATACTATACAACACTGTATTTGATAACGCTGGGAAAACAAGACAATGTGGACTGTAGTAAGGAAGTTGCTGTTACATGTTCAAAGTCTTCAATGTGAAGTGCTTAAACAGGAAACATGTAGAACAAAAGTACTGTACAACATGTGAATTTTCACACATCACAATCATCAGATGTATATTATATTCGCATAATAACGTAACAGCAATTATTGTCAAAAGGAGCCTTATTTGAAACTAAGTTCAGAGACGGGTAAAGTCCAAACCAGGAACGTGCCAAAGACATATGAAAATGAACGCATCCTAATGGAGGTTTTAAAGGAACTATGCAACCAAATACAGGGATAAGGAAAAGAAAATAAGACAATTTAGTCTACATTTTTTAACAGTACCGAGTTGTAATACACGTTAATCGGACCAGTCTCTCTTCTGTAGAAGTCTTTCAATAACTCATTGCTCTGGGCTATAGCTTTCACGAGGCCCACCACTGGGAAAGGAGATGGCTTTATCTACTGTAATCCATGTTGGTTCAGGTACAGATGCCCTTGCTGTTCCTTTCCAAAGTGGAACTACTCTGAAGTGGGTAAAGAACAAGCTTGCAAATCATAAGGCGTATTTTGAACTGATATATGAGAGGGAGCTTGTAATCAGGATTTAGATTTATAAACTTATGAAAGCTACTAACAATTGCGAAGTAGGCCAAAATGAAAAAAAAATGAAACAACAAAATATGGAATGTATTTTGTGACAAATGTACGGAAGTCATCCAAATGATCAACATAACAATTTGCTCAATATCGATTATGATATTGTTCTTATAAGGTTAGAAAGATTAATTATGAGCTTATCAATTTTTCTAGAAAGTTATCGACTGAATTAAGGAGCATGAAAATGTTTTGTTCCTAGCACTTATTGTTGAAAATTTATCATAATAAATCAAATTTTTATAGGCTCAAGATCATAACTTTTGCCAAACATAATTCTCAAACTCTCTCAAGCTTTGCTTCACATTTGAAGAAGTATAAAGACAATCAAGAAGAATGAATGCAGTTGAATTGGCTTCTTGTATTCTTTGTATATATTGTATTACATGATACAAGTATATATTTATAGATGTAGAATACAAGACAGATACAATACTACAAGATGTGGGATTAATCGCATATCTGTTATAACTCCCCCTCAAGCTGATGGACATGTTTGGACAGTAAGCTTGTGTCGAAGCATTTGAAACCTTGGAGTAGAAAGTGGTTTTGTGAGAATATCAGCTATTTGATCTTTAGTGTTCACCAGAACTATATGAATTGTATGGGATTGAACATGATCTTGAATAAAGTAATGATCAATCTCTATATGTTTTGTCCTTGCATGAAATACCATATTGTTGGCTAGAGCTATAGCTAATGTATTATCACAACTTAGGTCTGTCGGTGTCGTCTGTTCTATGTGAAAATCCTGTAACAATTTTCTAAGCCATATAATATCTGTGATTGCTAAAGTCAGCGCTCTATATTCCACTTCTGTTGAGGATCTTGCTACCGTATGTTGTTTCTTAACACTCCATGATATTAGATTTTTACCAAGAAATATACAATAACCTGATGTAAATCGGCGAGTTTCTCTATCTCCAGCCCAATCAGCATCCAAAAAGAAATGTAGTTCTAAGGGTCCTGGTGAGATCGGTATTCCATAGTTCAATGTGCCTTTGACATATCAAATTAATCTCTTAAGCAAATATGCATGTTGAGGTGTAGGATTATGCATATATTAACTTAGTAAGTTGATTGCAAATGCTATATTAGGCACTACAGGAAAAACAACTATTACCAGTGGACAAAATCCGTCGGTAAAGTGAAAAATGTGACGGAAATAATCAGTTTCCGGCGGAAATCTCTCCGACGGTAAAACGCGCGTCGGAAAAAAAATTCCATCACATTTTTTTCGCCGGAAGCATTTCCGGCGGATGTTCCGGCGGAAAACCGGCGGATATATTTGACAAACCGACGCCTTTTATGTGTCCGTGTTCCGGCATAATAACCGCCAGAATTACCGGCGGATATTCCACCGTAATAAAAGTGATGCCTAGTCTTACCGTCGAAAATCATCGTCGAACTATCCATCTGAAGTTCCGTCGCATATTCCACCGGAAATTTCGTCATATCGTATTTCCGACAAAGTTACCGGCGGATAATCTGCCGGAAACCTGTAGCAGAAAAAAAAAATCTTCCTCACTTTGAAAAATGATTTCCACATTTATGCCTGCATACAAAAAATTACAACACCATATATATTCTACAAAATCAACAATTACACAAACCAGAAGAGCATCATCCAGATAAGGAATAATTAAACATGTATAAATAAACATATATAAGAAGAGTGTCATAAACAAATAACTAAACATGTTCAAACAGCAAATAGATAAGTTTATCCAAAAAACACATAAAAACAGATGTCCACATCAGTAAAATAGATAAATAATGTCTACTCTGATTCAGTTTCATCCTCAGGTGATGTTGTACTTCTACCACTACTCATCTGCTCCCTCATCTTTCTCATTTCTTCTAACATTTGAGCTTACTGCTGTTGTATCTGCATCTGCTGCTGCTGCATTTGCATCTGCCAATCAGCTTGGGCTTTCCGTACCTGTTCTAGCTCGGCTGTAAGGGCAGCTATCTGTTGGGTATATAAAGATTCCTGGGTACTAGATGAAAAACTGCCCCCACTAGATGACTGCCCTTCATATGCATAGGCCTGCGAGCCTAACCCATATACTCTACCATGCTGCATTCCTTCTACCGCTTGCGACCAAGTGTGGTAGTTAGAATAGTCTGTTGATCCAGCAGAAGATCCTTCACCTGCTGCAGCCTGACTCTCTCGAAGCCGTGTATACTCCTCCTTTGAAAGTTAATAAAAAGTTATACAATTTACACATAATATCACCAAAATTAACTTATATATTTATATAGGCTCTCCTAGCACGCTCGTCAACCAATTGCTGGTCCTCCTGCCGCTTGTGGGTATGACTATGCAATTCAACTGGAGTCGGTTCTCTACCCAGCACCTGTTTCTGTAATAGACATATATTAGTATTCTAATTAAAGTAAATTATTAAAAGATTTTAAAATTTCTTACCAAACGTCTTCTGTGCTCAGTATGAGGAACAGAACCTCCTCTATGAAGGGAACTACCCAAGCCCCCAACATCAGACTCTCTGTTCTGTCTATTTTGATCTCTTCTTCTGGTATAATCTGAGCTTCCCCAAGCACTGCTCAACTCTGCCCATACACCCTCACCAATCCAGAGAGGTCGCTGACCTGACTTTCTAATGTTAGTAAACATGTCTCGCATACGAGTCGAGCCACGCTTCTCAAAGTTCTTTCTGATTCTATCACATAATAAGCCCAATGCATTCCTCCACTTCAATCATCCACATCTATTTCATTACTCTGAACAATAAACCCATGATATCTAAAATGTGTGCTCTTATTAATGACTTTGATTGCCCAAAGTTACAAATCACACACTTGATTTATTATTACTAAAATTACACTCCATATATTCAGTTTTAGATTTACTCAAATGAAAGCTTTTAGACTCTAAGGTTGGCCTACATAGTTCAAGTTTACCTTCAACTCCCTCTCTAGTCTTATCAACAAGAAGAATATCATCAGCAAAAAGCATACACCAATGTACATCCTCTTGCAAATGTCTAGTGAGAACATCCATGACTAAACCCAAAAATCAGGAATGCGAAAGGGAGAAAGTTACCTAAATAGCAAGCGAGCTCCCGGCGCGGCCAACGTCAACGGAGCGAAGTCGATCTGCGTCCAAGAAGAAAAGTTCGTCAAATTAGGGCGAACTGACCGGAGGAAACGGAGTGAAGAATGCGAAAGGGAGAAAGTTACGTACACAGCGACCGACGCGCGTCGTCGACGGAGGAGCTCGATCGAGCGAGGGAGGGACGTCGTCGACGGAATTCGAGGGCAAGGTCGTCGTCGAAGGAGCTCGATCGAGGGAGGGAGGGACGTCGTCGACGGAGCTCGAGGGCTGGCGCGCGTCGTCGACAGAGCAAGGTGAAGTGGCGACCTAAACAGAATGAGCTGAAGTCGAAGGCACGGGGCCGATATATTGAAATTATCGGCGTATTCTCCGGCGGAAAATACGTCGAAAGTATTACCGGTGAATAATCCGCCGGTAATACTTCATCGGGTTTTAATTAACCGACGGTAAATCTGCCGGAATATCCGTCGGATATTACCGGCGGAATATGCGTCGGTATATTGAAAACACCGACGAAATTCCGGCGGTTTCGCTGCCGAAAAAGTACCGACGGTATTTCCGCCGGAAAGTCCGTCGTAATATTACCGGCGGACCAATCCGCCGGAAATGCCGTCGTTGATTCCGGCGTAACTATTTCCACCGGAAATTTCGCCGGTATTTCATTGTTTTCCTGTAGTGAGGCCTTGTAATGGTTAAATATTGAAGTGAACCAACTATTTGTCTGTCTTTTTGAGGATCGGACAACAGCTTCTCCGTTGAGCAATTCTCGGGCATTTTAGTGCATATTGGATTGTAGAGTGGTTTACATTGCTGCATTTCCACACTTTGAATAATAGATGAGGCATATATGGCTTGAGATAAAAAATAATATTGTTTACCATGAGATATTTGAATTCCCAAGAAGTTGTTAGCAGTTCCCAAATGCTTCATAGCAAATTGTTGATTGAGTTGATATACAATATCATTCACTGCATTTTGATCATTTCATGTAAGAAGAATGTCATCTACATAAATAAGAAGATACATTTGAATGTTGTTTTTGTGAAATATAAGCAATGACGAATCAGCTTTACCGTAAGTGAAGCCGAGAGACTTTAGATATGCTGAGAATGTATTGAACCATTGCCTCAGGGATTGCTTCAAACCATAGAGAGCTTTATGAAGAAGGCATATGTGATTCGGATTATCATTGTCTTCAAATCCTTTTGGTTGTTTCATATATATTTCTTTCTCAAGTTTTCCATGTAGAAAAGCGTTGGTCACATCCATTTGATGAATTGGCCAATTTCGAATGAGAGAAATTGTAAGCAAAATTCTGATGGTAGGAAACTTGGCTACAGAACTAAATGTTTCAAGATAGTTTATACCATATTCTTGCCGATTTCCTTGTGCAACAAGCCTTGCTTTGAATCTAGCAATGGATCCATTTGAATGAAGTTTTATGTGAAACGTCCATCTACATCCAAGGATGGCTTTATTGCTCGGAGGGGGTAACAGGCTCCAAGTACCTTGTTATTGAAGTGCCAAAAATTCTTCTGCCATTGCTTGCTTCCAGTGCTGAGATTTTGCTACTTCCGCATATGTTGTTGGATCGGATGTGGATGAGGGAGTTTGATTGTTGTGAACATGTAACATATTAAGAACTTGGCTTAATTTTAGAGAACCAGTTTTGAGTCTAGTAACCATATGATGAGTTGGTTGTATTGGAGGTGTTGTGATAGGAGAGGATGAAGTGTCTGTTTGAGGAGCAGTGTTAACCGAAGCTTGTGGAGAGTGTGTAGCTGACGGTGGTAATGATACTTGAAGAGTATTTGAATTGGAATCAATTTTCTTTGTGGATGATGAATTCCAATAGGTTGACGTGGGAATAAGTAAATGTGGATTGTTTGGTATACATGTAGATGGTTGCTCTTTACTAGACTGCTGATTTTGGAAAGAAAATGAATTTTCATCAAATGTTACATTTCTGGACATGTAAATGCGATTTATTGTGGGATCAAACATATGTATCCCTTAGATGTATCAGCATAACCAAGAAATACACAAGATACATATCTTGGTTCAAGTTCATTTCAATAATGTGGAGGAATCCAGGGAAAACACTTGCATCCAAATGTACGAAGCAAAGTATCATTCGGCTCTTGATTGTATAGTAGTTTGAGAGGAGATTTGTGATTTGTGGATTGAGAGGGAAGTCTGTTTATGAGGTAGGATGTAGTTAGAACTACATGAAGCCAGAATTTGGAAGGAATAGAAGTTGTATGAAGAAGCGTTCTAGTTGTTTCAATTAGGTTGCGATGTTTCCGTTCAACCACTCCATTTTGTTCTGGCATATAAGGACATAAAATCTGTTGTAATATTCCATGTTGATTCAGAAAAGTGGTGAATTAAGAATTAACATATTCCTTGCCTCCATCCGATCTTAAGCATTTAATTTGATAGGATATTTTCTTCTCAATAAACATCTTGAATTTCACAAAGATAGAAAAGACTTCATATTTGTATGTCATAGGGAATACCCACATAAAATGCGAGTAATCATCTATGAAAACAACATAATATCTAAAATCTTGATATGATTTAATGGGTGAGGGACTCTATACAACAGAATGTATTAGAGCTAAAGGTTGATAGGATTTAGTAGATGAATGAGAAAAAGACAATTTGTGGCCTTTGGCTACCTTGCAATTTTCACAAATTGAAACAGAAGTAGGTATCTGATAGGAAATACTTAGATCCAAGTATTTCCTATCGAACCGGTGATGTAAAACAACAAGAACCTTGCTGATTTCAGCAGGAAATCAGCCCAAAACAAAGAGAAATACTAGAAATTTGAGAGAAAACTGAGAGAAAACAAAAGATTTCACTAGTAGATGCAAGAAAACAAACAAGATACAAATTTCTTCGATTCGAGAGGAAGAAATAACTCTCCTACAATCTCCGGCAAAGCCAAGAGCCCAAGCAAGGAAACCCTAGATCCCAAATTCTATTCAAATTCAAGATACCCCCTCCTTCCCTCCCAAACCCCTAATTAACAATAAAGGACTATTACAAAATGACTAAACAGCCCTTTGCATTCAAAATTTCCCTCCAATCTAATCAAAAACTGCTCCACGTGGACCCTACCCAGCCCGCCTCCCCGCTGGATGTCCGCCCCCTTGCTTCCGCCGTGTGTAGACCTGGACCGGTCTGGATTGGACCGGTCCGGTCTGCCCGGTCCGCATAACATTACTCCCCTCCCAAAAACTCACCTTGTCCTCAAGGTGAAAAAAAGGAAATTGCTCTTTCACACTCTCAAACGGTTCCCAAGTAGCATCAAAATCAGGGAGACCTTTCCATCCAATCAGCACTTCTCTATCTCCCTTTTCATCAGTCCTGACACCTCGGAGCTCCAGAGGTTCCAATATCACCTGCAAGTCCTCAGTCAGTGTCTCTGGTAACTCCAAACTGACTGTGTGTTCCCCTATAGCTCTCCTCAACTGAGACACGTGGAAAACTGGGTGTATGCTGGCTGATGGGGGAAGCTTCAGTCGGTACGCCACTGTTCCAATTTTGTCCAACACTTCATAGGGGCCGAAATACCTTGGAGCCAACTTCTCATTCTTCCTTCTCGCCATAGTCCTCTGCCTGTAAGGTCGTATTTTTAGGAAAACCTTTTCCCCCACTTCGAATTGCATGTCTCTCCTATGTGAGTCCGCCTGTCTCTTCATGATTTGTTGTGCTCTTAGTAGATGTTTCTTCAATTCTTCTAGTACCTGATCTCTCTCCCCCAAGTACTCCTCCACTGAAGAAACTGGAGTACTATTATTCCCAAAATGCACCAGGTGAGGAGGGTCCCTTCCATACAGTACTTTAAATGGCGTCATCTGTGAAGCTGAGTGAAAAGAAGTGTTATACCAGTATTCTGCCCAAGATAGCCATTTGGCCCAAAGCCTAGGTGTCTCCGACACAAAACATCTCAAGTAGGTTTCCAAGCTCCTGTTAACCACCTCCGTTTGGCCATCTGTCTGTGGGTGATAAGCGGTGCTCCTTTTCAAAACTGTTCCTTGTAGCCTAAACAGCTCCTTCCAGAAGTGACTAAGGAACACCTTGTCTCTATCTGACACTATTGCCTCTGGTATCCCATGCAACCTGATCACCTCTCTGATGAAGGCTGAAGCTACTGTCACTGCGGTGTAAGGATGTCGGAGGGGAATAAAATGAGCATACTTGCTCAATCTATCCACCACCACCAGGATTACTGTGAAACCTTCTGAACGAGGCAGCCCATCTATGAAGTCCATGGATATTTCTTCCCATACTCGTCCTGGTAACGCCAACGGCTGTAGTAGCCCTCCTGGTGACATCGCCATGTATTTGTTCCTCTGACAAGTTTCACATCTGGCCACCATCTCCTCTACATCTCTATGCATTCCCTTCCAATAAAGCTCAGCAGCAATCCTCCTGTAAGTCTTCTGTACCCCAGAATGACCCCCAACTGCGCTCCCATGAAATTCCTGGAGTAGGTTTGGGATGTGGATAGAAGTCCTGGGCATCACAAACCTCCCTTGATACAGCAATCTGTCCCCCTCTACTGAGTACCCTGGGTGGCAGTCTCCTTCCCTTAGTAAATCAGCCCTGATCTTTCCCAATTCTTCATCCTCTAAGCTCTCTGCTTTGATGGCCTCCCAATCCAACATCAACGGAACAGACACTACCACTGTCTGTAGTTCACCCACACATCTGGACAAGGCATCAGCCGCCTTGTTTTCCCCGCCTGGTCTGTACTGGATCTCAAAGTCATACCCCAACAATTTTGAAAGCCATCGCTGATGTTCTTCAGTCACCATTCGCTGCTCCAGCAAGTACTTCAGACTCCTCTGATCTGTCCTGACAATAAAATGCCTACCTAGAAGGTAGGGTCGCCACTTCTGGATGGCTAAGACAATAGCCATTAATTCCCTCTCATAGACTGACTTCAGCCTGGCCCTGGCTGCTAATACCTGGCTGAAGTAGGCAATGGGTCGCCGGTTCTGCATGAGCACTGCTCCCAATCCATATCCTGAAGCATCTGTCTCCACTATGAAGGTCTGAGTGAAGTCCGGTAGAGCTAGGACTGGTACTGTGGTCATCGCCTTCTTTAGCTTTTCAAATGCTGCTGTGGCTGCCTCTCCCCATAGGAATCCATCTTTCTTTAGCTGCTCTGTGAGTGGCCAAGCTATGGCACTGTACCCTTTAACAAATCTCCTATAGTAGCCTGTCAGCCCTAAGAATCCTCTCAACTCCTTCAGATTCTTAGGCAATGGCCATCTTAACATTGCCTCCACCTTTGACTGATCAGCTGCCACCCCTTCCTTGGATACTACATGGCCCAAGTACTCTACATTGGTCTGGGCAAAGCTACACTTCTTCAGGTTGGCTTGTAACTGATGTTCCTGTAACACTCCCAACACCACCTTCAGGTGTTCTAAGTGTTCCTCCTCAGTCTTGCTGTACACCAAAATATCATCAAAGAATACCAGTACGAACTTCCTGAGGTACTGCCTGAAGATCCTGTTCATCAGGGACTGAAAAGTAGCGGGAGCATTAGTCAAACCAAAGGGCATTACCAGAAACTCATAATGCCCTTCATGTGTTCTGAAAGCTGTCTTTGGAACATCCGCCTCTTTCATTCTGATCTGGTGGTATCCGGATTTCAAGTCTAACTTGGAAAAAACCACTGCCCCAAAGAGTTCATCTAACAGTTCATCAATCACTGGAATTGGGAACTTGTCTGGTACAGTGCCTTTATTCAGAGCCCTGTAATCCACACAGAATCTCCAACTCCCATCTTTCTTCTTGACCAGGAGGACCGGACTAGAGAAAGGGCTTACACTTGGTCTTATGATCCCCGCCTCCAACATCTCCCGGATCAGCCTCTCTATCTCATCTTTCTGGATCTGGGGGTAACGGTAAGGGCGAACGCTGATCGGAGTCTCCCCCTCCTTCAAGGTAATGGCGTGCTCCAGCTCCCTCTGAGGTGGCAAACCCTGTGGAGGTTGAAAAACCTCCCTGAACTGCTGCATGACCGGTTGCACTTCAAGAGGAATGTCTCCCTCTTCCCCAACACTGACTTTCTCCAATCGTTGCAGCTCCACCAAGTACCCACCCCCAACCTCCTGGATGGTTCGGATCATGGACTTGAGAGACACCCCTGTCCTAGACAGGCCGACATCTCCCTGTATCACCATTCTCCTCCCCCCCACTACAAGTTCCATCCTCAGTTCTCCCCAGTTCACCTTGGTCTCTCCCAAGGTTTGCAGCCACTTCATCCCCAAAATTACATCAGTACTCCCCAATTCTAAGGGAAGAAAATCCTCCCTCACCTCTATCTCCTGAATGGTCAACACCACTCCCTTACAAACTCCTCTCCCCATTTCTACTTTCCCTGTGCCCATCATCACCCCATAGCCTCCTGTATCCACTAATTTCATTCCAAGCAACTCAACAAGCTGGGCGGAAATGAAGTTGTGGGTTGCCCCACTATCTATCAGAACTACCACCTCGTGGTCAGCTATCACCCCTTTCACTTTCATAGTGTGACTCGAAGTGAATCCCACTACGGAGTTCAGAGAGACTTCTGCCACATCCAGGTGTAACTTCTCCTCCTCCTCTTCTGACCTGCTCCCACCTTCCTCCTCGTCTTCCTCGTCTTCACAAACGAGGAGAACCTGAAGAGTTCGGTCCTTGCACCTATGGCCTGGCATGTACTTCTCATCACACCTAAAGCACAACCCCTTGGCCCTCTTCTCCTGCATCTCCTTATCAGTAAGCTTTTTAAAATTTCCCCCTGGGCCTCCTCCTCCAGACCTCTCCTTTGGTACCTCTCGTGTACCTCCCGATGCAGCTCCCTTGGACGCTAGAAAAGTGGTTGTCATTCTGTAGGATCCCCCAGAGCTGCTGCCTCGAGTCCCTCTCTCCAAATGCTTCTGGTCCTCAACAAGCTGTGCCAACTCCATGGCCTCCCCCAGGTCGTGTGGTCTCATCACTCTAACAGCTGCCCTGATTTCTGGTTTGAGCCCTTTCATGAAGTTCCCCTCAAGCACGGTCTCAGAAAGACGATCCAACCTGCTAGCTAGGTACTCAAACTGGTCCCGGAACTCTGCTACTGTCCCCTCCTGTGTCAGCGCAAAGAACTGCTCGTAGAAGTCTCCTCCCCTGCTGGTTCGGAAACGCTCTAGCAGACAGTCCTTGAACTCCCTCCAGCTCCGAATGGGTCGCCTCATGTCCCTCCACTGGTACCATGCCAGTGCCTTCCCTTCCAAACATAGACCTGCCGCTGTCAGTTTCTCCTCCTCTGTCAACCCATTCACTGCAAAATACCTTTCCACCTTGTAGATCCAGCCATGGCCGTCCTCGCCCTCAAAGATGGGCATCTTCAATTTTCTCACCTTGGGATCTCCTCCATATCCTCGATATCCTCCAAATCCTCCTGCTCCTCGAAGGGGTGGTGCTCCCCAAGTGTCCCGATCGTCCCTCCGACGATTATACCCAAAACCTTCCTCATATTCACCTCTTCTTCCTTCAAATTCAGCACCCCGACGGTGCGTTTCCTCCCTCCTTCCCAAAAATTCAGCACCCCTTCGTTCATATCCCTGACTCATCTCCTCTCTAGAAAACGGTTCTAGAGGAGGCATATCATCTTCCCCCTCAAGGATCTCCACCTCCGGATTTCTCCTCCCCCGGACCGGGTTTGGATTCCCTCCTAAGCCATGACCGTCAGTGGTTTCCCTTACTTCCGATGCCGCCGGATTGGTCTTCATCTCCAATAGTTTCTTCATCATTTCTTCCATCGCCGCAAACCTCCCCTCCAACCTGTCGTTGTTGGTGGAGATTTCCATGAACTTTCCTTCCAGATCTGTCTTCAGTTGCCCGAACTCGCCTTCCAAAACTTCTACCTTCTTTCCGGCCATCTTTTCTTCCACAAAACACAAGAAAAACTTCTCCGAATGCCCAAATATCCCGCTGAAAATTCTGGATTTTCAGCCGCCGATGGTCCCAAAACGATGCTTTGATACCAATTTGATAGGAAATACTTAGATCCAAGTATTTCCTATCGAACCGGTGATGTAAAACAACAAGAACCTTGCTGATTTCAGCAGGAAATCAGCCCAAAACAAAGAGAAATACTAGAAATTTGAGAGAAAACTGAGAGAAAACAAAAGATTTCACTAGTAGATGCAAGAAAACAAACAAGATACAAATTTCTTCGATTCGAGAGGAAGAAATAACTCTCCTACAATCTCCGGCAAAGCCAAGAGCCCAAGCAAGGAAACCCTAGATCCCAAATTCTATTCAAATTCAAGATACCCCCTCCTTCCCTCCCAAACCCCTAATTAACAATAAAGGACTATTACAAAATGACTAAACAGCCCTTTGCATTCAAAATTTCCCTCCAATCTAATCAAAAACCGCTCCACGTGGACCCTACCCAGCCCGCCTCCCCGCTGGATGTCCGCCCCCTTGCTTCCGCCGTGTGTAGACCTGGACCGGTCTGGATTGGACCGGTCCGGTCTGCCCGGTCCGCATAACAGTATCTGAAGAGATTTATTGCTGTTGGAGATGAACGTTAACACTTGATGATGTGGATGACCAAGATGTTTATGCCAAATGGAAGCAGTCTGGCGAACAGCCGACAGAGCAGAGATTCAGTGTGATGAACCGGCGGACTGGATTGGATAGAGGCCTTTACAATTTGGTCCCTTGAGAAGGACCTGATTTGTCTTCAAATCCTTGATTGCAAAACTGTGAGCATCAAATGAAATAGAAATTTGATTATCACGGATAGATATTGAGAGGAGATTATGAGAAAGTTTTGGTATATGAAGGATGAGTGAAAGTGGAAGCTTACGATATGGCGTAGGAAGAATGCCATTACCAGCATGAGCAATGGGAAGGCACTACCATCTCCAATGGTAATATTATCATTGCCATTATAAGTAGTTGGATTTGTTAGATTATCCAAGGAATTTGTATGATGTTTTGAAGCTCTGGAATTCAAATACCAATCTGGATTTGGCTGATCGTTTGATGCAATCAACACTTTAGCCAAAGCATTGATTGTTGAACTAGATTATGATGGAGTGTAGTTAAGATTGAGCATGTGCCAACATGTTGATGCTGAATGTCCTCTCTTATTGCATATTTGACATATGACTGGGCTTCGATTAGTTTGCATTGATGATATACCTTGTCCCCTGGATCCTTTGCCTCTATAAGAATATATAGCAGTTGACGAATCTACTACAGTCAATTTGCTTAATGATTCTGTATTTAGATTTATTTCTTCACTAAACTGATCGGATGAAGTTTAGTTCTAATAGCTATCTTGAACGCTTGATACGATGGTGGAAGACCATTGAGCGTGTACAATATAATGTCTTCTGTATCAATATTTGAGCCTGCTGATGCTATATTATCAACTATGGTTTTAATCTTTGTAAGATATTGAGCTATAGTTAGATTTTTCATCTTCACATTATGCAACTTATTCTTGAGTTGAATTACTCTTGATTTATTAGATGCCTGTAGATGACGTTCTATTATTGTCCAGATTGCAGAACATGAATCAAGATTTACTACATACAGCAAGATCGACGAAGAGATCATAGAGCATATAGCTGCAGCTAAATTTTGATTAATTAGAATCCATTCGGTGTACCTTGGATTTACAGCAGTTGTATTGTCTAGTAATTGAATCAAGCAAGACGGAGGAGCTGCTGTTGATGCAAGAAACGCTGAGAATCTGTTTGCATTGAGTAGTTTTAATACCAGAGATTTCCAAACAGAGTAATTTTCTTGTGAAAGCTGATTAGAGACAATTGCTTTGATGTTTGAAATGACTAATTTGAGTGAAGAAGGGATATTGATTTGTTCAGTGAGACTTGCAGTCGAAGGATCACCGACTTGCAATGATGAGGATTGAGCCATGGTAGAAGTGTGGGTTTTACATGGGTTCTGATACCATGAAGAAGTATAAAGACAATCAAGAAGAATGAATGCAGTTGAATTGGCTTTTTGTATTCATTGTATATATTGTATTACATGATACACGTATATATTTATAGATGTAGAATACAAGACAGATACAATACTGCAAGAAGTGGGATTAATCGCATATCTGTTATTAACATTTAATGCACCAAAGATATTAGAAGGAAGCTTTCATACATATTTAGAACTTTTCTACACCTCACATTTATTCAACTACCAAAACAATCATAGTATTTCATTCTTAACCTACCATACCTATTGCACACATTTCTCACATTGTTTATTTAACATATGAATTTTGAATGAGTTTACTTTTAACTCCCTCCCTTGAACTCCAAAAATGCTTCATAACTTTACAAAAATTTCTTGCTTGAGTGGTTTAGTGAAGATACCCATCACTTGATCTTATGATATCACGTATTTCAACTTCTTTTTTTGCAATACATTCTCCTATGTAGTGTTAATGATTATGGATGTGCTTATTTCGATTATGAAAGTGGGATTTTTTTGCTATTTCAAGTGATGATTTTTTTTTCTTGCTATTTCACTTTGGAAAGGTAAAGTAAGCGCATCTGCTACCTGAACCAACAAGGATTGCTGTAGATGAAGCCATACCTCGCTTTTCTTTTACAGAAAACAAAGTACATCATCATCTAAAATGTTGGAGTCATCACTGAATAATTCTCATAAATTTTTATGGGAAAAGAAGAAAAAGTAAATGGTAAAGAATTGCAACTAAAATATGGAACTACCGAATTGAGGGCCATTCAAGGGCAGCATTGCTATTTGATTTTCCCAAGCTGAAACCGTACTCGCAACCACACAGAAAAATCAAGCCTTTTGTATGCTTGCTAATTGATAAAAACCACAAGACATACAAGAGCTTTCATGGCGAGTAGACACTTGAATACTGGGAAGTCATCAAGCAATTTGACCACTGCTTTACTGAGAGATCAAATAATACTTAAATGGAGGTTATATATCACAAAAATTTATTAGTGAGGCTACAAAGACGTCAATAGCAGTTGATCAGTAACATTTGAACTATTCTGATGAAGGGGGCCGATGGAAGAAGGTGATGCAGGTAAATTAGAACAATAATAAACCTTCAAAGAAAACAAGTATTCTATCATATCCTCTTCTCAGTCCAAAATAACATATATATGACTAAACTCTATCAAGAGGCCGAATTACCTCTTGCAGAAAAGCACCAAAACGGCAAAAAGGTAATATCATATTAGCAAAACAAAAAAAGGTAACTAAGATAGTGGAGAATAACTAGAAAACAGAAATAGCAGTAAGATAAAATGTCCCTTAAGATAATTCGTAGTATAAGATGCACGGCATCATATTCTATATATAAATCTATGCCAACATCACTTGCATAGTATCTTGCAACAAAAAGCAACAATGAGATGAGAGGAACAGAGAGAGGCTAGGATTGTCATCTGAGAAAGAGGATTTTTTTTTTTTTTTTTGTCTGTGCTTGCGATAGAAATTCTTTGGTTGCTACAAAAAGGAAGAAATGTTGTTATTTATGATTCCAGCAAGTCAGAAAGATTTTGTTCATAGTAAGAAATAGTTATCATATGAACTCCTGCAATAGAGAAAGGAAGAGAGTAGCTAGAGCAAAAAATAACATCTCTTTCTTCATGCTTGGCCCACATCTTCCCAATAGTTGGATGTTTTTTTCCTTAACTAGCCAATAACATCTTTTGTCTATATCTAAAAATTTGTATGATGTGTAATCTTTGATATTCTATTTTTTAAAGTGTAATAAGATATTTGATCTTTGTGCAGTCGTGGACATAAGATTACTTGAGAATAATACCAAGACCATTATATTCTATTGGCTCGGGTATAAATTGGCCTAGGTATTAAAATGTACAAATACTATAAAGCTCTATAATTCTTTTATTTTTGGCTTACATAAAACCATGTAGCATTCTCTCATGGATGTTGGTTCATGTTGGAGCTGAATCATGTAAAGCACACATGACTTCTTCAGTCAATCTCCTCTCCATCTGCAATCCTCTAACAAATTATATTAGAGCTTTTGATGTCTCTTCTGATTTGCATTCCCAAAAGGTTTACCTAATAATCGCATACTATTATGTTTCTGAAGGAACAACGAAGAGAATCAATTACATGCTGTAGAAAGATTTTCTTAACAATTTTATTTTATGATGAGATTCAATGTACTCTTACTTGTCAACTCCATATGTACACTTCATCTGATTTTGCTTCAAATTGGGGAATATCGCACCCAAGAACATAGCTCTCATGCATCTCTATCTCAATTGTCATATATCAGGCTCCGTTTAGAATGATTTTCTTATTATTTTTTAAAACAGTTTTTAGCATAAAAATTTTTTGAGCTAAAATTTTTTGTACTAAAAGGCTACTCCCTTCTCTTACTTTTGTTATCTCACTTTAAGTCTGTTCCTCTCTTTGCATCTTTTTCTTTCTCACTGAACTCAACGCCCAAACCTCATAGATAAACCCAAGAATAAAATATAATCCCACTTTAGCTTCCACTGTTCTCTGCACCCCCAACTCCAAATCCAACCGTCGATCCTGTGTACATGATAGCCACAGTTTCCCACGTCGCCAGTCCTGCTTTCCAAAGCCTTTTAACGCATCGCTCCCTGCTGTCTCTCTCTTGCATCGCCACGAAAAAGCAGCCGCCCGAAGCTTCACCGCCGGTGAACCCCCACTGAACTCGTCATCATTCAGCGCTACCTGACTAAATTGTTTGTCCTACTTCCCT
The DNA here is from genome assembly GCA_019925795.1 of Dendrobium chrysotoxum. Taxonomy (NCBI): domain Eukaryota; kingdom Viridiplantae; phylum Streptophyta; class Magnoliopsida; order Asparagales; family Orchidaceae; genus Dendrobium; species Dendrobium chrysotoxum. The sequence continues at coordinate 93,114,905 of CM034305.1, read as the reverse complement.
ATTCTTTTTCTACATAATGCCTTATCAATCTTAATTAGTATGTTACCAAGTACCACAAAACTCAAGAGTTCAACATGAATAAGTTAAATTTTCTTGCAATCGTAGATCCTCCCTCTATTTTGATTTGCATTTTTATTTTCTTTACTCTGTAAATCAGATGATGCACTCTCATTTAAGAGTTAATGAATTGAGTGTGAAATTTTGCTATTGAGCAATCTTCTGTGAAACTTAATGACTAATTCTTTCCTATTACTTTGATGAGTTTCAAATTTACTTTCTCGAGTTATGCCTCTTTCCCCTATATATGCATCATAAGAAAGCCCTCGACCAACCCCTCCATAAAAAACCCCTAAACCCTCTCAAGTTCTCCATCTGCCTCCTTCCCTCCAAGGAGCTCAACAGTGCAGCAATGCATGCCCAACTGAATGAAGAACAAGTCTACTAAAGCTGAGTTAGTGTTTGATCCCATGAAAGGTGTCTCAGGCAAGCTCCTGCTAGATACTGAAACAGTTGAGGGTGACATGATCAATCGGTCAACAAGAATTACAAGTATGAAAATTGAATAATTGGCTAAAATAATCTTTATTTTTTGGGCCTGACAGTATTTGCTGTATATTTGGGCTTGAAAATGATGTTAATGGCACTTGTACGGGTAAATATTCCAGAAAATACTTCAAATATGTACCCTTTTAAAGACCATGCATGTTTCATTCTGTCCTCACTTTCCACTCTCTCTCTCTGTGGCTTTCCCCACCCATTATCTTCTATTCTCTTTCCCCACCCATTAATATGGCAAATTATATATTATTGGAAAATTCACTAGATCAAATGCAAATTTTGATGTAATATTTTAAGTAAAAATTTTCAGAATAAAAAATTCTGATTTCAATAAACTTGTAAGTGAACAGAATGACTCAATGAGCCAAGTCCAAGAACATCAATATTGTTTCAATCCAAATTCATAGGATCCCAAATCAAACACTTGAAGATAATTTGAAAACTTTATAATATAATTAATAGACCAAACGATGTTTGAATTTTGTGTGATTAATGTAAAAAACATTCATCTTAATGAGAGGAAAAATAATGAGTCCAATATCACTCAATTATAGGATTGATAAGACACTTAAAATACTGAGAGACTTTGTCATTTTGTTTCATCTTTGAATAAATTGTTATTGCCCTCAATCTTCATGATATATCACCAAAAAATTAGCTTGATTGGGCACGAATCTCGAGGCAAACTCAAGTTGGAAATTTTCAAAATTAATTTGGGACCATATGAACTCCGATTTCAACAAACTTATAGTTGAACTGAACGTCTCAAAAATACGAACCCAACGACACCAAATTTGACTCAATCCAAGCCCAAATGGGACCAAATCAAAGTCCCGAAGCGCATTTGGAATGTTTAAACCATAATTTGGTTTACCAAACAGTTTCCAAGCGTGACATGCGTATAGTCGAATCGAGCGGCTTGACGAGACGAATCCAATGAGCCTAAGATTGCTGAATTTTGATATCATTAAGGTGTTCAAATAAACGGTAAACGATTAAGGGGATCAATATTGGCTGTCCATTCAAATCACTCCTAACATGCCCTTGATTTTCTCCTTACTTACTGGCCATGCCACTCTTAGAAAACTATAAATAGACCCCTCATTTTTCATAGAAGAGGGACCAAGGGGGGGAAGGAAGGAGGGAAAGAAGAGAGGAGAGGAAGAGAAATCAAATATTTCTCTTGCCACCAAGCTCTTTCTCGACCACCTCCCGGCCACCGACCGTCATCGGACTGACGTCGAACTTCCGCCTGGCCACCGACCGTCATCGGACTGACGCCGGACTTCCGCCCGACCACCGATTGACGCCGGCCTTCTGCCCAACCACCAGCTAACGTCGAACTTCAGCCCGGTCATCGACTAACGTCGGACATCCACCCGGCCACCGACTATGATCCTTCTAACATCCATCGCCAGACAACGGTCCTTCCGACCTCCATCGCTAGACAACGGTCTTTCTGACCCTTATCGCCCGCCAACTATGGTATTTCCGACCTTTGTCGTCTGACTACAATCTTTTTGACTACTGTTGCCTGCCGACTACGATCTTTTTGACCTCAGTTGCAAGACAACGGTTCTTCCGACCTCCATCGATCGCTTACTATGGTCATTTCAACCTCCGTCGCCAGACAATGGTCTTTCCAAACTCCGTCACTCGTCGACTATGGTCCTTCCAACCACCGTTACCCGACTACGGTCTTTTCGACCTTCATCGCCCGCCGACTATGGTCTTTTTGACCTACGTCGCCAGACAATGGTCTTTCTGATCACCGTCACTCGCCGACTACGGTCCTTTCGACCTTCGTCGCCTAATAACTATCTTTCTGACCTGTCGAATGCCGATTATGGTTCTTCGGACCTTCATCGCCTGACAATGATCTTTCCGACCTTCGTCGCCCACCGACTATGATTCTTCTGACCACCGTCATCCGAATATGATCTTTCTGACCTCCACTGCCAACCAACTATGGTCCTACCGACCCAATGAACATATCAATTTTGATTCTTCCAATTTCTACCATGTAATGCACTCTATATGATATATATTTGCTACATCAAACTAGGTCTTCCCCCCAAGGAAGGAACTCATTTGTAATTGATTGTAAACACTCGTGGATTCATTCAAATTAGGCTAGGCCCCATGGTTTTTCCCCATTTTCAGGGATTTCCACGTAAAAATCTATTGTGTCTCTTATGAACGCTACACCCTCTCGTTTATTTGATTGTGTGCTGGATCTTCGTACAAAACTAAGACGTTAAACATTTTATTTCTCTACCACCACGAATATTTCAAGATGCAACACTTCATATTCTCCTTAGTTCTCATACCTTCATGAAAAGGATGCAATGCGCGCATAATCTCATGGAAGGGATCATGAGATCCTAAGCTATAATTAAGAACGAAATAATATAATTAGGCAAGCTAAAGAAAGATTTTGGAAACCCATTTATATGAAAAAGAACGATAGTAATTACTTTAATTGTTTAAACTATAATGAGATTGGACTCTAAATTTGGTTGCAATTAAACTTATGTTGATATAATTGGCCTCTAAATTTGGACCAAATTTATTGACCTGTTATGAAAGTGATCAAACAACTTTCTTGTTTTTTTTTCCTCCCAATTATATTATATATATAAATGATTGAAAAATCTCTTCAATTCTTAGAAAATGTTACAAAATCACTTAAAATGATTTCTCAAATAAAAATTATTATCTTTGTCAAAATTTTAGTTAAGATAAACCTCGAAATCCTTGAATAAACTTTAAGATGAGTGCAACATATGAATATTTGATATTATACTAAGACCCAAATAGAGTCAGAATATTTTGATATAAATTTTTTTATGTTTTTATTAGAAAATATATAAAAATTTATATTTTTTTTTTATTATAATGAAACTTTTAACTTCATAAATATTTTTTTTCCATTAAATGTTTATATGACAATCTCTTTATTTAGGGTCTGTTTGGGATAACTTTTCAAAGATAATTTTATTTGATTACTATTTTTTTATTATTTTCTTAAAAAAATTATGATGAAAAATTATTTTTTTATAACTAAAATAATAAAATTATTTTTTCCCGAATAACTTTACAATTAATTTTATAAAAACGGCAGCCCTCCCAAACAAAGCCTTATACTCCCCATAAGCCTCAAAACATTTGCCCTCCCACACACTTTGTCCTCTCCCATTCGCCAACAAAAAGTTGGAGAAAATTAGTGCCCCACCCAAAGGATGCCACAATACCTTCACAATTAAGAAATCAAAAAGGCAGAAAGCTATCCCTATAAATTTATTCCCGACTTTCCAGTATAAATATTATGCTTCTTTGCCTGAGTCGTGTGGCAAATGGCATCTGATTATTTACTCTTCATTGATAAAGAAAAGGAAAATAAGACAACAAGATTTATTGGCTATTATACTTTTGTTGAGGGAAAAAGGGGGATGGTGAGAGCAAAAGAAGAGAATATTGTTATAGTTAATTAGTGTTCAATGGTTTGCTTTGTCATCATTAATTTGATCAATTTGATTGAGTCTGTTGATGGATCCGAATCACGTGAGTCTAAAGTCGATATGATAACTAAATGTATTTATGGTCAGAATTTTATTTTTTGTATATTTTGAAAAAGAGCCTTCATTATTCTTTAAAATAGCATTCTCTCTCTCTCTCTCTCTCTCTCTCTCTCTCTCTCTCTCTCTCTCTCTCTATTTCTAATTGAATTGATTAATGCTATAAGTAGAGCAAATAGAGAGATTGTGCTAACTTCAAAGGTAATTTGAGTAGGGAAAAATTATAGACCCTAAACCCTAAATTAAAATAGATTCCACTAATAGTGAATATGAGTTAAATAAGGCATGTTCTTTATCTCAAGCTCAAAAAGGCATCAAAACAAAGCAAGAAGAAGTAAGATGTTGCTAGTATATTTGGTCTCAATGGTTGGTAGAGATCAAGAGTAGGAAAGTTTTGGTGGCTATTAAGGATAGATGGGATGGCTCTCCTCTTGGAGATGGAATTATGAGTTGAAGGAGATGATAAAATGGTGTATAAAGATCATGAAGGACACGGAGGATAATCTAAATTGTCTTCTTCATGGGGCTGGGGGTAGCACGATCTTAAGGAAGTAGGCTTACACCCCAAATTTCCCCAAAAAAAGAGGCAGCACAATAATGCCATTGAGTTGACTAAGAGTAGCCATCATGATCCCACTCCTAAATGTGGAGATGCCATAAGGTTTAGGCAGTAAATAATGTGACACAATATGATAATGATATAAAAAGGATTGCAAAGCCCACTAAAGATAGCTAAAATGCTAGTCCTCTTCGAGTGAAAAAAATTATGAATATAAGGTGTGTAATGATGCAATACAAGAAATATATAAATGGAGCTGATTAAAGACACATATTTAGGTGGTAGGCAAAGAGGCATGGTAATATTACAAGGACAGTTGAGGATGGGCTGTTCAAATCCAAGACTAATTACGAAAGCAATATTGAGGACACAACACAATATTATCGTATAATTATCACATAACACAAATAATGTGAAAAATTAATCATTAATGAGTCAAATATCATAGTCAAATGCTCTAGGCCATCCCTTGTATGGGTCTTAGTGGAGATGGACATTACTAAAAACTTTCCTAAGCGAATCTGGCTGGGGCTTGAGAAGTATGGGTATGTGCAAAGGGTGTAGATGGAAGAATTTCCTTCTTTCTACGAGTTGTGTAAGCGCCTTGGTCATCTTAGGGGTGAGTGTTGTAATTCCTTTGCTGCTTTGTATGTTCTGAATGCTATTGTTCCAGTTAAGCCTGTTGGGATTGCTAAAAGTAATGCTTTTGCTGTCTCGTCCTTGGTCACCATTGAAAAGGGGGTTGGGGGGTTTCGAATGATGCTGGCATTCCTGTGGAAACTAAAGAAATGAGTGTTGGTTGTGATGATGTACATGTGGCTTTGGCCTCTGTTGACCCTGTTGTTTCGGATATTGACATTGTTGATGAAGGAGGTGTTAATATTTTATCTATGCATTTGGCCCCTACTGGCCCTATTGTTTCGGTTGCTGGTGACACAGTTTTAGCTGATGGTGCTAATGATTTGGTTTTGGAGCGTGGGCCTATTAATGTGTTTGACGGCAATGGAGTTGTGGCTAATGCTGGCCTTTTTGTTGTTAAGGATGGAGAGTAGGATTTGGGTCCCTTTGTTGTCGGGGATGCTGATGTTCCAGTGGCTTCTATTTTTGATGGGGAGGTTGTGGCATCCTTCCCTATTGAAGGCTCTAATATAGCTAGTGTAGAGGGTGTTGATGGTTCCTTGAATGTTAATAATTGTTGCATTAATCTTATAGCAAGCCCCACTTGTGCTGATGCTGTGGAATCGGGTGATAATTCAGTTTCGTTAGTTGATGGGGGTAGTGTAATGTTGGCTGAGCGAGGTAATGCTGGAGTTGTGATGGCCCTTGGTGAGGCTGATTCGGATTTGTCTCCGATTGGGAATGCCTTGAAGGGTATTGAGGAGTATGTTGAGATTCCTATTTCTGTTATGTCTAATGCAGATTTGAAAGCCCATCAGGCCCGGTCTTTTAATAACTTTATTTGGATTAATCTGATTGGCTGGAGTTGGATGAGCCCCTTCCTACACCTTGTGGGAGAGAGGGTGATGATTTTTGGTGATCATGTTAATGATGATATGCATAGTTTCATGGTAGCGTGTGTAGTTGATCAAGCAGTACTCAATGGTGGTGGCAAGAGACGTAAAAGTAAATCTAAGAAGAAATAATTTTTGGTTTATCTTCTCCTCGTTGCCGTGGGCTTTGTTGGATCTCTGGATGATGATGAGGTGGCTCCTTGCTTATCATCTTGCTGGTTAGGGCTTGTTGGCAACCTTGGTGGTATGCCCTTCTGCTTAGTGGTTGCTTGAGTGGGTTGTTGGCTGATGTTGTTTTTTATGTGGTTATCACTGATGTATGGTCCAAACCTGGCTGCGGGGTGGTTGCATGGAGCTTCGCCATTCCCTGAGTCCACTGTTTGTTCCTCTACTCCTGCTGCTCCTGCTTCTTTGTTTGTCATTTTGTTGAGTTAGCTTTCAAATTCTATTTTCTGATGGTTTAGGCTTTGGCTGTTTTTTGGGTCCTTGTTGTATTCCCCTTTTCTTGATTGGAATAAATTTGTTTTTGTTTAAAAAAAATCATGTAATATTAGTCAACTAAATATAAGTTTAAACAACAATAGGCATGTTATAATAACAAAAATCACTACGGAAAAATATCATTTTTGGCAGCCAAATTTCACTGGAAAATAACTAAAATTCGTCAGTAATTTATATTTCCTGCAGATTTCCGATTGAAAATTTTCCGCCGAAAGAACACTCATCGAAAAATAAATACCAGCGAAAAAATCCGCTAGAAACATTTTCGGCGGATTTCCAGTGGAAAAAATCCGCTAGAAACATTTACCGCTGGCAGAAATTGTTGCCAAAAAATAAAATAAAAAATGTTCAAATTCTGAAGGGCCCAGCGATGCCCGCCAGTGAATGATGGCCGATTGCCATACCTGCCCTACCTACGAATGCTGCTCGCACGGTGCCAACCCACAATTGTTGCCCGCGCCTGCGCATGATTTGAACCCCTCTCCTCCGGTAGATCTAGCTCCCATCCATTACCTCACCGGAGCAAGATGTGTCAGGAAGGCTACTCCTTTTTATTTAAATTATAACTTATAGAATATTAAAATTAATAATTAATTTAAAATTTAAAATTAATAGTAATTTTTTTAAAATATAATCTTTGCTAATATTTTTTTAATACTCATTAAATATTATCTTTCATTTAATAATATTATATTTTATAAAGATTATTTTTTTAATAATATTCTTTTTAATATTTAAACTATATATTAAGATTATTTTATTTAAGATTATTAAATAATAAAATTTTTAATTAAAAATTTTGAAATTTACGTCAAAATTAAAATAATTTAATTATACTTATTAAATTAGTTAATTAGTCAGTTTAAACTAATTAATTTAACTTAACAATTATTATTAAAACTATTTACTTAATTTATAAATATTTATTATAATTGCTTTCCCAAAAATTTTAAATTCTATCGGCATCGTTGAAAATATTTTATCAAGAATTCGCCGGAAATTTGTCGGAAAATCAGCTTGAATGTCTGACGGATAATTTCCATTATATTTTATATTTTTGGTGTAGTGATCATGAATTAAAATGATTTTCAAAAATAAATTTATGTATCACTTGCGGTATTTAAAAAAAAAAATCAATTATCAAATGTAAATATTCAATTCTTATATCACATGCAACTGCAACATACCAAAAAGGAATCTCGCTCTTTATATTAGGCATAAGTATATATATAATATTATAATTTTGGTTCTTGAATTAATTCAACTACTTATAAACTGATTTGGAGATATCAGTTTGATCGGTTAAATATGCAAACAAGCCAAAGCAAAACTATTGACTTGGTTTGATAAATTGTGTTGGGCGAGTACACATGCGCATGTCATGTCTTATATATAACATTAATTAACTAATTTAAAATTAAAATATCATTATGAAAATTGATCACATTTATAGTAGTAAGAGAATATAAATAGGAATAATATAATTGTTATGTATGGAATTTGATTGTGTTGATCAACCTGATTACTATGTTGTCTCAGACCTCAAAATTTATCATGTACGTTGGGGATGTGGGGGTTTTACTCCCTGCCTGGGTTCGAGTGTTTTGCACCCCAAAATTTTCTTTTTCCTCACAACGCCTGGTGCTGCGTACCTGAGCACCATGGCCTTGTATTCTTAAGTGCTCTAGCACTGAACGATAGATAGCAGAGCACCGTAGCGATATAGATATGGTGCTGCAGCAGTGCAAGACAAAGGCTTGAGCGTCGCAGCCCCCCAAACTAGCGTTACAGCGCTGTGAGACGGACTAGACGGTTTATTTTCTCATTTTTTGAAGGGTTGCATCCCTTGGAATTATTTTTCTGAAGGGTTTTCTTTCTCTTGTATTTTGAGTTTTTTAGACATTAAGAACGGTGTATGCGAGAAGAGAGGAAAGGAGAGAGTGAGAGATAAGAGAAATTTGTACTTATTTCTCCCGATTTTTATTGTGGATTTCTTTGTGTTATGTAGCTCCGTTGGTTTTTCGCTATTTTAGATTTTTTCCATGTTAAATCCCAGTGCCTTTTATTTTTTCGCTGTTTTTACTGTCGTGCTTGTTTCTCTACGGTGTTTTACTCTCATCCCCAACAATAATCATAATATTGAATCATTAGTTGATGTACGAGCAAAAAATTATATGTTGAAATAATTTTTTACATCAATTTGTACTCATAGCTTATGAAAAAAAAAAAAAAAAAACTTATGCAAAACCTGTTGGAGACTATAATAGTTGTTCTAACCGCCACAAAATTTTTTTATCCACCGCAAGTTCTTTATGATGGAACAAAATTTGTAGCGCTTTCGCTTGTAACTATTTAAGAAAATAGTCTTGACTTGTGTCTAGCGAGGGCTTCATCTCACACGAATTGAAATTGATCTCATAGTCTTAAATAGTTACATCATATTTTTTTAGGTGTTTTTATATGAGCGATAAGAATATAATATTAAAATTTTAAGTATTAGATATCTAAATAATATGAAATAAAATAATATATATATAAATCCCCCTATTTTTTTTTTCATAAAAAATAATGTTTACATGAGTCTTTAGAGAGAGTCAATGGAGGTGGAGCCCCTAGTGCCGCATTATAGCGCCACCCATACCACTTAGCCAATACCCTATGATTTAATATAATACAATATAGGCTAATATAAGTCTTGTATGACATAAAGTCTATATGGCATTTCTTTTATTTTTTTCATTTGGAAAATGACCCAACCTTGAATAGAATAGAACTCCAAAGTTGAGGTGGGCATATCATATAAAGTGGTCCATCTGTAGTGCATATTTTTTTTCCCAAAAGCTTGTCATGAATTTAACCTCATCTTCCTTAAAAAAATTTTCTTAAAATGGTGAATATTTGTCCCCATCAATTGGAGATTGGATGGTATCCTGTTTTAAATTGGCAAGTGGTCATAAGACACTCACAAGTGCTTGTGTTGGGCAAGTGGTCCTTAACATCTCCAATGTGCTGTCAATACTGGAGATACGACCCATCGAGACTTAGGATGGTTGGTGGGTGAGCACGGCTGGGAACCCCCATATCGGATTCGAATTTCCTCTATTACGGCCTCGCCTCTTCAGTGGGGCAACGCAAGTATGGGTCCGATGCCGGTGGGTGGCCTCGCTAGGTTCTGCCGAGGGATTAGTTATGACGTCAAGCACTTCTTTTAGAGTGGCAGCAGGTAAATACCACGTTCCAAAAAAAAAAAATACTGAAGATATGAAACATTGGAAGCCAGTTCAAGGATTTGCTTACTTCACCTTCCTATTTCATATTGTGACATTTTCACATTTAATATTTGGGTCCAGCTAATAAAACCATTAAAGGCAATGTGAAGAAAATATTAAAATTACTAAATGTGTGATCACATACAAAATATAGGTGAAACAATGATGCCAAAACACTTAGTTAGAAATTATGGAATCTAAGTATGTTTCATCTTAGGATAATTTATAATGAGTAGATTTTAAGTTTAAATTAGCTTAAGGAGCATGTCAAAGAAAAAATTTAAAAAGGAGCAAATAAGGATTTTAATTATCTGATTTCAATAGAAACTTGAACTTCATCATCCGGTTTCCGATTTCTATTGAAACCGGAACTTCATTTTAAATATCCGATTTCAACATTTAATTTTTTTTATTTTTAAATAAACCAATAGCTTTTAATTTGAAACAATGTAACTAAAAAAAAAAGAAAAACTAATGAATATAAAATAAATTTAAAAATTTAAAAATAATATATTTATAGCTTTATTTTACTTGTTCTCATAAATTTATGAAATTAAAATAAATTTCCATAATATTAGATTTCTTAAATATTTTAAAAAATAAATTAAAATATTTATATTTGATATATCATCAAAAAATTAAATCAGGGACCATATGAACTCTGATTTCAACAAATTATAGTCGAACTGAACGTCTAGAAAATACGAACACAACGACACCAAATTCGACTCAATCTGAGCCCAAATAAGTCCAAATCAAAGACCCGAAGCGCATTTAGAAGGTTCAAACCATAATTTGAATTACCAAATGGTTTCCAAATGTGACATGCTTATAGTCGAATCGAGCGGCTCGACTAGACGAATCCAATGAGCTCAAGATCGCCAAATACTGATATCATTAAGACATTCAAATAAATTTATCAGAATTTCATGTTTATTAGAATTAAAATGTTTATATTTATATTTATATTAATATTAAAATGTTTATTCTAATATTATAATCTAAAAAACAGTTTCTTAAGAAACAGGATGATCGGGTTTTAAGAAACCGGATTTCTATGCTCCGATTTCACTCCATTTTAAATTTTTTTTAAACACGATTCATCTTTAGGGTATATATATTAAACAAGCTCCTTTTTATAATTTGGCCTTCATCTTAAGGTGGCTGAGCTAGTGCCCAAATGAGCTTGAATTGATTTGGTTTGGAACAAAACATATTATGAGCGGTTAAATGATTATGAGAATATTTGGATCGATTGGTCTGATTGATCGTGGCATGAACTTGATTAATTAATTTGGTCGTTATGATATTTCGAACCAATTATTTATATATTTATGTATTCATCAATTAGGATTTTTAATCAAAAGCTTATAATCAGATCTAGATACATTTTCTAACAAACTAATTATGCTTTATTGTTAGACTGATCTAAATGTTAATTTTAATTTTTAAGGGTCTGTGTGGGATGGTTATAGCTTTTTATAAAGGTGATTATAAAGCTATTGTAGGAAAAATAACTTTTTTGAAAGCTGCTATAAAAAGCAAAATTGTGAATAATGAAATGAAGAATTGTGAAAATAAGAGGCGAGAATTAGGAAAATAGCCTAAATTAGATAATAAATATGTAATATATTTTTTATTAAATAATTAACTAAACAAGTAATATTTAATAAAATTTTAATTAAATAATATGCAAGCAAATATCAGATTTAATGTCAAGTTGGTAACAAGTTACTTGTTGAATAACTAATAAATTTATACAACAACAACAACAATATTATGCCTTCATCCCACTACCTCGGGTAGGCTATATTTATCCTTTTTCTCTATTGTACGTGTTATGTTAAGAGTCAAATTTTTATTTAATTCTAATAAAAATAATCATTTTTAATATTTTCTAACCAAGTCTTTGAGGTCTACATTTGACTTTTTAACAAAGGTAAAATCTAATATATTTACTCTCCTAATCGAGTCATCGGGAAGCTGACGCTTTATGTGACCAGAGCAGGGGTGTCAATATTTGACACGACCCGAAAACTCGACCCGAAGTCTACCCAAAAATTTTGGGTTAGGGTCAACCCGTTTGAGAAACGAGTAAGGTTCGGGTTTAGGATTCTGAACCGTTTGTAAAACCGGGTCGGATTTGGGTTGACCCAGAAACCCTAAACAAACCCAGGTTGACCCTGGACCCACGTCTGCCTTCTCGTCTCATCGACGTCCAACCACATGACTGCGTGAGTGCGATAGTGCGTGACCACATCTGACGTCGCGTGAGGGCCTGACTGTGTCTGACGTCTTGTCGCGTGAGGGCCTGAGAGCCAAACGTTGCCCCGTGTCATCATCCGTTCACGCTGGCAGGGAACGTCGTGCGCACTGGGCGGGAATGTCGTCCAGTCCCGTGCGGTCGTCCATCGACGTCGCCTCGTCCGTGTCGTCGCCGTCGTCCACACTGGCCAGACTCGCAGGGCCGGACTGCCATTGTTCCTCCGATTGTCCGTAGACGTCGCCAGTTCGCCTGGCTCCTTAGCGCGCGCGAATGCGCATGATCCTAACCAGCGTGGGTCGGGTCAGGTCAACCTAGTAACCCGCACGGGTCGGGTCCGGGTTGACAATCCTGATCCGTTTGCAAAACCGGGTGGGATTAGGGTCAACCCATTTTGGAACTGGGTCAACTCGGGTTGGATCTGAACCCAACCCGTCGACCTGTTTTGACACCCCTAGATCAAAGTATCTAAGACTCTCTAATCTTATTTGTCACTGTAGCTACTCCACATTTTCACGTATATACTCGTTTCACATTCTGTTTCCAAGAGTGAAGCCACTCATCAACAAATTTATACTTGAACATAAAGAAATTAATTGGACACTATATTCAAGTATAATTCATACAGCCTCAGAGCTTAAAAAAATGTTAAAAACATGTTTAATTACTTACTAACTTAAACAAACTTGAATCAGCATCAATCGAATCAAAATCAAGCAATCTATCTGGTTCCTACAGTATCCTTGACTGTTACAATACTCGATTACTATGGGACTTGGACACCACAACAACTGTTGTTGTAGTGTTCAACCGCTATAGTATGTCGCACCCACAATATCTTGTCCCTTTCCATTTTGATTCTCTCTATTGTGGGAAATATGAAGGGGGGGCCAAAGTGGATATTTATGGTAGAAAATAGTACAAATTTTAGAAAATTCTTAAACCAACTTACAGGTTAAGAAAATAAATACCTCAGTTCAATAAAAATATATACCTCACAATATACGTGTTGCGTCAAAAAATATTCGTGACGATAGAGAAATATAAAGTTCAACGTCTTAATTTTGTATAAAGATTCAGCACACAATCAGATAAAAGAGAGGGTGCAGCGTTCATAAGAAACACAAGAATTTTTACATGAAAACCTCAAAAAAGGCAGAAAAATTATGGGGTCTGACCAGTTTGAATGAATCCACTAATATTTATAGTTGATTATAAATGATGCCCTTCCTTAGGTTGAAGGACTTGGTTTGATGTAGCAAATATACATCATACAGAGTGTGTTACATGATAGAAATTGGAAGAATCAAAATTAATGTGTTTGTTTGGTCGACAGGACCATAGTCAACTGACGACGGAGGCTGGAAAGATCATATTCGGTGACGGTGGTCATAAGGACCGTAGTTGGTTAGAAATACAATTCTAAATATTTTGATGAAAATTTTTTGTTGATATATCAATACTAAATATTTTTTAGCATATTTAACAAATTCTTAAACCGACTTTATATAACTCATAATACATTAATTATGCAAATATTTTTGTTATTAGTTTTACTGAAAAAATATAACTAAATTTTATTCCAGATCAAATCACCCTCCAATAAGAAAATCTCCTCAATTTTGTGAAATGCTCAACAGACTTATTCGAAATTGGTTCAAATCAGTTCGAATTCGAACCTCGGTTAGAAATGCAATTGATACTCTCTTAGTTCACTAATGAAGTGATCCAACCATCTGTGAATATAAGGGATTAATTTCACCCAAAATAAATTTATAAGCATATTTCTCTAATAAAACAAATAATAAGGCTATTTAGCCAATTACTTATATTATTAAGCATATTGAATTTTCAAATTTATTTATATTTATTTCTTTGAATAAATTTTCAAAACTTGTTAGATAAATGAATGATTTTAAAATAGACATTTTTATTTATGTTCAAGAGTATATATGCTCGTTTATTTTTTTAATAAATAGCTCGCTTACTATTCTGTAAAATGCTCTTTTAATGATTCTTAATTGTTTATGCTATATTATTGTATTATTTTGTTATATCTTGGGCACTTTAAAAATATCAAATAATAGCTAGATCTAGAGACTAAAATATTTATTAATAATGATATTTGAATTCATTAAATAAATTAATTGTACCCAATAAATTACATCAAATTTATTTGAATCTAAAAAACCATTATTTCTAGTATTAAGGCTAATTATCTGGATCATGAGCATATAAAATATAATTAATTTGGATTAGTTAAAGCTATATATACTATGAATCCAACTCAATAAAAAAAATTAATAAACAATTTTCATAAAATTATAAAAATTGTGGCTATTTCAAAATTGACTCAAACTTGATAAATAAATAAATAAATAAACTTCAACAATGAAATTTTTTTAGATCGATTAGGTTCGCCGTTTTGTCATGTAACTTATTTATTTTAATTTTTATCCCGATCTTAATTAATCTTTGAAATTATAAAAAATTCCATCCAATCTGATATGAATCTTGATTCAAATATGTGAATTAGAAAATTGTAAGATTGGCTTCAGGGCTATTTGAATTCTATTTTCAGCAAATTTTTAGTTGAAACAAAAGGTGAACCCAACAACATAAAAAGCCTCTTGATCTCAGTCCAAATGGTCAGAAATGATGCACTATAAAGTATAATTAGAAGCTTCCCGACATTGTTTGAAGGTTCAAATATTGTCAAAATTTTAGGTGCTTATAATCAAATTGAGTATGAAGATCAAAGAAATACATGAAGTCCAAGATCTTGCAATTCCAATATTTTTATAGCACTTAAATACCTAATAAATAATCTATGATCAAAAGAATTAATATAGACCGTCTAATACATTGTTTGGTATTTCAACAAAAATAGCCTAAATGTCACTCAAAAAATTATTAATAGATTCACATTATACACAGAAAAGAGCGTTAAAACTACAAAAAGCTCAAATATCTGAATAATCCTATAGGTCTATCCAACCATGGACATCAATGCTCACCCCCAACGACCTCAATGATCTTACTGTTTTTGCCCAAATGCCAATGCCAAAATATTGTCATTAAACTATCATCACATGACTACCATCGGTATACTGCCATCGCCAAACTACTATCATCCAACCCCAAGCAACTTCTGCGAATCAATGCCAACAACCATTATCGTCCGACCTCTTTTATCAAATTAATATCAATCAGCACTAATGCCCATCGCCTTCCACTGCTTCTCCAATACATTTCATTACATTCACAAGAGGTCAAATTAGCAATCCAGGCATTCTAATCTCGCCATCTTCAGTTAGCGTATGAATTTGTATCCCCCTTTGCCATGAACTATTTGGACGTCTGTTTCTACAACCCTAGAACGATTGGAAGCTTACACATTTGCATATTTAATTTCTTTGAAGCTATTGATCTTTGCTTTGTTTTGCGGTTTTCATTGTCTTTTTTCTGAACTTTTTATTCCTATTATTATTTTTGAGGACACAATTTTGGATAAAGTGCTAAAATAAAGTCAAAAGTTACAATGATATTGTTATTTATTAGAATATTTATGATAAAATAGAGAGAATTTTATATCTTAATTTTGAACAAAAATTCAGCACATATATAAATAAAAATAATTTAGAAGACATCACAGTTTTTACATATAAAATCTTTTTCCAATTGATATAATTCACTATATCAATGAGATTAGAAAATTACATTTTTCCCCTCAATTAGAGAAGATAGAATTACAAAATATAAAATGATAGCTTGATCACCCATAGATATAGTAGAGATTATTGGTGAAATAGTGAATGGCGATGATTGCATCAAAAGGCAATGATCCAACACAAAAATCAGACAATAATAGTTGGTTGATAGCAATCTGGAGATGACAATGATGCGATTGCGGTTGGATGACAAACAATTAAGCAATGATAGAAAGACGATGATAATCAGACAATGATGATAGATTGATAGCAGTTGACGATAGGAATAAAATAATAGTAGTAAAATGATGGCGATATGATGGCGATCGAATAGCAAATGTAAGATAATAACGGTTAAGTGATAGCTTTTAGTGACAAACAAAACAAATAATATGTGTAGCATTTGCTAACTAGAAAAAGTAAATAAAGACAGTGCCATAAATTAAAAAAAAAAATAATTTATCGAAAGCTAACCACTAACAACAGCAAATGCACCAAAATGAAGAAAGTCCAAACTTTACTAACAAATAACACAAGTGCCAGTCATAAAAGGCAACACTAGCCTACCTTAGTAGTCTTAAACGGGGGAAATTATTACGTGCGATCACTGGACATCATTTGGAGGCGAATGAGGACACGTTGCATCACTATTTTGCCGTGTATTGTTGTTATGTACCAAGTGACGTGGCGCATCCTGATTCATCTCCGGACAGTCTTGTGACCGCATGTAATAATTTCTCCCTAAACTGATACTAAAAAAAATTTATTTCACAACATTTAAATTAATTTTTTTAATTGAATAAAATTTAAAATTTTTAAATTTATGTTAAAGTAAATAAAATATTTATATAATTTTTATTAAAATGATCTCAAAATAAATCAAATAATTTTAAATTTCATCCTAACTAATCTTATCAAAAATCTGACCCAACTTAGATGTGTAGTATTTTACTGATTAAAAAGAAAGCTATTTCAAACGAATCAAGAAGTTGAATGTCCTCTTTAGCCTCACTGACTATAGATTTTTCTTATTCCGGTTTTCCCGTGTTTAGTATAGCAATATTAATTCGGATATATTTATTTATTTTATTTTATTTTTTTGGTCTATGTTATATCAATTCTGAGTAAAACATTCCTATCGTTTTCTAAAATAATAGGTCTCTCACACTATTATATTCTTTATATAATATATATATATATATATATATATATATATATGACTTTTTCAAAACAAAAATGCAAGTCATAAAATTCTAAATGACATTTATTAAAAAGAGTTACAGTACAAACTTTTGTAAAAATACCTACGTTAACTACTTCGATTGCCAAGTATAGGACTGTAAGGCTCCGTTTGGGACGATTTTCTTACTGTTTTTTAAAGTAATTTTTTAGAATAAAAATTTAAATTTTTGTACTAAAAAATTACTTTAATAAGCAGTAAGAAAACCATCCCAAACAAAGCTTAAGTAAGCTGGGCCGGCTTGCGAGCTGGCTCGAGCTCGACTAGTTTATGGGCTCGACAGTCAAGCTTATCGAGCTCACGAGTCAAGTTCGAGCTCAAACTCGTGCTCGTTTAGTAAATGAGCTCGAGCTCGAGCTCGAGTTCGAGCTTGATAAGGCTCGGCTCGTGAGCTCGCGAGCCAGCTCGAATAATTATTAATATTTTTAAAATAATTTTATTTTATTTATTAAATTTAATTATCTAAAAAAAGTAATAATAAATGCTAAACATATTTATTAAATTTAAATATTTTTAAATCCAACTAAATTTTAAAAATCTCGCCGAACCGGCTCAAGCTCGTTTACACACTTGACTCAAGTACTCTAAGTTCATTGAACAAGGAAATGAATAGTAGGGTTTTAATTCTGGGAGGAAAAAAGTCATATCCTCATGACCACGCCTGAAATATTTGAGACAGTAAAGAGATATAGAGTTTAGCGTCATAATTTTGTACGAAAGAGGCACACATACAGATAAAAGAAAGGAGTATGAAACACTATAATTTTTATGCGAAATCCTCTAAAAATGGGGGGAAAACCACGGGATTTGACTCAGTTTAAATGAATCCACTAGTATAATGATTCCTTCCTCGGGGGAATGCGTCGACTCAATGTAGCAATTATACATCATATGAAGCACTTTATATAGCTGGAAGAATCCAATGACATGAGAGATGTCCTTAAAAGAGTGTTGGTTTGTCATTGAATGTGTAGGACTTGTATTTGGGCGACAAATGTCACCGGGGGAGGGGGAACCGCAGTCAACAAATGACGGAGGTTGGAAGGATCGTAGTTAGGTGACAGTGGTTGGAAATATCATAGTCGACGGGCAACGGATCTTGGAAGGATCGTAGTCAAAAGTTAGTGGTCGGAAGGATTGTAGTCAGATGACCGTCACAGGATCGTAGTTGGACGACGGTGGTCAGAGGAACCGTAGTCGGTAGGCGTTTGTGATCGGAGGGATTGTAATCGACTGGTGATAGTGGTCAGAAGTATCATAGTCAAGGGATTGTGGTCAGAAGGATAGCTATCGGGCGACGGTGGTCAGAAGAACCTTAGTCGGTCGACAGTGGTCGAAATGACCATAATCAGGCGATTATTGTCGAAGGGTCGGTAGTAGGCTTGCAATGTATATGCAGAAGTTCAGCGATGATTGGTGGTCAAGAAGAGATCTGGTAACGGTCAACCAACTGGCGGAAGTCCGATGATAATTGGTGGTCGGGAAAAGATCCGACGGCGGTGTCTTAATGATATTAGAATCAAATAACATTAGGCTCGTTAGATTATTATCGTTGAGCCTCTCAACTTTCTTATAATCATTCCAAAATTAGAGGCTATTTGATCCATTCAATTAATATTCTGAAGTTTACAAATATATTTCATATGCTTGATTTTAGTTCATTCAGAATCGAATCGTATCATTTGTGATGTCAATGAACTCTTCTCATAGAGACTTTCAATTCGATTATTGTTCGCTGAAGTCAGGGTTATGATGGTCATGAATTCAATTTTGAAAGTTTCCAATTCAAATATTGACTCTAGACTCATGCCAAAGTAGCTAATGTTTTGGTGACAATCAACACCTATTAAGATTAACAATTGGAGTACATTGTGCTATATATACTATTGGTTAACAAGACAATCTTCATAATAAATAAATAAACAAAATGTTAGATTTTTTTTTTCAAAATTTGATTGAATGAAGTTTAAATTATTGAATTTATTTTAAATTAAATAATACAAAACTTAATTATTTATCTAAGAAATTAATGATTTTAAAATTCATCTTGATTAAATTTTAATGAGAATATTTCTAACCCAATCCTTCTTCGCATTTAAATTAATGTTAGATTAAGAATTCTTTTGGGACGGCTTTCTTACTGCTTCTTAAAGCAGCTTTTTAATAAAAAATTAATTTTTTTTATTAAAAAATTGTTTTATAAAACAGTAAGAAAGTCATTCCAAATAAAACTTAAATCTAATGATATTGAATATCATTTGCTTATCTAAAACTTATTATTTGTCATATTTTTTTTCAAAAATCAGACAAATAATAAATTCTATGTTATATCAACTTTGTTATAGAAGCCCTTATTAATAATGAGATAAATTCATGAAATACGTAGCAGACAAATCATGTCATAATAAAGAGACAGAGTTAGTGTATCATTACTAATAGGTTGACTAGTCAATTCTAAGTTTAGATATCTGCGTTATCCAATTAACAATATATTTTTAAAAAAGGTGGACAAGAAGGTTTCTAATGTAAATAAATTTATGGAGTATCATAAACTACTTAGTGGAGCACTGTTAAATTAGTGGAAACGCATTAACTACTTTATGGTTAACTGTTAATATGTTAGTAGACATATTTCACTCAATTTTGATCTGCTTCAACTTGACTCACACCTAGTAAACCCTGAAAGTCAAGGTTGATTTTATCCCAAGGTCTAGTTGTTTATATGTAAGATATGGTTCATGATTTTTATCATCAAAAAATGATCAATTCCTATTAAGAAGGAATCTTATTATCATCTCAAAGTGTAGTTAAACGCCTAGTAATTATGGATCTTCTTAATACTCCTTATCATTATGCAATATTCGTTATATTATTTTTGATGAGTTGAGCATAGGACAATATAACTTTTATATTATCCCCAACTCGGTCATACAAAAATTTTAGGCGAATATAGAGTTCATTAAGCTCAAATGCTATGAGAAATCTTTCGGCATATTGCTTAGTGATTGGCAATATGAAAAGAGGCTAAAAATGTTCTAGAAGTCATTTATAACACTAAGAAAATGCATTGAACAAAAACATGGGATGAAAATGTTACATCACTATGTTGGAACAAAGAAATGAATTTTTTTTGAAAATATAGACCTCTCATAAGACAGTCAAACAAAAAACCTATGAATCAGTGGCTTCAAAGTTCTCCTCATTAATCAAAATACTGTTAACTTTCTCCCACCATGAAAGTAATTAAAAAGCATAAATATAGGAGGTCCTAAAACTTGTCCTCAAAAATCTCATCATATCCTTGTAAATTTAAGGGATTATCATGAGGTCCAATTTAGCTAGTATCCAACCCATCAATATTTATAATAAATTTGAATGGAAGTTAATTTTATGATAATGCTTAGAATTTTTTTTTCTTTTTTGCCTTATAGTAAATATTTCTTCTTCCCATAATGATTATTCTTGGTGAGGACACTATTCTTCATCCCACCCCCCCCCCCCCCCCCCCCCCCCCCCCCCCCCCCCTAATTTCGCTGAGGGATTGTTTGGTTGGCGACGGTCAAATGAACTTGCTTGCAGTGTAAAATATTTTCTCTCAAAATTAGATGGGTTTGATTTACCTCAAAAATGAACTAGAATAGTTTACACTATATTTACTTTACTTTGTATTCATTTTTCATCAACTAAAAATCAAAAATTTTAAAACTTCAGCATTTGAAATATTCACACCCTTATGTAATCCAATCAAATATATCCTAAATATTTTTTATTTTCTTTTTCACTAGTATGTTCAATTATTTTGATGGGCTCAATTAGCCCTTGGTGGGTCTTCCCTCTTACCTTTTAACATCATTGTCATCGTACCTTACAATCAAAATTTAGCTCTAATATAAGTACAATCCTAGATGTAGGAGATAATTCTTGTGACACCCTACCAATCAAAAGTAGAAGGGCGGCATAGCTATTCTAATATAATTTGTAATATGACCTTGATACTTTTAATATTAAATAGATTTGATGACTGATGAGTAATACCTTCAAGCAGAACAAGTACACATATGACATTTGCTGTCATAATTTTAACCTTCTCACTATATGATTTGGTCAAGGTGTGTTAGGATGATTATTCTAAGGAATTAATGGTGTTTAAGAAATTTTAGGAAAAAAGAAATACAATAAAAGATAACAAACTAGAACTGGTATAACATTAATCTTGTTGACCTTTATTTCTTATCCATAATGACCCTTTGTCTACTTTTTTTTATTTCTTGGCACATTTATTAGAAATATAGTTGAGCAAATTACAGAAGTACTTTATAGTTAATGAATTTACATTTTATTCATTCATAATCAACATTATTATGTTTATTATTCATAAATAAAAGAATCATAAAGATTTAATTTTTAAAACAAAATAAAATTTTAAAAATGTGAAAGTAAAAAAGATATATTCTTTATACAACTAAGAAATAAATTTCTAATAAAATTTTTAGGGACAATCACACTAATTAGTGTATTTGAACTAATTTAAATATTAATGATACATCACCAAAAATCAACTTAATCAGGCACGAATCTCAAGGCATATTTGAATTGAAAACTTTCAAAATTAAATTCAGGACCAACCAAACTTTGATCTCAACAAACTAATAATTAAATTGAACGATCGCTACCACCAGACTTTCATCGGATGATCATTACCAGATGTCCAACCAGCCTTCGCCGCCTTCGGACCTCCGCCTGACCATCGTTGTCGAAACTCCGTCCGGCCACCACAATCGAGTCTTCGCATCGACCTCTATCGCCTACCGACTACAGTCCCTCGGACCTCCGTTACTTGAATATAGTCCCTCTGACCTTCATCATCCTCCGACTACGGTCCTTTCTACTTTAGTAACCCAACTACGATCCATTCAACCTCCATCGCCCGACTACTGTCCCTCCTACCTATATCGCCCGCCGACTACAGTCCTTTTAACCTCCATCGCTCGACTATTATCCCTCCAACCACCGTCACCTAACTATGATCCATCTAACCTCCGTTGCCCCGCTAACTTCAGTCCTTCTAACCTAAGCCGCCCAACTACGGTCCCTCCAACCTTCGTCACCCAACTATGGTCCCTATGACCTCAATAGCAGCTCTGATCTCCATCGCCCAACTAAGGTCCCTCCAACCACTATCACACGACTACAGTTCTTAGATCACCATCTCCCAACTATGTTCTCTCCGACCATAGTTGCCTAAATATGATCCTTCTGACCTCCATCGCTTTCTGACTACGATCCCACTAACCTTTGTCTCCCACCAACTATGATCCCTACGATCTTCATCACCATACTATGGTCTCTCTGACCACCATTGTCCAACTACTATCCCTCTGACCTCTATTGCCTGTCGACTGCAGTCCATCAGACCTCAGTCATCCAACTACAACACCTCCAACCTCTGTCACTTAACTATAGTCATTAGACCACCGTCTCTTGACTATGGTCCCATTGACCTCAATTGCCAAAGCACATTCCTTCCTACCCCTATCGCATGCCAACTACGATCCCTCTGACCTCTATCGCTCAACGACTATAGTCCTTTTGACCTTACCCAACTATAGTCCCTCTAATATCGTCGTCTAACTACAGTCCCTCTGACTTCCATCGCCCGCTAACCACGATACTTCTAATCTCAGTCACCAGACTACAATCCCTCCAACTTCCATCGCTCTATTATGGTCCTTCAACCTTAGTCACCCGAATACAGTCTTTTGGCTGTAGTTACCTGACTACAATTTCTCCAACCATCATCATCGAAATACAGTTCTCGAACAACTGTTGCTCAATTTCAGTCCCTTTGACCTTAATCACTCGACTGCGGTCCCTCTAACCACCATCGTCAGATAACTACGATCCTTCCAACCACAGTCGCCCGCCGATTACATGTAACAACTCAAAAATGAAAAGTATTATAAAATATAAATTTTTGAATTTTATGTTTGAATTGGAGCACTCTAGCATTGTACTTGTGAACACTGTAGTGTTAGGTTTGAGAGTACAATAATGTCAGAAAATATTATTGTGATATTTGAGTCTCTATTCTATAGTAATTCTTGATTTGACATGCAATATTGTAGCACTGGATCTGAGCTTTGTGATACTAGGCCACTAATAAAATTGTTGTATATATTTTATTCTAAAACTAAGCATTACATAATTTCAGCACCGCCACCTCCCCCATTTCGGTTGTGACTTGCTTGGGAATGAAAGGGAGAAGGGAGAGGAAGAGGAGAGACAAAGGAGAGATAAAGATAATTTTTTGTCATTTTGGTCTGTTACTTATATTATAAAAAGTATTCTGATTATTGTAATTGACAATCCTCTTACTTTTATTTTTAATAATTTAGATTTCTGCAGATTTATCTCTCATAAATCTGTCAAAAATATATTATCTCTTGATTTTATAAGTTTTTAACCCATAATTTTTGAAATGTTATAGATTGATTATTCTAAATGATTTGATATAATTTTCTTATATTTTCACCAGTTAGATATGTGTATAATTTTTTTTGGGTAAATGAGAAGGAAAAAAAAGCAAACTAGATATGAGTTAAAAAGTGGCATACTGTAATTTGACATGATAAGATTGCAAGATAATATGTATTGAAATGATTGATATGATTGAGTTATGAAAGAATGCAATATTACTACTAATATGAATTTGATGTGATGTATGGATATGATATATTGATTAATTTCAGATATATGAGATGATAACCTCATATGATATCCTCAAGATCTACGTAATCCACTAATAAGAGTTAGTGGATGGGAGTCATGGAGTTAGAGATTGATTGAAAGTCATAAGGAGTCAGGGTGATAGTTACGTGATTCAATGGGAGTTATAAGGAGTTTATGTATTAGGAGTCATAAGGGACAATTGATTGGGAGTCATAAGTACGGGAGCAAGATATAAGATACCCTCAATTGAATATATGATAGAATATTGATTATTGCATTGATATTAATTACTGATACTGATTTTTTATTATTGAATACAGATATGAAATACTATTACTTCTTACTGTTATTGAATACGAATATTGACTCCACTGTATAACTAATGGATTAACTAAGATGACTGAATGATATGAGTGAATGAAACAAATTGTATGATAAATACTAAATAATTTATTGTACATGTGACCAACATAGATAGCATATATATTGATTTATAGATTTTCTTATATAAGATAAACCATATTATTTCTCTTTTATTTTGTATTGATTTTAATTGTATGAATTTAATTACTTGATGGGTAATTCGCTCATTACATGCACTACAGAAAAATAGTGTATTACCGGCGGATTTTCTGGCGAAAAATTTTAAATTTTCCAGCTAAAATGTTTTCAACGGCAAATCGAGCGTTGGAAAAAAATTTTCATCGAAAAAAGTTGACGGAAAAATTTTCCGGCAGAATTAGTTTGCCAAAGATATTTTCCAGCGGCAGTCCGGCTGAAAAACTAAAAAAAAAAACTGAAAGCTGCCAGCTCTGGGCCCTCACGCCCGGCACCCGCGTAGCCTGACCTCGCCCTGGTGCCAGGGCAGCCCGACCCACCAGCGTGCGCTAGCTTGCCCGTATAGCCTGACCCCGCCCCGCACCGGCGTACCCGACTTGGCCGCGTAGCCCGACCCGCACCCACTGGCCTGCGCGGTGTGCCTGTGATGGCTGTGTGATTCGAAGAGGAGACCTGTTTTTTGGCAAACACTCCACCACTTTGCTGTGGATGAAAAACTATTAGAAACAATACTCTTTTTTATATAAATAACATAATAAGAAAATTATAATAAAAACTAGATTTAAATAAAATATTAAAATTAATAAATAATTAAAATAAGTTATGAAATTTATAATTAATTAAAATAACTTATTAAATTTATAATTAATTAAAATAAGTTATTAAATTTATAATAAATTAATTATTTATTTAATAACTTTTTATACTATTTAAAAATACATTAAAATAAAATATTAAAGTTAATAATTAATTAAATTTTATTATTTTAATTAATAACTAAAATAAGTTATGACGATAATAATTAATTATAATAATTTATTAAATTAATAATTAATTAAAATAAATTATTAAATTTATAATTAATTAAAATAAGCTATAAATAATTAATAATAATCTGGATGTCAAAATAATCTGGATGTAAATTGATATAGTTATAAAAAATTGATCATTAGTTGTCAAATAAAAAGATAATAAAGAGGGAAAAGAAAAAAAATTTCACTTTAGATCTTAGGGTGTGACATTATGGTCCCTCCAACCACCATCACACTACAAAGGTCCCTCCGACCTCCGTTACCTATCGACTACAGTCCCTTCAACCTCTATAGCCTGGTGACTGTGATGCCCCAGAATCTAATTTGGAAGAATTATTTTTAGCTTTTAATTTACACAACCAGAGCTATCTAATTTCTTTTATTAGTCTAAATAGCAACAGAAATAAAATTATCGATCAAAATATCAATATATACATATGTATTCATTTTTTAAAAATTATATATACTACTTAGGATCTATATAATCATTTCATAAATACTCTATCATGAGTATAAAAGAATAAATAAAATAAAATAAAATAAATGTGAACCTAAAAGATCATAATTAATCTCATACTCCTGCTCCCTTACCGGCCTGACCTGAAAATATTTAACCACATATATTGAGCTAAAAAGCCCAGTACGAAACCAAATCTTATAACTGAACTTAAAGTACGGCAAATGAGCAATATGCATGTCAACAGTCAATTCATAGTACTTGCATTCATATGATCATTGAATTAATGCAGAAATAATAAAATTGTACATTACGTAAGACAGTAAATTAGTATGACTTTCAAATCACTAAAATAATAGTCATATTAATACTACAATCAATGAAAAAATTGTATAAAGTGATAAAATCAAACCATGTATAAAGACTGTCAAAATTAAATCAATATAGTATATATGATATCCAGTTATTCTATATCAGCATTAAATCAATATCTTAATCACATATTCAGTATATCTTGTATATCACATGCTCAATATATATATCATATTTTTTATATCAATAAATTAATAATAGTATTAATAATAAATTCTTACAGTAATATGAATAATGCCTCAATAAAATTCATTTTAGTAACATACTAAACAAGTAAAAATTCTAGCTATCACGATTTTTTTCCAGAATTGTATCAGAGTTAGTAAATCATTGGCTCAACAAACATAGTCGTCACTCTTTTTCCATTGGCAGAATAATCATCTCCTTATAGCTCCCAATCAATATCATGTAAAATAATAGAGGATAATAATAAATCACAGTACTTAATGAAAAACTTGTCAGCTCACCATCCTATATTGGTCAATCAGTTTCTAACTAACAAGTCAATTAGTATTTACTTATCATTTACACACATATTACAATCACAGTACTATAATAATAATCACAATCCCATATCTATATTCATTTCTAATATATTACAATAAATAAAATATAATTGAGCTTAATTTAAAAAATGTCAAAATATCTTAACGGTAGGCAACAGAAAACTCGCTTGAACAAAAATTCACAATTTTAAAAATTAATCAAATTACCATGCATTATATATAATAATATTTTGAGGTTTTTATTAAATTAAAGCACTATTTTTAGATGTCAAAATAAATTTTAGAGTAAAAAAAATTGCTACTTTTTCAAAATCACCTAGTAAAAAATCTCAAATAAATACTCAAAATATTCATAATTTCAATCTCTATAACATATAAAAAGTTATGTGGTGAAAGTTTTACTCATATAAAATTATCCTCATTTTTTGGTAATTAAAACACAAATTTGATTAAAAAAATATCAAAAATATAAAATTCTTGAAATAAAAAATATGATAAAGACTCCTTACAGCAAGACGAGCAAATCTCTCAACAAGATCGACTACTAAAAATCTCTCCGTGACCTCAAAACCTTAGGTTTCTTTTCCTCTCTCCTCACTTTTCTCTAGTATTTATTTAATTCATTTTATGTTAGCCAATTTGAATGAAAACATAAAGATATAAATCGATTTAAGTACTTAATAGGTTAAGATATTTATTAATAAAACAATAATTATATAATTATATAATTTATTCAATTTTTAATATAAAATTTATATAAATCTTTTTATTGATTAAAAAATTATAGAAAAATTTTTATAGAATAACTTATTTTATTTAAAAAATATTGGTGAAATTAATTTACAAAATGAATACTTGATAATTCTAAAATCTTCACTTGTAACGATAGGTGTCAATTTCTTAAGGATTTTCACTAGTACCCAAAAATTATAAAAAAATGATGTAATTAAAATACTATAATATCAATGGTATGACGAAGACAGATTTAAATTTGACTTATAATGAATCTTGAAAAAATTTATTTGTGCAGGTCATTACATCGACTATGGTCATTCTGACCTCTATCGCCTTCCAACTATAGTTTTTCTGACCTTCTTCACCCACCAACTATGGTCCCTTTGACCTCAGTCACCCGACTATGTCACCCGCTAACTATAGTCCATAGACCTCCAACCCCCAACAATAGTCCCTTCGGCCTCAATCTCTCAACTATGATCCTTCTAACATTCATCGCCCAACTATGACCCCTCTGACCTCCATCGCCGGACACTGGGCCCTTTGACTACTATCGCCCGACTATAATCCTTTCGACCTTACTCTCTAGTCAACTATAGTTCTTCTAGCCTCCCTCGCTCACCAATTATGGTCCCTCTAACCTTAGTCACCTAATTATAGTCCTTGGTCTCCGTCGCTCAACTACAGTTCTTTCGACCAAACGAGCATGCTCATGTTCTCTTGAGAACATCTCTTATGTCATTGGATTCCTCTAACTCTAATAATATAAAGTACTGTATATGATTTATATTTGCTACATTGAGACAATGCCATCCCCCGAGGAAGGGCATCATTTGTAGTCAATGATAAATACTAGTGGACTCATTTTGGCTGGGCATGCCTGGTGATTTTTTTATTTCCCAGGTTTTTCATATAAAAAGTATTGTGTTCCGCCCCCCCCCCCCCCCCCCCCCCCCCCCCCTCTCTTATCTACATGTGTGATGGATCTTCGTATGATGTTAAGCTCTCTATCTCCCTTCCGTCGTGAATGTTTGGCACACAATAATTAATATATTTTAAATCTTATAATCATGCTATTTAAACTCATCGTTATCTCTCCTCCTTCTAAATAATTCAAATAAATAGATTTTAGTTTTATTTGATTTCCCCTTACATTAGGGTGAGTATGAGAGCAGTAGTGAAATGACATTCAGCCTAGGGGGGCACTCCCCCCCCCCCCCCCCCCCCCCCCCCCCTTTTTACCCTAATTAATCACCCACATTATTTAGCTTTTACTTGAAAATAAAAAATAGGCATTTCGAGGGTTTTCTTTTCCACTTTTCCATTTTTCGTTCCTTCTTGGTCGACTTCGCATGTGAAGTAGAGTTCTGAACGAGTCGCTAAAATCCCCTTCGCCACCATCGACAACGTTCCCTCCTTGTTAGATCGAAAGTCACCACGGTTTGCAACGTTCTTCCTGGTGGATCGAAGCAACAAGTGTGTAACACCTCATCATAATATAGTGTTTAGATATGTCTAATAAGGAAGACAAAACACAAGCTACAGCGGCATTGTTCACTGCTAGGGGCATGAGCCAGGCCCAGGCTGAGCGTGTGCTGCTGCTTAGGCACCAAATGTGAATGCGTATGGACAGAAGGAAGAAGGGCCTAGCTAATGCCAAGAGAGGAAAGAAGCCAAGCGGTAAATGTATATGATGAGCACTGAGAAAGCCGTGAGATTGGGCGAAAGAAAGGACCTAAAGTCTTCTGTTTCTTCTTTAGGGGGCGATTCCACTCAGTGCCAAAAATGCTTCCAGTTTGGTCATTAGACTTATGAATACAAGAATGAGCGTGTTTACATTTCTCGCATAAATTCAAAATAAAAAAAGTTAAAAATGAAAGACTACTTATGAAGCAGATCTAACTTTATGCCCTATGGTACACATAAGTCCAAAATAGTTTGATGAATATCCTATTGACTAGAGTACAGCATGCAAAAAGATGTTTTTTGTCAGAAAATGCAAAATAGAATGAAAAGCTTATAATTTTGTTATTTAACAATTATAATGTAATATAAGAATTTATTTTGAATTTTATCTTATATATATATATATATATATAAAGTTTGCCCTCGCTAAGAACTAAGGCTAGTTCCACCCCTGTATGAGAGAAAGGTGGTGGAGATTTAGTATTACTCTCATGTATTTCAATCTATCAAATAAAAGTGGCATCTCCATCTTTAAATATATTCGACAGTTAAAGTCTCCTAAATCAAGAAATTCTCTTTGATATAGTTGATATAATTGGAATGATTAAGAATAACGCTTATATATATGGGATGTTTATTGTAATATTTCTTAACAGTTTTAAGAGTGAATTTCAATGTGTTCATCTAATTTGAGTTTGAAATGTTAGGCCTAAATGCTTACATGCCCGGCAAAAATCTGAATATGCATGAAGGGTCCATGTAAGTCAAGTAGAGAAAATTCTATATAATATTCTCGCTAGCAAAATTTATCTATGAGGAGGCTCATAAGTTATTAAAATTAGAAATCACCTAAGAGATGTACAACGTATGCTGGATATTTAATCAAGAAAAATAGTGAGAAGTTGTGTGAGTTAACTTTTCCAATATGAACTATGCCTTTTCAAAATTCTTGCTACCCATTCTTATGCATTAGCACCTTGTCAACTTCAATATCAAGTGCCTATCTCTATCTTCTTAACAATCAATACCCTAAAAGAAAAGCAAAGGGCATTGTGAAGAAGTAAAAGAATCTAGAGTGTTAACTCTAAAATCCTAACATAAAGAGTTGATATCCAAAGGATGCTTATTCTATTTGTGAGTGCTTGATGATGACACATACGATTTCCATAAGATGAATATCTCATAGGGCTTGCGTTATATCTTTCATAACATGTGTATCAAGATGCACGTACAAATCATTCATCTTCCTACACAGCTCTTCTTGCCCAACTAGATTCTAGATCATCTATGACACTCTAATGTAAAAATTACTTTGCATTGCAAATGTGAATCTACATGCCACGATTGTATAGGGATAAGTTTACGACCTTATCATCTTGCTACCAACTTAGTGGTTCTAATTAAGTCGAATGGAGCAACAACACAACACCATCACACTTACCGTCCCATCCAACTGGCTCCACTTAACACCAAAAACTTTATAAATTTCTACAATCCAAAAATTATAGCATATTCGTACAATTCTACAATAATGATACACTCCTGTTGATATTGCTCTCAAGTAGAAAATATTGATTAAGTCAGCCACCATAAAATTTAGCAAATGAGTAAAATTAAGCGCATCACTATTACAATAATATCCTCTTATTAAAATTTCTGAGTAAAACCCCAACCCTATAAGAAAATGTTTGATCAAAAGCTTATGTCCAATGAAGCCTATAGCTATTTACCTTCCCTATTGTAGTATTTTTTTTTTTCCCCTCTTGCTAATCAGTCTCTTTCTCTCAACTTGATTTTATTCATTTATTTTAATATAGAATCACTTATGCCTCCTTCTAGCTCAATTTGATCTGAGAGGATCTCGAATTATTTTTAGGTCAACAAGAAGTTAAAATAATAATAATTTCAAATATTAAATGAAAATTAGCGGGTTTTTTTCTTATATTTAATATAAAAAGGGGTTTTTAGTAATATATTTTACTACGAGAAACATACCGACCTTATCCCCTGATGTTCCATCAATTTCAGGATAATCTTTATTCTACAAATCACGATTATCCGCGCAGGGTTCAGTAATCAACGGCTCAGATCCATTGTCCATTAGCAGAGACGTTTCAGGTACAATATGTAAATTTCTGCTTCTATATAACGCCTCCACAGACAGCTAATGGAAGTTTAGCCGCAAAGACAATAGGGACCAACGAACGAGCAAGGCGACAGCGACGACAGAGAGAATCGGAACCCTTGGCGTCGGAGTCCGAATTCAAGATTACGGTGATCTGTTCGGCCTTTTTTAGGTTTTAGCTCGCGGGAGCTCTGTTGCCGATTCCCGCTGCGGCCGCTGACGGTAGGCTAGGCGTTCCCAAATCGAGATCCAGTGCATGATGGGGTTTTCCTTGTTTCCGATGAAAACGTCGGCACGATTGCTGTGGAGTACCAGCTTCTTTCGCCACAAGACCATCGTCGTCTTCTAGGTTGGAGATCATAGTATCTAGAGCTAATATATTCTAGCAAGATAAACTTCTGTATCAGTAGAAGGTGGGAGAGGAGATCTTTGTGACAGTCGCTCCGATCTGAGTCATAACCATGGATTCCCGCCATCTAATTTTCGATTCGTCTTCTTCCCACGCCGGACACATGTTCTTTCTCGGCGG
Organism: Dendrobium chrysotoxum; assembly: GCA_019925795.1. NCBI lineage: Eukaryota > Viridiplantae > Streptophyta > Magnoliopsida > Asparagales > Orchidaceae > Dendrobium > Dendrobium chrysotoxum. The sequence goes on along the minus strand of CM034305.1, from coordinate 93,083,207 downwards.
CTCTGGCAGTCAAATCTTCCGAGGTATCCATTTCCTCATGCGATTCTTGTTTTTTGGATTTTAATTTTGGAGGAATTACAGTGGATTTGGATTTGGGAATAATGAAGGAGGGAGATCTGTTCTTGGATTCGATGAGGGTGCGAACAAGCGGCGTCCCTTTTTCACTACCGCAGATGAGCTCCTGGAAGAAGAGTACTACGACGAGCAGCACTCGGAGAAGAAGCGCCGCCTTACCACAGAGCAGGTAATCCGTCGCTCATCTCCGCCCAGATCGGGCTTAACCAATGGCCGAGATTTGTCTATTTATGGATTAATTTAATGTCCCACTTGATGGTTCTCTCTGGTTTCTTTTCTTGTGATCCATTGGGTGTTGACTTTTTGGTAATTTAATTATAGAAATTCATTACTTTCTGGTTTTGTTAGTGTTTGCTGAATAAGTGGTATGTGATTTTTCTTTATCGGCCAAAAGCAAAGCAAATTGTTAATGGCTCTGGTGACTCGTAATTGAAAAGGTACAACTGCTTGAAAGAAGCTTTGAAACGGAGAACAAGCTGGAGCCGGAGAGGAAGAGCGATCTGGCGAAGAAGCTGGGCCTGCAGCCCCGGCAGGTGGCGGTATGGTTCCAGAACCGCCGGGCACGGTGGAAGACAAAGCAGCTCGAGCGCGACTTTGATCGGCTCAAATCCTCCTACGACGCTCTGCTCGCTGACCACGATTCCCTTCTCAAAGATAACGACCGCCTCCGCTCGCAGGTACGGCCCCTTTCCCTAACCGGTGACCTCACCGCTCCACCTCCGTCGTCAATTCCCACTGAATGAGCATCTTTTTGGGTATCCGCTTCGAATATTGTGGCAGCATAGCATTTTTATCGATTGTTCTGTTTTAGTATTTGTTTAAACCAGGATGGAAACAAAAACAGCTTTTGTCTTTTCTTTTATGTTCATATAAAGCCTCAAAATCTTGTGGAACTCCGAGAAGATTCATTAAAATTGCTTGTTTGAATAAGGTTTTCAAACTCAATTTTGATTTTGATATATCATAAAATTTTAAGTTCTGATAATTTCGTTATCCAATTTTGGCTGTAATTTCGAGCTTTTTTGTATTATAAACATAGATTTTAGATATAAAAAAAAATAAAGTTAATTAAATCTCAAGTTATAAAATACGTAAAATTTAGTGGATTTTTGTTACAGAATTATAATAGAAATTTCGGAACTGTTTAAAAGTTATAGTAAAATTTTGTTGTGCATATGTAAGTTCTTGTCGCAAGATTTGAGGTTCACCCAAAGTTTTGCTAAAACTCAAAAAAGTTTTTAAGTTTTAGTTGATACTGTTCATACTGGCCGCCAAAAACATTAATGTTTTACATCGTTTTCAATGGAGACCAAACCAAAATGAAGATATTGAAGCTTAAAACAATCATTTGTTTAATTTGCAAAATGAATATATTTAAAATTTGATGATTTTCTTATGTTGTGTGTGAGGATGAAATCATCGCATTTAAAAATTAGATTTTTAATCGATTTATAAAGTTCAAAGTTAATATTAATTGATTACATTAAATCATATTATTCCAAAACATGTAGGAAATATACCCTTTGAATTTCAAGATCCAATGTCATATTTTCAAGACGTCTGTAATTTTATTCTCTTGGGCCAGGGAAGGAAAAAATCGCATTAGGATGTTCTTACCAATTTTTAATTAGGATATTCTGCAGAATTTCAGTGAATATAAACATAAAAATTTATAAATTAAATGTAATAATTGCATTTTGATAATTATCTCATAAATTATTGATGTATCATTCACTTGCTTCAATGTTTTTCAGTCCAATTTAAGCTTACATGACAAATGCAATGTTGGATGAGTTAAAAATAAAAGTCCAGTCTTTGGAAATGGCAGGTGGTGTCTTTGACAGAGATGCTCCAGAAGGAGCTGGCGGTCGGGGGGCTGAAGGGAGATGATGACCAGAAAGCGACATTAGTGACTGAGGAGGAACAACTCTCGTCTCCACTAGCCGCAGCTCCGATGCAGCAGAGAGGAGATGACCGGCTGAGTTCTAAGAGCAAAGGAAACGCAGTGGAAGATACCGAAGGCGCCGCAGCTCTCCAGGTAGACAGTAGCGGTGACTCTTACTTCCAAGAGAGCTTGATCGAAGGTAATGCTGGCTGCTACATAGGCGCGATCGAAGGAGGAATTTGCTCCGAGGAGGATGCCGGCAGCAGCGATGATGGCTGCAGCTATCTTCCCGGCGGCATGTTCGTGGAGACTTCCGAGGAAAATAACTGGTGGGTTTGGAGCTGAACGAATGGTTATTAGAAGGCAGATGGTGATTCTCCGGCTTCTGTTACTTTCATCACTCTGTGCTACAATGAAACTCTTTAATGGCCGTATCAAGATCCGTTAGTGATAGTTTTTGTGTTTTGTGAATTTGATCTGCTGTTTGATCTATGTGCTGTAATGATGTATGAATATCTCCAATAATTGTCTTCGAGGTGAATCGATAAAGACTCCTCGCAGACACTACACTTTGTGATAGTATAAATCTAAATCTACTGTTATCTTCATTTTACCTCCCTTCTTCAATATCTTCATTTTACCTCCTAATTTTTCTGGAGCTGGAGAGCATCAAGCCCACTAAGATGTTCCCTTGTTCTGTCGCACTCTGCAGATACGGTACAGCTCCAGTGCTCCACCACTAACTTGGTGGACAAGCCATACATTTGTTTTTTAAATAATTTGTTTGCTGGTTAGCCCTTTTTGTATGTAATAATTTAACATTGCTGAGTGCTGGCAATATTATCCTACCCGCGCACATAATACATTTAGAAATGCTAATTTCTCTCCACCCTTTAAATAAAAATTGGACTACCAAATAATTTTTTTTGAAGATGAATATATCGAATTTTTTCATTCAAAAAAATATATAGCTTTATTCAATTTTAAAACTAATTAAAATAAAAATGAAAATTTTAATCAAAGCTAACTTGACATTGATCTCTCTTCTTTGTAGCCCAATCTATTATTAATAACCATGCTTATTAGCGGAGAAATAAGAAACAATTTAACCACGGTAAAGTCTATGATGCACCGATACATCTTGTTAAGGTGATATAATATCTGACATATTTTAGATATAGACATGAGTCCAATACTGTTCAAATAAGTGTCGATGATGGCTTTCAACATAACTTCGATAGCTAATGCCCTGTTGACAGCGCTATCATCCAACGTCAATTCATTGTATATATGTTGAATTTAATGATGATGATAGTAAAAGCTTAAAACAAATACATTATAAAGAAGATAATCTTAATGTTGTACTAAACAATTTATACTTATTTTCTTGATAGCTTAAGCTAGACAACTATTTATTGACCATTATGCATTAAAGTAAATGTTGAGGTTTAATGATTTATCATTGCTTTATTATTTATAATAATTTGCTAATGTAATTTCTATGCATTCTTTTTAAGATATAAAAATTATAATATCGTGCCAAAGTCATATCCGTATCATATATTTTCAATAATTGATATATCCCAATAATTGATATCTGTATTATATATTTTCAAATAAAAATAAGAATATTTAGGCAGAGGAATTGATTTAGGAAGGGGTTATTTTTATTTATTTTCATGACTCAACGCCATTAAATCACAACATAAGAGTAATTAATCACCACTTTTAATTCCTCTTTTGTACATTTAATTAATGATAATAATTATAACAGAATTATAAATAAAAGAAAAAATCAGAGCAAATTGCATATAATCTCTACCTATAGTAAATAAATGATAATTGCAAGGGGATGTTGATGTTAACTAATAGTGGTTAAGAAGAGAAAGAAGAGAGAAATCAGAAATTAAAAGGGGGCTATTAGCTATATGCTTATTGTGGTAGTTATAAGTGCTCAAATTCTTTTAATATCTTGTAAAGTGGCCCATTATATGTAAAAGGAGACATGATCAGTCTTCTAATGCACATGTGAATGTTGGAAATATATTTTTTTTATAAAGGAGCTAAGAGCAAGTTAGCTAGATCATACACTATTGAGACGAGGCGTGTAAGCGAGTCAAGCGACTCATAAGCCGAGCTTGTTGAGCTAGAGAGCTAAGTTTAGGCCAACCTCGACTCGACTTGTTAGCTCGTGATAGGCTATTTTAAAAATATTAATGTAAAATACATTTAAAAATATTAAAATTAAAGAGTTTAAGTATAAAGTTATTAAAAATATTTAAAAATACACATGCTGATTCTTTATTATATATTTAAAAGTTCATAGAATAAAGATTGAGCTTGAGCTAAAACTCAATTAATTAGTCAAGCTCAAGCTCAAACTAGGATAACTCAAGCTCGGCTCAACTCATTTATACCCCTAGTTGAGGAGAAAATATTCTGTGCGGACGTCGACACCGTCCGAAGACCAATCAGAGTGAGCCACGTCGGTGCCGTGGCTAGGTACCGCTCGGTGCTGCGGCTCGGTATCGCTGACATGACTCATTCTGATTGGTCTACAGACGAAAGCTGCGTTCGACTTTAGCACAGAATATTTTTTCCTAGTTGAGACACAAAGGGAATGCATGAAAAAGATTAATCTTCTTTCCACTAATGATTAGTGGTGTAGATCAAAGTTTCTAGCAATATAGAGGATTCCAAGTTGGAAGTCAATGATCTCACACTACAAAATCATATTATAGTAAAAGAACATTTTAATAAAGTTTCCTTAAAATCCAGAGGCTTAATTAACCTATTGATGTCCCTTTGTGGTTGTCTAAAGACACTTTAAGCTAGCTTAACATATTGGATAATCATTCACTAATCCTTGTTGTTTACTGAGGGAAACCTAAACCTCCCATCTTTATCAAGAAAAGTTGGATCCATGATGGTTGTGGTACTCACAAATTTGATTACTTTTATAGGCTGTTTTCATTGCTTTGTTGGAATAAAAATTAGTTTTTTATAAGGGCCCAATGGGATTGAAACATGTGAGGCTTATGTGATTTCTTTGCTCCAAGTGTTTGCTTTTGTTATTCTATTTCAAAAGATCAATAGTGATACTTTTTCAAGCTTATATATCAACTAAAGGTTTTGTTATATTGTGAGAGAGAACTTTGTTAAGTGATGATGAGGGTTTAGGAAAATTTGGTTAACAACATAAGCTATTCAACCAAGCTTAACTTTCTTGTTTAGGTGGCTATTAGAAATACTAAACATTTACTTAATTAAGATCTGAAGCACACCATCATTTCTAACATTATTATCTAATGTTGATGACATAATATGATGTATGACTACTCTATGTGATTAATAAAGCAATTAAATTAATAGAAATTTCAATTTGTCAAGTTTTTCTAATCACCTTCTATTGCCACAAGTTCTCCCCCTTTCAATGACAGATTGGATATAGGAGATGGAGCTATAATACGGCCCGAGGGCGGGTACCCACTGGCCCACCAGCTCAATTTTTTTTCTTAATACTAAAGTTTGAAATGCATAATTAAAATCTTATAAAAATAAATTTAACCTAATTAACTGCAGCAGCTTTTAATTTTATGATTTGCATTATTGTTGAGAGGAGAAATTATTACGTGCAGTCACCAGGCCGTCCGAAGGCCAATTAGGACGCGCCACGTTACCTGATACACCGCGGTACGCAGTGATGATGCACAGTGAATTGGTGATGTGGCGCGTCCTGATTGACCTACTAACGGTGTCCGATGACCGCACGTAATAATTTTGACATTGAGTCTCTCTCTCTCTCTCTCTCTCTCTCTCTCTCTCTCTCTCTCTCACACACACACACACACATTATGAAAATAAAATCTCTTGAATAGAAAATTTATGAAAGTGAAAGTAATGAATTAGTGTCCTGTACGCTATCGAGAGAAGGGTTGCAATTTTTATTCAAGTTAGGATGTTCATATTCAGATCACAATATTATTATTTTTTAATATATTGTTATATAAATAAAATTCATATTTCTATAAGATAAAATCAAATGGTTCAGACAATTACAGTTTTTTTTTATTTCTAAAATTATAAATTAAAATTTTATAATAACAACTCTTATAAAAAAAAATTAAAATCATCAATATCGCTGCTAAGCCTTGATTAAAAAGATTGAGAGTATTTTTAAAATCTAAGGATTTGTGCCCCATTTGCTCGCAAGAATTTCATTCAATTCAGTTCTCCTCTATAGAGGAGATAGGTTGATTTGATTTTTTATATACCTCACTTAATATAAAAAATGGATTATTTTCATGTAAACCTAAGTTATCTCCAATAAGAAATGAATTATCTTTATAATAAGAATATAATACTGATTTAAATAACAATAAAAAAATTTATCTTTATAATAAGAAAACTCATTGCAACAAAAAAAAAATGTAATAAAATTTTCTAAACTCCCTTAATGAAATAATACAAAATATTAGATATTATCATTAAAGTTTTATTTGGGACAGCTTTTTTAATGCTTTCTAAAGCAATTTTTTAGTACTGATACGTCATCGAAAAATTATCTTGATCGGGCACGAATCTCGAGGAAAAACTCAAGTTGGAAACTTTAAAAATTAATTCGGAGATCATTTAAACTCCGATTTCAGCAAGCTTATAGTCGAACTGAGCGTCTCAGAAATACGAATCCAACAACACCAAATTCGACTCAATCCGAGCCCAAACGAATCCAAATCAAGTACCTGAAGTGCTGTTGGAAGCATCGAATAGCAATTTGAGTTACCAAACGGTCTCCGATTTTGACGAGCTTATAGTCGAATCGAGCGGCTCGACGAGACAAATCCAACGAGCCCAAGATCGCAGAATTCTAATACCATTAGGACCTTAAGATGCCCAATAAACGGTTCATGTTCAAGGGATTCAATATCAGCCGTTCATCAGGATCACTCCTTATTTGCCCCCGATCCCTCATATATTTACGGGCTATGCCACTCAAGAAAAACTATAAATAGCCCCTCATTTCTCTTAAGAGGGGACCCAAGCCAAGAAGGGAAAGAAGAGAAGAGAAGTCTAGGAGGGAACAGCTCCTTCTCGACCACCGTCGGAACACCGCCGGAACTCTGCCGAAACTCCGCCGGAACACCACCGAAGCACCACCGGGCACCTGAGGGACGCCGGAGCTCTGCCCGACACGGGAGCAACATCGGAATTCTGCCCGACGCCAGAATTCTACCCGACGCCCGAGTGACGCCGGACTTCTTTCCAAGTGACGCCGGAATTCTGCTCGACACCCGAGTGACGCCGGAACTCTGCTTGGCCTTGTAACTGATACTCATTGTAATCTGACCGTCCTGAATTTAAAGGACGAATCAGCCTCATGTATTTCAAACAACACTAGTGGAATTCTTTCAACTAGGCGTGGCCCCGTGGTTTTTTCCCTTTCCAGGGTTTTCCACATAAAAATCCTGGTGTTCTTTTATTCTTCTGTTTGTGTGCTGGATATACGTACAACGCTGAGACGAAAAATTAAAATCTATCGCCGCGTATATTTGAGTCCGCAACAGTTTGGCGCCGTCTGTGGGAAACTCATCCCACAACTTCAAGAATTACTACGATGGTCAACAGGCGCAGCAGTCGCATCATTGGAGCTTCTCGCTCCAACTCCCACTAGTCCAGAAATCAGTCTATAAATCATAGACGCCCGGTATCTACCTCTTTCTACCCCGGGGGGCAAAACGCACCTGGAGAAGGGACCTCGGGACCCTCCTTAGAAGAGAGAATTCAAAAGATGGAAGAATCTCAAAACGAGATCCTACAACTCCTGCGAGAGACTCGACAACCGACCCTAGCACCTCAGGAGGAGGTTCTTCTCCCTCGAGATCCACCACGTGTTGAAGCTGTTCAAATCGAATATCTTCAAGCTGAGATTCCTCTTCCTCCACCCAGGAGGCGTTCGCAGTCACATCAAGATAACGAACTGGCTGATACAGCAAGTTCTACCCATCCTCCGCACACAGGTCGGCAATCTCTCCTTCCTCAAGACCTCCCTGAGGAGCTAGTCCAACATCACAATACTGAGCTCCCTCGCAATACCCTACGCCACGAACTGCGACGATTGGTTCGAGAGGAGTTCCCTACAGGAGGCGTAAGGCAACCTCTTTGTCAGTGGGACTTCCAGGAGTCGTCACCCCTGATAGAAGCCATTCTTCAACACCCTATTCCGGCTGGCTTTAAGCTACCAAGCATCGAGTCCTACGATGGGACATCCGACCCGTACGAGCACATCGACCATTACAGGACCATCATGCATATTCAACGAGCCTCAGACGCACTCCTTTGCCAGGTTTTCCCTGCCACTTTTAAAGGACAAGCTCGAACATGATTTTATTCACTTCCAGCCGGAACGATTCCCACATTCGTCAAATTGGCCAAAGTATTTGTCGAACAGTTCGTAGCCAACCGAAGAATTACTAAGGATTCTTCTCATCTCTCTGGGATCCGTCAGAACGAGGGAGAAACATTAAAAGAATATTTTCAACAATTTTCCACCGAGGCTTGACAGATTCCGGGAGTGGACCCAGAACTGCTCCGAGGGGTCTTCCTTGGAGGCCTTCGTCCTGGTCCTTTCTATTCGGCACTCATGCGGGACACAGTTCATTCATATGCTGACCTGATCCATCGTGTAGAAGCTCAGATTTCTACTGATGAAGCCATTAATGCTTATAGAAAGCAATTTGAGCAAACAACTAGAAAGCGTAAGAACGCCCCTAAAATAGAGGAATCATTTTCGCAACGAAAGAAAAATTCATCTCCTAGACCCTCAGTACCACAACGCGAGTTCCGACATGAAAAAGAGTATACGCCTCTCAATGCAACTCAAACCAACATACTAATGGCCATTCGAGATAAAGAAAATATCAAGTGGCCTAATTCTTTGAAGCCAAATGTTGGGAACCAGGAGCAATATTATTATTTCCATCGTAGTCGTGGACACACTACTGAAGCCTGCAAGCAACTCAAGGATGAGATCGAGAGGTTGATCCGACAAGGATATCTTCGACAATTCATCCAAAACTCACCTACTAGAGATGAAACTGGTCCAACTGGGGGGCAAAATCAACAACCACAAAGACAACAGTTGAATAATATTCAAATGGTTGGCGAGATTGAATGACCATGCACTTTGTGTAGTTGTACTAGTAATACTACTTGTTATGTGTCATCGTGTATCTCTTCTATGATAAGTAGGATGTCACTCTAATGTCCTTAGTATTTCTACCAAGTCAAATGATGTGGTTGTCCCTATATGTATATCTTATATTGTACAAGGGAACTTTGTATTGTCTTACAGTAATATAATGTGTTGTTCGTCCAATTCTGATATTGTCTCTTTCTTTAAAAGGAATATAAATGACAACGAAAAACTACTGACAAATATAGTCTCTTTATCCTTGATTCGAGAAATACACAATCTTTATTGTGTCTCAATCACTGGATGATCAATCCCAGGGGGATTCGATCTGACCTCTTCCACACAGGTTAACGTCGTCGAGCAAAGGCTCCGATATACAACCTCGGATAGGTCTCACATCTTTGGTGGATTCTCTCGACCTCTTCCATACAGGTTAACGTCGTCGAGCAAAGGCTCCGACATACAACCTCGGATAGGTCTCACATCCTTGGTAGATTCTCTCGACCTCTGCCATACAGGTTAACGTCGTCGAGCAAAGGCTCCAACATACAACTTCGAATAAGTCATATATTCTTGATGGATTCTCTGGACATCTTCCACAGAGATTCTTGGCGGGCAAAAAATCTTCGAAAGAGCATGTTGCACAATATATCAACTCATGTTTCAAAGATGCAAAAGCAAGTTTTCAACTTCATATAAATATTATTGAAGTTATATTACAAAAGATTGTACATCTAGTTCACATTTGCAAGAATTTAAAAGTAAAAGGTACACTGGTGACATTCATACAAGCTAGTATCATCAAGCAACAAGCAACTTTAACACAGTCAAATATCCTTGGTGGATTTAAGTGACTTCTCCCTTATTGCACGTAAGCATTTCCTACAACTGCTCCTTCAAAGAAAGGACATAACTGGATCATCATCAGACCTCCACTCAGTTGATAGTGTTAGTATATTGCCAGAATGTTGGCATGTCACACTACATCGGCCCCTTGATTCAGTAATATCTGATGTTGGCACACTTCAGTATGGATGAATATTGCCTTAACACAATGCCACTGGACACCCACCATCATCGGCCCTTTGTCGGATATCTGTCGGCGGTCCTCTAATTCATCTCAACCATCATCGGATTCTTGCTCGATCGTGAACCATCATCGGCTTCTCGTTCAACTATTGATAGCAACACCCTTGAACTCTCTCCTTCTACTCCCCACTTGGTCGTTGACTGCTAACAGACTTCCACCCAATCGTTCATCATTGAAAAACTTCCGTTAAAATAGCATCAAAATTCTATTCGATGCTGAGCTTCCTCCCGTTGCGGAAGTTCTGCCCGTTTTAGGACTTCCGTCGGACTTTTACCCGACGCCGAGCTTGCTTCCGTTGCTGGACTTCTTCCCGAGACTTTCATCTGACTTCTGCTCGAAGTCGAGCTTCCTCCCATTGTTGGATTTTTGCCCATCGTGGAACTTCTGCCCGCTGACGAATTTTCGTCAGAGTTCTACCTGACGTCGTACTTCTTCCTGACGTCGGACTTCTGCCCGTCGTCGGATGTTTGTCGGGCTTTTACCCGACACCAAAATTCTACCCGTCGTGGAACTTCTGCCCGCTGACGAATTTTCGTCGGAGTTCTACCCGACGCCGTACTTCATCCCGACGTCAGACTTCTGCCCGTCGTTGGATGTTTGTCGGGCTTCTACCCGACACCAAAATTCTACCCGTCGTGGGACGTCGTCGGATGTTTGTCAGGCTTTTACCTGAAACCAAAATTCTACCCGTCGTGGGACTTCGTCGGATGTTTGTCGGGCTTCTACTCGACGCCGAATCTCTACCCGATGTTGTACTTATGCCCGTCTAGGGACTTTCGTCGGACTTCTGCCCGACGACGAGCTTCTTCCCGTTGCTGGGTCTTTGCCCGTCGCCGGACTTTCGTTGGAATTTTGCCCAGGATTTTCGTCGGACTTCTGCCCGACACCGTACTTCTACCCGACACCGGACTTCTACCCATCGTCGGACCCTCGTCGGACTTCTACCTGATGCTGAACTTCTTCCTGACGTCTGACTTCCGACCATCTTCAGACTCCCTCCAACTAACATCTCACCTCCACATGATCTCTTAAAGGAGAGAAATTCAAACTCCCATTTCGCTTCCCTTCCTAAAAAGGAGAAGCGGCTAACTTCTGCGCAAAGAGAGGGGCGCCGAGTCGAGTGGGGAAAGTCACCTACTCAAAAACGACGGAAGGCCCCAAAATGTCAGAAGCTAGAGGGGAGAAGAGAGAAATTTCTAACTCCTGTACAAGAGGAGGGGCGTTGTCGCAAGTAGGGAAAGTCACCTACTGAATAACAACGGAATGCCTCAACTGTCAGAAAGCCAGAATGAGAGAAAAAAGAGAAGAAGCCGCTAACTTCTGCGCAAAAGGAGGGGCGCCGAATCAAGTAGGGAAAGTCACCTATTTAAAAACGGCGGAAAGCCTCAGAATGCCAAAAGCTAGAAGGCTAGGAGAGGAGGAAGAAAGGAGCATTTTGTCCCTTATCCCAAGGGGTGTATTTATAGGATGAAAAAGGAAGAGAAAGAGAGGGAAAAATTAAAAAAACATGGGGAAAATGTTTGAAAATTGGAGGGAGGAGGCTTCTAGAAGAATGTTCGAATTTTTCTGAATTTTTTGGAATTTTTTCGAAATTTTTTCCAATTTTTTAATCCATGTGGGCCCCACAAAAAAAAAATTAAATATGGGGCAACTACCGCGCGCCCCCGCGCGGGCGTCGCCAGCGGCGGTTGTTGCCGGCCGGCCGGCCGGTTCGGCCGCCTACGCGTTACCGGGCTCTGATTTTGGGCCCAGACGGTCCAAATTCGACGTTTTTGGGGTCCCCGGATACGTTTTTCGACATTCCAGACTCAATTTTGACACTTTCGGAGCTCAACGGGACCTCTATGATCAAGTTCGAGCAAACATTTAATTTTTGGAACGCAAATTTTTGCGATTTTGCCAAAGTGAAAAGCCGACACATATATTTTTGGACTCCTTGAGCTTTGACGTCCAAAAATAGGGGGGCAACTGATACGTCATCGAAAAATTATCTTGATCGGGCACGAATCTCGAGGAAAAACTTAAGTTGAAAACTTCAAAAATTAATTCGGAGACCATTTAAACTCCGATTTTAGCAAGCTTATAGTCGAACTGAGCGTCTCAGAAATACGAATCCAACAACACCAAATTCGACTCAATCTGAGCCCAAACGAGTCCAAATCAAGTACCTGAAGTGCTGTTGGAAGCATCGAACAGCAATTTGAGTTACCAAACGGTCTCCGATTTTGACGAGCTTATAGCCGAATCGAGCGGCTCGACGAGACGAATCCAACGAGCCCATGATCGCAGAATTCTGATACCATTAAGACCTTAAGATGCTCAATAAACGGTTTATGATCAAGGGATTCAATATCAGCCGTTCATCCGGATCACTCCTTATTTGCCTCTGATCCCTCATATATTTACGGGCTATGCCACTCCAGAAAAATTATAAATAGCCCCTCATTTCTCTTAAGAGGGGACCCAAGCCAAGAAGAGAAGAAGAGAAGGAAGAGAAGAAGAAGAGAAGAGAAGTCTAGGAGGGAACAGCTCCTCCTCGACCACCGCCGGAACACCGCCGGAACTCCGCTGAAACTCCGCCGGAACACCACCGAAGCACCACCGGGCGCCTGAGGGACGCCGGAGCTCTGCCCGACACGGGAGCAACATCGGAATTCTGCCCGACGCCAGAATTCTACCCGACGCCCGAGTGACGCCGGACTTCTTTCCAAGTGACGCCGGAATTCTGCTCGACACCCGAGTTACGCCGGAACTCTGCTTGGCCTTGTAACTGATACTCATTGTAATCTGACCGTCCTGAATTTAAAGGACTAATCAGCCTCGTGTATTTCAAACAACACTAGTGGAATTCTTTCAACTGGGCGTGGCCCCGTGATTTTTTCCCTTTCCAGGGTTTTCCACGTAAAAATCCTGGTGTTCTTTTATTCTTCTGTTTGTGTGCTGGATATACGTACAACGTTGAGACGGAAAATTAAAATCTATCGCCGCGTATATTTGAGTCCGCAACAAGTATAAAAAATTTTGCTTCAAAAAATTTTTGTACTAAAATTCTGCCTTAAAAAGTAGTGAGAAAACTATCACAAATTAAGTCTAAGGCTTCGTTAAAACAACTTTCTAGTACAAAATTTTTTATTTTATAATAGAAAGCTGCTTTAAGAAACAGTAAAAAAGCCGTCCTAAATGAAGCCTAAGGTTTCGTTTGGGGCGGCTTTCTTATTGCTTCTTAAAGCAGATTTCTAGTACAAAAATTAAAAATTTTATACTAAAAAGTTGTTTTAAAAAGCAGTAAAAAAGTTGTCCCAAACGAAGCCTAAATCTTTATTTGGGATTACTTTTTTACTATTTCTTAAAGCAGCTTTCTAATTTTTATATTAGAAAGTAAAAAAGTCATCCCAAACAAAGCCTAAGTCTGCGTTATGGATTACTTTCGTGAGACAAAAATTAAGTTTCATAACTAAGACTTGGAATAAAAAATATAATAAAAATCAGTTTAGAAAGATCCATAAAAACCATTGATACCTTGCAAACAAACTAATTCATGGCAACCGAACTTCAAAAAGTTACAGGTTTTGCTCATCAAGGCCCTTAATGAAAGGCCCACATTCTGTTTTACGACTTTAATATAAAAGCCCATTTAAATTAACGGAGACATAAGCATGCTGAGTTTACTTAAAGTTACGGCCCATAATTGAAATATTCTTCCCTCCCTTGCAAAGCAGCCTGATCTGAACTTCGTAACATAATGAATTTCCCCTTTGTTATTTTTTCAACTTGTGAACTAACTTTTGGATAGTTTAATTAAGAGGTGTTTTGAACATACTCCGATGAACTTTGAATTGGGTTGACTAAGATTTTATTTAGAATGGCTTTCTTATTGCTTCTTAAAACAACTTTTTAGTTAAAAAATTAAAATTTCTGTACTAAAAAGCTAGTTTAAGAAACAGTAAGAAAGTCATTCCAAACGAAGGCTAACCCATGAGTTAGCTCAGAGAAGTCTCATTGGCACCAAAGTATGCTTCATTCATCCATATTTGCCTTCATTATTAATGCCAAGTTAGCCTCCTTGCTCATGCCAAATTAGTCTTCCTCTAGCCAAGAAGACTTTCTTTACTAAAGATCAAATCAATTTGGCTTTGTTCATTACACCTTTGTCTTATCTTTAGACCTATACAAAGTCATCATTTTTTTGTTATGACTATTTCATCCATGTCTCTTTCACTTTAAACACTTGTTTTAAGAGTTTTAGAGAGACAACATTTGTTATCTTATAATAATAATAATAATGAAAGTTTATCCATAATTTATTTCCATTTCAATTTTTAATGATTCATCCAAAATTTCAAAAAAAATCCATCCATTTTATGATAACTCAAATCAAATTGTCACGAAACCTTCATCAATTTGTTCAAAGTTCTTCGGATCAGAAGTAATTCAAGTAGGATCATCAACAAGCTAACATTTTAGAACATTTGTGAACAATTAGTGTGATTTGGTTAAAAAAAAAATTCTCCATTAACAATGGAGTTGAGTGGTTTTTTTTTTCTCAATAAGGTGACTCGCTTGTTGATTTATGCTAGGCCATTAAATTTTTGAAAGGTAAGCCAACATCACAATCAAAATCTCACCATCATTGGACAAGGTTTACATTGAATTCTTCATCATGTGATTATTTAGCCTATTTTGATTACAAGTTTTTAATTCATGAGTCATGGGGTCTATGACACTGATAGATAAAGACCATCCTAATCCTAATGCTAACTTATTCACCTCTTCCTTTATTAAATTATTTGTTTATGATTTGACCATTCTTGCTAGTTAACTTATTATAAATAAAAGATATAATGTGGTGTGCAAGATAATTATACCATATTTTTTGAAATTCGATTCAATTTAAAAAGATATAACATAACTACTACATAAATAATAAGTATTCCAGCGAAATTTTCTATCAAAAAATTAAGACTTCATTTGGGGCAGTTTCTTATTACTTTTTAAAGTAGCTTTTTAGTACAAAAATATCTTGAACTAAAATTTTAGTATTAGAAAACTGCCTTAGAAAGCGCTAAAAACTTGTTGCAAATGAAACCCAAGTGAACACAATAACTTTGTAACTATTAGTATTGCACCTTCTTCTTCTTTTTCAATCATTGGGCCGATAGTAGTCAAATGTAGGAGAAATTATTATGTGCAAAGTCTGAACGTAGCTCTATGTCCGGACTCCAATTACATGTTGACACGTGGATTTTTAGTATTTTTACTAAATGCTGACACAGACATGTGCAGCCCGATGACCCATCCCGGTCCAAACACACCTTTTGTGTTTCAAGAGATGAAAATTTTAAAATCTAGGCATACCAAAAGTCCCGGGCATTTCATTCTCAAACAACCATCGCTCCTTTCAGTTTAGTTGCTTTTCATCTTCGAACAAGAATCACTCCTTCTAGTAGGCCAATTCGTAAGATCAAATTTATCTCAAGAGTGGCACTTTATCACCGTATATATTGAAATGGGGAAGCTACATATTATGTTTATGGTTTATTACAAAATAGTTGTGTTTAAGGTTTAGGAAATTCGGGCTTTTTTCTTTTACTGCAAACCGGCGAATGCCGTTCGACTGTGTGCATTTATATTTGAATGTCCTTATACATATTACTGGGGTGTATTCTTCAATTATTTATATTTGAATGCCCGGAAGAAGCATGTTTTTGTACAGAAATTATGTTAAAATTTATGTAAAGCCCTAAATGTGTACATTGGAGATATCATTTTTTCCTAATACTCACTATTCTTTTTCAGTGTTATTTTTATTCATTTGGAATCTTTTTGAGCTTGTATTATTTTTGAGCTTGTATTAACTATATTGTTAAGTTCAGAAATCCTAAAATGATTTTTTTTTTCATAATACATAGCCAGGTATTGCTGTGTACAAGCTTTCTTACAATGATTTCAATACTATGATTTGTTCATTTGAAAGCTTTTTGAGCTTGTACACAGCTGTGTATTGCTGTGTACAAGCTTTGAAACAACTATTCCAATAGTTTTTGTGTTATTTTATCCATTTCAATTATTTCCTCTAACATGAAGGACACCCCAAGTAGAATATTCTGCCGATAATTATTAACTCTGATAAATGGTGCACATACTAAATTATATTTATTAAGCCTATAGCTAATATAAAAAATTACAACATCTCCAAAGCACTCATAATCTATCCTCTTTATCCCATCAACCTAAAAAAAATTCAACAATCTATCAAATTCATCAATTTGGACGTCCCATGCAAATATTTATAAAGATTTTCAAAATCATATCAATGCAATATAATCGTATAAGAGTATACACATGATATTCAAACTATTTTATATCAGTTAGTATCAATCAATATCTTATAT
This sequence comes from Dendrobium chrysotoxum, assembly GCA_019925795.1. Classification (NCBI taxonomy): domain Eukaryota; kingdom Viridiplantae; phylum Streptophyta; class Magnoliopsida; order Asparagales; family Orchidaceae; genus Dendrobium; species Dendrobium chrysotoxum. The sequence goes on along the minus strand of CM034305.1, from coordinate 93,066,573 downwards.
CATATGCTCAGTAAAGGAATCACGTGCTCAACAACAGAAAGACAATAAATAGTAAATCAATAGCATTAAAAGTAATAATAAATCAATAAAAGTATATATATAATCAGTAACAATATCAGCATCATCAATAATACTATTAATATCTATAAAATCAGTGGTAATAATAGTAAAATAGTACAGTACTAATAATCAGTAGAATAATAAAATAATATAGTAATAACAGTATAGTAATATGCATTTCAGTAATCACACTAAACAAGTAAGAAGTTCTGGCTTGTATATTTTTTTAGTAATTACTAATCAGTATCAGTAATTATTAGCTCAATAAATAAAGTCCTCACTCCTTGTTTGTCGGCACAGTAATAACTCTATATAACTTCTAATCAGTAAATCATGTGATCATTAAAGGATAACATCAAATCACAGTATTTAAAGGGAAGCTCATCTAGCCACCATCCTATACATGTTGGTCAGTCTCCAACCAATGTTAGAAAAAATTAGTCTTTGTTCACACATATATTATAATCAATTTATTATAATAGTAATAACAACCAACTATTATCCAGTCATATGCTCATATTCATTCATCATACTTGTATTACATGTATGCTTATATAAAAATATTAAAATTATTATTTTGTATAAATCATATAAAATAAAATAACTTTTATTTTACCTAGTAAAATTATGAAATCAACTAGTCAAAATGTCTAGAATATCGTGATGCAATAGAAGTTCACTAAATTAAAAAAAAAGTAATAAAATTAATTTGGAAGGGATCCAATGACCAAAATCAAAATTTTTTGAAACAAGAATAGGATAAAAGTTACCTATCACAATCTGAGCAATTTTCATAGAAGGGCAGAACGACGACCAAAATCACAGTTTTATCTTTCCTCTCTCCTCCTCCATCTCCTTCTCTCCTACTTCCTTCTTAGGCAAGCAGACACTAATGGGTGAGGGGGCGAGTGAGTGGAGAGAAACATATATATATATATATATATATATATATATATATATATATATATATGTGTGTGTGTGTGTGTGTACTGCCACAACACCACTTTTCAGAGCCGCAGTACTATATATTGAATCTAGAATTGCTATAGAATGGAGTATTCAATACTATGGCGATAACTTTTGGCGCTGCTGTGCTTATAGGCCCAGAGTCACAATGCTCAAAAGATTAATGCTGGAATGCTCCAGTTTAAATAAAAACTTATTTTTTCATTTTAACTATATTTAAAAATTTTTAGGTTGTTATAATATATCCTTGTATCGATCCTATCAATCTTATCATATTCATGTACCAATCATATCATGCTTGTATCATAAGAACCAATCTGTATATCATATGTTCATTTCAGTGCCTTGTTAGCCTGGCTACATATCAGTCATGTTCCTATATCATTCAATTAGTCAATCATTCTCATAAATTAATCAATCAATATCATCAGTCAATCAATCATCGTATATCATATATCATATGATATTAATCTTATCTATCATTTGCCATTAATTGTACCTATCATATGTCATCAATTATATTAATCACTTGTCATCACTCACATCTCTTATTTGTATGTCATCTATCATCAGCCATATCTGTCATCGATCATATATATCAACAGTCATTGATCACATCTCTTATTTGTCTATCATCTATCATTGGTCATATATATCATCAGCCTTATCTATTATTGGTCATCAATCACATCTCTTATTTGTTTGTCATATATCATCAGTCATATATGTCATCAATCATCGATTATATCTATCATATGTTATCTATCATATCTATCTTTTGTCTTAGCATATCAACCGTCAGTCCTATCAACTATAAGTCTTATTAATCATCAATTCCCACTCCTCAGTCATGTATTACTCATCAATTTTCTCAATCATATAACACATCAGTTCATTTATTTTACACGTTCTTATACATATCACATCATTCATATACACATTTCTGTACATATCATATGAAATTATCATAACTTGTAGATCTATACATTATATTCATTAATATGCATGTATTTATGCTAAAATATATGTCATGCCATATGAATAGTAACCATATACATATTATATATCGTATATATGAATTTAGTACATTTGTTTCCGATCATTTTGCACTCAATATTTCCCTACTCATTTCATTTAAATTGTCATATAAGCCAAACCATCGAATGAAAATTCAATATAAACCAGTGAAAATGCTTAGAATGATATCTACCACATATCAAAAGTTATACGATGAAAGTTCATTAAAATTGGAGATATCACATTTTTATCACTTTAAGAAGAAAGAGATATATCAAACTTAAAATTATTGAAAACAGATATAGAGTACATGTCACTTATAATGATTAGAATAATTTTTGTAATAGGAGCAATGACCAAAAAGCCCCGAAAGACTTTCTCTCTCCTCTCCTCTCTTCCCTCTCCATCTCCTTCTCCTTTCTTTTCTTCCCCAGCAAGGTATCGAAATGAGGGTGGAGGAGGAATTTTAATTTAATTCTTTCAGATATTTATTTAAAAAAATAAGTTTTCTGATTCAGCTCCGCAGTGCTTTAGACTCAACGTCGTAGCCCTACTCACTGGAGAGCATAATGTCGTAGTGCCCGACCTCAGCGTTATAGTGATCGTTCACTTTCTAAGAGAACACAATGCCTCAATATTGTCCACCTAGCACCGCGGTGCTTAACCGACTAATTTTTAGGAATTTAGGGAAATTAAATTGAGGTTATGTGGACCTCCGAAAGGGAAAAAATACCGCCACCCTGGGGGAGATGGTATCGCCAATGGGAGGGCAGATTCGATCACACATACTATTAACCATTGAGGATAGTGGCTCTCGCCAGCACACTCTGATGGGTAATAATATGTATAATCTGATCATCACAACGGGTTTGTCCCACCCGATACATCAACTCGAGTGGGATTTATTTGATAGTGGAATTTTATTTCCCAAGGGCGTAAGCCCCCGTGGTTAATTACATCTCAAGCCGGGGCCTGAGAAAACTCTCGATTAAGGATTCTATATTATACTCTCACATGGGATCGGCACATAGGAAAGAGACTAGGAAATCCTACTCAAAGGGGAAGAAATATTCAACTAGGCTTAGTCAACATACACGGCTCAGATCAGCATCCGGAGGGACTAAGGTAGTGAGAAGAAACTAGAGAAAAGAAATAAATCATGCACTCAAAGCATACAGGAGAGAATGATGGAGGTGGCATCACCCGTGTGATGCGGATAAGTAGAGTTTATAGTCTCTAGATGATATAAGACTTACCTACTGATGAGGCATACTATAAAATAATAGTAGCCTTGAATCCTAGATTTAGAGTAGGTCCAGTATTCTATGCAACACTAACACCCGTGTCATCCTAATTAATGTAATGTAAAACCTGGACTTACCCCAGCCTGGTTTGGGGAGCCAGCTAACCACATAGTGCTTCAAAACCATGAGTTCAGTCATTTTATGAAAGATTGGTGGGTAGGTTATAGTTCTTGGAAATGGGGTCGACGTCTAGAGAGTTTCCTAATTGGCCCCAGACTCATGTAGGGTGAATGCTTCTAAAGCTAATGCAATTAAAATTTTAATTTATTTAGTTTCTAATACAATATATGCTAGTTGAAGTATCCAAATCAGGTATGGATGAATTTTTAAAAATGCTTATAAAAATAGATTTTTAGAAGTAAACTGGGCTTCTCCAGGTCCGACACCTCATTCTCATAGGCCAGATTATCCAGACTCTACCAGTAGGCGGGGAAGTGTCTTATAGAAGGAGAGAGGAAATACATTAATATGCATGCCACCCTGGATGATTCCGGTAGTTCCCTAGGTCATTAGGTTTCTATGTTATTTAAACTTTAAAATTTTAAATATTAGTTATGAGTAGAAAAATATTTTAGTCCTTAGAGAGCCTAACGAAGTCCAGACTAAAATAAAAGCGGCATACAAATCGCTAATAAACTAGAAAAATTAGGCAATCCTAAAGGCACACAATCATAAATAAAACACATTAAGATAATCAAACCAATTAATAAATGTCCATATGCCAACTACCCTTAATTATAACCCAGGGTCTACAGAAAGTAAAGTGGCCGGGCACCACTGCCAACAACCTAGATTTCTAATCCTAGAACAGATGCAAGTGACTTTGAGTGGGATACTCTTGATCTTCAATTCATTGATCTTCTCTTCCTTGGCCTTCTCCTCTTCGGTCTCCTTGGGTTCATCGTGGCTGAATACCTAGGTGAGAAAGAATACTCTCCCCCAAATGGGAGGTTATTCTTTCCACCTTCGGTAGTATAATGATCTAAATTTAGACTCCCAAATAGAAAAGGACTATCCTCATAATGGTGTCCTTTCCTCTTTGAGAATCCAATCTTTGGATCCATATATCCCCACTCAAACATGCACTTTCACAACTCTTAACCATATTACAAAGAATTTATATTAAATGAAAGCAAGAAAATCTAGACTCTCCTGCATGGTTATCCTAATAAAATCATCCCAAGCAGTTTATATATCATCCCAAACAGTTTATAAGAAAATAAAAATACTCATCACAGTCACACATGGCCATGCTCTTAGTTATTTTGAGGGCTAAGCAATTTTGGAGCACCTATAGTAGTTATATGATGATTTATTATTTTTAGCCCACATTTATCTAGGGGGGTTGAGTAATTTCTAAAATACCTACACGAAATAATGTTAGCATTTAAATCATGATTATTGCCCCCCTTTTATTTAGCACTGCATGAGCATGACCACCTGTAGAAAATATTATTAGTATCAAAGTTGATCCTAACCTATGGGTAATGTATCGTGTAATCATATCAATTCTCAGAGTACTGTAAAAGTAAACAAACATATCAACATCATTCCAATCACAACATGCGGTGAAAACCCAAAAAAATCGGCACATAGCAGTCAAGTAAACACTGGCCTATCCTAGGTCTAGAAGTGGTGCCCTAGAAAATAATCTAGGTGTGTGTAAAAGGCTGTGTAGCTGAGATAGATCTTAAGCTGGGTAGTTAGTTGAAGTTATCTAGTGTCCAAGTTTGTTGAAGGTCCCCAGGAGAGGTTTAGGTTTGAGTTTAAATATTAATGTGTTAAGGATCAAATTAGGTATATTTTAAGGGTTCAGTGATTACTACCTTTTTTTCACACCTAGGCTATAAAGTTTATTTCACCTTCCTTGGGGCTAAGTCAATAGCCTCGTAAACCTGGGTTACCTAGTAGCAATTATGGGTTAATCAAGTTAATTTAGTGAGTTAAAGATTAAAATAAAGGGTATATTAATTTATTTATTATTATTTTATTATGTTAGCTTTAAGTTAAGGGCAATGTTTTCTGAAATTTAAGTTAAGCCGAAGGTTTTCAGAAGGTCCGGGGTCACCCGATCCACTAGGTCAAAGCGGTCCAAAATTGACTTTTTGATTAAAGGATATTTGTGATCACTTAATATTTTTATAAAATAATAGACCTTAACTCGATCAGTTAGACTATAAGCATGCCCAATTTGGACTCTTCTATCAAAAGTTATGAATTTCCGAAGTTTTGGTCTTATTTTGAACTAAGTTTGACCGGATTGTTGACTTTTTTATTTAAGTTGATTTCTAGAATTTTAATATTTTTAATAAATACTAGACCCTAATGTGAGTTGAATGCCTTTGATTTTGTCTCATTTGTAATTTTCTATGATTAGTTATGAATTTTCAAAGTTTGAGTCATTTAATGAATTATCGAAATTATTTAATTAAAGGCTGTTTTAGTGGTTTTGATCCAAATCAGTTCCAAACTTCTCGAAATCACCCCCAAAGGTCAGGAATGACCTACAGAAGTGTTCCCAAGTGTTTGGAAGAAATTTGGAATTTTTTTAATAATTTTAAATTATTTAATTAAGGAAAAAAGGTAATTTTCAATTAAGTTTAAATTAAAGTTCAGGTTAATCTCCTCCATCTCCTTATCTCCTACTTCCTTCTTAGGCAAGCAGACACTAATGGGTGAGGGCGCGAGTGAGTGGAGAGAAATATATATATATATATATATATATATATATATATATATATATATATATATATATATATATATATATATATATATATATATATATATATATGCGTCCAACCCCAACACCACTTTTCAGAGCCGTAGTACTATATATTGAATCTAGAATTACTATAGAATAGAGTATTCAATATTATGGCGATAACTTTTGGCACTGCTGTGCTTATAGGCCCAGAGTCGCAATGCTCAAAAGATTAACGCTGGAATGCTCCAGTTTAAATAAAAACTTATTTTTTTCATTTTATTTATTTCAAAATTTTTAGGTTGTTATAATATACCCTTGTATCAATCCTATCAATCTTATCATATTCATGTACCAATCATATCATGCTTGTATCATAAGAACCAATATGTATATCATATGTTCATTTCAGTGCCTTGTTAGCCTGGCTATATATCAGTCATGTTCCTATATCATTCAATTAGTCAATCATTCTCATAAATTAATCAATCAATATCATCAGTCAATCAATCATCATATATCATATATCATATGCTATTAATCTTATCTATCATTTGCCATCAATTTTACCTATCATATGTCAGTAGTTATATTAATCACTTGTCATCACTCACATCTCTTATTTGTATGTCATCTATCATCGGCCATATCTGTCATCGATCATATATATCAACAGTCATTGATCACATCTCTTATTTGTCTATCATCTATTATTGGTCATATCTATCATCAGTCATATCTATTATTGGTCATCAATCAAATCTCTTATTTGTTTGTCATCTATCATCAGTCATATATGTCATCAATCATCGATTATATCTATCATATGTTATCTGTCATATCTATCTTTTGTCTTAGCATATCAGTCGTCAGTTCTATCAACTATAAGTCTTATCAGTCATCAATTTCCACTCCTCGGTCATGTATTACTCATCAAATTTTTCAATCATATAACACATCAGTTCATTCATTTTACACGTTCTTATACATATCACATCATTCATATACACATTTCTGTACATATCATATGAAATTATCATAACTTGTAGATCTATACATTATATTCATTAATATGCATGTATTTATGCTAAAATGTATGTCATGCCATATGAATAGTAACCATATGCATATCATATATCGTATATATGAATTTAGTACATTTGTTTCCGATCATTTTGCACTCAATATTTCCCTACGCATTTCATTTAAATTGTCATATAAGCCAAACCATCGAATGAAAATTTAATATAAACCAGTCAAAATGCTTAGAATGATATCTACCACATATCAAAAGTTATACGGTAAAAGTTCATTAAAATTGGAGATATCACATTTTTATCACTTTAAGAAGAAAGAGATATATTAAACTTAAAATTATTGAAAAAAGATATAGAGTACATGTCACTTACAATGATTAGAATAATTTTTGTAATAGGAGCAATGACCAAAAAAGCCCCGGAAGACTTTCTCTCTCCTCTCCTCTCTTCCCTCTCCATCTCCTTCTCCTTTCTTTTCTTCCCCGGCAAGGTATCGAAATGAGGGTGGAGGAGGAATTTTAATCTAATTCTTTCAGATATTTATTTTAAAAAAATAAGTTTTCTGATTCAGCTCGGCAGTGCTTCAGACTCAACGCCATAGCCCTACTCACTGGAGAGCATAATGTCGTAGTTCCCGACCTCAACGTCGTAGTGATAGTTCATTTTCTAAGAGAACACAATGCCTCAATATTGTCCACCCAGCACCGCGGTGCTCAACCGACTAATTTTCAGGAATTTAGGGAAATTAACTTGAGGTTATTACAAATTTTTTTGGTGAAAATTGGGCAATGGGTCCCATACATTTAATGTAAAGCAAGCGGAGGCATGTATTTTTGTGGGGTGAATTGGAATTGTATTATTTAAGGTGTCCACACCTAATAAAAATGCATTGGGAAGAATTTGAGCAGGGAACAGAATAAATTTGGGCAGATGGCCTTTTTTTAGGAGTAGCTTTCATTTGTTTACAATGGAGGGAGGAAAATTATGATCATATAAAAAGTGCTTATTCTTGGAGATGAAATAGGAAGAGAAAGAGGTGTGAATGAAGATGCGTGGACATAGAGGGGATTGGAATTGACATTTTTAGTGGGCCTCGCAGTTATAAGTTTTTCATAAAGTTCTTTAAATATCATAGGACTCTCATATACATGCATTGCTGAGCAGAGATCCTTATATTCCTCATCATAGTCTCTAAAAATTTGTGATTGTGAGACTATCTTAATGAATTGGGTGGCCAAACATGGCTAACTCATTGGCAATAATTTCGACAAACTATATGCAGTCAATGATTGCTTATGTTCTCTTATTCAGATAACAAACCTCTTCTTTTAACCGAGTAAGACACGCTCATGATGATTCAGCGTAGGTGTTGGCAAGGGTATTCCAAACCTCCTACAATGTACGCGATGAAACAATAAAAGGAATTAAATTTGGGAAAATAGAGCCAACAATAGTGCTAAGAATGAATTTTTCTTGGCAAATCCAAAGAGAGTGAGAGCAGGATTTAATGCATGGTCATCACTAGTGTTTAAGATTCCTCCAATCGTCATGAAAATGGAATCGTCATGTTGGTGGCAATGAGAATTTGAGATCTATCAAAAAGGTTAAGGTTGATAGAGATTAGTGGAGACTGTAGAGGGAGAGCTGACCATTGGAGGAATAAAGGACTCCGTGGGTTGTAAGTCTCTGATTAATTGTTTCATTTCTCCAACATATTTAACTTCTTTATTATGATAAAGAAGTGTTAACTCTATAGCGGCATTTTCTAAATCCTTCAAACAAGTAGAGTGCTGAAATGGTAAACACATAAGCCAAGAAGGATGAATCCTGATCTTCAATTGTTGCTATCCAGATTTAACAACTTGACCACCAGCTTAGCTGATGCTGACAAATTTCTATATTTCTAAGCCTCTCATTATTGTCATTTTTGTAAAAAATCAACTTGGAAGATAAGGTAAGGCGGCCTAACTTATCATTACATGTCCCCTGTCATAACCTTTCTATGTCATTTATCCTCCAAATATTTCCTACCGCTTATTTCTCCCCTACTTACATCCCACCATAGACCTACTCCTCACATCCTTCCACAACACTTAACCTCAACTTCCTCCCATGCCTCATACTTGACATGCAGTTGCATCCACTCATCTATTTGCAGGAGCTTCCAATTCTTATATTTTGTTGAAACACATTTGAGATAAGCCAGGACCAAAAGTCTAAACTGTTTGACTGAATATGATTTGATCACTATAATAGAGGAAGGGGCTTAATTTTGATTACTTTTGATGAACAAACTCGAAGAAAGTCCCCAAGACTCCAAATAGAAGAGATGTGCGATGAGTAAAAGATTGCTAGGAGTATCCGCACATAGCAATAATGTTGATAATCTTCTCGGTGGCTCTGCTCCTTGCCGGCATCGTGGTGGTGGTTATGATTCATCTGTGTGTGGTTTGGCAGACAATTGGGAGGTTCAGCAACCTTGCAGCAGCTGAAGACCACAGAAACTTGATCAAAGGGGTGTCGGCCGAAGAGCTCAAGAAGCTCCCTTGCTATGACTACAAGGCTGGGGGGAAGGGAAGGGGAAGTGAAGCAGACTGTGCGGTTTGTTTAGAAGGCTTTCAGGTGGGTGATAGGTGCAGGCTATTGCCTATTTGCAGGCACAGCTTTCATGCGAACTGTGTGGATTTTTGGCTGATGAAGACTGCAATTTGTCCAATTTGCAGAAGTAGAGTAAGGGAAAGCATATGTGGTTCGGTCTCCGGTAATCGGCCGAGGGATGAGTTTGAGTTGCAGGAAATTGGAGTGGTTGAGTCTGGAGTTCCACCACCTCTTCACGGTTCTGCTGCTTCAGTATAGATGATTGGTGCCATAGAAATGTGTAAATATCAATTCTCCTCCGCCCTTGGGCTGTGTTAACTTTGCTATGTAATGAAACAATTGTATTTAGTTCAATGAGTTCTGCAAAAATTTCTATTTCATTTCTAAAAAAAAATAGAACTTTGATTTGGGCAAATGATTGCAGGTAGTCTGCACTCTCACTTTTCATCTTTCTTCCATCGGTGTAACAATTTTAGGGGTTGCCTGTTGATTTGTTCTATATGGAATATACTGTCAACTGCATAAAGCTAAATCCTGATCTGATTACTCTTACTTCGCTACTGATTGATTAGTGGAGAAAATAAAATTATTTGACTGTGCTTCACCAACGAAAAAAGCACCCCCCACCCCCTCATTTTTAAGGCATAAATAAGTTACATATGGAAAGAAATAGCTTAGGGGCTGTATCAGTATTTTAAATTCATATATTTTAAAACTTTAGACTAAAATAAATACAATATATTTTAATGATTTGAATCATTTAATTATTCATAAAATAAATAAAAAAAATAACTTAAGCAGAGATGAGTTTTTATAATAATTTAAATGTTTACTATATAAGTGAGTGACAATCATTAATTTTTTCTCAATCAATATATATTTTTTATTTAATAAGAGATCATATATTTTAAATATAAAGTAACTATCTATGCTAAGTACATATTAGAATTAATGAGGTATTTCCAATTGATCTTCTGGATCTCTTTAAAAGCAACAATGAAGCATGTGTTAGTGTGATGCAACCCACGGATCGGCATTAGCAACAAGGACCTCCTACAGGAACCTGAAACCACATAAAAGCAAAGAAAAAAATGAAAAACAGGGAAAACTCTTCCCAAAACTGAGAACTGTATATTTTTACTGGGCCAAATTTTAAGAAGGAGCTCAAAATATTTTAAAATTAGCATAAGAAGCATGCTTAAAAAATAATTTAAAATGGAGCCAAATTGTCAAATATTTTGGCACATTCCAAATACGCCAAATCTTTTTGGCTTAATCTGAATGCCTTTTATGATTTAGCGTATTCTGCTTACAATAAATAAAATAATATAAATGTAGAGAAAGAGAAAAAGAGAGAGAGAAAAAGGGAGAGAGAGAGAGAGAGAGATAGAGATAGGGAGGGACAGAAAGAGAAATCAGAGGGAGAGAGAGCCACAGGTTGAGTAAGAGAGAGATGGGGAGATATTATTTATTTATATAATGTTATATGAATATTATTTTTAACCATTATTTGAATATTATTTTAAATATTCCTGATTTAATTTATTAAATGATTGTTTAAAAAATTTTAAATTAAAATAAATGATTATACATAAATTTATTTTAATTTAATTTTTTTAGTCCACTTAATATATATGCAATATTAGATAAAAATAATATTTTAGTAATAATTTAATATATTTTTTATAAAAATTTTATTAGAAATAAAATTTTATTTTGAAATATTAAAATTAATTTTAAAATAAATTACTAATATTTAAAATAATATTTAAATAATAGTTATAATAATTAAAAATTATACTTAAATAATATTTGCTATATGTATCCTTTTTCTTCATTGTGTTCTATTAAAAATCAAATTTTCATTTAAAATTAATTTTAATACGTCAAAATAAAAATTTCTTTCTAATATAATTTTTATAAAATATATATTAAATTTTTAATTAAATATTATTTTTATCTAATATTGCATATATATTATGTGGACTAAAAAATTTAAATTAAAATAAATTTATGTATAATCATTTATTTTAACTAAACTTTTTAACCAACTATTTAATAAATTAAATTAAGAATATTTAAAATAATATTCAAATAATGGTTAAAATAATATTTAAATAATATTATATAAAAATAATTTTCATATAACATTATATAAAGAAATAATATCTCCCCATCTCTCTCTTACTCAACCTGTGGAAATTTTATTGGGTCCGGACACCGGACGTAGCTCTATGTTCGGACGCCAGTAGAATGGAGCCACGTTGCAATCACGTGACGCGGCAACCCGGCTCAATGAGAAGTACAAACAGCACATGCGTTTCAGATATCCACTCGGCCCGAGGGCCCGACCCGGACCGGACGTCAAAATGTAATAGAAAAATAACTTCAGAGCAGTCAAAAATTTTCAAAATCGAAGCTTTTCACATTCTCTGCAACTATTCATCGTCGGAAAAAAATTTAGGGTTCGCTCATAACCTTCATTGTCGGAGTGGGAAAGAAAATCTGAATCAATGCCGAAGGTAAGTACTTCTTAACGAGAAACGTAAAGTATTTATTCAATTCTGAAGACTTTTGCCCTGTAAAAGAAAGAAATGTAAATGGATTGTTTAAGTTTATGGTTGAAATCGGCATCAGAAAATGTCATTGTTTAGAAAGATGAACCCTGTTCTTATACCGATTCTCAGTACAAATCGGTATCAGAACCGCATACCGAGTATACCAGTTGGTACCATTCGCTATGTCACATTAACGATCAGTACCGAGATGCTGCGACTTAGGGTTAGGTTGGAAATTGTTATGCCTTCTTTCTTAAACAATATATATATGCTTCTCATACGCTAATTAAGGTTGAAACACATCTGTATGAAACTTAGATTCGTATAATCGCAAATGTTCTCTGTGTAAAAGCTTGTTACCCGTCGGTACCTATAAATAAGTAGTAATACCGCTCGGTATTGTTCTATATTGAGTATGGTTATAAACAATTCCGGCATGTTATAGTTAGTTATCGGTACCAAATGGTATGGTACCGAGTAATAATATTAGGTACTGGTCGGTATTGCTCAGTATATATTGTAAATGATCGGTATAGGTGTGATTTTATGGTTTCTTTGATAATTATAATGCTTGGTTTAAAAAACGATTGTTTTTAGTTGTCGATGTCGGTACCAGTTGGTATGATACCGAGTATGAATGCTCGGTACTAATCTTCTTTAGTGTGTAAAGTGATCGGTATTACTCAGTACATCTTGAGAACTAATGATCTATGTAAATGTTGTAGGGATACTCACCGCCTATTCATTTCCGATGCATAATATCCACATTTAGAGAAGTCTGCAATAATTTAGTAAGTAGATTCAGGCAATAATTTGTGGATAGACTGAGCCAGCTACAACTAAATTAGTTCCTACTCATGCCTCCATTTCGTCAGAATGTATCCCTCGTGCATAAGCTCCTAACCAAATGAGATATTCGAAAGCAGTGTTTCATTACTAAAGGATGAAGCCTAACATTCACTACTGATGAAGTTGCTCTAATGATTGGACTGCCCAATCGAGGAGTTAAATTCGTGCCAGGAAGTGATAGAATCAGTGGAAAAACATCCAATGATGCTAGGCATGAGATTGAATTTCTTCCTGTCTCTATCCACTAGAAGATCTTGCGAAGAACTTCATATTTTATTTACTTTCAAACATATTTTTCCCAATGGCGAACTTCAAGATTCCTTCTACAATCCCTAATGTTGCTGACAATGTGGAATAATTATTAACATACAACTGGCCAGCATCCATAACTGAATTCCTAGTTAATGAATTCAATAGTATAGCTAGGAAGCATTCCAAAGGCAACCCACTTGGTTACATAAATGAATTTGTACTCATTTTAATTATGAGTAGATCTGTCATGTTAATTAATTCAGTCATTCTAAAAGCACATTCAATTTAGTAGGTTGACTAATTCTCTAAGCATGCAGATTTGGTTTCTGGAGCATACAACCCTCCACGATCCAGTTGATGCGATGTCCCGACCTAGTTTTGTTCGTTGGGACAGCCACATTACATATAGGGAGAAGGAGGTCAACAAATTATTTGGTCGTCTCCGCCAACGTGAGGTAATGAGTCAATATACACTGATACTCTTTTCTTGCCGAGCTTAATATGTCTTACCAAAATATCCAGCAGATTGTTCGCCAATTCGAAGGAGTCACCGACGAGGAGAGAACGTTATTAGACAATCAGCTACAAATACAATTGCATCAACCATCCAGCCCTCAAATATCACCTAAAGTATCACCCAGGCCCACTAGTCCAGTAAGCTCCCCAATGATTTCTACACCCCCCAAAACCCGTAGCAACTACCCCAGAACCCGTAGCGGAACATCAAAAAAAGAAACATCAACTGCAGATGTTTTGGACGATGCTAACATAAAGAGTTTACATGAAGCATGTAGTAAATTAATTGTACATAATAAATTGCTTGTGAAGAAGTTAGCTGCGATAGAAATGACGTCTAGTTTGCTAGAGCGATGCGTACAATTTCTAGAACAAGCTGATTTTGATCTGAGGGAGACGAAAAATTTGAAAATTGAACGAATAGAGAATTTTTTACTACACCAATTCCCTGCTGCATATACTGTTTATCAAAAAGGAAAGTCAGGGGAGTCCTCCTCCAGGACTAACACAGATAATAATCAATTTACTCCAGCAACTGGCATTATTCCTGAAGAAGTTACACAGGAAAAAATTGCGGACGCAGCTCAGGGTATTATTGAGATGGCTGTTAAAGAAATAACAAGGGATGAGGAAGAGGCAGAAGAGGAATTTGCTTCCTCATCCCATACTGGCATTGCTAGAAGGGTGCAGCGTCGGGTTGAGAGAAGAAGAAAACTCGTGGAGTCTCCGTTCACATCTGGCGTTGCTAAAAAAAGAAAAAAAATGTGTCATTGAATAAGTAGGATACAAATAAAGCAAATGAAGCAAATAAATATACAAATGAAGGAAATAAAGATACAAATGAAGCAAATGAAGCAAATAAAGATGTGGCTCCAGCTGTATTAGATATTATTGAGGTTGCAAGTGAAGCTAGGATAGAACCACGGCTAGCCGATCTTATACTTGATTACGCTTGTCGGTTATTAATAAGCGAGGAGAAGCACATGTTTATTGACAGCTGTCTCAAAAAATACGTTGATAAGTACGTTCCATTACTCGGTATTACTCAGTATTTAGTGTGGAATTAGTCGGTATTACTGAGGTAAAACTCGGTATTACTTGGTATTACTCAGGAGTAGTCGGTAATACTAGGTATTACTCGATCATATCGAGGAATTACTCAGTATTTAGTGTGGAATTAGTTTGTATTACTGAGGTAAAACTCGATATTACTTGGTATTACTCTGGAGTAGTCGGTAATATTAGGTATTACTCGGTAATACTAGGTATTACTCGGTAATACCGAGGAATTACTCGAAAATACCGATGACTTACTTAGTATTTTGAAAGGAATTAGTCAGTAATACTGTATTTACTGATGTTTTTTTGATAGGAGTGACGTTATTTATCAGATTGGGGACGTTATTATTTATAAAAGCCAAATTGATGAACTTTTAAAGTTTGAGTACCTTGATACAAACCATGTCGATACATTTGGTAATTTGTTTGTTGAAAAGAAAAATTTATGCCCAGGCCTCTATGAACCATTCCTATTTGTTTCTAGCCTTCATTGGGTGAGTAAATTAGCTTAATTATTTAATTACTTCTTCGTTATGTCAGAGTTAAATTTACTACTTCATTATGCCAGGCTTATCACGCATTTAAGGTAGACACAACAGGATACATCAAACATATAACCAAAGAATCCGTTAGTGCTGCCAGTTTGTTGCTTGTACCAATCGTAGAACAATTTCATTGGACTCTTCCGGTGGCAAATTTTAAGACCAAAGTTTGGCATTTTTATGATTCATTACCTAAGAAAACTCACAGAGTAGTTATTCCTCAAGTTGTAAGTTGCATGACATTTTTTTCACTTTACATATAATTTATTTTACGATGTCATTTTTTTAAAATCTTTGCATTAACAGATATCCCATCTATATGACGAAATAAGCAATTCTTTCGAAAGGGACATTCGAGAATGGCCGGTCAAACAAATCAAACCTGCAACTACCCAGAAGAACAGCGTTGACTGTGGGATGTACGTTTGCAAATATATGGAAGCCGCTGTCCAATCTGAACCAGTTATATGGGTTAATGTAAAGGACTGGCAAGATAATATGCCTAAATTCAGGCAGAATTTGTATACGCCATTCTTAGTGCTACGGTAAAATGAACATGTTTACACTTTTGTTAACAAATGATAGTATTTGCTAAAGCAATATTTTGAATATACTCAGGTACAATAAAAGCTTTAATGAACATGTTTAAGAAAATTGATCACAAGATATTCAGGATAATGTACTCATTACCGATAATAATCTATGAATATCGATCAATATCGAGAATAACCTATCATTCTGGTATATTAGATTAACGACGACTGAGTCCCTGTTTTTGCTGATGTAAATTGTGCTGTTGTCGGAGCATTTTTCTCTATTTGCTTCAATTTTTTATTTTTTCACTTTTCCCAATGATCCTTCAATCTAGCATTAGAGATGTCCTTTGGCCGGCACTTCATAGGGTCTTTAATAATTTTTTTTCTCCCACTATTTCTGCTGCAAAGATAGTTGTTACCTTTTTTTCTCTTCATTGATTAATTGAACTTTTCAGCCATGTCACTCATCGCAGCGATCATACACTATTCTGCATCCTCATTACCCTATGCTTGTGTACTTATTTGATATGCAAATATAATTTCTAAATATCATGCTACTGGATCCCTCCTGTAAATGACTTATATTCTTTCCTGTACATATGAGCTTTCTCCCAGAATAAAGATCTTTACGAGCTCTAGCTGATCATCTAAGCAAGAAATATTTTTTAGAAATATTAACAATATCTAACTGCCTAAGAACTCTCATGCAGTGAGAACATAATAAGCCCATCATCTCAAATTTGTAACAGCTATAATGTATGGTACCCTCAACTGAATCAAAGTGAACAGTCCAATTTTGCGACTAAAATGATTTGTCTGTGTTCTTGATGGAGAATGTGGACGAGTCCGGTGATGCATGATCAATGCACAGTCCACCCACACCCTGTAAAAACTCCTCTTCAAAAAATGTGTATAACTTTCTCGAATAGAAACGAACAACTTGCTTTAAAATTAAGCTACTTTTAATTATAGGTTGTATCTCAGATTGGGTACATCTAAAATCTTCATCTTGTTCATTACTAGGCCAAGTCTTCATCACCTTCTCCATCCCAAGAAATAATCTGTTATACAACTGGTTGTCTTGGAAATTCCATGGCAAACATGATTGGTGGATTCACTACGTTGTGTAGAAAGAATGCAAGGTTAAAATAATTTTTGTTGATGTTGTTGACCACTTGTACCTAATTCTGTATAGATCTTTCAACTGTTGATGGTTCTGGAGGTTCCCTTCAGTTATCATTTCAGACCAGCTTCTCTTAAACTCATCCTCTGAATTAAACTTGCTTAAACAAGTATAAAATAGACCTTTTACTTTGTTGTTGCTATTAAAGCAGCCTACTTTGGAAGGAGTCTTCTTGTAGATATGCCATTGGCACAACCTATGTCATGTGTTAGGTAATGAAATTTCTATTGCCCTAGCCATTGCTTGGTCCTGATCTGTAAATATAGTTATGGGATATTTATTATCCATA
The DNA here is from genome assembly GCA_019925795.1 of Dendrobium chrysotoxum. Lineage (NCBI taxonomy): Eukaryota > Viridiplantae > Streptophyta > Magnoliopsida > Asparagales > Orchidaceae > Dendrobium > Dendrobium chrysotoxum. The sequence continues at coordinate 93,049,106 of CM034305.1, read as the reverse complement.
ATTCTTAAGAAAGTTCTGAACAACCAGGAAAATGATTCTATTATCTCGTTAGATAAAAAATCTATCCCTAACAAAACATTTTGCCAATAATTGTTCACTCCAATAAAAGGTGCACAAGCTAAATTATATTTGTTAAGCCTATAGCTAGTATCAATATTATCACATCTCCAAAGCAGTCGTAATCAATTCTCCCCAATCCATCAACCCAAAAAAATTTAACAACATGTCCTCTTCATCAGTTTGTACATCCCATGCAAACATGTTGTCATCAGCGACTCATTCTTTAAATAATTAAATTAGTGAATTCATGTCTCCATTCTCAATCTTGGCTCTTCTCTCCTTTTGAATGTAGTTATATGCATCCCTCTTTGTGAACCTTAAATTTCTTACACCACCCACTTCATCAGATAGGTATGTAAATGCATCAATTATTCTTATCCCAGCTTCTGACATTGATTTCAAAACAGATGCATTCAGATCATTAATATGCCTACATGATCTAAGCAAATATTGATCTTCCAGCCTAGCCAATTCATGATTGTGGCTTTCAATCGATTTTTGAACCATCCAAACTCCATCTTTAGTCATAGCAAATCTTATCAAAGATGGACATCTAGTTCTAGTGTTTCATTTATGATATTTTAATTTTGCATTTAAGTCAATTTCCTTCTTGAATCCTGCTTTCGAACATACAAAATTCTTTGGTTTGATTTTCCTCGAATTAGGCCAGAATGAGTAGTGTTATTTCCGAACACTAAAACCATGACAATGAGCATAGTCGCAATACATATCATATGCTTCCTTCTCAGAGTTGTAAACACCCTGTGCAGAAAGACAAACAAACATATTTTAAATGGTTATACAATCGTATAAGTACAAAAATTACATGGGCAAAGCAATACGTAATCTGTACCGAGCTTATGTACCGACTATGAATACCGGAACGCTTTGTCGGGTTGCTGTATCGAGTCTAAATACCGAGAAACTCGACAGAGTATCGGTACCGATAAATAATACCAAGAAACTATGCCAGTGTCGGTACAATGACCAGTATTTGTGCATATGCTCGATACATGCAACTATAATCCAAAACAAATCTCGATATTGATATGACTCGGTACAATGAACATGGTATTACTCGGTATCGAGGTTTACCTTGTAATCACTTACCAGCACCATTACAATATAACTAGATAAAGCAGGAAATAAGATATGCACACATATTTACAATATTAAATGTTGTTAAAACTCTATATAGGAAAAATACCGATATTAATTCAGAAATGTCCCTCATAAAAATATCGAGAAACTCCACAGAGTATCGGTACCGATAAACAATACCAAGAAAATTTGCTGGTATAGGTACAACGATCGGTACTCGTGTATATGCTCGGTACACTCAACTATAATCCAAAATAAATCTCGATATCGATATAACTCGGTACGATGACCATGGTATTGCTTGGTATCGATGTTTACCTTCTAATCAGTTACCAGCACCATTACAATATAACTAGATAAATCAAAAAATAAGAGATGCACACATAGTTATAATATCAAATGTTATTAAACCTCTATATAGAAAAAAATACCGATATTAATTCAGAAAAATCCCCCGTAGATCGTTTCATGGAAGCCTCCTCAACAATAAACGTTTCTTGAATCTCCTCGAACCCTTCAATGTCATCAAAAGAGAATTCCATTTTCATCTCTTCCTTGGTTTTTCTTTCTCAGCCCTCTCTTATAACGCTAGATACTATATAACGTCTTCTAAATAGTCCGCTAAATATTATTAAACCTAAAAAGGCGGGTATTTCAAATTTTCAAGACCAATCCGGGTCGGGTCCTCGGGCCAACGTAGAAATTATCAAGGCATGTGTTGGTTCTGTGATTGCAACGTGGCGCCATTCTACTGGCGTCCGAACATAGAGCTACGTCCGATGTCCGGACCCAATAAAAATTCCAACCTGTAGCTCTCTCTCTCTCTCTCTCTCCCGATTTCTCTTTCTCTCCCTTCCTATCTCTCTCTCTCTCTCTCTCTTTCTCTTTCTCTATATTTATATTATTTTATTTATTGTAAGCAGAATAAGCTAAATCATAAAGGGCATTCAAATTAAGCCAAAGGATTTGGCGTATTTGGAATGCGCCAAAATATTTGGCGTATTTGGAATGCGCCAAAATATTTGACAATTTAGCTCCATTTTAAATTATTTTTTAAACATGCTTCTTATGCTAATTTTAACAAATTATGAGCTCCTTATTAAAATTTGGCCTTTTTACTGATAGTATAAAACTGTCTTCTCCCCTACACTTATTTTCTATATGTAATTCCCTATCAGATAGTTTTCTGTAATTACTATTAATATACCAACCAACAAAAAGTAATAATAGTATTCTACTAACAGAAATAGTACGGAGTGAGTGGAGATTGAGCAAATAACAGAATACTAGCCTGGCTACTATTTATGCCCTGCATCAGTCCTCCCCGGCGGTAGAAGAGCTCGACTCCGATGAGCTAATGTAATAGGTGAGTCATCAAGAGAGTGGTAAGGCCAAATATTTGAAACGTTGAAAGTAGGGGATGTATGAGTATTGGGTGGTAACTCTATAGTATAGGCATTGTCATTTATTTTAGCAATGATCGGAACAGGTCCAATCTTTCGGTGGGGAATTTTTGTATATGTGCCTAGGGGAAAAAGTTCACGACGCATGCGAACCATGACCAGATCGCCTACATGGAATATTTTCTACCTTCGGTGACTGTCTGCCGCTATTTTATATGATTGATTGGCCTTGATCAGTTGTTGTGAACCTCTTGTAACATTTGAGAATAATTGTTGGTGAAAGTTGAAAGCAGTCTCGGACTTGTACTTGGAATGCACAGCAACATCAATGCAAGATTAGGTAATTTGGTATAGACAATGCTAAAAGGAGACTTACCAGTGGATCGATTGATCATAGAGTTTATAGGTGAAATTCAGTGGAGCTTAACATTCTTCCCACTGACATGGATAATCTTGGACTAGACATTGAAGCATGTTTCCCAAGGTACGATTTACAACTTCAATTTGTCCATCGGACTGAGGATGATAAGCTGAACTAAGGCACAAATTGGTACCTAGTCGTTTCCATAATTCACGCCAAAAGTGGCTTATGAACTTGATGTCCCTGTCTGAGGTGAGGCTTCGAATACCCCATGCAGTCGAACAACCTGATGAAAGAAGAGGTGGGCAATGTGAAGTGCATTGGATGTTTTCTTGCAGGATATGACGACCATGATCGAGTTGTGGCCTCATTTTGTTCGTGGTAGCCCCAGGACAAAGTCTAAGCTGAGATCTTCCAAATGGAGTCGGGAACTGGCAATGGCAAGTAAAGGCCGGTATTTTGAGAACCCCCCTTGTAACTTTGACAGACATAGCAACGATCGACGAAGCGATATACATCACGACGGAGGCGGGGCTAATAAAACGAGACTGTAATACAGCCAGTGATTTGTCTCGATTAGCATGAGCTATGAGTCCGCCCAATGTGCCTCACGGACCAGATGTTGTATCCAGGATGACACCGGAATGCATAGTAACTTTGTTATGTAATGAAACAATTGTATTTAGTTCAATGAGTTTTGCAAAAATTTCTATTTCATTTCTAAAAAAAATAGATCTTTGGTTTGGGCAAATGATTGCAGGTAGTCTGCACTCTCACTTTTCATCTTCTTCCATCGGTGTAATAATTTTAGGGGCGGCCTGTTGATTTGTTCTATATGGAATATACTGTCAACTGCATAAAGCTAAGTCCTGACCTGATTACTCTTGCTTCGCTACTGATTGATTAGTGAGAAAAAAAATTTATTTGACTGTGCTTCACCAACAAAAAAAACACCCTGCAGGTTCTCCCCCCTGATTTTTAAGGCATAGATTAGTAACATATGGAAAGAAATAACTTAGGGGCTGTATCAGTATTTTGAATTCATATATTTTAAAACGTTAGACTAAAATAAAAACAAAATCTTTTAACGATTTGAATCATTTAATTATTCATAAAATAAATAAAAAAAGTAACTTAAGCATAGATGAGTTTTTATAATAATTTAAATGTTTACTATATAAGTGAGTGATAATCATTATTTTTTTCTCCATTAATATATATTTTTTATTTAATAAGAGACCATATATTTTAACTATAAAGTAACTATCTATGCTAAGTACATATTAGAATTAATGAGGTAGTTCCAATTGATCTTTGAATCTCTTTAAAAGCAATAATGAAGCATGTGTTAGTGTGATGCAACCACGGATCATTAGTAGCAACAAGGACCTCCTATAGGAACCTGAAACCACAAAAAAGCAAAAAAAAATGAAAAACAGGGAAAACTCTTCCCAGAACAGAGAACTGTATATTTTTACTAATAGTATAAAACTGTCTTCTCCCCTACACTTGTTTTCTATATGTAATTCTCTATCAGATAGTTTCTATAATTACTATTAATATGGCAACCAATAAAAATTAATAATAATATTCTACTAACAAAAATAGTACGGAGTGAGTGGAGACCAAGCAAATAACAAAATACTGGGCTGGCTAGTATTTATGTGCTGCATCAGTCCTCCCCGGCGGTAGAAAAGTTTGACTCCGATGAGCTGATTGTAATCAGAGAGTCATCAGGAGAGTGGTAAGGCCAAATATCTAAAACGTTGAAAGAAGGGGATGTATGAGTATCGGGTGGTAACTCTACAGTATATGCATTGTCATTTATTTTAGCAATGATCGAAAGAGGTCCAATCTTTCGGTGGTGAAGGTTTTTGTATGTGCATGGGGGAAAACATTCATGACGCATGCGAACCATAACCAGATCGCCTACATGGAATATTTTCTTCCTTCGGTGACTATTTGTCGCTGTTTTATATAATTGATTGGCCTTGATTAATTGTTTGCGAACCTCTTATAGCATTTGAGAATAATTGTTGGTGAAAGTTGATGCAGTCTCAGACTTGTATTGGGAAGCACAGCAACATCCAATGCAAGATTAGGTAATTTGGTATAGACAATGCTGAAAGGAGACTTACTAGTGGATCGATTGATCGTAGAGTTGTAGATGAATTCAGCGGAGCTTAACATTTCTTCCCATTGCCTTGGATAATCTTGGACTAGACACCGAAGCATGTTTCCCAAGGTACAATTTACAACTTCAGTTTGTCCATCGGACTGAGGATGATAAGCTGAACTAATGCACAAATTGGTACCTAGCCGTTTCCATAATTCATGCCAAAAGTGGCTTATGAACTTGACGTCCCTATCTGAGGTGAGGCTTCGAGGTACCCCATGCAGCCGAACAACCTGATGAAAGAAGAGGTGGGCAATGTGAAGTGCATTGGATGTTTTCTTGCAGGATATGAAGTGCGTCATTTTGGAGAAGCGATTGATGACGACCATGATCGAGTTGTGGCCTCACGTATGGATGATCAACGAAGCGATATACATCATGATGGAGGTGGGGCCAATAACAATGAGACTGTAATACAGCTAGTGATTTATCTCTATCGACATGAGCTACAAGTCCTCCCGAATGTGCCTCACGGACCAGATGTTGTCGTCAGGATGACACCGGAATGCACAGCAAGTTATGTCGAGAAAGATAGCCAAGCCGAATAGTGAAACCGGAAAAATTTTCCTGCAGCTGGCATTGATTCCAAATTTCTACAAAGTCAGCGTGTCCTAATAGGGAGAACTGGCATTGAGGTCTATTTTGACTTCATGAGAAGCTTCCGGATGGAATTTGATGACTTATTTGAAGAGGGTATGATTTTTGCTGTTGAAATAGACTTGGTGCTTTTAGCGAGTTGAAATATCCTTCACATTCAGAAAAGATAAGGTGTAATTTCTACTATTTCTGCTATTTTTAATGATGCTCGCAAAGTGTTTGATGATATGCCTGTGAGAGATTGCATTTCTTGGAATGATATGATATCAGGACATTTTTAGAAAGGCGAACAACTGGTAGGTTTGAATCCCTTTTTTACCAGAACATGATACGCCAGCTGAAGGATGAACTTCCTCGAATGAAGTCAAATGATAAGCTGAAGAAAGTAATGGGAGTTATTCTATTGGATGGAATGTACATCGAAGTTTGAGCCTTTTAAGATCTAGCCAATTTTGTCCAAGCAACATTCATAGCATAGGATTTGGTCAAGAAGTTATAGTGGTGAGAGATAATGCAAAGTCTTTCAAGTATGTGAATCAACAAGGAATCCATATTATTGGATATGATTGCATTCCATGTATTGGCTTGGCTAAAGTATTGGGAACCTTTACTCATCTGAACAAAGTTGAGGATATGCATCAAAGATGCAAAGTCTTTGACCCAGGAGGATTGATCATAATTTTTACATCTCTCTTTTTCCCTATAACGCACCTCGACGGAGTCGAGCTCTTTTGACGCAAGGGAAGAATGATACGGAGCATTTTTAGCTTATAATGTCTCTTAGGTTATTTTATTTAGTAGTTACAAATTTTCTAGAATCTTCTAGGATTCTCTAGGTTTTCTCTACTTAAGTAGTATATATGTGGGATGTGTACTTGTTGGTGCTGGGGGCACTCATTGGATTTGTGGTCGGGCTGAAAACTACGGAAGCACTTCATCATGGATGATTTGGCATAAGGATTATTTGGAGCAGGGGTTCTGATTTTTGGTTGGGTTTTGTTCTGAGGAGCTGGTCCCAAAGGCTTAGGCAGTGATGCTGCTTGTGGCGCGGACATGACATTCGGAGGAGGTTTTATAAAAGTTTAACCTCCCTTTGTGTGATCACCTGATGGGTCTTGAAATTGGCATCTGGGATAGGGGAATTTAGAAGGGCGAGTCTGCTAAATCTCAACTCATAAAGCAAAATTGACGGTATGGGATATAGACCATACTGAATTTAGCTGTAGTTTATCTTGAATGCTTTCCTTGAGGCCCCCAATATACCTGGCTACCAATTGATTCATGGATTCATTTAAGTTGTTCCGTGGACTGAGGTGATGAAATTCTTCGATATAGTCACTGACAGAATGGTTACCTTGAACACAATGTTGGTACCTCATGTACAAAATCTATTCATAGTCCGTAGGTAGGAATTGAGAACGCAATAGCTGCTTCATCCATGTTTAGCTGAGGAAAGGGCCCTTCTCTTCCCGTTGTTGCATTTGAAGCAACTGTGTCCACCAGGCACTGAAGCAACTTCTCAGTCGGCAAGCCACATATTTTACTTGCTTAGAGGGTTCGATTTCCATGTAATCAAAGAAGTTTTCAACTGCCTTTTCCCAATCCAAATAATCTTCTATGTGTAGATGCCCATCAAAAAAAGGTATATACACCTTAACTTTAAATTCAGCTTGGCTCCTCTATGGGGGTGAGCGTCTTCCATGCCTATAGTATCCCACATTATAATCACTGTCTTCATTATCTTCCTCAGAGCCGTCCAAATTTAATTATCCCTGCCATTGTACATCGGCTTTAGAATCTGAAGGCTCCTGTGCCGGTGGGGGAATATGACGCCATGGCCGGTCAAGGCCCACGCCACGCCATGCACCAAGAATTAGAGCTGGTGCTTGAGCTCGACGAGGCTGATGGGTTGTTGTCTTTATCCAGTTGAGATTGAACTCACGACTTACTTCACCAATTGGCGTTGAACATCGGTAGACAACACTTCTAGTTGTCGGCTGAGGAATGTGAGGTTGCCGACCGGTGTGCGAAGGATGGGTAGAACTTGCTGTGTCAGCAAGTTTATTGTCTTGATGTGATTACAGATGCCTCCTTAGCGGAGGAATAGGAATCTCTGCATAAAGATGTTCGAGTTAAACATCTTCAGCCAGTGGTGAATCTCGAGGGAGAAGAACCTCCTCCTATGGTGCTAGCGCCAATTGTCGAGTCTCTCGTAGGAGTTGAAGGATCTCGTTTTAAGATTATTCCATCTTTCAAATACGTTCTTCTAGAAAATGTCCTGACGTTCCTTCTCCAGTGGTGTTTTTCCCCCCAGGATAAAAAGAGATAGATACTTGGCGTCCATGATTCATAGACTGATTCCTAGATTGGTGGGTGTTGGAGCGGGAGGCTCCCAAGATGCAATTGCTACGCTTGTTGGCCATTGAAGAAACACTTAGAGTTGTGGGATTGTAGTTTCTCACAGACGGCACAAAATTATTGCGGGCTAGAATATACGCGGCGATAGAGTTAGAAATTTTTATCTCAGCGTTGTACGGATATCCAACACACTAACAGAAAATGAAAGAACATTAGGATTTTTACGTGGAAACCCTTGAAAAGGGAAAAACCATGGGTCACGCCCAGTTGAAATGGTTCCACTAGTGTTTGATTGGATTACAAGTGATTGACTCATTCCCGAAATTGAGGACGATCATATTACAATAATCAACCATTGGGTTGAAAACAATTACAAACAGCGATCAGAAATCCGGTGACACTTGGTGATCAGGAGGAAATCCAGCGTCAGTACGCTGTCAAATAGAACTCCGGCATTAGTTGGCTGTCGGGAAGAACTCTAGTGTCAGTCGGCGGTCGGGCAGAACTCTGGCGTCGGTCGGCTGTCGAGCAGAACTCCGTCATTAGTCAGCTATCAGGCAGAACTCAGGCGTCGGTCGGCTGTCGGACAGAACTCCGGTGTCGGTCGGCTGCCTGGTGGAAGTCCAGCTGTGGTCGAGGAGGAGTATGGTGGCAAGAGAGCTCTCTTCCTTGGCTCCTTCTCTTCTCTTCTTGCTTGGGGTCCCCCCTCATGAGAAATGAGGGTCTATTTATAGTTTTCTGAGAGTGGCATGACGAGTAAATAAGAGGAAGATCAAGGGTAAATTGGGAGTGGTTCGAATGGATGGTCGATGTTAAATCCCTTGATCATGGACCGTTTATTGAGCATTTGAAGGCCTTAATGATATCAAAATTTGACGATCTTAGGCTCGTTGGATTCGTCTCGTCGAGCCGCTCGATTCGATTATAAGCATGTCACATTTGGAAACCGTTTGGTAATCCAAATTATGGATTGAGCCTTCCAAATGCTTTTCGGGTCTTCGATTTGGACCCATTTGAGCTCGGATTGGATCGAATTTGGTGTCGTTGGATTTGTATTTTCGAGATGTTCAGTTCAACTATAAGTTTGCTGAAATCAGAGATCAGATGGTTCCCGATTTAATTTTTGAAGTTTCCAACTTGATTTTGCGTCGAGATTCGTGCCCGATCAAGATAATTTTTTGATGATATATCAAAGTAGAAGTACTCTAAGGCAAAGTTTTGGCCCATAGACTGACCTAAATTCAGTCAATCAGAATGTAGATGAATATAATGCATAATTAATCAACTTTTTTTATATTATACTTATTTTAAATAAATTTAATATTATAAAACTCAGCTTAATAAATTTGAATCCGGTTTGTTTGTCCCTCTTGTCCATCTTGCTATCAGCTATATATATCTGAAGTTCGACGAAGACATTTGAATTTTATAACTTTTACTAGTTTCAGTCTTGACATATTCCAAGACTACTTCTTCTCCCTTTTCTCTCTAATGCAGCCAAATGCTTGAACTAGAACAGAGCACTGCAAGAAGTAATACACTTAACTCCTCTTTCCTTTGAATTGGCAACTCTCTCCCCCTTCTTCTTTTTTTTTCATTTGGCCGGCAATCCTTCCCTTCTTCCATTACTATACCAAAACCTCATGATACTTCCCTAACAAAATTTTCATATGAGTATCTCATATTTCTAGGAGAAAATATAGATGTGAGACTAAAACCAGTCGCTTTCTGGCAGAAATTTGCGCAAGAAAGGTAACCGCTCTTATTTTGTCAGTATTTCTCAGTCTTCAATGGCTTTGATGATTTTTTTCTTCTATTTATTTGCAGTGACAGTATTCAAAGTGCAAGATGATAGGTACATTATTAATATTTATGGCTTTTGTTTTGATCTTAATTTTCGTTTGTTTTTCATAACAATCTGACATTCATGCTAACAGAAAATTTTGTGCTTATTGGGATCATTGCAATTGCCGTAATTATAATAGCTGTTGCATCATGGTATTTACTGAAAAGGAAATCTAGGAAAGTTCCTGCAAAGGAGATTCATGCAGTTCATTCAGTTTCTGGTAATTCTAAGTTTCATCCGCTGTAGAAACGTTCATTATATGCACTCTTTTGGAGAATTATTCTGTTCGACACTATATGAACCTTACTCTTAAGAAAATATCTGTAGTTTCTGAAGCGCTGATGCTTCAAGAGAATGACTGTAAGGAAATTCTTATCAAAGAGATTTATGCTGCAACCAACAATCTACATATACATAACGTTATTGGTCAAGGCGTCGCTGGTAAGTTCTTGGTCCTGTTGCTGGATAGAAAAACTAAAATAATAAAGAGGAAATATTTCATTAATAAATAGTAAAAACTACATATTAGAAACAAATTGGCACAATTGATAATTTAGATATAGTCAAGATTCATATTGCATTTAGAACAATCATTTTTTATGTAAGTTTGATAAGAGCATTCACCTTTAGCAGAATAAAGATGCCACTTAATGCACATTAACACAATCTATCAGTGAAATCATAAATTTTCTCCAGCTTTAAGAACTAATTATGTTGGAATGGCATCCTGGAGTAGTTTGTCACCTTTGTCCAAAGACCTTTAGTTCATTTAGGCTTGTAAACACACAGTCTGATTATCAACTAGCTCTTTGCATATATCTTTTAAACTTTATTAAGAAATTCCCTTCCATCTTATACTCCTTTTTTTTTCCGTTTTGAATTAAGGAAAGGTGTATAAAGGTGTCCTTTCCAATGGATGGCATGTTGCAATTAAGCATATCGTTAAGGATGGGCAAGCTGAGACCTTTCTAAGAGAAGTTACTAACCTTTCGCATGTTAGGCACCCTAACCTTGTGATTTTGCGAGGATACTGCAAAAAAGAATTTGAGTGCTTCCTCGTTTATGAGCTGTGTGGGAATGGCAGTCTTTCTGAATGGCTTTTTGGTACTTCAACTGATTTTAAGCAAGACTCTGCTTAAGACTGTTTCTTGCATTTACTGATGCCGTTTATATCATATAATAGGTAGGGGAAAAGTTCTTTCATGGCATCAGAGACTTAAGATAGCTATTGGCAGTGCTCGCGGCCTTCATTTCCTCCACACATTTGAAGGAGGGTGCATAGTTCACCGTGATATCAAGGTTAGTAGCGATGGTGTGGTGCATGCTGACTTCTTGTTGAATATGCGTACTCTGAAAGTTGCATTCTCCGCATTGCGTATGAGCTTTCTGGATATCATTCTAAGGAACTTAATATTTTTTATTTAAATATTAATTTCTTTAAGCAAAAACATTATGCATATTAGATGATAAGCCGTGCTTGTTTGAGTTCTGCTAGTTTGATGGAGCTCCAGACTTTATCAACAAATTAATTATTTAAATTTATTTAAAGAAGATTATCTCAAATCTTCAGTTTCTCTATTGTGGACATACACTTAAATCTTCAATTTAGGTTTATATTGCTATGAAAATGAATTGCCTGATTAAGCTTGGACATATGCTAGATCGAAAACAGTAATAACAGAGCAATATTTAGAGAAAAAAGGGGAAAAAAGGAATGAAAGAGAAACCAAGTTCACCATTGCTCTAAGGGTACATGGCGTGAGGACACACTTCTTATCATTGTTTTTATTTTGTTTATGATTTACACAGAATGAATGAAAAACAACTCGTTTAACATTAAAAGCAGTAGCCTCTCTCCATGTAGTAAGCTTCAACTTTCTCTTCTGATCTTGTATTATTTTGCTTCTATATTATTTGGATACAAGAAGCTTTGGGTTTACAAGCAATTTTTCATCTGATCGTGCTATGGTAGAGAGCAACGAGCCTTAAAAGCGATGATTGAAGCAGCCATGGTGACAAATTCTGCAAAAAAAAGGATGTTCTTTACTCCAAGGACAGATAATTAATATCGCCTTCTAAGGCTTGCATTTTTTATCTGTATATCCTCAAAAAATTTCTGCCGCAATGAATGTATAATTTTAGTTTAGGGTTTCTACAAATGCTTTGTTTCTTCAGAAACTGCAAGATATATATCCATGTTAATCTCATTTAACTTGTACAAAATTTCTGGTGTACCAAAATATTTCTGATTGAGGAAGTATAGATCAACACAAGGATTGCTTGGTTTGCATGCCATTGGATATTCAGAAAAAATTTGTTTAGTGTGTTGAAATACAGCTGTTGAAATGATTTAATCAATACTTTTTCCCCTTCTGTTTATCTAAATCTTAAATTTGATAGTATTATAAGAAGTGCTAGATTTCTAGTTACATTTGTTTTTTTACTAAGCATACCTAAAGAAAACTTTGGTACAGTTTTCCTTTGACAGCAATCATCCTGATGCTAATTGATCAAATTTTATAGTAATCCTAACCAATAGGGCCATTGCAGCCAACCAACATTCTGCTAGATGACAACTTTGAAGCCAAACTTTCTGACTTTGGCTTATCGAAATTCATAGACGTTGGGGTCTCTCATGTCAGCTCTGAAGTAAGAGGTACCTTTGGCTATGTCGACCCTGAATACAGACAAAACCACCATGTCAATGCAGCAGGAGACGTTTACAGCTTCGGGATGGTTCTGCTCCAGATTATTTCAGGGAAAAGAGTGATTGGTCTAGACATAACAATGCCAGCATCATTGCACAAATGGTGAGCTGAAGAAATCGAGTGCGTTGGTTTTTATGGCATAACAAAATGACATATTTCTGTTAACATATAATATAACTATCATCTTCAGGCTAAGACTCTTATGAACGGAGGAAATACTGCAGAATTTGTAGATCTAAGAATGAATGGAGAATTCTCAATGGAGGCTTTCAACCTGGTTCTCAAAGTCGCCATCTCTTGTACTGCCCACAGGCTACAGCGGCCATCAATGGGGGAAGTTATTAAAAAGCTGGAGAACGCCCTGGAAATTTCAGCAAGAAGCAATGATGCTTTTTCTGTAAGCTTTGCCTGATGTTAAACTGTTGACAAGATGAATGAAAGTTTGAATTTTTATTTTTATTTTTTAATGATTAATCATAGCATCACCAAGCATTGTTTGATCTCGACTACAACTGAACTGGCACTTATCATTAGAAAAGAAAGAAAAGCACTTTGCTGCATCTACTGATGTGTTGAGTTTTTTTCCAGCTGATAGGATCTATACTGCTACAAGCAAGCGCTACTTTGTAATGTGAATGTAAATTATGGAAGTGGAGGATGTGAAATACCTTCTGCGTCTTCTTATAGAAGATCTGCTAAATGTTTTTTTTTTTTTGCTTTGCTGCTTTTGAACATTCTGATAGATATTAGAGTGATTAGATCATTGCGGGTGCAACATATCATCATGTAGCCCATGCCATAAAAGCTGCAATATTATTTAGGCAAGAGGATGCATGAACTTGTAGGAGATATTATTTGCTTGTCCTGAAACTCTTAAAAGAACATGAAACTAAAAAAGGAAAGCAAAATATCATACAAAATTCATTTGTCAATATTATGCAGAAATGCCACAGGTATCGAAGACCCGTGTTCACTTGCTGGGTCCTAGTCGACCCAAGGGTCCTAGTGAGATGTTGTCATCAAGCTGCGTTGCTCACGAAGCAAGGCTGTAAAACCCATTTTTAGAAGCCTCTTAAATTCAAGACAAAAATATATCTTTTAAAATGTGCATAAATTCAGGCCAGTAAGGTTCAACCTATTTGATATTTCTCAAATAATTTGAAGTAATTACAGCTGATGTCAAATATATATATAATCAAAAAATTATCTTGATTGGGCACGAATCTCAAGGCAAATTCTAATTGGAAACTTCTGAAATTAGATCTGGAACCATTCGAACTCCAATTTCAGGAAACTTATAGTCGAATTGATTGTCTTGAAGAAATGAACCCAACAACACCAAAATCAATCCAATCTGAACCCAAATGGGTTCAAATCAAGGGCCTGAAGTATATTTGGAAGCTTCAAAGCATAAACTGGATTATCAAATGATATCCAAATGTTGAATGTTTATAATTGAATTGAGCAACTCGACGAGACGAATCAAACAGGCCAATATCATTGAATTCTGACATCATTAAGGCACTCAAATACTCGATAAACTGTCTATGATCAAGAGAATCAATATCGGTCATCCATCAAAAATACTCCCAGCATGCCAATGATTTTCTCCCTATTTACTAATCATGCAACTCCCAAAAAACTAAGTGGGGGGAGTGAGTAAAAAGAGGAAGAAGAAAAATAAATCTGAGATATCGCTTGCCACCAAGCTCCTCCTCGACCATCACCCGACCACCGATCGTAGTCGGACCTCTGCCCGACCACCTACCATCACCGGCTTCTTCTGGCCAACCACCGACCGTCGCAAGACCTCTGCCCGGCCATAGACCATCGCAGGACCTCTGCCCATCCACAGACTGTCGCCGGATCTCTGCCCTGCCACAGATCGTCGTTAGACTTCTACCCGGCCATAGAACATCGTTGGACCTCTTCCCAGTCACTAGTCGTCGCCGGAATTCTGCCAGACCATCGATCGTCATCGGGCTTTCACCTAACCACCAGCCATCGCCCGACTTCTGTCTGATCACCAACTATCGTCGAACTTCTGCCCAAATCCCTAAACTATTATAATTTCATCATCTCCAAATTAAAGGACAGGTCAAATTTTGTAACTCACACAAATTTAGTTGAATCATTTCAAACTGAAGTGGCCCCATTGTTTTTTCTCTTTTCCAGGATTTTTCACATAAAAAACGTAGTGTTCTATCTTCTCTATTTGTGTCCTGAATATCCATACAATATTAAGACCAGAAATTCCCTCACTCTACTGCCCCATATATTCTAGCCTGCAACAGTATATATTTTTTAACATGCAAAGTATGCCAATTTTTAGGAATTCTAATAGATGTAAATCTCCTTCTAATTAAAATAGGGCATTCCAATGGATGTAAGCCGCATATATCCTCAATATAATGGGCCACTTTGCCTATATGACAAGGTCAGAAGACCTGACCATTTTTGGGCAACTCACCATAGAATAGTAAGCCCCTTCATGATTCATAATCGGTCATTCCAATGATTATAAGTGTTAGATATTGGTCCAATTTTAGGATAGTTGTTCCTAGTGTCCATTGTATCCTCCTAGTGTTATAAATAGAGAGGTGTGGAGTGTTGTAAAGGTATGCCCCTTGTAATAAGTCCAATTGAATAAAAGAATAAGAATTTATGAAGCTCCTCTCTCCCTCTCCTCTCTTCCCTCTCTCTTTCATCTAAGAACTCCTCCAAGAATTCATAACAAGTGGTATCAAAGCCTTGTTGAGTCGATCTTGAGATGGAGGAAGGTTCTTGCAATCAAGAAGGGAGATGAGAGGTTTGCGGTCGGGCCAAGGCAAAAGCTCACAGCCGCGGGCGATGATCGCATGTGGTCTGAGTGCACAGGGCATGAGTTGCCTCGCGGAGCGCGCAAGAGCCAACGTGCATATGCGTCTACGCTTATTACAGGATTAATCGCATACGTGCATAAAGCTTGATGTCAAGAAATATATATATTAATTTCTTGGAAAAGAACATTCCTCCACCTCTAGATCACCTCAACGAGGTTTTGATACCACTTGTTATGAATTCTTGGAGGAATTCTTGGACGAAAGAGAGAGTGAAGGGAGGAGAGGGAGAGAGAGAGAGCATACAGGAATCCTTTATTCCTTATTTAATGGGTTTATTGTAGGATTCTAACCCACATCAACTTATGCATGATTTATGGTCATTTACAAGTAGTGTGATAGTTTGTGGATCTACCTAATCTAAAATTGGACCAATATATAACAATTTTCATATTTGTTTGATTTTACAATAAAAAACCTCATGTTCGCAAGAACCTTATGCTTGCAATAATCCGACGTGCTCCCTGAGCTAACTCCACAAGCAAACCTACTGAACAGAGCCCAATCTCGCTCATGCTCGGCCTCCAATGTGCATTCAAATCCGCAGCTCCAACTTATGCTCCCACATGTAAACAATGTGTGCTGCACCCGTCGTTGTTTTCCAGTGATTTGCATGCTCGTGCTTTGTGCATTGCCTACTCTAGCGTGCTTCTGGCCCACGAATCAGCACCGAGCATCCTTCAGTTCACCTAACTTCCTCAGGCACCCGTGTGTGCTCCAACATGCGACTTCGCAAGGGCCACCTGTCTGATCTCGAGGTTCTTGATCTTGCCGCTTTATTTCCGCTGCTCCAACACACCAAATCCAATTGACACTGCTTGCCTATCTGCCCGCATTTTGACCCAGATGCTCCACCTCAAAAGATCTAAATAATCTTTAATCAAAACCAAGATCTTGAATATGGTCCGCCTCTCACACGTGGACAAACTCGCTCCCGTCTCCGCACAGCCCGCATGAATAGCCCGTGCCCGTGTGTCCATGCTCGTCGCACCTCCGCATCTCAATGGGCTTATTACAGAATTCCAACCCACATCAACCTATACACTATTTATAGGGATTTATATTTGGTGAGATGTCTTATGGATCAACCTAATCTAAAACCAGATCAATTTCTAACAATCTCTACCTTTGCTCAACTTTATAATCAAAGAACCAGCTATGCGCCTGCTACGATCTAGCTGGCTCCCTGCACTAACTCCACGAGCAAATCTGCTGAACCAAACCCAATCCTGCTCACATTCAGCCTCCACTATGTGTTTCAATCCACGGTTCTAACTCGCACTCCCACGCGCCTGTACCATTCATTATTTCTCTTATGATATGCATGCTTCTGTCTTGTGCAATGCTAGCTCCTGCACAGCACGCCCATGCTCTAGCACTGAGCACCCTCTGGCTCGCCCATCTTCCCCGAGCACCCGTGCATGCTCTGACCTGTGACTTCGCACGAGCCATCCATCTAATTTCGAGTCTACGACCAACCTCCCCCCCCCCCCCCCCCAAGGTTCTTGATCTACTATTGATCTCCTACACTTCCTGCACTACGATAACCCGTCTGCCTCCCTCACTGGCTTAAAGAACCAACTCCAGGTGCTGCCCTCCAAGAACAACCAAACTCCACATGTTTTAATTTCCGCCTCGTGCACAGCCGCCCTTCCTTAATTTGCTCAAGCCCGAGGTCTACTACCAAGTTGGATTTCGCCCTATGCGACCAGACATCCCAACCTGCACCACGCGTGACTGACCTGCTACATGCCGATTACCGCACCCCCGCACGACCCGCACGTCCGCCCCGCTCCACAGCCCTTTCTCATAAGCATGCTTGCTTATTCCTGCACAGTTCATGCACACCCCATGAGCCTCCTGTAATAAGCTCATATTGAATAAAGGAGGCTCGCTGGGTGCGCATGAACCATGCAAGAACAAGTATGCTAGTTTGTGAGCAAGGGCTTCTTGGCAGCAGAATCGGAGCCACAAGTCTACAGTCAGGCCCAGGGAATGGATAGAGAGTCTAGATCGAGCAAGGGTCCGGTTATAAGCAAGATCTTTCTATTCTTGATTAAAGATCTGTTTAGATCTTTTGAGGTGCAGCCTCCGGGTCAGAATATTGGACTTGGTGTGTCGAAGCAGTGGAGACAAAAGCGGTAAAATCAATAATCTCGGGGAGGTAGGTTTGTCGTGGACTTGAAATCGAACAGATGGCTCGTGCGAAGTCGTAGGTCGAAGCACGTACAGGTGCCCGGGAAGACGGGCGAGCTGGAGGGTGCTCAGTGCTAGAGCGCATGCGTGCTGCCAAGAGCTGGAGTTACATAAGGTACGAGCAACTCATGGGAGTGCGAGCTTGAGCCGAGAATTCAAACACATAGTGGAGGCTGAATGTGAGCGAGATTGGTTTTGATTCAGTAGATTTGCTCGTGGAGTTAGTGCAGGGAGTCGGTCAGATCATAGCAAGTGCACATGTGATTCTTTAATTGTAAAATTGGATCAAGGTGGAGATTGTTAGAAATTTGTCCGATTTTAGATTAGGTTGATCCGCAAGACATTTCACCAAATGTAAATCCCTATAAATAGTGCATAGGTTGATGTGGGTTGGAATCCTGTAATAAGCCCATTGAATAAGGAATAAAGGATTCCTGTGTGCTTCCGCCTCTCTCCTCTCTCTCCTCTCTCTCCTCTCTCTCTCTCTTCCAAGAAGCTCAAGAAGCTTCTCTTCCTCAAGCAAGAATTTCATAACAATAAACTTCTTCCAATTAAAATTGAGCATTCTAATGAATGTAAGCCCCATTTCAATCAAACATATTGGGTCGCCTCATTTACAATGTGAGGTTGTAAGACCCAACCCTTTAGGGTAACTTGCAAATAAAATAATAAGCCCCAACTTAAATCACATATGGGCCGGCTCCTATGCTAATAGCCCACTAACTTAATTAAACATCAAAATCACAACAAATCAAAATTACATATAGCCACCTTGGTCAACGTGGACCTAATAGAAGACAACTCCTAACTGCTTAAGATTCTTCGAACATTATAATCTATGGTTCTTTATAGTTGGTACATTAAGATCGCCGATACTCCCGGTATGACATAATCATAAGATCTTGATCGGGTTTACTCAATCCACAAACATCTCCCATTAATTCAAATTAATATCAATTTATTAAATTTACATTAAAAACTACACCAAAGTAATCATCTTTAATCGAGAGTACTCTCCATGAGTGAGAGGGATAATTAACTACATGGGTTTGCACACATAAGAATTTTAGACCCCAAATGTAAAAAAATTCTAACATAAATATCAATAAAATCTAATTAAATTAAAAATAATCTACCTCATGCAAAATAGAATCCTAACTTCAAAGGTGAAGATTAGTTGCATTTTTCCTAAGCGAACAATTAGATTTACAAATAAGGATAAAAGGTTCATTCAATTAAAATAAAATTTTAGTCTTGTGCATGAAATCCTGCTGAAATTTCTGACCACCACCAAGTCTGACTTAAATTCATGATCTTCAGACCCCAAAATCAAACGAAAAACCTATAAAAATTGATCATTATGAATTTGAACTTTTTTAAATTAATTTTATAATATTTATGAAATATATATATATATATATATATATATATATATAGGTACTCCATTGACGTTTTCTAAATCGTATGGACAAAAGTCATGCTTTAGTTATTATCAAAATTTTAACATTTGCGTAAGACAAAAATTTAGGACAAGTAGATAAGCGTTGAACTGAACAAGCTAACCCTACTTCTCATAGATAATATTCTTTGAAAATTAAGATGAATTTTGTGTTGGAAGCCATTTGAGTCCTTCAAAACTTAAGGAGATTAGTAACTACTAATTCTTTTGGATAAAATGAATGTTAAATTAATAACTTTAATTTAATTTTGTTATGAAAACTTGTGATCCGTAGGTTTAAGCAGATCAGACTCGTCAGTTCATTCGTGAATTAGTCATATGATCGGTCTTATCAA
The DNA here is from genome assembly GCA_019925795.1 of Dendrobium chrysotoxum. NCBI lineage: Eukaryota > Viridiplantae > Streptophyta > Magnoliopsida > Asparagales > Orchidaceae > Dendrobium > Dendrobium chrysotoxum. Next base: position 93,029,627 of record CM034305.1, on the reverse strand, counting down.
TATTGAAAATTGAAACTGTATCAAAATAACATTAACAACAAACACCAACTAAGGCTTCTTTGGGACAACTTTTTTACTGCTTCTTAAAACAGCTTTCAGTGCAAAACACTAAATGTTTTCATATGGGCCCAATCTCCCATATCAGTTCCTTATAGATTCATTGAAAATAAAAAATACTATATGAAAAATACAAAGATGAGATTTTCAAAGTATATGAGACTAAATAAATAAGTTGAAGTTCTCTATTCATAAAATATGCATTATATATTTTTATAAATAACTTGTAGAGATAGAGTAACGTACATAGATGGTGTTTAAAAAAGGTAAATGCTTCGTTTATTGACTTCATTTGGTAAAAAGTAGTAAAAAACGGTCGTAAATAAATTTTATAAAAGTATAATTAGATTGATTATATTATATGGATGGCAATATTAAAATAAAAAATATATATGCGTCCTACAACTAACAATAAAAATGAGAAGTGATTCTATTACAGGATTAATAATAGCAGCATAGTACATATATTAAGGCTTCGTTTGGGACAGCTTTTTTGTTGCTTTCTAAAGCAGGTTTAGTTCATAAATTTTTAATACTAAAAAGTGTTTTAGAAAACACTAAAAAAACTGCCTCAAAAGAAGCTTAAACTTGAAGAAATTGAAAAATAGGACAAAATAATATGATTAGAAGTTTGAAAAAGATGGTGGAATAGAGTTAAGACATCATTAGCATTTTATATGAATGATTAAAAAATAAATTATACCTAATTAGTACTTTATAAGAAGAAAATGAAGAGTAAGAATATGCAAAGTAGGCCAATTGGTTGAGAAAAAGTTGATGGTGGTGATGATAAATAAGTTTCTTCAAATATGCTAACTCCAAGTTGATGACTTTTTCTCATTAAGAAAAAGCAGTTGTGACTTGCAGCTAATGGAGCAGCCTATTCAAAATACAGTAGAGAAGGATGTTAGTGTTTCACACAGCTGAAAAGCAAGAATACATATTGAAATAGAACTTTTTTTCAATAGCAATAATCAGCTTTCTTTGCATATTTAATCTAGCACAAGTCTCTTACTACTCTAAATAAAATCTTTTTTTTAATCATCTCTTAAAATTTGAGGAATTTACATACACAGCGCTCAAAATATCTTTATTTATATATTTAACATCTAAAATTTATTATTTACATAATTTAACACCTTCATAGCGCCATTAGCCTTGCCCTAATGAGCTCTCTCGTGACTTTTTTTTAACAACAATCTCATCGATGTGATGCCCTAGCGAACTAAGTTGTAATTTATACTTCCTCGAGGAAGGTTTAAAAAATTAAAGAGGTAGGATTACGATGAGCGAAGGCCAACGGTATGCAAAGATAGCCATCAAACTAACGATATGTAATAGTAACGATGGGACCAACAACATACAAAGGCATGTGAAATCAGAATAAGATCCAAACAGGGTAAATAATGCTTTTATTTCTATTTAAAATTTTAAATATTATATGAGCAATTAGTAATAAAATTTAATGTGCTAAATAAAAAATAAAAAAAGTTTTGAATTCTATGTATGTGAATCACTCTAATTTTTTTTTTTACTCATCAATCTGTATTGAAGAGGACTAATTTATAGTGATTTCTTAATATTTACACTTCAAATCTCACCATTTCTTAAAATAAAAAAAATTAAAAAAAAACTTACCTTATCTTTTTTTTTTTTTTGAATAATTAAAGGATTTGAGCCCAAATGAGACGGGAGGAATGCATTCTGTTGACCACACGGCCTCACTTACCTTATCTTCAAGATGCCAAAAGGAAAAAAAAGACAGTTCTGCTACTTTCATGAAAGAAAGAAAAGTAGGATAGAGTGATAGACAGCCTATCCAACCACAAAAGATAATCTCCATATTTATATGGCCCCACCGCCTCATGACCATATCATATCCAACACTGATGAAGAAAAGTTGGAGTTGTGAAGGGACCATTATAATTTGAATGCTTCTTTCAATAGGAATTTTGAATAGTTGAGCTCCTTCTGCAAATGAACAAATTATCACAGAACTACTTCAAAAAATCAGATCTACCCCATGAGATGCTAAAAAAAAATAAAATCAAATGACAGACATACTAAAAAAACACAGAAGATCTGAATGGAATATCATTTTGCTGAGACACAATCCACAGTTTATTCAACATTCAACAGTAGCAGTTCCTTAAGCTCCACCACAAACAAGACTTATCAACAATAAATTACAACCATGCGGGGTCCTTCAGGTGAGTAACAACCGCTTTAATCTGCAGGTAGTTCTTCAGGCTATCTATGCCTTTTTCGCGGCCGTAGCCGCTCATCTTATACCCTCCGAAGGGAAATCGCTGCGTCGAAAATATCGAAGCTGTTGATCCATATCGTCCCA